>CM024607.1:34767611-35505974 GCA_014182555.1 Eucalyptus erythrocorys | reverse complement strand
AAAGAAAGATCAAGGTACATGTAGTTTGAGTTCGATCAGGGTACATGTAAGCCAGTGGACAAAAACAAGAACCCTCTTTCGTCCCTCAGAAAGCCTTACAAGAATGCTGCATCAAATAATGCTAGAAATTGATTCCAAGTATAGGTAAAGCTCAAATATGATATAGGCTAGAGTCTTGTAGAACGGAACCGATGGAGAAAACATGGCCATCATTTTCCCAATGTCCTCTGTTTTTCTTCAATAGAGAAGCAAGAACCCTCGAACAATTATTCCCATAAATTCACTATAATGTGGGATAGGTTCCGTGGACAGAACATGTTTGCTAGGGGGAAATAACAAATGCCCAATCCCTTAGAACCATATTCATGAGTGCTAAAAATACGGCGGCGACTCCAGCCCACAAGGTCGTGAAGCACGTAAATCTTTTTCCTTCTTCCCACTTACCAAGTTCGACTTCAAAAGAAAATGAGATTGCACTCGGAGAAGACCGTGACATTGGACAATCATGCAGCCGGCCGCACAACTACCGGCCAGTGAAAGACCGAGGCAGGGACGGAAAGCAAACTACCGATGAGGATGACACGCTTGTCGGGCTTAGTGGAGCCCTTCAAACGACGGAGGAGCTCAATCATGAGATCGACGGAAGGCACATCTTCCAGATTCACAGCACTCATGCTCCCCATCCTCGCGCTTCTCGCACGCAGGACTTCGGTTTCTCTACGTCTCGAAGAAGAAAGCACAAGCAGAGAGAGAGAGAGAGAGAGAGTAGACAGAGACAATAAAAGAGAGATTCTTTCTTGTCCTGGAGAGTCGTAGAAGAGCTAGAATAAAAAACGACAGGAATCTAAGAACATCTCCCAAAAAGCCACCAACCATACCGACCCACGTATCAACAGAAAACCGACCGTGTCGCTTTCTACATTTGCTTTTACCACCTCCCACTTTCTAAAGTCGGATATAACCGTGGCGTCGGGAAGACATTGGGAGTTTGGACTAGGGTATGGTTCCACCTCTCTAGGAACTCGTCGGGCAGAAAATTGTGAAAAGTACAGAGACGAAGAAGATAACAGAGATGTCTTTACCAAAAAAAAAAAGAAGATAACAGAGATGAAGAAAAAGAGAGAATAGAGAGAAAACGCAAAGCTTCTGTATTCAATCAATGATCAAAGAAGTGTTACATCTGAGAGCTACTTTCTACATTCACTTTTCAACTCTCCATATCTATATTACAAGTTGACGAAGCTCAATTAACAAACAAACAACAAAAACCCACGACAAAACAAACCGATAGAAAACAATAACGAATGTATTCAGTTACAACTTAAAGCAGAATATCTATTCTTTAATGAGCACGTGTTAGTGCTGCTGTGGACCCCATCATTTTCATTCCATTTGTCTCTGTTCATAACAATAGAGCTAACCTTGTCCGTTGACTTAGCACATTGTATTCCTCCATTTCCCTTGTTTCCACCAGAGCCCAATTCTTCAATAACAGTAGCATATATATTCAACCTATGTTCTTTAACATCCCCTCGCAAATTGGGAAGGGGTTGAGAACCCATACTCAATTTGGTTCATATATGAAAATGTGCCGGGGACGAGCTTTTGTAACAATATCGCAAGCTGACAATTGCTTGGAACATACCGCACAATAAGAGATCCTGAGGAAACTCACAATAAGAGATCCTGAGGAAACTTTCTCGCGTACAAAATGGAAATCAATTTCAATGTGTTTAGTGCGAGCATGTAAGATGGGATTGGCAGTAAGTGAAATGACAGACTGATTATCACAAAATAGAAGAGTGAGAGATGAAAGAGGGAGACCAATATCACGAAGAACAAAGCTAATCCATGTAAGATCAGCAGTAGTAGATGCAAGAGCACGATATTCTGCTTCTATAGAAGAGCGGCTAACTGTAAGTTGCTTCTTTGCTGCCTAAGAAATGAGGTTTGAACCAAGATATGTGCAGGGTAGTCGATCTTCTGGTTTCAGTGCAGCCAACCCAGTCAGCATCTGAGAAGCCATAAAGATTCATAGAACTTCGAAAATGAAGGAACACCCCAAGACAAATAGCTCCTTTAACATAGCGCAGAACCCTCTTTAGCTTATGAAGATCTGCAACAGTGGGCTTCTGCATTTTCTGACATAACAAGTTGGTGGCATATGCAATGTCGGGACGAGTTAATGTCAAGTATTGAAGACCACCAACTAGACTCCTATATTCAAGAGGATTGGATAGTGGAATAGCATCAATTTTCAAGATAGCTGGTCTCTGTGACAGAGGAGTGGAAATTGGTTTACATTCAACCATGTGAGCTCGAGTAAGAAGATCAAGAGCATATTTGGTTTAACAGATAAACATATCGGTAAAGTACGCTTAGCTTCAATGCCAAGAAAATAGTGAATGCAACCAAGATCTTTCATATGAAACTGAAGATTGAGAGAATGAATTAGTTTAGAAAGTAACTGGTCTGAGCTACCAGTTAGGACAATATCATCAACATAGAGTAACATCAGTATTGTGTCCGGTCCATCATGAAGTATAAACAAGGATGGATCCGTTGTACTATAGAAAAATCCATTCTCAAGTAGGAAATTACTGAATTCATCAAACCAAGCACGGGGTGCCTATCGAAGGCCATAGAGAGATTTCTTGAGAAGACGAGGTGTTTGTGACTATATGAAGCCAGGAGGCTGCTCCATATAAACTATTTCAGTCAATGTGCCATGTAAAAATGCATTTTTAACATCAAGTTGATGAATTGGCCATTGTTTCATCATTGCTACAAACAACACTATTTGAATTGTAGCATGTTTAATAACAAGGCTGAAGGTTTCTGTAAAGTCAATGCCTTCCTCTTGACGAAACCCTTTAGCCACTAGTCGAGCCTTCAACCTATCAATAATTCCATCAGGTGCAAGTTTTGTTTTAAATACCCGTTTGCATCCTATCACATTCATTTGATTAGTTCAAGGAACTAATATCCAAGTCTGATTTTGATACAAGGCATCCATTTCTTCCTTCATAGCTGTATACCATCATTTATCTGCTAAAGCTATTTTAACTGATCTTGGTTCAGAAGGTACTTTATATTCAGCAAGACAAGCATATCTAGGATTTGTCTTTATAATGCCAGATTTTGATCGAGTCTACATGGGGTGAGTTGAAGCTGTACCTTGTGAAGTAAAGGGAGAATTTGAATGAGCTTGGTCAACACCTTGTGAAGCAGAGGGAAAATTTGAATGAGCTTGGTCAACACCTATTACATTGGATGTTGTATCTTCAGAAGCAGGATTGTCTTGTGCCACAGTTTGCAAATGTGATGAAAAGGAAGTACATGGCATTGTACCTGACTGAGGAGAATGTAAATTTCCTATAGTCATGACTCCATTATCCTGCAAATGTTTTGCATATATCTGTGAAGAAGGAGACACTGGATCTTCACTCATTAAGTCCAGAAATTTAACCTCTTCTGTCCATAGTAACTACAGTGTTGTAAATGGTGTGTACTCTGTTACACATGTCTTAGTAAAAGGGAAGAAGTTTTCGTCGAACATGACATGTCGACTAATGTATATACGACCAATGGCAGGAACAAGACACCCGTATCCCTTATGACGTTCATTGTATCCAATAAACACCCATGTGAGTGATCGTGGATGAAGTTTGTGCTGTGCATATGGTCTGAACAAGGGTAACATGCACAGCCAAAGACTCTAAGATGATCATAACTTGGTTCTCACTGATATAGTTTACTATAGATGATTGCATTTGCAACGTTGGTGTAGGAAGTATATTGATAATATAGTTAGCTATCATGAATGCATCAACCCAGTATTTCAAAGGGATTCTTGCATGATAAAGCATGGCAAGACTTACTCCAACAACATGGCGATGTTTTCTTTCAGGGACTCCATTTTGTTCTGGTGTACAGGGACAAGATACATATTATTTAATGCCACAACTCTATAAATGAGTCTGAAACTTGTGGCTGATGAATTCTCCTTCACCATCACATTGAAAAATCTTGATTTTGCAATCAAACTGATTTTCTACTTGTTTCTAGAATATAACAAAGATGTGATAGGAATCAGATTTCAATCTCATTGGATAGATCCAACTAAATTGAGAGAAATTGTCTACAAAAATGACATAATACTTGAAGTTTTGAAAGGAACTAACTGGTGAAAGACCCCAAATATCACAATGAACCTTTTCTAAAGGCATAGATGCTGCAGACTCTGATAATGGAAAGGGCAGAGCAGTATTCTTAGCAACTTGACAGCTTCTATACATAGTCTGTACTCTAGTATTGCAGTGAATCAGTTGTCGATTCTACAGGTACTTCAGTGTTTTTAGGTTGGTGTGTGCTAAACGTTGATGCCATATATCCTCTCCTACTGCTTTGTGTCTCTGAGTTAAGAATGCCTTTGTGGTTTGAGGATCTACTCGATACAATCCTTTAACTTTCCTCCCGAGCAACAGAGTTGTGTTGGTGTAATTGTCCTTTACATATACACCAGTTTTATAAAAACAAATGAACATGGATAGTCATATGTTAGTTTTGATACTGATAGAAGGTTCTTCTTTATATCAGGAACAATTAATACATCATTCAAAGGTAAAGTATCCACTTCAGTATATAACAATGCATTACCAGTATAGGTAATAGGTAGACATGAGCCATTCCCAATCATAACTGTATCAGTGCCATTATATCTAGAAGAGTTATGAAGTATACCAGAGTTTGCAGTGATGTGAACAATCGCACCAGTGTCTAGATACCATTCATTTCCTTTTGAGTCTTCGAGGTGCATTGATGCTAATCCTATTGGAATTTCCTCGGCTTGATATGAATTGTCAAAACAATACCAGCGGTGAAGTGCATCATGTTCTGGTCATTTACAAATTTGACACTCCAATCTAATGTTGTCAGTTGATTTCTCAGCCTACAAATCTTTTGGAAAAGGTTAGATTTGAAGAGGGATATGATCTGGTTTCTTGATATCTTTGTGAAGAGCCAACATAAGGGCGAAAACCTTAATTAGAACCAGAGCCAGAGATATTATTGAACTGCTTGAATCTCTAACCCTCCCGTGCATAGCTGAAGTTATTTGATCTATAGCTCAAATCTCTTTTAGGGTATCTATAACCACGACCTCTATTATTGAAAAATTGTCCTCTTCCATAGCTACGTCCTCCACGACTATTAACCGTTGAACCTCCAAAGCCGGAGTTTTGGTGAACAATTTCTGTCAAATTCTTCCTTTTGCTGCACTTCAGTTTTTCTTTGACCATAATATGCTAGATTATGGTTGTATTGGCTTGATGAGTAATTTTGTAGTCTTGCTTCAAACCTTTCTAGCTGTGATATTACTTCATCATACTCTGGTTGAGGTTTCAAGGAGTATATAGTGGTTTTAAAGTTCTCATATTCAGATCCTAAACCCTCCAAAACCCCAAACAACTTTGTTATCTCATCTATGGGCTTTCCTATTGCATTGAGTTGATCATAGATTAATTTATACTCTCTGAGATAAACTGATAGTGCTCGATTTCGCTTTTGACACGCTTGCAGCTTTCCTCTCAACTCGAACTCTCTAGCTAAAGATTTTTGCGTGAATCGATTGAGTAAAGTTTGCCATACCTCATATGCAGTGTCCAAGCCAATTATTAGACACAGTATATTTTCTGAAACGGCTCCACTGATTCAAGATACACAAGTTGATCTGTTTTAACCTAGTCATTGTAGTCAGGATTCACAGCTTCCGTAACATTTCCTTCGACTTCAACTTGTAACAGCTGTGCAGGTGGTGGGATTTCTCCATTGATGAAGCTAAATAGCTCCTAGCTGCGCAAGAATCTACGGAATTGTACTTGCCAAAGAAGAAAATTATCTTCAGCTAGCTTGATAGTAACGAAGTTAGAGATGTTAATATGGTTTGGAAAAGGATATTTTTGAGTTCTTGCTGCCATCTTGCACTTTCCAACTCTGTATGGTGCGCAGAGAACAAATCTGTGTTGTATTTGCACGATAGACTCTTGATCGTACTATCAACTTGAATGAATCATCAATCTGTTGTGACTTTCGACATTTGAGATGATATATGCTCTCAAGAAGGCTCTGATACCATGTGAAAAGTACAGAGACGAAGAACATAACAGAGATGAAGAAAAAGAGAGAACAAAGAGTAAGTGCAAAGCTTCTGTATTCAATCAATGATCAAAGAAGTGTTACATGTGCAAAGCTTCTGTATTCAATCAATGATCAAAGAAGTGTTACATCTGAGAGCTACTTTCTACATTCACTTTTCAACTCTCTGTATCTATATTACAAGTTGACGAAGCTCAATTAACAAACGAACAACAAACTGACGAAACAAACTAACAGAAAACAATAACAGAATGTATTCAGTTACAACTTAAAGCAGAATATCTATTCTTTAATGAGCACGTATTAGTGCTGCTGGGGATCCCATCGTTTTCATTCCATTTGTCTCTGTTCATAAAAGTAGAGCTAATCTTGTTCGTCGACTCAGCACACTGCATCACTCCATTTCCCTTGTTTCCACCGGAACCCAATTCTTCAGTAACAGCTGCATGTATATTCAACCTATGTCTTTTACAAAAATAACGTTACCAATTTATGCTTTTCAGGATGGACAATAAGCAGGGGATAGAAAGGATCTCCATGAATCTGGGCACGTAACAATGATACCACGAATGCCCTTGCTCTCTGCTCTGGATTTAGAGCTCATGGCGTTGGCATTCCTTGTGTACTAAGCCGAACACGCCACCTCATGGACTAGATAGCAAGAAGTAGAACTTGAACTGCCATACAAATGCCACAATACCTCACATCATCACAAAATTGAAAAGAAAAGTTTCTTAGATACAGAGGTTCCAACGAAAACAATTCAAAAGGCAGCCAACTTGCTAGCTACTATGCCGCTCCTACCACTTCACAGCAGTCGGTCTTTATGACCCGAGAATCATCCCCGGAAAAACCCTTCAAACATCACTCATCCTTGCTTTTTGACTTTTTCTTCTTTTTCTTCTTCATATCACTTGCAGCCTGCAAATCTTCACCATCTTCAGCTTTGCTCTTCTTCTTCTTCTTCTTAGTTGTCCCATCCTGGTCAGCATCAACGCCATTCGTTCCATTAGATTTGCCATCTGCTGCTCCTTCCTCCAGCTCATTTTCCATTTTCCGCTTCTCCTTTTTCTTTTTCTTTTTCTCTGATTTAGGTTCCTCAGGAGCTTCTCCATTTGCAACAGGCTTGGCCATGGTCTCGTCATCCTCTGCAGCAGACTTCGATTTCTTTTTCTTGCTCTTTTTGGTTTGAACTTGCAAGGGAAAGCATTTCTCTGGATATTGACCAATTCTACTTCCAAACAATTTAAACTGAACAAATTGATCATATCACAGATTGTGGCGGGAAAAAAGTCATGTAAGATGCAAAATGAGGAGAAATAGTCTTTTGATAGTAATTGTTTGGAATACTTTTTTTTTTCTCACTTTTCCTTTTCATTTAGAAAGGGGGTCGCTACTAAAACCTTGCAAACTCCAAAATGTACCTTTGTTTTGAGTACTCTCCAGGGCAGCTTTCATCTTATCAATATGATACAAATCAAACCTAAGAAACTAAACAGATCTTTATGTGTATACTTGAGGTGATGTGTAGAGACTAGAGAGTGTATTAAACCAGTGTTGCAATTGGAACTTACCCCTGAGCCGTTGCCCAACGGGATAGTTGATAAAGCTGGACAGATTCATTTGAGGCATGGCATGCGAGGAGTAGGTAGTTCTGAGGCTGCACCATCCATGCAAACCTCATAAACAATGCAGAATATATACACATAGCTGCAATCAAGACACGAAGGTGAGCTGACATGACATAATAAGAAGATAATAAAATTGGATGCTTTTTTTGGAACAGAAATTGCTACCCTGCTGTCATGTTGCCTGATATCATCTCTGGTGGTTTTTGCACGTCAACCAATCCCTATTGGAAGCAACAAATAAGTTGAGCATTAGCGAAAAAGTTGAAAATCCAGGCTTCAAGATGTTTCATTAGTCACTTGTGAAGGCATTTGGAAATAGACATCATGGAGAAGAAGCATACAGCAACCACGAATCCCCAGTTTGCAACTGGTCCCCAGAAATGAGTAGTTTTGGGGCCAACAAGACTGTTCAAGAAAGCTCGGAAAGAAGCCATTTGTAGCAAGTAATTCCTGCTGAAAATTCACACCGGACATATCAGAAACTTGCCTCCCAATAATATGTAAAAATAAATCTCATGCAAACTTGGAGAACGGTCGACCACAAAGGTTATCATGGAACAATTTTCTTGCGAAAAATAGCTTAAATTTCCGAATTACGGGATAGCCATAGATCTAGAAGTAGTCTGTTCTGCGTAAATCACCATCTATTGCCCACCAGGTGCTTATACTAGGGCATCCTTCGCTAGTAGAACTACAGCATCCTGAGTGTGCATAAGCCCACTATATTTTCAATGAAGTTCAAACAAAAGCTACAACAATGGCCACCAGACAGGCAGCAATTGAAACACAGATTTCTCATGAACAATCTAACCTCTTACAAGGGAAATAACTAGCAAGGACTAAGGGCAAGCATAGATACTGGCCCAAAAAAAGGAGGGGGGAAGCTAATTTTTCAAGATATGTCGATTCACTAGCCTTTCTTGTGCATTGTCGAGTTGAGCTGTAACACCCCAAACCCCGTGATATCGCTATGAGTGATATCGCTATGAGTGAATGCCAAGGGGGCTACTATAAACCCGCGTAGCATACACATAAAAGTATAATTTTATTGAAAAGAGGACAGAGTCACCCCTACATAGCTGATATATCAATCAACCTGTAAAGCAAAATCTTATTTTTCTCATACCATGCATACATAATATGTACACAGCAGGCCATATCACAAACAAACCCAAGGCTCAGGTCACACTTGGCCGGTGTACAAGTGTCAAAAATAGAGAAGCCTGGGAGGTACACAATTGGCTGGTCAACAACATAACTTTTAACACATTTACAGGACATGAACACTGGAGGCTCACTGTTGGCCATGATGGAACTAGTACCATTCGCCCCTGCAGACCACAAATCAATTCTATACATAAATAGGCAAGGGGACACGCTAAGCATTTGTTGCTCAACTCTAAGTCCAGCTAAGTCCACTTTCACTTCTAGTGCCTGAGAATTTCCCAGTTAGACCTCCAAAGTGATGAAGACACCCTCTCAGCTAATTCTGAAAATGTTAAACAAGGGGTGAACAGCACCGCCTCAATCAGTGAAATTTCAAGGTCTGAAAGACTTGGTATAAGTAGTCACCTTCACAATCACACGCAATGTACATGTGTATCCAACATGCAGGTGAAACCAGTTTAACACGAATGCTACAAACAACACATTAATCAAATGAAGTACATATAAGCAGGTTTGCATAGAGAATTTTATGGTCTGGTCAGAGACTCATCCTGAGAGCAGGACATTGCTCTCATAGCTATTGAGAACGAATCAAATCAGACGGTTCTATTCCTCAATCTATCAATCATCCACAACCATTGATGAAGGATTCCTCAAAAGAGTGGCACTTATCCACCAGCCATGAGTCCAGTCATATAACATATAACAAAGGTTCCCATTAACGCACATAGAAAGTCCTTCAATGACCTTGCTCCTAAGAGCGGCAAATAAGAATGACACCGAGCTAATAGCTAGGAACCACATAGACCAAAAAGCACACAATGTGATACACATCAGTGCACAAAAGCATATACCATCAGCCATATTCATATTGCCACAATTCATCAAACACGTGTAATGCAATATACTGATCCATCATATATTTCCGGTACCACACACTGACTTGAGGATAGACAAAATTCACCATAGTAATATTTTACTCCAACACTAAATCACTAGTGCTAGGGGGATCAAACAATTTCACACCAAGAGAGTTAAAATACACAAGGTCCAAGAACTAGACTTCAAGATGGCCCAGCAAATATTCCCTTAATCCAATTCGCCTAAAATCACCATTCTAATCATCCATTGTCAACCAATAACTTCTTTCTTAACTTCATTAAGAAAATTAAAATTTAGTCATTTTTAATTTCATGGATTAAGTTCAAAAACCACCTGTAAACACATCAGTCCAGCTTTCCACAGATTTCATATCATTTAAATTCTTCGAACTTACTTAACTCCAAACTCATTACCTTGAACTGTAACTACCCAATTACTTCAACAACTCAAAGGCGTAAAAGTTTAGTGCATTTTCCATTCAAATTGAAGCTTCAGAAGTCTATTTCGGCGAAAATGAAGCACAAAAGCTTAGCCTTTAGGCTGGACAACCTAAACCAAAATCATCCTTTCAAACATTCAATCAAAAATCTACGCGCTCAACAGCAAGATCACTAGTTGAAGCTCATCTCACCAAAAAAAGAAAAACCCCTTTGAAACCGACCTTAATGAAATTAGGGTTCAAATGATCTACAAGGCCCAATCCAAGCTTCCGCTTTTACAGCTTACATCCCAGTTTGCAACCATCAAATCACAGAAGCAAAACCGAAATTTAGCACGAAATCTACAAGGACTCCATGAAATCTTCAAAAGAAAAAAAAAAAATGGAGCTCGGAAGAGGATGGCACTTGTCCAGCGTTACCTCAGAGAAGATAGTCTTCGATATGGTTAATCATAGATTTCGTATCACGACCTTCAATTCGTCACCAGTCGTGCAACAAGATTCGGGTTTGAAATGTCGAAGGTAAGGCCTCCCTCCCTCCCTCCCTCCCTCCCCTGTTTTCCTTTCTTTGACTTTTTCTGGCCCGTAAAATCTCCTCTTGGCCGTGATTCGTGAATCCCTCCTCCCGTAACTTCATTTCTTTATTATCTTCTCAAAAGTCAAAACTTCACTGAACCCACGACAACTTAGGGATCTAAAAACATTACGGTATATTGATGCACGGATGATAATACAAATTATATCTAAGTTTTGCTTTAATATACAATATCATTTCGAACTTTCAGTTTTTGTAATGTAATCCTCAAATTTTGGCTCAATTTACAATATCGTTTTTAGACTTTTGATTTACTGAATGAATATTCTCGAATAGTTGATATATATTCAGCAAACTTCTAAAACTATATGAAAATAATTAAAAGTTGGGAATCATATTGAACATTGGACTAAAATTTAAAATTCGCATTAAATGAATTAACGATTTAGGGAGTGCATTAAATGTTGGATTAAAATTCAAGGACCATATTACATATTGAACTGAAATTCATGAACTAATTCTCATTTTCCATCGCTTCAAGAAAGAATCCACTGGGAACACTAACCCTCTATATGGTTTAAATGCTCTATATTTCACATACTTAGATAATCGGATAATTACATAAACATACTTGAAAATGATTTTATTTTTTAGTTGTCCAAATATATTTAGTCTATAGCCTACTATACCACACTAAATCTCTATTGTTAATCATCGCTCACATTAAACTATTTACAATTATTTTGGATTGACTTTTATGCTTTTATTTTTCTAATTAGAAATTTGTGATTTATGCATTTAAATTTTTTTTCTAAATTAGAAACACCTGATCGTAAAAATATTAATGAGTACATTCACCTATATTGGCAAGTAAATAAAAGGAAGATCCTTTTTACTTTTGTTAAATATCAAACAAAGCCTTTTTTGGCTTAACTAATACATAGTCATTACATGTTTTTTTTTTTTTACCTTACAAATGGGTTTCCTTCAACAAAGCTTTTTCTATGTGAGGCCCTATTATTAGATTAAAGAAAATATATTAAACCTTCTAGAATCAGGGTGGGAACTAGAAAACTACTGGAAAGTTAGTTTAAAGAGTTGTTTAAGACGAAAGGATATGGTTGGAAGTCAAGAGTTGTCAAATGAACAAGTTTTTACCAGGTTAGGAAAGTGGTGTTTGAAGTTAGTTGTTCCGCTTCACATCCTTCCTATTCAAAGGAGCTTGCTTTCCGCTATTTAATTCTTCGCGCGAACCAGTTTTTTTTTCCATTCGATCGCTTCATTGATCGTGTCATCTTCTTAACCATCACCCACAATGGCCCGTTTACTCGCACTGTACTACGTCGTCTTTTCATTTGTTTCAATCTGGTCGGTATCGTCGACGGACGGGGCCAATGGTTGGTTGCCTTTGGTCTCTCTTTTTCGTTATTTTCTGGGCGCATTCCTTTGTGAATTTTCCTTCTCCGACTCAAATTTGGGTGCATTCCTTCCACGGTCTTCTTTGGGTGCATGCATTCCTTTCACGGTCTTCTTCTTTCTCTCTCGCCACCGCGATGGCCCATTTTCCCTTCTCCGACCTCAACTGGAGATGGAGAAGGAGGGCAAACCCAAGGAGGGCAAACCCATCCGGGAAAGGAAGGGATGGAGTAGCAGTGGAGGGGAGTGACGGACCCCATCTCGATGTCAAAGGAAAAAGTTTCGTTTTCCGATTCGCAGCAAATCCAAGTTCAGCGACGTGTGGTCGTTGAAAATGCTTTTATCCCTTCCCCGATCCCTCCCTAATGCTTGCAATTTGCTCTCTCGTCTGTGTGGTCTCTCCATATATTTTATCTCCCGTCTTTGTGTGGTCTCTCCATATATTTTAACTCTCTTTTTTCTGAAACATCAAATGGGTTCTAGCACAGTGGGGCCCGAGCAATACGGGTCACCTAGTGAATTGAGTGAGAATTTGATAAGGTGAAATTTAAGTGGTATCTAATATTTTCTCGATTCAGAGAGGAAACTAAAAGACTACTAGAGAGTTGATTTGAAATGGAATGATATAATTGGAGTCCAGAGTCGTCAAACGAACAAGCTTTTACCATCTTAGCCATATGTGGTGTTTGAAGTTGGTTGATCCGCTTCACATTCTTACCATCCAAAGGAGAATGCTTTCTAGTATTTAATTCTTCACCCAACCCAACTTTTTCTATTCGATTGCTTCATTGATCGTGTCATCTTCTTCACCGTCACCAACAATGGCCCTTTTACTCGCACTCTACCGCGTCTGTTCTGCATGCGACATGCATGTTCCGAGACGTCCTCATCATGTCCCTAATCATTTTGGAAACGACTTGGATCTTCTTCTTCTTCTTTTTTTTTCTTAGTAAAAGATAATATTTTGACCAGCAGCTCAACCATGTTCTAAGTCTTTAGGAGATACTAACGTTACTTCTTTGTGCAATGACGATAGATGAACCGACGGTCAAGAGGTCGGACTTCCCAAGTGATTTCTTGTTTGGAGTTGCCTCTTCTGCTCAGCAGGTGAATACCCGTTTCGGCATGATAAATATACGATGACAGCCTTGCATATCAGTATTTGTTCAAGCTTTAAATATGCATGTCTTGAAAATGGGAGTTCATGTTGATCAATTACACGATTCGTTATGGCCTAAACGGCCGAACAAGTAGGGCTTTTTTGTTTTTCCTGCGCAACGAGGACTGAAAATTGTTATTATGCAGATCGAAGGATCTGCAGCAGGTGGTAAGGGACCAAGCATTTGGGATGCTTATGCTGCAATAGGTTCTCGCTTTCTTCCTTTTTTAACGTCGACTATTTATTATTATATATCTATACGCCTTACCATTTGATTTTCCTACAATATGTAAAAAGCTTTCTGATTAAAGCTGAACACACCAATTTGGTTTAGTTCTTCCTCATCTTGTTCCCTGAATTTCACAGTTCCAAGCCCGATCGATGATAAGAGTGATGCATCGGTTGCTATAGACTCATATAATCGTTACAAGGTGAGTCCAATTCCGTATTTTTTTTCAACCGTAGACAACAACATATTTCTTTGTAGAACCTGTGACAAATCAGTCGTCTATATATGATAAATTTATCATCATGGATGCAGGATGATGTACGAATCTTGAAGGAACTCGGGGTAAACACATACCGATTCTCCATATCCTGGAGCAGAATTCTTCCTAGTAAGTACCGTACCGCTAGCATTTTCTCTGCCAACCGTCTGTTCATTACTTGTGAAGATGTGAAGTATTAGCCGATGAAGAGATTCTAATGCTGATATGCTTGCCACTCTAAATTCCAATGCAGAAGGATCAGTCAGTGGTGGAATAAACCAACAGGGTATTGATTATTACAACAATCTGATTAATGAATTGGTAGCATCTGGTAAGCCAATGACAATGACACCGAGAGATACTGTTGTATTGGGAAGAAGCTTTGTCCTAATCTTACTCTGTGATTACTTGCAGGCATCAAACCTTTTGTCACACTGATGCACAATGACTGCCCTCAAGCCTTGCAGGAGAAGTATGGCGGATTCTTAAGCCGTAATATAGTGTAAGCACGAGCTACTCTGCAAATTAAATGGTTTGAGTATTAGTTTCTTGACAATGAAGCACAAGTTCAGGTTTGGTGTTTCCCTGGATATGCAGGAATGATTTTAGGGACTATTGCGAGATTTGCTTCAAGACATATGGAGATAGGGTAAAGAACTGGATTACCACAAATGAGCCACTAGCTACGGCTCTATTTGGGTATGACTATGGACGCGCTGCACCGGGTCGGTCCGGTAACTGTTCTACAGAGCCTTACATCGTAGCCCACACTCATTTGCTTGCACATGCAACTGCTGTTAAGCTCTACAGAGAAAAATTTAAGGTGAGGCGATGCGCGATTCTAGTTCCTGTATGCATGCCATTAAGCACACTTCAAATTAATGCTGGTTTTTTGCCTTCATTCTGTCCGATCGACACTCTGCGCAAATATCGGACTTGTGTGCTACTGTTCTCTCGGAAAGGTATTTACCCAACGGTTATATACTACTGTAGGCTGACCAAAAAGGAGAAATTGGAATTAGCATCGTGGGAAAAATTATTTGCCATACTCGAAGAGTTCAGATGACAAAGCTGCTGCAGAGAGAGCTATGGACTTCGCTGTGGGTTGGTGAGTGAACCTTCCATCTGCATACATGGACGTGATCAGATTTATATACCTTCTTTTTATGTAGCTACAACACACATGAGCTTTCAGATGCCTGATCACAATGGTTGCACTTCCATAAGTTCATATCCTTGGTTCTAAGACAGTTTAAATTACCTGTCTATTCATGGTTTTCCGCATTAGCCTTGCTAAAGTCGTGTACCAAAATCATCTTATGGCATTTAAATGACATTTCAGAGATGTTAACTCCCTCTCATCCGAGGGAACTAATTTTGACGCTCCCCTCTGCCGATAGTAGAGTCGACCCCGTTAGTCTTAGTCAAGACAAAATATTGATGCCGCCACTCAGGGATTACTCAATAGAGGAGGGGCTGGGTCTCAATTTTTCCACCCGTGTTAGGGAGAACGGAAAGGCCCTTACCTTGCCTGATGAATTGCCTTTGCAAATTGAATCGATGCAGGGTTAGCACTACTTCTGATCTTGCTAGCAAGGGGATTCATTATTTTCATTTCTGTCAATTCCTTTTGAAAAAGGAGGAATGCAAGAAGGGATTACTTGCCAACATTTTTTTCTACTTCTTTTAGTCCTATCCCGGGCGTCCATGTCGACCGTAGAACTTAAATATATAAGTTGAACACTCAGCGGCCTTCCAGAAAATAGATGCCACATAAATTTCGTGCTGATTCATTCCCCATGCGATAGTTCATTTTTGGAGAAGCTCAACAAGAAGTCATTATTTCTTGATAGGTTCCTTGATCCGTTGGTGAATGGAGATTATCCAAGCATAATGAGAAGCGTGGTGAAAGACAGATTACCCACTTTCACTGCAAAGGAGAAGGAGATGGTGAAGGGGTCTCTCGACTTCATTGGTATCAACTACTATTCAACACAGTATGCTAAAAACCGCGGAGAAAATGAACGCGACCCGAGATTTTGCTACTCTACCGAGTCGTCGGTGACGGAAACTGGTAATGACGAGCCATATCTTTACCATTTCAAGATCATGAAAGATGTATTAAGATGATTAGGAATGATAATCGATCATTTTCTAACCCACTCCTCTAAATTTCAGCAATGAGGGACGGCGTACCAATCGGTCCAAAGGTAGTAATGCTTTTACAACCTCATTGCAGCATAACAGTCGATACTTATTTACCACAAGAACGGATCTTTGTTTTCAGGCTGAAGGGATTCCATGGATATATAGGTATCCGATGGTCTGTGCAAATTTGTGGCCACGTAAAAAACGAAGTACCAAAACCCAAAAATTTACATTACTGAGAATGGTAGGAGTCGCATTTCTAATGATATATATCATCCATATTATTATCGTACATATCGGGACCTGCCATATAAAAGTAAAATGTTTTACTCATGAAATATGTTTTATCACAGGTGTCACTGAAGCAAATGTAAAGAACCGTTCAAAGGAGGAAGCGCTGAAGGATCCTCACAGGATTGATTGCTTGAAGCAGCATCTCGCACGTGTCCTTCAATCGATGGAGTAAGTCCTCAATTCCATCACATTTGCAATTCTCACTACTTTGGTTATCTGCCACTGCAAAGCAAGCATCTTGTTAACCTCATGTCTAATTCGCCGCATGTTTCTAGAGAGGATGATATAGGAATATTTCTTTGCATTCACACCAAGTTATCGCTAATTCGTGATTGCATGTGTGTGGCAAGTCATGGCGTGATCCAGTTTTACTAGGACGACCAGTTTAAACTCTTAACGTTAGCTCTGCCCCGAGGCCAACACCCGGTAACAACTTCTTAAGCTGACCAATTCGGGCAATGCAGGAACGGAGTCAATGTGCAAGGATACATTCACTGGTCACTCGCTGACAACTGGGAATGGGCCTCGGGCTTCGTACCGAGGTTCGGGCTTTACTACACTGACTATAAGGACAACCTCAAACGCACTGCTAAAGAGTCTGCCGTATGGTACAAGGAATTTCTGAAAGGTCGCCAGTAACCAATCCTAGCAGGCTGCTCTCCACTGTTGCACGGTAGTCTGAAGATTTTATCTTTTTATCATATGGAGAGACGTGCTCTTGTTTATTAGAGTGATATTTCCTTGTTGAAAGTATACGTTACCATGAGGATTGTAATTTGTCAGACCAAGGCTATAATGGTCCGAAAAGTTTCAATATTTCACCATCGTCACTTTACCTGATTTCCCACGAATTGTCAATAAGTATAATGTGGCACTGGGGCTGCACGGATGAGATGATCTTTAGAGGGAATGAGCTGCAAAATTATACGATGCAATTTAATTATCATTTCATTCCGGGGATGACCCCAAAAATCTCGAGAATGAATGAGGATACTTTATACTCATCGGTATGGCAAACATATATATTCAGATAACAAGCTAGACCACCATAAGCTAATATATTCATCCCAAAGTCAACAGTGGTATTTTATTAAATAGGGTCTCCAAGAATCAAGAAGCTCTCATTTGATTCATTACACGGACTCGTGATTCTCTCTATGTTTCATCCAAAACTATCCCGGCCCCAAAAGGTGAATATTAATTAAGTCAAATTGCACAGACCGGGAAAATAATATATATCAGTAGAGTTCGTGAAGCATGGAGTCTATATTATGAGGGAAGGAAGGCATAATCAAGCAAATCAAGCCCTACTCCATCGTCATCAGTGCTTATTTGTTCTGGCATTTCCAGAAGAAATGACCAAAGACAAACAATTTTGTCCTCAACTTTATTTTAAGACAATAAGGAAAATCCCTCAACAATTTGACAACAGCCACCACATTCAATTATACAACAATGGAACAGAAACTCAAAGGTTCTGATATCTATCCCGTAAAACCAAAATACTCACTACCCCTGAATTGATCTTTCTGGATGGTGAAATCTAAATTTGTAGAGAAACTATCGAATTTCAGGTTTCCTTTCAGATTGGTAAAATATAAAAGAAAGGTCAAGGTACATGTAGTTTGAGTTTGATCAAGGTACATGTAAGCCAGTGGACAAAAACAAGAACCCTCTTTCGTCCCTCAGAAAGCCTTACGAGAATGCTGTAATCAGATAATGCTAGAAATTGATTCCAAGTATAAGTAAAGCTCAAATATGATATAGGCTTAAGAGTCTTGTAGAACGGAACCGATGGAGATAATATGGCCATCATTTTCCCAATGACCTCTGTTTTTCTTCAATAGAGAAGCAAGAACCCTCGAACAATTATTCCCATAAATTCACTATAATGTGGGATAGGTTCCGTGGACAGAACATGTTTGCCAGGGGGAAATAACAAAAGCCCAATCCCTTAGAACCATATTCATGAGTGCTACAAATACGGCGGCGACTTCAGCCCACAAGGCCATGAAGCACGTAAATCTCTTTCCTTCTTCCCGCTTACCAAGTTCGACTTCAAAAGAAAATGAGATTGCACTAGGAGAAGACCATGACATTGGACAATCATGCAGCCGGCCGCACAACTACCGGCCGGTGAAAGAGCAAGGCAGGGACGGAAAGCAAACTACCGATGAGGATGACGCGCTTGTCGGGCTTAGTGGAGCACTTCAAACGACGGAGGAGCTCAGTCATGAGATCGACGGAAGGCACATCTTCCAAATTCACAGCACTCGTGCTCCCCATCCTCGCAGTCGCTTCTCGCACGCAGGACTCCGGTTTCTCTGCGTCTCGAAGAAGAAAGCACGAGCAGAGAGACAGGGAGTAGACAGAGACAATAAAAGAGAGATTCTTTCCTGTTTTGGAGAGTCGTAGAAAAGCTCGAATAAAAAACGACAGGAATCTAAGAACATCTCCCAAAAAGCCACCAACCATACCGAACCACGTATCAACGGAAAACCGACCGTGTTGCTTTCTACATTTGCTTTTACCGCCTCCCACTTTCTGAAGTCGGATATAACCGAACCATGGCGTCGGGAAGACATTGGGAGTTTGGACTAGGGTACGGTTCCACCTCTCTAGGAACTCGTCGGGCAGAAAATAACGTTACCAATTTATGCTTTTCAGCATGGACAATAAGCAGGGGATAGAAAGTAACTCCATGAATCTGGGCACGTAACAATGATACTGCGAATGCCCTTGCTCTCTGCTCTGGATTCAGAGCTCATGGCGTTGGCATTCCTTGTGTACTAGGCTGACCACGCCGCCTCATGAACTAGATAGCAAGAAGTAGAACTAGAACTGCCATACAAATGCCGCAATACCTCACATCATCACAAAATTGAAAAGAAGAGTTTCTTAGATACAGAGGTTCCAACGAAAACAATTCAAAAGGCAGCCAACTTGCTAGCTACTATGCCGCTACTACCACTTCACAGCAGTCGGTCTTTATGACCGATAATCATCCCCGGAAAAACCCTTCAAACATTACTCATCCTCGCTTTTCGACTTTTTCTTATTTTTCTTCTTCGTATCACTTGCAGCCTGCAAATCTTCACCATCTTCAGCTTTGCTCTTCTTCTTCTTCTTCTTAGTTGTCCCATCCTGGTCAGCATCAACGCCATTCGTTCCATTAGATTTGCCATCTGCTGCTCCTTCCTCCAGCTCATTTTCCATTTTCCGCTTCTCCTTTTTCTTTTTCTTTTTCTCTGATTTAGGTTCCTCAGGAGCTTCTCCATTTGCAACAGGCTCGGCTATAGTCTCGTCATCCTCCGCAGCAGACTTCGATTTCTTTTTCTTACTCTTTTTGGTTTGAACTTCAGAGGGCACTTCCTCAGATTCCATCTCCACATCTACAAAAAGCAACAGGAGGCATGAGTAAGCAACTCAATATCTGAGTCAACCTCTTTTTTTTTTTTTTTTTTTTTTTTTTTTGGGGGTGGTGGTCGTGGTGGTGGGCTCTAGTGAATCAGAGTTACAATGCAAGGGAATGCATTTCTCTGGATATTGACCAATTCTACTTCCAAACAATTTAAACCGAACAAATTGATCATATCTCAGATTGTGGCAGGAAAAAGGTCATGTAAGATACAAAATGAGGTGAAATAGTCTTTTGATAGTAATTGTTTGGAATACTTTTTTTTCTCACTTTTCCTTTTCATTTAGAAAGGGGGTCGCTACTAAAAACCTTGCAAACTCCAAAAAGTACCTTTGTTTTGAGTACTCTCCAGGGCAGCTTTCATCACATCAATATTCTTACGAGGGGCAACTCCCTTGTCATAAAAGTCAAGTCGCTCTTCGACTTGTTCACGAAGTTTCTCACCAAAAGCAGTTGTTCCACTCTCTACATATCGTGCAAATTCATCAAAACCTGTTGTACGGGCATATAGAAGTGAAACGGGAGAAAGTGCCAAAAAGAAAGAGAATTTCACCAGAAAAGCAGTCAATCCTGGAAGCAATTGAACATTTGTTTGCCAGATAGCGAGCCATGCGGCCCTTATTACGTGCAGATGCACGGCCAATGAAAGAAGAATGGAAAATGAGACCATACTTCGGTGTGTTTCCTTTAGTCTTCAATGCCCTGAATAAAGACAGGGAAATTAGAAAATGGATCCAAATCATGATGTTGAGATTTTTGTTCCTCAAAATCATTTGAAAGTCACACAACCAAAAGGAGAGGAGGGAAAAGCTCCACTTGAAAGCAGAGCTTCCTGCTGTTTACACTAGATCCTATTAAAACTTGAGAGCAAACAAAGCAAAATCGATTCAATTCAGCGATCCAGCTCCAATGAAAGATAGTTGGACAAAAGTCATCCGACAACAAACAAACCTGAATAGAGCTTTTTCAGCACCAAGGATCTGAAGGGTTGAAGAAGGGCACTTAGCCAAGTTTGTCAGACTACCTGCATGAGAAATCAAACGAGCACCAACAACTTCACCGATCAAGGATGCAAGATTGGGAGCTATGTCATTCATCTTTGTTACAAGATAGTCGTAAAGCTTCTTCCTGTATTCAGAGAGGTCCATAACCCTCTGTGCAAACTGCTGGACATTAATTAAGTCAATGGGTGACAACTCCTGTCCTGCAGGAATTATAGACAAAAAGTAAGCAAAAACCCAATATGGGCTAAGCAAGTACAAAGCGCGTATGAGGAATCTACCCATGGATGCCTTGGCAGCTTCTACAATTTCCTTCGCTTTGTCTTCGTCCCCAATAATGTCCGTTAAACCAGGGATTTTGTCATCAGACAACTTTGACCTCTCCTCTATAAACTTAGCGACTTTGGCATATAGATAATTGTCATTAACAATCTTCACCAGTTCTGGGAAATGCCATGAATACCATTCTCTGGAAGAAGGTAATTAACAAAAAAAACTATCAAGAGAGTGCAGGAAGTACCACAAAACTTATATGAAGAAAGAATTCTCACATATCTTCATATTGCAGACAACATTAGATCTGTAAAATAACAGGCTTTTTTGCTGCTGATTGCAAGCAACCAAGATGAGCAACATGAGTTACATAAAGAATCTTCTTTGCATAAATTTGAGGGACAGACCTGACTCTCATGGAGAACGAATTGATATCCTTGTCGAGAGTGTCCAAAAGAAAAATCGCTTGTATAACCATATTGTCAACTCTGTTGACGTTGAATTTGACCTTTGCCCTGCTATAACTGTGTCCTAGACCGAGTTGTGCTTTTTCCAGGTCCCCTTGCTACAGATATGAAAAAGGGGCCAGATGCATTTTATCAAGAATGTAAGAATTTACATCATTTGCCAGGAGAGACTAAAAACCGGTGCAAATCAAACCTTCAAGTCCTTGATAAATCTGTCGAAATGAAGCCGGACACCACGGAGAAGCTCGAGGACGAACTCGTTACTCTGGCAGGGGATTTTCGTCTCCTCAAAGATGTGAGACCCTATCTTAGGCTCAGCAAGTCCTAAACTAAACTTGGGCTTCTTACCATCCTTGACTTTCGGTAGATTAAGCTCCAAAAAGTTCCTCAATTCATCAGTCATAAGCCCTGACATGCAATAATATAAGCGCGTCATATCACCAGTTAATAGTCAACCAACTGCTATGCTATCAAGAGTTTAGCATCACACCCATGACTATTTCGCCTTCTTCTACTAGCAATGTGAAGAAACATGACAAGACCAGGTAAAAGATCCAATCTTTCGAAATAGGATTAACTGGGCACTAAAAATGTTCGATGCCCGATACTGCATTCTTAAAAGTTTAGCTCAGCTGATAAACCACCTGGCCAATAGTGACAAACCCATATCTAGACTTCTAAAAAGAAAACCCATTCTCGCGTACCGATCGGAAAAAAACAGACATACCAAAACCGGAGTCCGAGAGCCAAGCCATGCATGCATACAAACGAACGGAGACACTAACAAAAACCACGCGAGAGGAGGGGGTCCCCGTCTCACCTTCGGACACGGAGTTGCACTGGTTGAGGGCATCGAGGGCGGACTCGAAGGGGCTGAAGGCGACGAGCTTGACGACCTTGCCGAACCGGTTCAGGTCGGCGACGGAGCTCCGGACGGCCTCCGTGTTCTGGCCGATCTCGTCGAGGCCGTGCGCCTCGAAGAGGGCGTACCCGGAAGCCGACTCGTACAGCAGGTGCAGCGCCATGAGCGAAGGTCCCGTGCTTCGCTCTCTGGCGTCGGTGGGGAAAGCTAAAATGGAGGGAGACGGAGGGAGGAAGAGGAGGAGAAACTGGGAGAGGACTAGGGTTTATGGTTTTTGCGGGAGGGACGAAAGAGTAATATTTATTTTCGTTCGCCGTTACGTGGCGACTACCAGCATAAAGGAGTGTATTGATGATCTTGTCCCCCCACCGAAGGTTAGCCTTATATGGGCCGACCTCCGCCCTCTTTGGAATTTGGGCCCAAATCCTTTGCAGTGGAGGCCCATTT
Organism: Eucalyptus erythrocorys; assembly: GCA_014182555.1. NCBI lineage: Eukaryota > Viridiplantae > Streptophyta > Magnoliopsida > Myrtales > Myrtaceae > Eucalyptus > Eucalyptus erythrocorys. Next base: position 35,483,191 of record CM024607.1, on the reverse strand, counting down.
GCTGGAAGTCTCCTTTTTTGGGGTCGCGAGATTATTATTATTATTATTTTTAACTTTCATATAGCGCTCTCTTTGATGTCATAATTTATTATTAAAATTTTTATTATAAGTGTTATGTCATGTCAGATTTTCAACACTTGGGTGAATTTTTGAAAAAAAATTAGATACTTAAGTGATCAATTGAAAGTTATGGCACTCTAGTAAAATTTTTTAGAGATTAAGAGACTTTAATTATAAAAAAAAAAAATTATGACACTCAAATGAATATCGTATGAAAGTTATGAAACTTGTAGTATCTCTTTTCTGTATTTTTATTACCGCATATGACATGTGTGATTAGTGACTTCACCTTTGATCTTTCTTCCTAAAATCACTTTGTATGTGATTCATCACTTGCATACATTATTTTCAATAGATATTATCTCCTATGTTTTCTAGGATCATCGTGGAATGCAAGCTCTTCATCAGCGTAGCAGATTGCACATGTTACTTCTGATACACCCTATTTAAAACTTACTTTGATTTTTAGATTGTTTCCAATACATTCTCACTCACACAATCGCTAGACGCATTGATTTTGCACTACACATAGAAGTCCTATTATTTTTTTACCACAAAAAAAAAAAAGACTAAATAAACAATCATACATGGATCTCACTCATCAGAAGGAAGAATCAATAGAAATTCAATTGTTAATTCAATTATCAGAAGGAAGATTCAATGGAAATTCAATTGTTAATAGAACGTCATGATGAATGAAAAATAGTTAGGAGATATTCAATTTCAAAGAAAGTAAGCCATTTTCTGATATTTGTTTTTTTTTTTTTTTTTTTTGGTAAAGAAAAGGAGATCCGGAGGAATTTTCTGATATTCGTTTGTGCTGAATTAAGTTAAAAAAAATTGTTTTTACAGTGTTTGATAATATATGATCCACCAAGTTTATTGTTAAAAATAGGCATGTAATGACTAAAAAACTGGAATCGATTACAATAACAAGAATTAAAAGAAATTAAGAAATATCCGTAAAATATTATACATTATGGTATTTTTTTTCGGAAATTTAGATGATACTGGTACAGCACAATCCATTGCTCTTCTGATGAGTAGTGAAGGAACATTCAAATAACTAGGTGATCAGACATCGATTTATATTACGGTTTGGATGCAACAAAGAACGTTAATAATCCATAAAGATCATGTTCATCATCATGTGGTGGAAATTACCCCCGATACATGTGAATGGAGCTTTTCATACACCATGGAGACTAACAAGTCCAAGTGAAAGTTGGAATGTCTCGGGTTGTTCAAAAAATTGTATGACTGAGTGCATGACGAGAGATGAAAAGAAGAACTTGTATAAATAATTTAAAATGTAGCATTTCCCCCTTTTTTTTATTAACAATAAATTAGTAGACATCATGAGCAAGCATTTCCCAGATAATAAAGGAAAGAGAAGGTGGGTGGGTGTGTGTGAACTGAAGATATATAGAGAGAGAAAAGTGAGAGAATAGAGATGGGCAGATGTGTTAAAACAAAATTCTGCAGGAATTTGCTGTTCATGGCTGCAGGAGTTGCTACGAGCATCGTTGTGCTTGGACCTCTCTCCGTCATTTATTAATGAGGAGTCTCTCTGCATTCAAAACTCGTTATCTCTATGGTTCAATTGCAACCTGAATCATATTCTCTTACCGTCTCCTTGACTGTACGAACACTCAAAGAAAAATCAGTATTTTTTAATCCATCTTTTTGTCCCTCCAGTTTTCGCTAGAAAATGAAAGAGAATAACTGTTAGTTGACTGTAATATAATTTAACTTCTACTCAGTGGAAGCACTCGACGTGATGGAGCGAACATTGGGTACTCCCCTGGAGTAAAATCTTATGGTACTCCGAGAACAAACGTAGTTATCGATTTCAGAAGAAAAAGAACATCAAGACCTACACAAAATCAAAAATGGATCGTTTAACTCCCATCTTAAGTATTAAAAAAAAGATTTACCCTCGGAGTACCTGAAACCTTTTTTGGTACGCTTCATGAGACCATGGGTGCATGCAATCCTCTCGCACCACACAAACTTAGTGCAGGCCAGGTTGTCCCTACTTTGGATATTGAGCTAAATTTTGTCCATCACTTTCTTTGCTGTATCACTAGCGGCGACTGTGCATTGCCCTATGGGCTTTTAGCTCTTGGACAAGTCAGAACAGGCTGGCCTAAATGGGATTTGCTGTATCATTAGCGCCCTAAATGTGATTAGGCTTGTGGTATAGTTGAATTTTAAATGTCTCGTGCATTTAATTGATACATCTGGAATCCTTTCATTAACTTGACAGCCTACATGAATGGTGGATAAAAATGCACAATTGGAAACTTAGAAGATAAAATATGCTTTTATCCACCATTCCGTTCCAAGAAAGCCTAAATACCCTCACGAGTTTGTTCATCTTGTCACTGTCATGCATGATATGAATGAATAATGGCTTCATCTTCAATCTTTCTTCCTAAAATCAGTTGGCATGGGGCCTATGACTTGCATTCTCAATGCAAAAATCTCCTGTGCTTTCTCAATTCATAGAAAAATACACGGCTCTTCATCATTCAACTCTATTCACACTTGGATAATCATGTGACATCTCAATTTTGAATTACAAAAACAATTCATTAAGCAAATAATCACATTTGACGAATAGTGGCAATCATAAATCTCTTAATAAATAGTAAGAAGAATCAATAGAAATTCAAGTACAACAAATAATTCATTTGTTTCATTGAAAACTTCCTGTCACTAAAAAGAGTTTTCAAACAATTTAATTTTAGAGAATGTAAACATTTTTTTGTGTTGGTGCTGAAAACAAGTTAAGAACAATGATTTTATGGTGCTTGATAATAATTGAATCCACCAATGACAATTCGTATCGTTAGAAAATGACTTGTAATTATAACACACTAAAATCAAAATCTTCTTTATTCATTCTAATACCAATCAAAATAGCAAAAATTACAAACAGATTAGGGAAGCATCATGAAAACATATCTGGAGAATATTATATATAATGGTGTTTTTTGGAAATGTAGAAGGACGTGAGAATTAACGGGTAATTGTAGACCAAATGAGACTTATCAAGCAATAATAAATAAATAAATAATAAAAAAATTAATAAAAGATAGGAAATAAACATATAAAAGAACATATTTTTCTCACATTGGCGCACGGCTAGAAGGAAAATCATTTCCTCCTAATCCAGCTTTTTGACCTACTCTTTGCGTCCATCGATTACTTTTTCATCGTCCAAACGCTTAAAAATCTAAAATCAATTTCAAACTGACCCGAAATGTTTACTCTCTCTCCCACTTATGACCCGTGATCTGCTAGTAACATCTTTTAAATTTTCTACCAACTTACCAAGTAATAAGTCATCTCCTGATCAAGTTGCTTTAAAAATAGCAGCGAAAGTTCTTGAAATCTCAAAGTCACTCTCCTTTCTACCGAATCTAAAATGAACTGTGCCGATAGAGAGAGAGAGAGAGCCAAGCAATATGCTAAGAGTTTACTCCGAAATCATAATCACCGCACATGCACTAAATCGAAAACCATAATCTCAAAAATTCTACATCAAAGGCCAAGCAAAGACAAAGCCTATCCAAAATCACAGCCAAAATAAGCCAGTCATCGGTAGCTGTCAAAGCCAATCAAATGCCTTTGCTAAGCATTGCTCGCACCCTCATCGGAAGACCATAAAGCCGGATGAAACCGGCAGCATCAGCTTGGTCGTATATCTGGCTACTCTCGAACGATGAAATGTCTTGCCTGTAAAGGCTGAAGGGGCTTTTTCGACTAGTAACCATGACAGATCCTTTGTACAGCTTGAGGACCACTGAACCAGTTGTAGTCTCCGTGATCTTCTCCATGAAAGAGTCCATCGACTCGCGAAGAGGATCGAACCATCGGCCCGCATACACCAGCTCTGCATACTTGAGGGCCAAAGAATCCTTGAGTTGCACGGATTCCCGATCCAGGGTCAGAGACTCTAGCTCACGCACAGCAGTGAAAAGGATGGTCCCACCAGGAGTTTCATAGACCCCGCGACTTTTCATCCCAACTAGTCGGTTCTCAACCAAGTCAATGCGACCAATACCGTGCCTCCCCCCGATCTCATTTAGCTCGGAAAGCAAAGATGCGGGAGAGAGCTTCCTGCCGTTGATGGAAACTGGAAGCCCTGACACTATTCCAATTTCAACATACCTGTAAAATGCAGGACATCACAATCTATGAAGTGATTTATTCATTTTGAAAGAAAGAAACATGACAGCAATTTCGATCAGGAGACTCACTCAGGTTGATTAGGAGCATCTTCGGGGTTGACAGTCATCATGTACATATCCGACTTTGGCTCATTTGCAGGGTCTTCCAGAATATCTCCCTTCAGTAAGAAAGTTGATTCAGCATCTCAGAAAGTGCACGGCAAGAACCAAAAAAACACAGCTTCAAGAGTAATGCCACTCAAACCATCAAACACCAAGAACTTAACAAATCGACAATGACTTCTCAAATAGGAGTGAGGAATACCTCATGGCTCAAGTGCCACAAGTTTCTGTCCCTGCTATAGATGGACTTCTTTGTCACAGGAACTGGCACATTATGCTTTTTAGCATACTCAATGGCATCTTCTCTCCCTGTAATGTCCCATTCCCTCCAAGGGGCCACAACATTCAGCTCAGGGTTCAAGGCAAAGAATGTAAGCTCAAACCGAACCTATGCAAAAGATTTCAGATTGTCAGGTTATATTGTAGCTGAAGCTCAACACACCCACAAAATTTATGTTGACTCTTAACAGAGACCTGATCATTTCCCTTTCCAGTGCATCCATGAGATACAGCATCTGCTCCAACTTCTTTAGCAACGTCTACCATGGCCTATTAAATAATAGATGTATCAATACATGGTAAAATCTTACTAAGAGAAAAAGATGAGTACGGAGTTGAAAGTGACTAGAAGACAACAGTGCTTAAAACAGATAATCTCCATGACAAAAACTATGCCCACTTGCACGTTGGTGTTGATTGGAAAATTCATAGACAGTTTTCACTACCTCAATGTCTTAAATTGATTGCAAAAACAATACATCTCTACAAGGCATATAGAAAAGCAATGCACCTGGACCACAAACATTACCCTGTTTTTCATGCTATCAGAGATAAAGTAATTGAAAAATATAGCAGAAACCATTACTCTTCTGATGAAAAGTGAAGGAACATTGAAATAACTCATTCACAGGCTAATCAAAGTTTCTTAACAAGGAAAGTCCAGCATCCTTTCACCAACATAGTGTTCTTTTTCTTTTTTTTTTTAACAAAACATAGTGTTCATTCAGTCAATTTTATCTTCTTGATTACCTGTCATAAGGTACTGTAATTAATCCTTCCATTTTTCCATAAATAATCTTAACTTGAATAGTGCCAACATAATGAACTTGGATTTTTTGAAAAATATCTGGTAGGAATGCAGTCAGTAAAGATTAAACTTATGAAGGATGGACATAAACATTTTAAATCCACCACAGAACTTGCAAAACTACCAAAAGCTTTTCCAAAGCTTAATGCAGGATTATAATAGCAAAGGATAAATCTACAAAGGCATAAAATTACAAAAATTGCAATCTGAGAAACTTAGTGAACCATATGTTAAGCGAGCAGTGAGATATCACCAACCGCACATTTTACTCTCAGATGCAATGAAGGGATAGGGGAAATACATATCACAATCCTCCACCTTCTTGAAAACAGTTAAAAAAAGGCATTACCTTAGCAATGACTGGTCGGGCCATAGAGGTCCCCAATAAGTACTTCCTTTCGTAGATGGCACCAGCTCGCAGGCAAGGATATATGTAATCCTTCACAAATTCTTCCTTGAGGTCCTTCACTACCAACTGACATGCACCGCTGGCCTTTGCCTTTTCTTCCAAACCTTCAAGCTCCTTCAAACCCTACAAATCAAGCACAAAATCATCCAGGTTTGAAAAGGAAACATGGGAAAAATCTATTTAAATGATGGTCATATGGAACACAAACTATTTTCTGTGAAACTATATCTTCTTTGAAATAATTCAATAATGCATTAAAGAACATACTTGGCCAACGTCGGCAGTGAAGCATACAACCTCACAGCCATAGTTCTCCCTGCAAGTCATGTAATTCAAATGTCAAGCCAAAAGCATGTGAAAGTTACATAATACCATGATCCTGTAAAAACTTGTGAAATAAAAAATAGTGCTAAAATTGTACATTTCGGTATCCATGAAATTTATTCCCCTATTAAATCTTGCTGAGAAAGATAGACTTCACTGCCCCTTCTACTCTACCCAAATCCCAGAAAAAAGGAAGGCCTAATGGGACTATCATACCTTACTCTGCATGTCAAGAAAGCACTAGAACAAAGTATGAGGAACATTTTGCTGCAAACTGAATCTAAAAACTTTTTTCTTGCAATATACATCATGTATTTCAAATTATTATGAAGAAGAGAGAATTACCTCAGCCATGGAACAATAACTGAGGTATCTAAGCCGCCACTATAGGCCAGAACCACTTTGTTCAGCTTTCCACGCAGACCTCCACCCTTTGCTGCATCACTTGTCAAAACTGCTTGAATTCCTGCAGTCAAGAGTCAACACCCATAAGATTGCAGAGCAAACATCAAAAGATGCAGGCCATAGGATTCTGGCAAAGTCTTTGCAGCAAAATCCATAATCAGCTCTCCTAAACCGACTTATTTTGTTTGAACAGATTAGTAATACATAGGTGGAAATAACTTCCCTTGTTTTTCGTACATGTTCCGCACAACTAAACTGACAGATGATGTAAGCACATAACCAAGTATCGAGTTTGTAAAAAGTAAAAAAACCCCATCTTTAGTAGTATGAACATGTCAAAATGGCTAGGGAAAACAAACCTTACCTTTTCTAACACGAGATTTGGCAGTGATATCGCCATGGGTCAAACCAATCGGATAACCCCCAAAGCAACCCAACCGAGCGCCAAACTGCGATAAAAAAAATGTTTAAATCAATCTCATCAGCCCAACTATTTTGCTTCAGAAGAAGCATTGCCAACAGAAGGAAATCGGCATTCCCTTCATGAAGAAAAACAAAGTCCATGGAATAGACTAAATTATACGGGGCATACCTTTTGTGATACAAATGAACTTCTCAGGCAGCTTATCTTGTCATGAATAAGAAGTGTCTCTGGAAGTTCAATCAGACATGCATAAGGAAGAGTCAGCTAAAGCAAGAACAAATTTCGTTGGATAAAATGCACTTCTTCCACTTTCAAAAAATCCACTCTGCTCATAGCCAGTCGGGCCATAACAAAAACTACGTCTAAATCAAAACTCTATCTACGCGTCAAGAGCAAATTAAGTACAACTAAAGCTTCAATCTTTTTGCTAAACAAATGCATGCACGCATGTCCACAAAGCAAAAGATTCGAACTTTCACATGCAGCAAGGAAATTCAGCAACTGGGTATCAACAGAAACAGCAAAAAAAAATAATAAAAGATTACCTTTGTTCGATGCACAGACCGTGGCGCCGTTGCCGGAGTAGGGCATTGTCGCGTGCCACTGAGCCATGTCCGCAAACTCTCCCACCTCCTGAGACCACAGTCAAATGAATCGCAGAAGCGAATCGGGTGCTCCGGGTAAGCGTGCGACTCGGTCGGGAATCGGATCTTAGAACTGCAGAATTGTGTCCTCGAAAGCGTGTCGAAAAGAAGCGGCCTTTCCAAACAGGAAGATTGAGAGAGGAGGAGACAGCGTCGTAGTCAGCGGAGGGTTTTGAGGGTTTTCTTTGAGGTTTTAGGCGGGTGCGTGTTTAGTATTGTCACGGGCTGATCCAACGTTTTCTCACCCGGTTTGTGAATCACCTTAACCCACCACAGAACTTGGAGAGAGAATCTGCTTACATACTTATGAAATGATAGAAGTGAGGCCGGCCGGCGACCCTAGTTGCCTCCAATCGGGCCCTTTCATTTCCCTATACCACGCCTGATTTGTAAACAGAGGCTAGGGAAGACATTGCGAGAATCTAGGTTGGGTCCCGTTTTCCTGTAAAGGATTTGGCCGAGATACCCAGTGGGGTAGAAACATTTTTCGTGCCCCTAACCTAGCACTAGTCCAATTTGAGGACTCTCACCCCTGCCAAATTCTCCCTGGATTGGACTTGTCAGTTTAAGGTCATAACCAGGACCGAAGAGGGGTCAATATATACAAATGCCTCCCCCGTCACAGCCATAGATCTCCTTACCATCTAACAGCGGAGATTCTATCTCCTAATTTGTCAAATACCCGGTAAGTACAAAACTTACCATAATAGTATGTAATTTCCAATAAGATTTTGCTAGAATAGCAAATTTTAAGATGATGTGAAAATAACAATTTACTATGAGTTATAAATTATTGAAAAAGTAGGTCCATAATAATTTATAATGATATGTCATTTGATTTTTTATAATCTAAAATAAACTGTCATTTTAAAAGTAGATTAAAAACTATCACACAATTGTTTCTTATCTCAACATTACTCGCCCGTATGAATATTTAAGAATATATAAGAAATCTAGATTTTTAAGGCTTGCTCGGTCTTATTGGTTCACGATTCATTGAAAACCTTTGAATTGTGACATTCTCACCCACATTATTTGGCAATGCCCTCGTTGCATCTTCGGCATGAAAGGCATCAGTTTACTTCTTGAACTACCAAAAAGCCTTGTGGATTCCCAACTTACTTCGTTCTCCAGTAGACCTTCCCATCAAATCAAATATTCTCATTTTTGTTCCACAAGGTGCCCTTTGCGACTCTCCTTATCTACATTTCAACATACTCATAGGAAACACCAGATATACCTATAAATTTGATGCCAACTCCAGCTTGTATGTCACATTCCTAACTCATTGTAATGCTTGAAACGGACCTTCATAGCGACAAATCAATCCCTTATGCATCTCCCAACATCAAAAAACCAAATGTAACTTAAACAACACCAAGATGTCAACTTGGTATTTCACGTGCTGCCGTTTCTTATTGGCCCATTTCTTCATGCACTTTGTAGTTTTGTGTAGGCAAGTTTGCATAGAGTTGTTTATGCCACTCCTTATCAAATTTGTAAGTAGATGAGCTTCTCCCTCGATAGCTCATAGCAACCGTACTTGGAGTGAGCAATTGTTGCACTGTCATGATCTCAAAAGGACTTTAGCTTGTAGAATCACTTTGTTGCAAATTATAGGAGAATTGGCCTACATTGATTAGCTTCGCTAATCCTTCCGTTATGGTTAAAAAATGGTGGAGGTATAACTCCAAGGGCACGTCCACCTTCTCCATATTTGGGGATGTAGATTTGCAAAGAAATTGAGATTCGACCCTAACAGTTTGAAAAGCCAATGAAATAAGGATCACAATCACTCATGATCGTCTGTGATATGCCCCACTACTTGAATATGTGCTTTAGGAATAGCTGAGCCGCCTCCTTAGCGGGGCAATCATTCATAGCTAACACTAATGTTGCTACTTGGAGAACTAATCCACCATGATTATGAGAGTCTAACTCCCTTTAAACTTATGCAATTTCATGATGAAATCCATGACGACATCTTCGGGATAGAAGGTGGTTTAAGAAGTCTTGATAGCAATCATTGCTCCAATTCGTCTTGTTGGCATAGAAGACACATACTCACATAGGCCTCAACATCATCACTAGGGTGCAGTAAAAGATATCGATCCTCTATAAGTGCCATCATGCAGTGGGTCCTGGATGGCCTACCCACTTGAAATCTAGGCACTTGCATAACACCTCCTTCCGTAACTTCCTATGGAGAGGGACATACAATATTGCCCCTTGGTGTAAAGTAGATTGCCTTCACACCGGAATTGTCGAGTCTTGCCCTCTCTTGCATGGGCCCTAGTGCTAGGATCATGTTGTAGCTCCTCCTTGATTCGCTCGATCCATGACTAATAATTGCCAACTCCATCTTTTGGCTAAGTGCATCAGCCGGGGAGTTGGCCTTCTCAAGGTTTGTACTCCAATACATATTCAAATTCCGCCAAAAAGTCTTACTAATGAGTTTGCTTCAAGCTCGGTTTATTATGCTAAAAGTAACCTATGACTACATTGTTAGTCCTTACGATAAACCGTGATCCCAAGAGGTAGTGTCGCCACACACGATGAATGGACCGCCACCATCGTCTACACTTCTCTTGGATCATGTATTGCCATTTGGTCTCGTTCAACTTCCTTAATTTGAACACCACTAGGTGTCCTCCATGCATTGGCGCACCACCAATAGCATAATTCAAGACATTAGTTTCTACCTCACTCAGTTTGGAAGAAAATATTGCGTTGATTGGCCCCTCGACATCAACAAAGTTCCCTTTATTCAATGATCGCCATGCATGCTAATGGGTCCCACTTTTCAAATTTTTCAAAATTCCTTTAGTTTTCTCTCCATTACTTTCTCGGGAAAAGTGTTTAAAAAGTCCTAAACATTTTGCATTTGTGCCAATTTAGTTTCAAACATTTTTTTTTAGTGCCAACTAAGTCCTAAACATTTTTATGCTGTGTCAATTCAGTCTTTTCCGGCCAATTTTGCCTACATTTTGCTGAGTAGATGCCGGCTAGCTGACATGACGTGATTGGTGCTGACGTGGACAACTTTTAATAATATTTTAATATTTTTGAATTTTATTTTTCTTTATTTTTCTTTTTTCCTTCTAATCCTTCTTCCTCCAGCCGGTCGACGAACCTTGGCGATCGGCCGGGCGACGGCCGGTGAGGTCAACCTCACCGGCCACCTCGCCGTGGTTGCGAGTGGCCTCGCACCGGGGGGCGAGGGCGGCTTTGCACTAGGTTGGCGAGGCTCGCCATGGCCGGCGAGAGCGAGCCTCGCCACCCAAGCCTCGAGGCCACCCTCACGGCCACTAGCAAGATAGCCGACGAGGGTGAGGTGGCCGACGAGGGCGGCCTCACGCCGAGTTGGCGAGGCTTGACCCCGCTAGATCCGGCGAGGGCAAGCCTCGTCGCCTAGACCGACCAAGTCGAGGTCAACCTCATCGGTCATCGCCTCCGGCCGGTCATTGAGATCCGGCGACCAGCTAGAGGAAGAAGGAGGAGAAGGAAAAAAATAAAAAATAAAAATAAAAATATATAAAATATATAAAAATATTATTAAAAGTTGTCAACGTCGGGATTTGATCAAGCCATGTCAGCCGGCCGACGTCTAGTCAACCAGATCATGCCAAAATTGGTTGGAAATAACTGAATTGGCACAATGTAAAAAATTTTAGAACTTAATTGACACTAAAAAAAGATTTGGAACTAAATTGGTACAAATGCAAAAAGTTTAGAACTTTTTTAACACTTTTCCCTTACCTTCTCAGTCCCCTTGCTTCTATCTCTATTAGTGAGAACACACTCTCTTCCTCTTTCTCTCTTTTTTCTCTCTCTTTCTTCTTCTTCGTTCAAAGAATGAAGGTCTTCTCCACCAAAGGTGTCTCTCTTCATTCCAACCTCCGTCGTCACCTCTTTGATTCATTATTTTTCCCTCTCCGTTATTTGTCTCAACTCCAACTAGTGGAGTGGACTATGGCTGACAAGGCCACCGCAAACTCACGTGGTACTTTGAATAAGATAGGATTGCAGTGATCTCTCCTTGTGTTCGAGCTCTTCATCCTCCTTCGACAGAGGCAGCTGTGCTCGTAATTGTCGACTCGAAGCTCTTCGTCTCTTGCTCGATGAAGTTCCCAGGATGATCTAGTGCACGCATAAGAAAGGGGCCAGCAGCACCAAGAATAGCCGTAACTCCAAAGGCCAGAGGCTCAACGTCAAGATCTAGGGCAACCAAGTCATGAAGCCTAGGGCTATTACCATCCGGCAAGGTGGTAGGAGAATTACCAAAAAAAAATCATAAACCTATTGTAATTATGCCGATTTAATGCTAAACTTTTTTGGGGTCAATTCAGTCATAATTTTTTTATAATTATGTCAATTCAATCCATCCGATCATATTTGACTGGCTGGTGGTGATGTGGATGCCAACTAACGTTGGTCATTTGGCGAATATTGACGTGATAATTTTTAAGTAATAATTTTTATTTTTTTTCGAATTTTTAATTAATTTTTTTAGTTTTCTCTTTTCTTTTTCTTTTTCCTTATCTTTTTCTCTCCTTCCTCTTTGACATCCTTACCCCGCAGTGGCCAACGAGGCTCCGGTGAGCCCTCATCAGCCATCGATGAGGGTCACGGTCCTCGCCCACCCTCATCAGTAGACTTGCCTAGATCTAGGTTAGGCCTAGGGCCATGGCCGAGTCCAATCTCCTTCTCTCTCTAACCTCTTGAGCTCTCTGGCGATGGTAATTTTGATTTGGTGTGTTTGGAGGAAAGAGAGGAACCTTAGATGGGTAGATTCGGATCTATCTTTTTGCTTGGTTTTCGATTTGTGGTTTTCGCAACCTGCAACTCAAGGAGTAGCAGTTGTCCAATGCCAAGCTTGCTTTCAAGCAAACCTGATCCCTTCATCGTCACCCTTCTCCTCGTCCTCAATCCTCGAGCCGTCCACTGAATCAGCTTCGTCACCGACCGCCATGGCCTTGCCAACTGCAAGCGAGGCCTCCTTTGCCTTGGCCTATGACAGTCTGATTTTCTACTTCTGTTTTCAATTGAATAAATCGGGCTTTTCATCGATGTGCCTATAGTGTTATTCTCTGAGCCAATCACTCATGAAATAACCAAACTAGTTGGGGAAGTCATTAAAGGATTTTGATGCAACAGACTTGAGAATTCGACCAGAATTTGACCGCTCGACCATGTTAGTCTGCAATGGTCATTGTGGCACAATTGAAAATTTATTAAAGACCAAAAATAGGTCGATTCGACTGAGGTGTGTAATTAGGCATGGGTGATTCTACTTAATTACAAAAATTCTCGTCGATCGGCACTAAACCGATTTTTCTGTCATTTTGGTATCATGTGCCTGTAAATGAAACTCGAGATTATCATGACAACCGAGAGTCGCCAATGAGTTAAAGATGTACATTGTGGCTTAAAAATAATCGACCACGAGTCAATTCCACTGAAAATTCTCAAAAACTACTCGATAGTTTAGGTGTTGCTAAAATCACGTCTGACTGAATTTAACTGCGAAATTTATTCCGATTTCGAAAATTGAGAGGCATAAGAACGCTTCAAGTGTCATAACTTGGCACAAATGGACACTTAAGTGCCATAACTTACGAAAGGTACACTTAAGTGCCACATTCGAAAAAAAACGGATCACTTGAGTGCCACTCCGGCTAAAGTCCAACCAAAATGTTAACGTGTCAATTTTCCGGAGAAGCGAGCCCAAAACGACGCCGTTTTGTACGCTGATGTAGCCAAATAATGCAAAAAGGCATCGTTTTGGGCTGATGTGGTAAAAATTAATATAAAAATTAAATAAATTAAAATTGGTTAAAATATTTTAAAATAATAATTTTAATATTAAAAAATTAAAACAAAATTAAAACAAAAAAACAAAAAACAAAGGAAAAGGCCACTACCGCCTCCCCGCTATCACCGGAAGGGCCGGCGACCTCGGCTAACCGACGGCGAGGGCTCACGAGCCCTCGCCCCGGATCGGGGAGGGTTGTGGCCCTCGCCCAAATCCGTGGCAATGGTAAGGGCTCGCACCAAATCTGGGCCGACCCCGGCCGGGCCGTGACCCTCGCCCGATCGTGGCGAGGAGCTCGCCGGCCCTTGGCTAGGGCCCGACGACCCGACCCGACCCTCCACCCGCCGTCACCGACCCTTCCCGACGATGGTGGGGAGGCGGCGGCGGCTAAGGGCCTCAACCGCCCCCCTCATTTCCTTTTTTTTTTTTTAATTTTTAATTTTTAAAATTTTTTAATATTAAAATTATTAAATTTAAATATTTTAACTAAATTTAATTTATTTAATTTATATATTTTTATCACGTCGGCTCAAAAATAACGCCGTTTTTGCATTATTTGACCACATCGGCGTGCAAAATGACGTCATTTTGCACTCGCTTCGCCGGAAAAATACCACGTATGCAATTTGGCCGATTTTGGCCGGATTGGCACTAAAGTGATCCATTTTGCTCCGATTTTGGTACTTAAGTATACGTTTTTGCCAAATTATGGCACTCTAGGAATCTGCACTTCGAAATTGAGAACTCTAATGTGTCACAATTAATTCTAGGAATATTGTTGCATCTTTCCAAGATTTATTGACGATGGACATTGTTGGTGAAAAATTTGAATGCAGCAAATTAAAGGAATTGGGAGAAAGACCATATTTTAAATGGATTTTTGGTCTTTAATGTGGAACCTTTGGAGAGAGAAATTATAAGGATTTAAATGATGATCTATTGTTATTAACTAAGGTTATGAAATGTTGAAATAAAAAAGGGGAAAGCTAATGGAAGAGATGCAAATTCGAATGTATGTACGCCAAGAGGAATTCCACCACCATTTGAGTTTCATTTGAAGGGATATGTTTGCTTTAAGAATGGTAGGCCATATGAAAGTGAAAGGGGAAAAAATTCCATGGAATAAGGACCCTTAGCTTGTGGAAATTGGGGAGGGAGACCCTCCATGGTCCTTTTTCTCCTTCCCTCTCTCCCCATCCGTGCATATCCCTCCCCCTTTGTACCGTGCGACTACCTCTTTTTCTTCCTTTCTCTTTCTTTTCTTTTCCTTTCCTTTTCTCAGCCGTGAAATCCCTTGTCTTCTTCTTCTTTAAGAGTTTCGACCCCTGTTTGGCTTCCTCTGTCTCTACTGAACCGACAAAGTTAGCAACCGAAAAACAGAGGGGGCTCTGTTTTGGCGCTGCAGATTTTCTGGACCAGCAGAAACCCCAGCCAAGCTATCCTCATATTCCATTTCTCATTTGTGTGGCCGTTAATCACCTTTCAACCGTCCTTACCAGCAGCCCGACAATCCACAAAAACAAGCGAGATTTATGCATCTCTTCGCCGGAAGCTCAGCACCGCTACATACGGCCGCTGCAGCATTTCTATCGCTCCTCCCTCTTCAATCTCAACTCATCATCTTCACCGGAAGTAGCCATCCCTTTGCCATTGCTGTTGCCTTGTCGCCGGGACCCTTGTTACGCCGATGCAACACACCACTCGACCAAACAGCTCCACGGTGCTGTTTTTTCACCTCCAAGGAGCTCCCACTGTTGCTGCTCGGCCTGGTCTAGCTAAGAAGCCTGCTTCTCAGCAATAAGCTGAGGGCCTTGCTGGCTTGAGCGAGGCCATCCTGAGGTGTTCCGACACCTCCTTGGATCGAGACCTCGCCGCCGTTGCCGAAAGTGATTGGTTTTTAACTTAGGTGAGTTAACTTCCTAAGTTTTGATTAGGGGCTATTTACACTTGCTTAGGAGGTTAAATAGGTTTAAGGATTATTTAGATTAACTTAAGTATGGCTTAGTGATAATCTATAATGGTTAGATTAGCCTTATAATGAATTAGTGTTAGTGAGATTAGCACTATTGGGGATAGGTTGGTCGAAGACAGTGGCTATTCTTCAGAACTGATTCCTAGACACTTCTTGTTTGCCCTTTTTTTATATCGAAATGTATTGAGATTTTGAGGTTGCTTCCTTCTTAAGAAATGTTTTAGACATCTTTAGCCATAACATATATTTTTCTCAAGATTTTTGAGAATTTAAAAGAATGATATATTAGCTCCGTCATTTCAAACAGAAACTTAGACTGTACTGGAAATTGTGACCTTTTGGGATTCCAGGTTTTTACCAACTCTTAAGGTTCTAATTTCCAAATGATTTCTTTACAAAAGTTATTTGTCACATATTCTAGTTTAACATAGGGGTGTTAAAAAAATCGACCCAACCCAAAAATACGACCCGAACACGGAACAAGTATTATACTTGTTCCGGGTTTTGATACTATTTGAGAGACACATATAAAACAAACAAAGAATACATGTTTAGGGTTGGGTAGGTTTGGAACATTGTTCCACTCAGAACACAATAACTCCAGATCCAAACAAGCAAACAAACATAAATAATAAAAACGTTCTCATCTTTCTCGGCTCTGCCTTCTTCTTCGACAACACGACTATGCCTTCACTCACGACTATCGGAACCCTAGCCACCGTCGAATCAATCGATCGTTGCTGTCCGTCGACACGCCTCTGCCTCGCCATCGCCGTTGCTACCCCTCGTCTCAACATTAGAACCCTAACCGCCGCCGAATCAGTCGATGGTTACCGTCCGTTGCCGAAACCCTTCCCCTTCCCCTTCCCAAATCCCTTTTGTCCATTGCTCAGGTTGGAGACCGTGGACCAGGTACGTCATACATACCGATGATGATTAAAACTTTGAGTTTTCCTTGCGGTTCTTTCTCTCTCCCTGTCCCTCCCTCCCCCTCTCTCTCTGTCTCTTTGTCTTTTCTTTGTTCTTTTTCTTCTTGGCCTTTCTCCCTTCTTCGTTCCAAATGCTTCGTCTTTCGGAGAAAATATTTTTTTGGGTTTTGTTCAAGGTTGGGGTTGGAATGGACAGGACGAACGGCGGGGAGGATTGGTGGGAAAATCTCGTTCTGGGGAAGGAAATGCGTTCTTGTGTTTTCTTTTCACACTGGTCTTGATACCAAAATTCAATAGCTACTTACGGAAGTGTTTTGTTTGAAGAAAAAAGCTAAGGTTACTCAGTGTTTTGTTCAAGTGCCGCTGAATTCAATAGATGGGCGTTGAATTTTTGTAGAATGGTGTAGAGATCAATTATGCAACGCTAGCCACTTTCATGTATCCATGTTCGATTTGCCTTGTTTTGTGCTGATATCCATTCTTTTTAAGTAGATGTATTGTGAGTTCATTACAAAATTTGGGCTGAGAATGAAGTACATTATGTTGGATTATGAGTTAGATGCACTTTCTAATTAAATTCGATGCTCAACTTGATTAGTAGTTAATGGCAAATGGTTCTAGCTCAAACAAAGATCTTGAATCTTTTGAATGAACTCTAGCTATAGTAGTGATTGCACTTGCCATTTTTTGATCTTGTGGTGTATGAGGATGATGTGTAGACAGAATTTTGTTCCAGTAGAAAATTTCAGAGGGATGGTGTTGCGGGTTCTAGTGTGGAGAAGTATGTCTTAAGAGTGAAAGTGTTTGTAATAAGTTGGTACAGTCATTTCGTGCATTGCATGCTCGCAATTAAATTGTCAAATGGCTGAGGATTTCCACCCCCGTTGTACCAGGATTTTGGGCAGTTGTAAGCTGAATCAACTTGGAGTAGAGGCTCTTTGTGATTTTGATAACATAACATGGTTACTTTATGGTGGAAAAGTTGAATAAAGTGCAGATTATGAGTTTTAGGGTTTGGGTTAGGGATGGAATTTCGCTTTTATACTTATATGATTCTATCAACTATGATGGATTGTGACAAGAACTCCAATTGATGCAAGGTATTCCATCAGCTTTTATACATCATCTCTCTTATGTCTTACTTGTGGCTATAGGCACTACTTGATAGTTTCAACTATTACCAAATCTTATTGGCATTTGGTTTTTCAGAAACTTTACTTGTATTAATATAGGTGAGTCTGCTTAGTTATCATATTGGTTTTTTTCCTTTTTACTTTTGTAATTTGAATGGAATTGCTTACTAAAAAAAAAACAAACAAACAAACAAAACAAACAAACCAGAAACCCAACCCGAACTGACCCAACCCGAATTTCCTATGCGAGTCTAATGTGTTTTGGGTCGGGTCGGGTCGGGTCACAGTATGTGACCCTTATGTTTTGGGTCAAGTTGGGTAACATCAAAACCCGACCCGACCCGACCCATTTACACTCCTAGTTTAACATGACTCGACCCATTTACACTCCTAGTTTAACATACTCAAATTTTAGATCAAACGGACGTGTTTTGGACCTTGAACCAAGCTAACTTCGGAAAACATACTTTCTAGAAACAGACCCAGTTTTGGTACTGGATTGAGCGATTTACTAGGCCGAATCTAGAAGGATCTGGGTTTAGGTATCTTCATGAAAAATGTTGGTTTATGTGTCATTTACAACATGTTTAAATTTGAGAATTTTTCGAACTCGTTTGATTAGATTTCTATAGTTAAACTCGAAGATGTGCGAGTGAATCGTTTATGCCAGTTAGGGTTAGTAGTAGTTTGTGATTGTTCTTAGTGCTTTGATTGCTGGAAATTTGCATATTTGGTGATGTGATTGAATTATGCAATTGATTGTTGAATTATGAAATTGGGTGAATGCATAAATGATATGAGAATCCGTCACGAGCCTTTGGAGCCAGATGATGCTCCTTTGGAAATGCCCTAAGTCAACGGATGCTGATCGCAGTGGATGCTAGGCCGATGCTCCTAATCGAAATGCCATCTACATGTAGACGTTGCCATGCTCGATGGTGCGAAACGATGCCCAGTCATGTCGGAAGATTGTTAACTGTTGAGTTGGCCATGGCTGGTGGGTCGGAGTCAGTTGAGGCTTATGAACAATTGAAATTGAGGGACCTAATTAGGAGGCGGAATTATGTGATGCGATATGGGACGTACCATAACAATTTAGTCTAGTAATTTGAGGCCCATGTGATTGTGATGATATGTACACCCCTGCATTGCATATATACATGTTGAAATGTTCCTATGATATGCGATATCAATAAAGTTATGTACGATTTGATTGATACTAACATGCAGGAAAATGCTGGTATTAAAGGAATTTTGGGAAACGTGGTTAGAATGCATGTGGGTGTACTTTTCTCCTAATCGGGATTTAGGGGATGGACTCGCTGAGTAGTTGTCTCACCCCGTCGTGGGCTAAATTTTTCAGGTCCCTAGATGGAAGATTATCAGGCCAGATGCAGAGGGTTACAAGAAGTGGAGTATGAGCTTTTCTGTAACTTCTTTCAGATGTTGATGGGTCCTCCATCTGATCTGGATAAGGGGTGACAGCTCACCTAGGATTATCGAAAAGTCTAGCAGGGTCGTAGAGAGGGACTTGATCCCATGAATGAGGAGCTCAAAGCGTAGATAGTCTAAAAGTTCTTTTTTTTGAAATAGACCCATATTATGTTAGACTTTCCTGTATATAAACACTACTATAAAAATATGTGTGTTTGGTGAAAATATAATCTTATGTTTGCTATCCCATTTCTATGTGATTTGGAGGTTATTATTACGTTTATGTTTGTGCAATAAAATGAATGGGTCGGCAACAATTCCTGGGATGTTGCAAATTTTTACGACCATTGAGGGATGCCCATGCGCTAGAGGTTCGGGTCGTGACATGGCCTCTCCCGTGAGTCTCACTGGAGCCTCACCGGCCATTGTGTGGTAAGGAAGCCAAAGAGGAAGAAGAGAAAAAAAGAAAAAGGAAAGGAAAAAAAATAATTTGAAATTAATTAAAAAATTGAAAAGAATATTATTGAAAATTTGCCACATCAGTGTTAGTGTTTGTCAGATGGTTGGCGCCGGCTGACATCCATGTCAGCGTAGATGAATTGAATTGGTACAATTGTAAAATGTTTAAAACTAAATTGGCAAAAAAAAAATTAATACTAAACCGATACAATTACAATAAGTTTAGAATTTTTTTGGTAATTCTCTCTCAAAGTGATACTAACATAAATTGGTTTGGTTGTTTGTGTTTTCTTAATCTGGGTTGGCGAATACCGTGTGAATTGCTTGCATTATGAGATCCCAAGTTGATGTTTCTAGTTATGCGTGGAATCCATACTGTTAAATTATGTCTCGAGTTTGAATTCATAATTAATACCCGATACATGCAAGACATTTTCATGCCGAAATGAGAAAGAATGTCCGCGGAGCATTTAATGAAAAATGACGTGAGAAAGGAGCCGAAAGGATTTTGCCCGCGATCTGCACTTCACATTGGAAATGAAGGCTACAAATCCATGGGATTTTTTTTTCTCATTTGTCAACATGAAATAAGGCAACGCCGAAGGGTTGATCGTCCAATTTCTTCTACATTATTAAATGCATGCACATGGTCATGTGCATGCATGCTTGAATAAGAATAAAGCTGGTCAACATTTGTAGGCGCCGAATTCTCTCCTCCACGGTTTCTCTCTTGTGTGGGTTTCTCTTATTTTATTAATAAAGAAAGAAGGGAGGCATCCACAAGCCTTGTTGAATTAAAAATTCACCCCCCACATGAAGAAGACTCTTTTACGCAAGCTTCTCTCCGGAACGAGAAATTTGAAGACTGCAGCCCACCTCATTTCACGGATCTTCTTTCTTCTGCCACTCATTAAATGCCTGCCCATGCAGACCTACGAATATGGTGGGCGTCGGTGCCGAGTGCAGTTTTGTCTTGTGGGCGCCTGTGCCACATTTAATGAGGCCATTTGCTTTGTCTTGTTTCTTGCTCTTCTCCCTAAAATGAGAAGACGCCCGAAGAGCTGAAGATAGAGCGAAAGAAGAGAGCTCGGCAGAGAGAGCGAAAAAGAAAAGAGCTCGAGAGAGAGTGAGAGGCCGTGAGCTCAGAGAGGTTTGTGCATCAGTTGAGTCCATTTGAGTGAGTTATTAAATATCGTGGGTATCGGATATAAAGTAGGATTGGGAAATACTTAAATGCATTAAGTGATTGTAATCCTGTAATTCTTCGATTTATAGTGAATTGTTTTGCTGGCTATCTCCGTGGACTTAGGTTCCGATATTCGGACCGAACCACGTAAATTCCTGGTGTCCTTTTATTATTCCTTGTTTTATTTCGATCGATTTCTATAGCTCCCGACATAATTGCAAAACATGCGATCCGCTTTCACTGCGCCGCCGATTCACAACACATACCATGGGAGCTAACTATTTTGTTGGTAAAAAATCCTCCATCATGCAATGGGATCAACCGGAGTTGATTTAGTCGCTACAACATCTGGGATCGATTCATGTAGTATGGGACTTGTGGAATAGTTTTGGACCGCGGTCGCCAAGTTGTTATATTTAGAATGTTCTAGGAACGTGATGACCCATAATATTTTCTCGCTTTTTCATGCTACTGTGTGAGAAGGATTTTGTGCGGTCACCAATTCACAGAGTGGCAATAAGTTTTGGCACATATTCTTTAACCATTAGGTTCTCTCGGTTTTGTTGGCTCCATTGTGTTTTGATCTCTACATCGTATAGTTTCATGTTATATTTACACTCGAGTCCTTTAGCTCGGCTGCCAGGACAAATATGACAAACTTTCATTAGGGGAATTTTAGTGCGCATTCGACGATGATGAGTTGACTTCAACGTCATCTCCTCGAGTCCAAGCATTTCTGGAATCCTCGAGAATCCGATTCTTGAAAAATCTGGGGTGATCAATAAATCACAACAAGAATAAATCTGGATTGTTGATGGATGAAGTATGACATTTTGTATAAGAATTGCGATAAAAGATACTAGGTTATCACATTTTTAATACGATAAATCAGTCCCTCGAGAGATTATAAAAATCTCCGATACAATCCATCCTCGCCTCTAATAACAAGCTTCACTCTCAAATCCTTATTATTCTTTAATGGTACTAACGAAAGAACGCTCGCGTATCTAAAAATCAAGTATGTATCGAAAGAGATTTTCAATTTCAAAAGGTAAAATATCCAACGGTATATACCAATATCATTTCCTGAGTATTGCTCCACATGCACTAGATTGAACACCATATAACATAAATGCCTATAGGGCCGGATAAATCCAGCGAAGTGAGCTTGGTTAGTCACTCCCGGATGATGAAATATCGTGCCTCCAAAGGCTGAAGGGGCTTTCCCGACCAGCGACCGCAGCAGATGGTCGTCACCATGATTTTCTCCATGAAAGAGTCATCGAACCACCTGCCCGCTCAGTTCTGCATACTTGAGGGCGAGGGAATCCTCGACTCGGCAACGAAAAGGATGGTCCCGCCGGGAGTTTCTTTCCATAGACTCCACGGCTTTTCATTCCGACAGCCAAGTCGACGCGGGCACTACCATGCCTCCCTGCGATTTTCGTTCAGCTCCGATGGCCAAGATGGCGGAGAGAGCTTCTCGCCATTGGCGTACCTGTAAAATGCAGGTCATCAAAATCAACTGATCAGGAAACGGCTCAGTCAGGTTCGATTAGGGGCATCTCCCCAGTCAACGGCCATCATGTACATATCATTCCTTGGCTGCTTTTGCAGGGTCTTCCAGGAGATATCCCTTTAGTAAATGTGCACAGCGAGAACCAAAAAGAGACAGCAGCTTCAAGAGCGATGCCACCCCAAAACTAGCGTGCAGCAAGGGACTTGACAGATCCACAATGACTTCAACACGATCAAGGATTCAGATCAGGGTTCACGGGCGAAGAAATTCGGCTCAAACCAATCCTGTCCAAGTGATTTCAGATCAGGCTTCGATCTACAATAAATCTTAAATTATAGCTGGATAGATCTCTCTCTCTCTCTCTCTCTCTCTCTCTCTCTCTAATAATTTTAACAATGCTAGCAAAAGAGCACCCGCACATGCGTCCTAAAAATGGGGAAAAAAAAATTGGATTTTTAAAATGTAGATTAATTTAGAAAACCATTCGAATAGCTACGAAAGGGAGAGACTTAAATTCAAGTTTGAAAAGCTAGATATTTTTGGATTTAGTCCATAATTATCTTAATTATCTATACAGGCACCCCTTGTTTATGTGATTTTTATGTGATTAATTACGTGACAAAAATTCTTCAATCATTGAAAAGCCGCCATATGATACATTCACATTGTTTTTATATCGCAACAAATCTCACGAAACACGATAATTTTTACCATTTCCCCAATATCTTTATTATACGCTCACTCGATATCTCGAAAGTCAAGTATCAAGATGCGCATGTTATTACATTTCTGTAATGTTGTCTTGGTTTTTCCATATTAAATTCCGTATCATACGACAAAAAGATTCGACAACCACGTGGGGGGCGTGGGCTGGCACTACGGCAGCATCAAGGTTGACCTCACCTCACCTTCACCTCACATCACTCGCAGCTCCACCACCGACTGACGGCGGCGACACCTCACTCTCGAAGACGACACGGACGCCTCGCCATGTCCTCCGGTAATAATCTCCTCGTCTCCGTCGAACTCATTCTCTTTTGTCTCTCTGTCTCTTTGGCCATTCCTCTGATCGACCGCCGACGCTGAGGTTTATGCTTCCTCTTCGTTTCGCGCCGGATGCGCAGGCGGCACGAAATCGGCTTCTTCTTCTCCGCCTCCGCCTTCTCCGCCGTCGCCGAGCTCGAGCTTGTGGCTCGCGCCGAACCCGAGCAAGAGATGGGGGGAGCTCTTCTTTCTCTTCTACACGCCGTTCTGGCTCACTCTCGCGCTCGGCATCGTCGTCCCTTACAAGCTCTACGAGGTCCGTCTCGATCCTTCGCCACCCAAGTTTGAACTTTTTTGTCTTTCTCTTGTCCGAATTCCGTTTTCGTTTGCATTAGCTGTTGTGGGTTTTGGTTGAGAAAAGAGAGTTTTGGTTCGCTCGAGTGGGTTTTCTGTTCGTGATTTGTGAGTGTCCACTTTTCCGGGAGGCATTCGGACTTTCTCATTCGCTGCAAGTTTGTCCCTTTAGTGTCAGTCTGAAGCTGAGCTGGGTAGCTTATTTTATCGACGAAGGGGGTGAAAATCGAAAAAATATGGTACATTGACAGAACTGGCGAAAACAAAAGCAGGTGTTTTTACGTAAGTTAAGGAGTGAATCGAGCATCTGATTTCATTCTAGGAAGGAGTAATCATCTATGTATTCCTCTCTCCTTCGTGTTTGTGTCGACGGATGAGAGAGATGGTGATGCATCAGCTTTGCGAGAGACCTTTTGATCATTCCCTTTGTCTATGTCTTTTTTTGGGGGGAAGGGAGTGGGGGAGGGTTGGAGAGTGATAGAACTCATGAAGACAAGTTTGCGGTGAATTCATCCACTTCAACACTCAGTTTGGATGGAGTGATTAGGAGGGGATGGAAAGAATTCGGATAGTTATCAGAGAAGAGAAAAGAAATGAAATAGAAAGTTTCAACTAAAATGTTGTTTGGATGCTGATAGGGAAAAGGACAGAAATGTATGCAAAATGAACCTTGATATCTTTTTTATGATTTTGAAACTTCAGATAGAATAAGGATACTTATGGAGAAAAAGAGAATTTTCTTTATATGTTGTATGAATCCCTCTTAGTCACTTCATAGATGTTAGGAGGAATTTAGAAACTACATAAAACGGGCTGCACTGATTTTCCTAATCCTTCTCCCTCCATCTTCACCATTCCATCCAAACCCATGATCATTTTATATTCTTTCTCATCCCTTCTAATCATTTCATCCAAACTGAATAGTAATAAAGATTCGTTAGGGTGACACATTGCAGCTCTTATCTTGCATTTCACATAACCTCCAGGCAGAAATTTCCCCAAAAAAAAAGCACATGCTTGAGTGAAGACCATATACTCAGTCTAAGTAACTGTATGATTTTCTCCTTGCATCAAATGACAGAGCTTTACGGAGTTAGAGTACTTGCTTCTGGGGTTGGTGTCAGCAGTTCCTGCATTCCTCATACCAATGGTGGTTGTCGGGCAGGTATGTCTGTTGACTTTCTTAATGGACTTACATATTGAATGAAATCATCCCTAAACTCTAGTATGGATTTTCATGTATGCTCAATGCTTTGGTTCTCCTGAATAGTGCATAAACCATTGCTTGGAACTCTGATTGTGTTCTCAGTTTTAAGTCTAAAAAAAGGGTTAAACTGGAATTTGCTTTCTGCAAGAAAGGAAAAAGATTAATTTGCTCATCATGAATAGTATTAGATATGATCCTGAGGTACTAGAACTTTCTTTTGATATGGAATGTTCTTAAATTCTCGTACTTGTGCAGGCGGATGGGAGTATGTGCTGGAAGGATCGCTATTGGGTCAAGGCAAGTACTTTTAGGGGCACAAGTGTCCATTTTCTTAATGCTTCAGAAGCTACTTCCATGATATATATTGCTCGTCTATGTTTGGACTCAGTAACATCAATTTTAGGGTACACCACTGACGGATTACACATTTTGGCGACGAAGTGCCTAGAACAGCTTTGTTTCACATGTTGCCTTGTTGATTCATGCATGATGTGCAGAGTCTGCTAGCTACTTCTACTATGTGTCTAGGAAAGATATGTTGAGTTGGTCTGATGGAAGTAATGTTGGATCACTGTTCAGATTGCATTTTGGATTTGCAATTATAGAGAACACGTCAAACATGAATTGTTTATGGATAGATTCCATGTTGTGGGTTCAGCTCCTGTGACTCACAATATACTTAAGAAAAGCTGACAAATTTTGATTCTGTAAAGAGCTAGGGCTTTAAACTTTGTATCTGTTGTTACAGTTTAGTGGAAAATTTGAGCATTTTTATGTGCCTTTGCATTATATATCCTGCCAATATGGTGTTCTGTGGTGATGGCCTGGTTAAATTATCTGAATTACATGAGTACTGGAGCATCAACCTAGAAGTTGCATTACAGCACATTAAAGCAAGTTCCCTGAAGGCTGTGAATGCTTCAACTTTATGTTATTTGCCTAAAGTAAGAATCATCCTGGTAAATGCAATATCTCTTCTTTTTGAGTTAAAGATGACTGTACATGTGACATTTTACTCATCCACTATGTTACGAAGCTGGCCTTTTTGTGGACATCATTTAGCTGGATATTAGGATCTCCAGTAAGAGCTGCTCTTCCACCCTGACACTTAACTATGCTTTGGCAGGCGAGTCTCTGGATAATAATCTTTAGTTACGTTGGGAATTACTTTTGGACGCACTACTTCTTCACAGTTTTGGGAGCTTCTTATACATTTCCGTCGTGGAAAATGAATAATGTGAGCCATAAATTTGAGACGTTGACTAGTTATACCTTTCTTAATCATCTGTCGGTTGCTTATCATGCAGTCTGGTTAATTTTTTGGTGCAGGTACCGCATACTACCTTCCTCCTGACTCATGTTTGCTTTTTATTTTACCATGTTACATCAAACATGACCCTCCGCCGCCTAAGGCATGCTATTGCTGACTTGCCTGAAAAAGTCCGGTGGGTTACTGAGGCGGCATGGATTCTGGCTCTTTCCTATTTCATAGCATACCTGGAGACTCTGGCTATTGCTAATGTATGTCCTCACCAGTTGTTTAACTATCCATACTATCATGTCCAATTCCTTTATATATGGATGACATGCTGATTTTATTGCCTGTTTGAACTGGAGTGGTGCATATTTGTCAATGCATTGTCTCCAAGACTGCTTATTCTTGCCAATTTCCTTTATCCACAGCCTAATCATGAATAGAATCAGTTAATTTGACATATTCAGTCAACCTTTAAATGGAATTTTATTAGATTAAGAATATCATTTGTTATCTGTTTTGTAATATCCCCGATAAATGCTGATTCATTTCTTCTTCAACATATATTGCTCAGCACGCTTTCGTAGTTTCAATAATATCTCTCTGCCTGCAATGTCACATCACAAATTTTTGCAAGCTTTCAACTTTGCATGGAACATTTTGAAATTTGTTCTTTACTTTTGTGCGAGGCATGTGTATGCTGCGAAACATGCCCAAGACATTTTACGTAACGATTGTCTCTATTTCATTTAGCCAATTGCAGAATGCTTAAATACTCCTATGATATTGAAGGGATTATGCTAAACTAATTTGTTTCATTCAATTTTTGCAGTTTCCTTATTATGAATTTGTAGACCGGGCATCCATGTATAAAGTGGGGTCCTTGTTTTATGCCATATACTTTATTGTGAGCTTTCCAATGTTCCTGAGGTGAGAACTTTATGTGCCCAACACCTGTTCTATGAATTCTCATCCTCTCTGTTTCATAGAGTGTATGATTCAGCAGCAACATTCATACATCAGGGCTGCACAATCATGTGAATAGTGATAGATACAAACTCGTCCTAGTATGAATTTAAAATGGTAACTGAGAGAATTATAGGTTCCGGTTTGCATAAGTGCATGGCCTGTAGTTTTTCAACTCTGACGTGATTTCATTGATAAATAACAACAATGATCTGTATCATGCTTTCAACTATACATTATGTCTCATATATCTAAAAAGAATAATGCTTCTCCTCACTAGAAAACTACAATTGCACCTTCTTTCTTTCCCCTTTTTTCTTATTGAAATGAAGTGGAAGAACTGTAGAATATGGAAGAGGATGTAGAAGTCATAGCTTTGTCTTTACTTGTCATACGTTTTGTAGTTGGTCACTCATTGGAGCTCATGCGAGGTTCGTTGGCTGAAAATAAACTTGCCCCTGCAGGATTGATGAGAAGCCAGGCAGTCCTTGGGACCTGCCGAGGGTAGCCGTCGATGCTTTGGGTGCTGCGATGCTGGTGACAATCATACTCGACTTGTGGCGTATTTTCCTCGGACCAATTGTTCCAGTTCCTAGCTCGAAACAATGCATTCAGCCAGGACTTCCGTGGTTTCCTGGTCATTCCGTGGAAGCTTGAGATCTCATTGTACTAAAACGGGAGCTTGGGTTGTAGTTCCCAATTCCATAGAGGCTGTAAGTTTTGGGGTGTTCCCTGTTAGGGAAAAGATGTAGCGACAACCGTGCCAAAGGGCTTGTATTGTACAAGTTGTAGTACTCAGGACATTAACCATTTGTTGAGCAATGTCTCCAAGTACATGCAGGTGCGCGTTGAAACCATGATGGTGTTAGTGTTGAGGTTGCCAAATAAGGTTAGCTTTTGATTTCATATATGCCTTATTTAGCTTGCCAAGCTGTGTTGCGTGGCATGCATTGAATTGTGCATGAGCTTGATAGATTCGACGAACGTCATGGACGAAGCACTTTCTCTGTGTTGATTCTGGCAACTCGGGCATAATTTTGTTATTTCCAAATATCTCGTATGCATTTATTTAAAAGCAAACTTCATAAGAAAAGAAAAATATTGAGAAATCATTTTTCAGAAAATGAATGGTTATCATTTGTTTGATAATATGTAACCGAAAACTATTTCTAGAAAAGTAATTTCAATCTCATGGCAAATAAATTTTTATTCTTTTTTTTTTTTTCTTTTCTTTTTAGTTTCCCTTTGTTGGTCGCCAAGCCTCGGCGATGACTGATTCCCAACTACAAGCACGGCCCTACGAGACTCAAGCCTTGTGATAGGCGACCGGCCAAAGAAGAAAAAGGAAAAAGAAAAAAGAAAAAATTAAATTAAATATTAAATATTAAATTATTCAAAATGAATAATTCCATAAAGTGTTTACGCCTCCTTAAATCTAGGAATTCACTCCCTAAATTTAGGAATGAAAAAAAAATTTAGGCATGAATATTTTCATTGACCAAAAAGCATTTTGGATTTAACTAGTCATTTTCCGTGGTTGAAAATCCGAAAAAATTCAATTCCCAAAAATCCTTTTCCCCACACAGACGAACCCATGATAATTAGAACAAGAGGGCCTTTTCTTACATCCGATCTTCTAGGATGGTAGCCATGGAAATTTCTAGTGCCCATTCACGGTCTTTCTCCTACTCATCAAGGCCGTACGAATTAGAACACAAGCAAATCTCCTTTTCGCTAGCATGTAAACCTAGTATGTTCATTGCAATTCTCCTCTTTGCCAACATCCGATTACTTGTGAATTGATAAAGTACCGTACATGGATGGATTGCTCATACCGCTTGAGGGAGCCTAATCATTTGCATATGATTGTCGCAACAATTATTAGAACCCCTCGTCCATTTCCTCCTATGTTCACTTTGACAAAGACCATCCTGTTTTCTTTTGCCTCTGAACTCCAACATTCTCACCAGACTCTTGATGAAGACGGAGGTGGAAAGATTTCCACTCGGCTACGGAACCAAGGTGGTTGTGGTTTCATGACACCTAGAAGTTTGAATTGACAAGTCCATAGATGACCCTGATTTGAATAAAGACACAGTGATTTGCTTTTCAAGATCATGAAATGTGACAAATTCCTGTTTTCTTAATCCTATCCAACCTCCTTGCTACAGACACTTCTATTGTTCTAAGTGGGCATAAGCAAGTGCGTTTTTGCGCCCCGAGAGAGAGAGAGAGAGAGAGAGAGAGAGATCTTATCTGACCACTATTAACATAGTGACAGAAAGGACTTCACCTAAAAGAGATGAACCAAAAGTCCAACTTATATGAGAATCAGCAAAACCTAAGAGCAGAATAGAAAGCAAAAGAGGACAGATAAAACACGGAGCCAAATTAAAAGCTATTGGAGGCTTTCCTCTCTCTCTCCCTCCCTCCCTTTTATACCAACAATCCAAGAAAAATGAAATAGAAATAGAAATAAAAAACTTGACAAGAAAACATTAAAAGGAGAAACTAAAACAACCTATGGGGGCTTCCCAGGTTACAAAAACAAAATGGATTACTTACGCAGCAGCTTTAGGAGGACAAGCAGTGGGTCAAAAATTGTAACCGTGAATTCGTGAACAATAATACGTCACATGAAATAGCTGAGCGCCTTTTTTCTTCTCGAACCACCTTCACCATAGAGTTCATTCCACTGCTGAAGCTCGGTCATGTTTACAGACTCGGATGATACGCTCGCACATACCTGTTCCCATGTTAACAACAAAAGTACGAAATCAATTGAAGCTTCACCAACGATAAAGAAAATGAAATGCTATTAAGTTGTAAATTAGCTCTAGGTTTGAGGACGATCCTGCTATGGTGAGAAAAAGTGCTACATTTCAGATATGTCATTTTCAAATCATTTTACCCGTTCATGTGCATATTTGAAATCATCCATATTGAGAGGCCGTATATCAGCACTCCCTCTCAAAGCTGGAGCAGGTTTGCCTTCTGCTAGAGCTGCAGCACGCTCCTGCCATGAATTGCACATATTATCAGCCATAATCGAAGTATGAGTAAAGATGCCCTATCAAATTATGGGAAGACATGGACCTTTTTCTCCTTTTCCAGTATCTCTTTAATGGGCCTGTGCGCCGCAGTTACACATAAATTCTGCAATACGACAGTAACAGGTGAGAATAAATTCTCCACTAGTGAACAGTTTTGAGTAAAGATTCAAAGGTGTCACCTTAAGGTCACTTCCTGAGTAACCATCTGTCATGCTTGCAATTCCATCCAAGTCAACATCTGGAGATAAGTCTTCCTTTGCCAGTATAACTTTCAAAATTTTTGCTCTATTTGGAGCATCTGGAAGATTTACCATCAATCTGTAGTAATGACGGAAACTTAGCATCTGACTTTGGGAAATATGAAGGCCCACTTGGAAAGGAAAGTAAGAATTGCAATACATGTGTCCATAAAAAGAAGTCATGACAACACTCACCGGCGAGGCAGCCTGCGGATGACCGCCTCATCCAGGTCAAAAGGTCTATTTGTGGCTGCAAGAACCAGTACTCGTTCTGTATCTTTAGTCCGTAAGCCATCCCAGTTGACCATAAATTCATTTTTCATCTTGCGCATGGCCTCATGCTCCCCAGGGTTCTCCCTCCGGCCCAACATACTATCAACCTATAGCCACCAAAACACTATGAGAAGCACAACTAGTAGGAAACTAAACTAACAAAAGAAAGAATAGAGAAAACTGACTTCGTCAACAAATACAACACTCGGGGAAATTTTACTGGCAAGTGAGAAAACAGCTTTCACATACTTCTCGCCCTCACCAAACCACTGCAAAGAAAAGAAGAGTTGGAGCGTCCAACAGAACAACGTTAAATCTTTGCAAATTTCAAATGATCACAAGACACCAGCCCCAATATTGACCTTGGATGTGATACTTGACATGGAAATGTTGATGAAATTTGCACCGGCTTCAGTAGCCACGGCCTTTGCAAGCATAGTCTTGCCTGTTCCAGGGGGACCAAACAGAAGAATGCCCTTGCAAGGCTGGACAAGAAAGGTAACAGCGAGACTAAGAGCAAGCTCCACCATGAAAGCATTGCACAAATAACTTGTATTTACAGAGGCACTTAAAGACTGCTTAGAACATCAGACAGAAAGGCTTTTTCAAGCACAAAGTTGAGACAATTACTAGAAATTAAAATGAAGAAAAACTAGCACCACTTTTAAAGGCAGCTCATAAAACCAATTTCTGCTTTTTGTTCTTTCAGGAAGCCTGAACCATCTTAATTTTTTGCTTTAGATAATTCTTTGACATATGGCCAGTGTCGTTTCAAGTCTTCTCGTTTCCACACTGGTCTCTTTTTCATTTCTCATATTTGCACATTGCTGCATTCTTAGGGGTGCATGTGTCCCTATTTTACTTGAAATGACCCTCTTTTAGCTCTTCTTGGAACAATGACACCAGCATTTCTTGAAGCATGCTCAGCAATTTTTGGCTGAGGAAAGCTGCCTAAAACACACTAAGTCCTTTGTGGGGCTAAGCAAGCCAGGATCACCATCGACACCCTCCCCCAACTCCACCCCATGCAACATCTCTACCAATTTGCCTCATTTATGCTATTCAGAGGGGGTAAAAAAAGATAAATCTAACGCATCGAAAGATCTTGATCAAGATTATCTCAACTCAAAATTCAGCTTAAAGGCTATCTTTCTCAAAACAGGTAACTTATAATGGTATAATCTAACAAAAACCAGTGTTGCCAAATTTTCTTATATTGAACAAAAATTTAAGCCAATACGACATTCCTGAGATGAGTGAACAACTGGTAACGATAAGAGGAGTACAAACGATGAGGGGTAACTTAATTAATCTAAAGAAAAGAAAACGAAGAAAGCCTAGCAATGCAGGGTGAGATGCGGCGGAAGTGGGCCGGACTGCAGCTGCACCAGGCAGGGCAGCCAATCGGGACCGATTGTTGCCCCATGAATACATACTCAATTTCACCTTGCTAGCTGATTGTTTATCAGGTGCCTAGCTACCTCAACTGTCTATTAACCATGATGAATCCTGCATCGAAGAACTTGCCAGCAGATCAACTTTTCTAGATAATTGTGCTGGCTTTATAGCCTCGGAAAATAGAAAACCAGAAAGTTTCTGCAGACCATATAGTAGCCTCATTTCAGAACATCTTTTAATTTCTCCAAAAAAAGGACAAGATTAAAGCAGGTAAGTCAGTATGTATATTATGGCTGATATACATGGACATATCGGTCATTAATAGAACGCAGTTAAAAATGTAAAGGAATACCAAAGCTCCAAAAAGCATGCGCAAGAACCAGTTAATTTCTCCAAAAAAGGACATGATTAAAGCAGGTAAGTCAGTACGTATATTATGGCTGATATACATGGACATATCGGTCATTAATAGAACGCAGTTAAAAATGTAAAGAAATACCAAAGCTCCAAAAAGCATGCGCAAGAACCAGTTAATTTCTCCAAAAAAGGACAAGATTAAAGCAGGTAAGTCAGTATGTATATTATGGCTGATAAACATGGACATATCAGTCATTAATAGAACGCAGTTAAAAATGTAAAGGAATACCAAAGCTCCAAAAAGCATGCGAAAGAACCAGTTAATTCGTTATTACAACCAAACTTCAAGTGGAGCAAATTAAGTGCTCATAGAGAAAAGCAGAACCTTGGTTAATTGCCCTTTGCAGAAAAGTTCAGGCCTCTGTAGAGGAAGCATGACTAGCTCCTTCAATGTATCTTTGACATTTTCAAGAGCTCCTATGTCATCAAATGTGACTCCTATGTCACTTGGGGGAATAACATCAGCAAGAAGCCTTTTCTCAAATTCATTTTCAGTTACAACATCCTGTACAGATAAAAAACTGACCCACAGTTAGACAATCTGTGATTCTTAACACAGGTTTTCCTGCTACACAAAATTTGTTATCCAAATATTTATGATAACCTTGAGTGACTTTTTCAAGCTCTTAGATTCATTCTGAATAGCCTGCAAGATCCCAATGCCATACTGGATGCTGCCAAACATTTCAAAATGGTTACTAACTTTAAGCTGAAGATTGCGGCCAACAAAACATGCATCCTGACAGAGAAAGAAGCAATTCCTTACCTCTCGCTGGACAGAACAAGGCGTGAATCAGCATTAGATTCAGGATTCTGCATTAAATGATGGCTTAAAGCCCATCCAATGACCTTTTCTGCACCTGCCAGTATAAACCTATATTTTAACACCATGTAAAGGGAACATAGTGAGCAACCTCACTTAAATGGATCAATGGCAAAGTACACACTCTCAGCGGCAAGTGTTTGGTCCTTGATGCATATTGTATCAAGTCCTTCACATTCCATTCCACATCGACCAAGAACCTGCACATAAGAATTGGAAATTAAGATATTATCTCCTCTGCTGCATGAGACTGCCAAACTTAAAAATGCCAACAAATCAAAAGATTGCCCTAATGCTTAACCTCTTCAACATCCTAGGACAGTCATACTATGGGAACAAACTGTTACAAGGCATGTATGTTGTACACATGGCTGTGATTGGAAAACTCTCCATTTATCACAAAATGACCATCAAAAAGAAAAGGTGTGCTCTTCAAATTATATTTCATAAACCATCTATGAGAAAATCAGGCACAAGAAGCTCCATGATCTAGAAAAATAGGTGTGAAAATTGCTCACTGTTCGCAAACTATTCAAATTCCCTTTGATCTTTAGGGTCTCGGAATCTCGATCCAACTGATGCTTCCAAGATGCAAGAAGCACTTCATCCTGCAATCAGTAATTGCAGTTCCAAGACTCATGTTAACTGAAGCAGTTGGAAGCGAGTATCCAAGATACACCAGAGGGGAGTCATACCTGTGGCATGTGGATCGTAACTTTGTTGGGGAAGAGCTTTGTAAGAAGTTTTGTCACCTTTGGAACTTCTTTTCCTCTGTCATGAAGCCGTCCAAAACTATCCTGAGACCATTAAATGAGGTCAGCACCATATCCGCAGCTTTCATTTGTGTCTTATTTATTTGAGCAAAAAGAACTGAACAACAAGAAATACACTTTGTCTGACAAGTCATATGAAATAACGTTAGGCTGAAGGAATAAGGAATAAAGTGGAGAACAGAATTCAAGCATGGTGTAATGCACATTCAAGGCAGCACTATAGTACAAACATCTACCATCTGCAGAAAAACATGTTTCTAAAACGAATGTGTCAAGCAAGAGTTGATGCATTCCACCAGAAAAACTGAGTCCATAACAATTATTATCCATATTTTAGTTAATCCTTGATCAACTTGTCTGTTTTAACCTCTTCACACAACATATAATATTCAGAATGGTTATATTGTCTGTCTTGACATTTGATTATTATCTCTTTGTCTCAGCCACAAGATCGTGGTGATATTTAAAATCAAAGGCCCAGATGTTAAAAGCATTCCATAAACATCTCATAGCACGTCAGCAAGTCACAACCCATTACACATAAGTACAAAAGTTAAAACTATCACCATAGCATGTCAGCAAGTCATGACCCAATATGCGTAAGTATAAAAGTTGATCTGAAGTAGTGGTATCTACACATGAATACATAATGGCTCAAAAAAAGGAACAGAGCAACTGCTCATCATTTTGAGTAAATAGCAACCTAGTAAAACTTTCGGATCTAAACTACAATATGAAGCATAGAATCACCAGGAAATGAGGAAGACCATGCTCAGATTGACAGTGTAGTCAACCTACAAGCATGTTATATGAACCTATAGATGCCAACGTCCCCAGGGAAGACAATGAATAAGCGCCCTAAATCCCAAAGAATTAAAATAAGTACGACAGCGCAACAAGGTGAAGAATGAAAATCATTACCGGAAAGGCCAAATCAAGAAGAGCTGTCTGATTGCTCCCAAACTTTGTGAAAAGAAGACCACCAGGATGTGACTGCCACCAGAAAGCAAGTCAAACACTGCCAGAATATGGTATGTACTTTTGTGCAAATTCCAGGCGAGCTTAAAAAAGCATTAACCTCCAGCAAAGGGACAAAGGAAGAAAGAACAACAAACTGAACAAATTATATCATCTTCTGTATCAGAGATTAAATCAACGAAAAGGAGACGGAGACAAGACTGATGATCCTCTATGCGACTACAACTTGAACAAGAATTTAAACATATATCTCATCTGATGACTAAACCGTCAGAGAGAAAGATTGCAGAAACGACAACCAAAGCCAATTATTATAGAGCCATGGGAAGCATCAGATCCAAATAAGCATCATGCTCAGATTTAACAAGCAACAATGAAGAATCACCTCAATAAAAATTGCATTATTTCTCAAAACCAGAAAAAAGGTTACCTTCTCCTTGCGGTTGTCAGTATGGGTATGGGAACCAATGACAACAACATTATTGGGAAGCTTTTCGATTCTGCTTTTAAATGTAGGGAATGCATCTGAGTTCCCAGCAATAGACTTCTCAGCATCTTTCATAAACAAAATGAAAGGAGAATTTCTGCTCTCACTGGAGACAGCCTGACACCAAAAAGAACACACAAATAAAAAACTAAAGAGATTCTAGTTATCAACTATTAACAATTCAAATGGGGAACAGGAGAAACCACCTCGAACAATGTGTCAATTAGTAGCTTGTCTAAGTCTTCACTGCAGGAGCTCTCCAACCGAAGATCAGTTGCTGGACCAAACAAACGATGAAAGGAAGAAGGTTAGAGACGTAAAACGGCCTGATGATTTTAAGCGGAAGAAAACTTTAAAGAGAGAAATTATACCATTACAGAAGAATCCATGACCTCCCTCACAGGAACCCCCAAGGTCAACTCCTTCAGAGACAGATTTATCAAATCTCACACCAATTTTGGACATGGGATTATCCTCGAAAAGTAACACTACCTTTCCACATTTCCCAGAAGCCGGACCCCTGTCAAAGTCATACAAGAAAAACATGACAAAAGAACATGATCAAAGAAACGCTCCATGGCACACCATCAATATGAAAACTAGAAAGACAAAATGCATATCAGAAACATAGAGAAGTCAATGCTGATCAGAAATGAACCCGATGCACAGAGATTTCAGTGCTTTTGCTGTTATTGTGAAAATACAAAAATGAGCTATTCAGAACAAGGACCAAGAAAAAAAAGTCATTATGCACAGGGAAGGAGCGACAGATGTTACTGAACCAAAATAAAGCAATGGCAAAAATTTCAGCAGAATCTCCATGTACAACACTTTCCAGAACTTAGACACGCTACACACCCACCCACACTAAACCACCTGACAAGCTAGAGATAAGCAGCATCACATCACTTCCCCACTTAACCATATACATCTATAGAAAACACAAGGATGACCATCAATACACTACATGAAATCCGTCATTTGGTCTTATCCTAACAGCAAGCAATTCTTTGTCCTAAAGAAACAACTCATTTGCTATAACAAGAGATGCACCCCAGGACTCTGCCAGACTATCACTACTCATTTCAGATTTAGCATCTCAGCCCTTCTCATTAGTTTTTCGAGAGAGCAACATGAAAGTCAATGCATGACACAAGCTCTACAGAGTTTTCCTATTTCTGAACATTTCACATTCCAATCTAGAAAGGCTATGATGGTGGAGAGAACAAAACAAACATGTTGATAAAGGTATCTTTGTGAGATTAAAGAACAAAATCATGGGTAGCCAATAATAGAGGTACCTTGATGGCGAGGATGGGTACGAGGAGCCAGAAGCTGACCCAACAAACCTTACCCTGTCGCCTACAAGTTTTAAATCATCATGTAAAGTAAGATGCATAAATATGAACTGCATATTGAGGCAAATTAGAATGAATGACAAAAGATAGCTGTTGATAATCAATTCAATTAGCATACCTAATTTAAATGAATTACTCTTGGATGCACCAGAGGATGAAGCTACATTATCATTCTCAACCTTCGGTTGTGAATCTGGGACGGAAGAAGAGGGGGCATTTGATGAGCTAGGTGCATCGCCATCACCAATTGGCAAATTAATCGCCTTGACCAAGTCAGCTGGAAGAGGGCTTTGTTTTGGGCAGTTGCAGGATTTGTCAACATTAATTCCTTCCTTTAACAACTCTGCTTCCTTGGAAGATAAGCCCTACAACAAATTTGTAATCAACCAGTGAAATAATTGACCTCAACCTATACAGCCAAGATTGCAGATTATTTAAATAATCTCTCCCTCCCTCACTCTCACATACACCAAAGAGGGCTGGGTCCATGAAAATCAATAGGGTATAATTTAAATCATTGAAAAAAGCACAAGCAGAACACTTACCCCCAAAAACGAATGGCTGTCAAATATGAGCAATTTGGCACCAAAGTGATTTGCAAGTGCTTTTGCCAACATCTCCTGATAAATCTCGGATCCTGCAATTTAAATATTGACAGTTTCGAAATTCAAATTAGCTCAGAAATTGCTCAAATAAATAAATCTCGTTCACAATAGAGGAAGAAAAAAAATCACACACCAGCAGGGCCTGAAAGCAAAATCCTTGGGTTCACTGTCGGAAGGTCTGAGGCATATTTAGCATGTTCTCTGTGCTTCAAATGTATAAATGAAGCAGCAATTAACACATTCTTGGTGTTCTCACTGCAAAGAAAAGGCACCACAAAGTATTTAAACCATGATCAACCATATCAGGACTAAGCAAACTGACCATGACTCTCTAAATGTTGACAGCTTGGCATAGCAAACAGATCTAATACAAAAAAACCACAAGGGCAAAATAAGTCTTTACCATTCATGTGATGCTATTGTTAGATCTATTTATAGCAAAAAAAGATGCCATCAGAGAACATCACGTCACAAGTGGAGGCATTATCTTCCTCATTGTGTTTTAAAAGAAGAAGCAGGTCTAGTGGCAAAGATTGATATTAAAAAGTGAAAAAAAAAAAGAGGCAAATTAGTTTGCAAAGATAATCCCAAGAGCACTATTGATAGGCCAATAGCGTCGAGAGCACAAGCTCCTCTTAATCAGAACTGCACCAAAGAAACATGAGAAACAACACTTAAAATAAGCCTTTTGCCGCCAAGTCACACTTGACAGTCAAATTATTTTGTCCCAGGGAACCCAACTAATGCACTCTCTCAACCCATAAATGATATGACACATTCATAGCATTGTTTTTGGGTGTAGACTGCAAATGGTCAAATGAACAAACTTGTAATCATTCAAGTTCAAATTCAGGATGCAGATTAGTGTTGATCACCAAAAATTATCATTGCAACCAACAGATTCCATCCAGTGACAGCCAGACAATTTCCAAAGAGTATCGCCATTGCTAAAATCACATTGACATGCTCGTGTCTCTTACCATTAAGAACTAGTAGTTGCTTTTCTGTTTCTGAAACAGATGTGATAAGTGGTAAAAGTACACACCTTAAGTAGTATGGAAAGTTATCAAATGAAACTTCTATCTCTCTGCCATCAAGGATTCCTGCATGAACCTCTTGCTTGAATACTGCACAACGTAAAGACATGCCTGATGTTGATGCTGGTTGTGAATCCCTTGTCCATTCGCTCAATTCTTCGAATACCTGTTAACACATACTTTTGCTCAATTTCAGCTTACAACTAGTTGATAGAGCAAACATCCTCAAGGAAGGCCTTAGCCAATGAATCACCCCAGAGATTTTTACATTGCCTGCCTCTATGCCAACGTCCTGGCTGCTGTCAACAGGAAGACTCTTGCCCATTGCTCCATCTTCTGCTGCTTTCTCACTTGCCAGATTCGGCGCCGAATTGCCTTCCAGGCCATCATCAATGTCCATCCCATCATTAATTGCAGAATGAGCAGGGACTTCAGGTGCTTGATAGATTTTGATAGAAGCCGTGCCAGGCGGCTTCCATCGTGATATATCTTGCTTCAGGCTTGAAATGGATGCCAATATGCTAGCCCCAGTCATAGCCGAAGGATCCCCTGACCTCCGCTCAAGTTGAAAAAATTTTCCCATGCTTTTCATCTCCGGGCCCTTAACTGTGGGATCAGATACTATTTGCTGGAATATCTGGATAGAGAGAAATTAAGGAAATCCCATGCATAAAAAAATGCATGACACAGAATCATAAAAGAGTGTGGACAGTAATAGATAAAATGCAATATAACATTAGAAGTTGCTTTCCATGACATCCTCCAATTCCATGATAAGGTGATGATTTAAGGTCCAATAGAAATTCTCCAAGAGAATGTCAAGGTAATGATTCTTTTCCCCACATATAGAAGTCCTCCAGGTTAATGGCAAAAGATGATTTTAAGTCCAAAAACAAGTCAAAGGGGAATCCATGTGTCCAAAATGAGAAGGCATGCGTCATGAAAACTCTTGATCGTGCACTTTAATTACATAATCTCTTGTCTTGGTTGGCACCATTCCAAATATCTACCAAAAGCTTGGACTTTAGTTCGCTTCATACTTCATGGAGACTGCAATAACCTCACCCTCATGATAAATACGACACTTCAGTAGACTCCAATTACCCAACTTCACTCTGCTCTTGCCCTCATTCTCTCCTTTTTTCCTCAAGTTCGCACTCACCTCTCCCTCCCCCTCCATTTCTTTCTCCTACCTCACAGCTATTTTTACTTTTTACTTTTCTTTAAACCCACCCCCCCTCTCTCTCTCTGTCCGTATACACACTTCCTCTTCTCTTGATTTCCATCCTCCCTCCTTTTTGCTGCTTCCACCTTTCGACTATTTATTGATAATTTAGCTGCAAAGTTGCTGAGTTCCTCTCGTTCTTCATCTTTGTATTTTATTATCTCCTTCAAAAGATAAGGAGACTCCTTCTTGACTTCTGGGAAATCATAATGCAGTAACCATGGAGATGACAGTTGCAGAACCAGAACATCAGAACCAAGAGGTTTAGACAAGTATGAAATGAAAGATAAGGATACATAAGCATGGTTCCCCATCGCGCCAAACACGATCTCATCCCCCGAGTTTAGCGTGCAACTGGAGTTCTTCTTGATAGCAGTTCCATTTACTTGAACCGATCCCTTGCTACCCGTGGTCTCTAGTGTGGCTACAGCAGCGCCTTCTCGCTGGTCAAGCCCACAGATAGTGAGTAATGATACTGCATGTGCATTTTATAGGCTTCATCTCCACATAGAACTAAGCCAACCCAATAGAGCAAGTAACTGAAACTTGACCTGCTAATTAAAGGAAAGACCCTCCTGTACTATTCAAAGAATTGGCACTTCCTACACATAAAAGAGAACTGTAGTTCCCCGTGACTCAAGCCCAGCGAAAGAATGATACCTGATTGTGCTTTATCTTACAAAGAATACCGCTTATTGACTGGTCCTTCAATGGGAAGTTACACTGTCTGCTAGCACCAATTGTGAAACTAGGGCAGCTAATAGGAACGTTGGGATTCTGCAGTCCATGAAAACGCACATTAAACCAGAAGAAATACATTAAAAAAAAAAAATACAAGAAACCAAACAAGTCAACACTGCGTTCAATCTCGAGCTCCAATTACCTGACCCAATTGCGACAACAGGCGGCACCACGGTGTAGAAGACTCGAAGCTCGGACTCTGTTTTTGGAATGAATTCCAAGGAGGGAAAGAACTCCGCTGCTTATCCACCACGAGTGGAGAAGTACCTGCCAGTAAAAACACACAAAACCCCCCAGACGAAGCATAAAAAGACGAGCTTTTACGACCCAATCAGATGGACAAAGCCGATCAAGAACGCGAACGGCATACCCTCAGGGATCGGCGCCGCCACCGCGACGGCAGGCGTGACCTCCCCCTTGGCGGCGCTGACGCAATCGTCTCCAACGACCGCCGCATCTCCATCCGCACATTCCGCTGGATCAGTCGGCCGCGCCGGCGAGCACAGCTCCTTCGAATTGTCCGCCGCCGGCATAGGTCTGTCCGACGCGCCGCCGCTATCTTCCTGAAATTCCAACCAAGAAGAATGAAACGAATTAGATGGGGGGCGAAACCCACCAAAAATCCACACTCCGCGACGCGAAAAAAATCCATCTTGACGCCCAAAAATAGAAAAAAAAAAAAAAACAACTACATCCACGCAAAAGCAGAAGAAAAGGAAAAAAAAAAATCAGGGTCGAAATCAAAGAATCGACGGTCCCTTCTCCCTGCATCACCTTCTGACGCTTCGGCGACGGAGATTTGTCTTCCGAGGAAGAAGATCGCTTCCCATTATTGCCCGAGAGAGATCCACTACTGCGCCTCGTTGACACCATGACTCTTTCTGTTCCCTTCCCTCTCTCTCTCCCCCCTTTTGCGTCACAAATTCCCGAGCTTTTCTCGCTGTGCTCTGTTCTGGGTCTCTCCGCCTCCTTCCTCTGCCGTCTCTTCCTGGTCTGTGCGCAGTGGTCTTCTCTCTGGTCTGTGCACTGCGCGAGCAAGACACAGAGCGAGCGAGAGAGAGAGAGAGAGAGAGAGAGAGAATGGGTATGAGCGACGAGCGAAATGCAATGTAATTGTAATGCAAATGTGGAGGGGTGGGTTCGAGAGAGAGAGAGAGAGAGAGGCAGGTTCTATTATTCTTTTCGCTCGGGGAAAAGGGCGAAAACAGGGATTAAAAATATCGAAGAATTGGTGTGTGTCTGGCTGGTTTTGTGCGAGAGCAGGAAGGATTGAAAATTTTATAGGAGACAGCGAGACTCTCGTCTCATCGAAAAGCGTAGGTTCGACAAATCTCGGGTTCCGGTTCGGGTTCCGGTTCCGGTTCGGGGGCTCGTGGTCTCTCTCTCGCGCAATCGCACGTTACCAGCTTCCGTTCGATTCCCGACCGCGGGGATGCGCGCCCCGATTTTGTGCATGGGGGCGTTACGGGCCTTCTCTCGCCTCTTCCTGTTGTTACGCATCTCTCTCTCTCAAATTCCTACTTTCTTTTTTTGGTCTCTTCAAAAATTAATTTTCACCATGCGCGGACTGCAGTAAAGATTATTTCTTGACATTGCACAATCGCCGGTTTGTTGTAACATTTAAATAATAAATCATATTTTACATAATAATTTAAATTTTTAGAATAATCGACGGTATTCACATGAATTTTCACATGATATCAAAATTAGAAGTTCTAAATTAGAAACTTTTGAGACCCCATTAATCTTCTTAATTAAATTTTCGCGTTTAATATTAGATAAAAGACCAGATTAAATATAAGAAAGAAATTATTTAAATAATAAATCACACGTTCATCCAATAGTTTAAATTTATAGAATAATTAGCAGTGGTATTATAAATTATCACAGCTAGATTACGTAATTTAAGACAAGTTTTTGCATAAAAAGAGAGATTTATACGATGGATATAACGCTAATTTTATGGGCAGTACAATTGCCATATAAAAACGCTTTTCTAATGGAGAAGCGACATGAGGACGCGAGAATTTTTATGCACGTACTGTGACCTAAACCGAATAATTCAGCGAGGCCGCAAGCTTTTGCATTGAGAAGACAAACGTTTCTCGCTTTGTTTGACGTGTCGGATGTGCCTTTGTGGCTGTCTACGTGGACGGAGTGTGGGTGTCGGGTCCTGTGGCGCGACGGGCGTTCACACTGGGGGAGGTAAGTTGAGAGCATAGATCAACGTTGAATCATTGCATGGCATCCATTAATTTGGACTCCTGGGGATGATTAAAAGTGACGAAATTTAGGGTGGGTGATAAAACGACGAGCCCTGGAGACAGCACTTCTAGATAAGAAAGCGATTCGTTGGGATAAAGCCACGTCATAAGGGCCAGCACTCATTTGAGATTATGGAGGTATCATAATTACTGAAAAATTCACTCGAATGATGTAATTTTCAATCAATCATTTAAGTATAAAAACTTTTTTGAAAATATTCATCCAACTGCCGAAAATCTAACTTGGTGTAGCGCTTGTGGTAACCGTATTTAAAAAATGATTGCACTCAAATAGGATTTGTATATAACTCATCATGTATGGGTGGTTGAAAAAAAAAAATCATGACATTTGTCACGTCATTTTTTCGCAAATCTTTTGAATCGACATGAAGCTCCGGAGGTCAACGGATGAAGCTGAAAAACAAGAAGAGACGG
Organism: Eucalyptus erythrocorys; assembly: GCA_014182555.1. NCBI lineage: Eukaryota > Viridiplantae > Streptophyta > Magnoliopsida > Myrtales > Myrtaceae > Eucalyptus > Eucalyptus erythrocorys. Next base: position 35,440,218 of record CM024607.1, on the reverse strand, counting down.
AAGATATCGTGCGTCGGCCGCAGTTGTACCTTGGAATATGGGTCGGTAAATCCAAGATCAAAGGTGATTCTTCCCTGTGAAGGAGGGAGAGTCAAAAGCTTTTTCTTTTTCTATTTTTTTAGGTCGTAGAGTTAGAGCTTGTTGACATGCCGGAGGAGGAACGTGAATTGGAATATTCAAGGGTTGAACAAGCGAGCTAGTGGAATATTCAAGGAACTCGATCCTTCTGCCTTCCTTCCCTAAGTGGGCTCCGAAGGATGGATTCTTGACCATAAAAAAGAGAGAAAGATCTCCTGCACACATTGTCTGGAGATAATATCGACAAGCTAATTGTCTAATCAATCTTAAATTTATTGCACAATTACTAATTCAGTTCTAAATTTTTCAATTTAGTCGTAGAACCTTGTATTCAATTTCAATATAGTCATTTTGGTTAATTTTCACTATAAATCATTACTAAGATGGTGTGTTATGTAGAACGGCCAACAATGACTTTACTACCATGTTAGCGATTTATAACAAAAATTAATAAGAGATAAGCGCAAAATTTTATGATTAAATTAACTAAATTGAAAAGTTTAAAACTGAATGAATAATTTCTCAATCAATATTATCCCCGAACATAGTAGGAGAGATTTTTATTTTTATTTATATGCTAAAGGTTGGTCCACTGAGATGGTGAGTGATAACTGGATTACAACGTTGGTGACGTTTTATAAAAATTGATTGCAAGGACTACATTGATTTTTTTGTAAAGGTGTAGGATTAATTAGGTAAAATTAAAAAGTTTAGAACAAAATCGATATCCATACGATATATTTAGAACTAAATTGGGTAATTTTGCCTGACCTAATGTGGAATGAAAAATGAAGTTTCTAGATCTAAAAGAGCAGGAAATTGATTTTGAAGGGGTGAGATTCATAACGCAAGTAGGGGTAATTGTTTAAAATGTTTTCAACGGCCAATTCAATTATGAACCTTTTAACTATGCCAATTTAATTCTAAATATATTAATGGTTCATCAATATAATCATTTCAAGCAATTGTGGCCAAAAATCATCAAAAGACTACCGTGGCAAATTGTCGAAGGGTCTAGAATTAAACTAGTACAATTGAAAATTTAGGATTGAATCAATCGTCGTTTCATAAGTTCATGACTAAATTTACACAACTAAAAGATTGAGAGTTAAATTGGCTATTGTATAATAACATGTTTGGTTCAACATTCCCAGGGGGCTTTGAACCCCAAAAGCCCCATGGGAAAAATTTCGGGTGTTTGATTTAGCATTTGGAAGTCTCATTGGCCAAATGCTTGCGTTTGAAATGTTGAAAGCCTAAAGCAGTGGCTTTCATCATTTTAGGAATGCTAAAGAGGGGTTTAATGATTTTTTTCTTTCAATATTACCCTCACTGATAATTGCATTTTCTTGTTTTATCCTAAAAAATTACTATTCATCGTCTTCCTCGTTGGACTTGTTTCTTCAAGAGTGAAGCTTAGTCGGCAGAACTCAGCCGACTAGATTTGGTTGCCCACGCACTGCCGTCGCCATGCATCACCACCGCGCGGGTTGCGACCTCAGGCGGCATCGCTTGGGTCGTGTGACCCACGCACCGCAATTTCGTGGGTCGCGTGGCCTTAGGCGATGCTGCCTGGGGTCATGCGACCCGCCGCCTCTCCACCACCGCCCCAGCCGCCTCCCCCACCACAACCACCAGCTCTGACTGCCTCCCGATCGTTCCCCTCTGCTTTAGCATCTCCTCTTCCTTTTTCCTTTTTCTTTTCACCTTAAAGCTATTTTGCAAAATACACCAAAGTACCCAAATACTTTTGCCATCATCAAAAGCCCATTATTCTAAAGATACTTGGGGAAATATAAAGCAATTTCCTTGAAGTTGAACTGAACAGGCTCTAAGAATAAGACTTTTTAAATAATTTTCCCTAGTGAAGGCAATTCTCAATTCAGTTCACTATCCGATGTCTCATAATCAATGTTCCGCATACACGCCCCGCATTAGTCATTCGCACCATACTTCACTGTATAGTAAATGGGCCAGATCGATCCCGCTCAAATGGTCGTCCGGATGGTGGAATAACCTAGGTTGGACCAATAATTTGTCCAACCCAGGTGACAACATCACCCCGGGTGTTGTTTCCGTAATCGACCTTTAATAGTCGCCTGCAAAAGCCGGTCGAGGCAAAGCTGCTTCTCGCGCAAGTAATCGTAAGTACTTGCTACGGAAGGCACTTGTCAAATTTAATTGCCGTTCTTTGTGTACTTATTTTAAAGAGGGAAAAGAGGCGATTTTACTGTCTCTCGTGCTTTGGAACTTCAGTCAATAAGTGAGCAGGAAAATGGCTCAAAAGGGGGGCGATCTTGAAGTAAAGACGTTATGAGGGTTTTTGGTCATGTGGTTCAAGGTGTCAAACATGCACGAACGTTGAACCACACGTCTTCGGTGTCCGATGACGGCTAACGACCAGTCTTTTGACTAATTATGCTGGGCAACGGCAACGTTTTGCCTTTCTCGATTTGTAGGAGGACGGTTGGGGGGCGACTTGAGAGGAGGGTGTCTAACGACTTCCCCGAGAGTTTGGCCTCTTCGGCCGGAAAAGGCAAGAGCATTCGGGGTTCAATTAGCATTTGTCTTCTTTGGAAAGAATCCAGGGTCCAATTATTGAACTAATAAACATTATCAGTGGGGCCATCAAATAAATGAGTCAAAAAGTCAAATTTGGATCGGATTAGATTTAATCGGATCCGACTGACCAATTTAGCTAGTTTTGACTATAAATTAAGTAATCCTTACTCAATTCATATTCAACCCAATCGATATTACTAAAACACTTCCATATTTAACCAAATTTAGGAAAATTCACATCCAAATTAACGTGAGAGGACGGATTAAGTAAATGCGAGATGGTGAGATGGAATGTGGGCAAAAGAAAGTGAAGAGAATGTAATAACGATTGATTGAATTTAAGTAAATTGAGAACCTATCTAACTCATTATTTTGGATTTTATATAATTAACTCGTAAAACTATTCAGCCCATAAAAAGCAGGTTAAAAAAAAAAGAAGAGTTTATAAATCATTTCGACATGTCTAGACATTAGACACCATCTGACTCTTGTTGCAAATCTTGATTCCTATTTGGAACAAATCATACCTGAATCCATGACTCTAGGTGTCTGTCTAATACCTTCACATTCACGCATCACGTGATGACCCATAAGATCTTAGATGATTGATTTGTTTGAAAAGAGTCTTGACATGATTCTCTTTCCAGGATAGATTTTCGGACAAGATTCTACGAAAGAAGCACCTAGGAGACATTATTGCCCGGATTAATCAATTGCTCTAACTAACAAAAGTAGACGTTCCGTTGTCCAGATGCATTTGGATTGATTCGCACTTGTGTCCAAAAAATAACATCGCAGCCAATTGAATTTTGCCAAATCCACGGCTAAACAACCGGCACCAATCTTCATGCATGCAGTGTCTAAGATTGGCACGCATCTTCTAAAGCAGCCAAGCAAGTGAAAAGCCCCAATTACAATTGCAAGGAGCAATTTGCAAAAAGAGCGACGAGGCATAAACTTCGAATGCTTTTGCATAAGAAGCACCCATCCAAATGCAACTGAAAATCAAGTTTCAACTTACGAGAAAACCAAAAAATTCCTGAGTTGATCATGACCTGAGTTTGCTGGAAGATGCCGGCCAGGATGCCAAGAAACAAAGCTAAAATAGTAAATACTCCAAATCGCACATTCCCACTCAACAAAGAGAAAACAAAACTGTTCCCTTAATCCTGAGGATGGAATTTAGCTAATCAAATCTGAACCACCCTAATGCACCAACTTTCAAGAAGAAGCCCCACTACGCAGAGCGCTCTTTGATTTCCTAGGAGCAAGCTGGGTCTCAGGCTACAAAATCAACAAAGAGTAGGTCAGTTGATGTGTTGATTTAGAGACAAACAACTCAACCAACTTCAACAGGCTGTCATCTGAAGTGAATTCAGCCAAAAAGCAAGATAATCCCATAAAACTAAGGGAGACATGAAAAGGCATCAAACTATCTTCTACTTCTACCTTACATGAACACTTTAAGGAAATTACCTCTTTCATGACAGGTTCTTCCTTTTCAGACAAAATCAGCTCAATGTGGCATGGAGATGACATATAAGCTGCCAACAGCAATACCCATGAATCAAGAGAAATTTTACCAAACGCAAAACCAAACTCAACCAGTTCACGACTTACGATTAATTCTCCCATGAGCTCGGTACGTCCGACGCCTTTGCTTTTGAGCTTGATTAACCTGTATGTGAGATACGTACAGAGTATCCACATCCAAACCTTTCACCTGGAAACTCGCAACATAACAGCCTGTCATCAGTGACGAGTACAGAAGTTCAACCTCTTACACATTATAGTAAGATAAAGCGTACTTCGGCGTTACTCTCAGCGTTCTTGAGCAAATCCAAAATGAAGTTTGCAGATTTGACAGGCCAGCGCCCCTGGCCATTAGAATGACGGTTTTTGGCCTGTGCAGTCCGTCCAACACCCCTACAGAAGCGCCGGAACGGAATGGCTTGCTTGTGAGCCAAAACATCCTCTAAATATCTTTTAGCCTTCGTCAAGGGCAATTTCCTAATAGCATGGGCCGTCTCTCGAGTATTCTAACAGAAAGCAATTAAAGTCAAGCAACTGTCAAATAGAGGATACAATGAACAACCCTGAGATAGAGATAAATTGACAAGACAGCAATGAATAGCAATTGAGCACCCAAAAATGACAACATGGCATTTGCTCCAAAAAGGGAAAAAGAAAATAAAATCTCTGTTTGAACCAAGAGAAATCTGTTATGACCAAAAAAGACAAAAAAAAGAACTACTGCCACTATTTATTTTTGCTGAAGATTTCCTGAAAACATTGAATGTTTATCTTTCTTATCTCTAGCTTTCACATCATACATCTCTTTACTTCAATCACTTGATGTTACCTGGAACTAACCAAAACAAAATGCTCTCCACAAGATTCACCTTCATTTCATTTCAATTGAAAAAGGAAACACAAAATGCATTCTGTTGCTGTACAGTCGCAGCTTTTTTTTCTAGAAAATACAAAACAAGGGAGTCTATGCCTAACATAACAAATTTTATAACCTCTTTTCTTGCTTTGACCGAAAAATAAAAACTAAGAAGTGACAGCTTCTCCAACCAAGTAGACTGACATTGGTTTTCCTCGCCACATGGTTGAGAATTTTGTGAAACAAAACCCTGGGATCGAGTGGGATGCTGAAGTCTGTCAGAGACAACTAATAAGTCAACATGGAAATCTCACAATTCTGGCAGAGGTTTCATGGTTTAGAAAGTGCCTACTGATATTCAATATATTCAGATAATCATTCGCTAAGAATGAAACACCTACAGCAGATAAATTAGCTTTTCTGCACATTGATTCAATGGGCTCTGGCAGTGCAATCAACATCGCACATCTCATTCATCAAGACAATGATAGAAGCAAGACATTGCTGTTGCCTAACCATCACACGCTGCAATTTTACGACGACCTACCGTACCTTGAAATGAACCCGGAGATCGGAGCCCCTTGCCTTGCAAGCTGCAGACAACCACATACATAAGATCAAGAAAAAAGTTCGACACTTTAACCCGAATTGAGCGACCCCGTCTATTCAAAGTACCGATTCAACCTGACCCTAGTCACTAGTAGGTCTACCCACACAATTATCCGCAATTACAGTCATTCACTAAAGCCATTCCCGCCGCAAATCGAAGAGGAAGCACGACACTGATTCCTAGAACAACCCTTGTTGCAGGATCACGCCCAACACGAGGAAAAGACGAATTCCCCTGTCGTCGACTACCATAGCGAGCGAATCACGGAAAACAACACGGGAAACCAAGCCATGTACTTACACTTGGTGGGGTTGTCGGGCTCTCTCGAGTACTTCACCTGAAAAGGAGAATCAATCCATCACAACACCGACGATAAGGATCCTCGTTCGATCACACACGCGAAAGCGTCGGAAGCTGAATTTGTCTGATTTTCAACTCGTACTCACCATTGTTGCCCGATGCTCTGTACTCGATCCTCCGCTCCTCGGCCTGCTGAGGAAGTCCGAGCTAGGGTTTTTGCGATTATAAGCGATCCCGGTGCTGTTGAAAATCGAAATTCGGGTGATCACGGGTCGGGTCTCCGATTCGGGCCTGTCCTGTGGGCTTTCGTGTGGGCTCCTGGGTCAGACCAGCTCCAGAATAGAACAAAATTCTCCTAGATAAATAAATGAAATTCTTGGTCGTATCTTCCAGGAAAAATAATGCAAAGGATAATTATATTTTAGTCCGATGTAGAACTTTTTTTGATTTATTTAATATAATCATTTACCCATTAGTAAATCTTTAATGTAGTCTCTAAATTATATGAAAATTTTTAATATAATCATTTTAACAAAACTATCAAATGCTTTCAATTCATAAAGTTTGATTACCGAAAAGAAATTTACACGTGGATCACCAAAATAGGATATTCATCTTAAATAAAGTCATATAATCCACGTCATTAGATAACAATAAACATGTTAAAGATCTAATTTAAATTTTCCCTTTCTAAAGTGTATTTGGATAAAAAGGATGTCGTTATTGCTAAATATATAGCTCGAGATATAGTGATCACTTCATCAAAGAACATTTGGTTTGTCGTTCGAACAAAATAAATTACTAACGCTTTAACAATAGTTCGGGAACCATATGAAACGAATCAAAGGCTCATAAACGATAATACATGTCGGGTCAAAGCACAGTGACTAATCCTTCGTCATTGCTCCTAAATTCCACCCCTATCTCGATTAGGTACGATCCGACAAGGCACTGTCGTAAGCCTTCAATTTTAATAAATATGTCGAGGACTCGAAAAGAGCGTCAAGGTCTCGGCACTCCACTTTATTAAAGTGCAAACCCGTCATCTTATCATCGATGATTGAGCGATGACTCGTGTTCGCTCCGAACCACGTCACCAACCCCCCGATCCTAGTCAGCCGCACTTCGTCGCCATCGTCCGGGCCGAGCGCGACGATCGCTCTCCGCCCCCAGCACACAGAGTCAGCAAGCAAACAGCCCCCTGTTCCCTCCCTCGTGGCCCACAGTTAAAACCGGATAAGCGTCCCCGAAGGACCCGCCCCCACCCGCTTCAGCACTTCATTATTCTTTGACCCGGCAGCACGGTCGGCCGCCGTCGGATCCCCCACGTGTCCCCGCCCCCGCCCACTCCCGCTCGGCATCGACGGCCGAGCGGCCTCCCACGCTCTCGCACCCACGTGCGAGCGCGACGCACGATATCCCCGCCTCGTCCCCCGTCGTTATCTTCTCTCGTCGAGGCCACGATTATATGTAACTTCCAATCATTGCATTCGTTCGTAGCAAGTGAAGTTCTAGTGAGAGAAAGAAAAGAGAGAGAGAGAGAGAGAGAGAGAGAGAGGGGAGCTTTGAGTTGGTTGACAATGGCGACGATGCAGGAGATTCGGACGGCGGTGCAGGAGAGCCCGCGAAGCCCGGAGGCGCGGCTCGGGATGAAGGTGGAGGACCTGTGGGACGTGCAGGAGGCGCAGCTCACCCCGACGGAGAAGCTCAACGCCTGCTTCGAGAGCGTCCCCGTCTCTGCTTTCCCTTCCGCTCCGTCTTCCCAAGGTAACGCCCGATCGCCTCGTCTTCTCCGGTCGATCGGTCGCGCGGCGACGATCGGGACTCGATTCCGCCGACGAGTCGGCGGCGGCGGCGGCGGAGGGATTGTTTCGAATGCGCGTGGCTTAATCTAGCGTGTCTTCGTTCGGCAGCCTAGCTTCTGGATGATTCCTGAATTTTGGTTGTGCGTGCGGTCTTGTTTGCTGATGCTGTAGACGAGGGAGTGAGGATTGTTAGTGGCTAATCTAGTGGACGCGTGCTTAAGAGATTAGGATGATGCCGGTGCTGCTCAGGTGTTGGATCATTAGCGTTGTTCCGTGTATCTAATATCCTTGAAATGAATTGAAGGGGAACGGAAGAGGAACTTTGAGCGTTGTATCTCGACCGGACTGTAGATGGAAGAGGTCAGGTTCCTATGATTGAATTTAGAAAATGTTGTTGATCACTGCTGGCAAGAAAGCGGTGCCTATCGATAAATGCTTGCGATTTTCACATAAAGTAATTCGACATTTCAACAGTGATCTGCCACGTATATATTCATGTACTGTCGCTCGTGTATTTCCTTTCTTTCATATATGGCATATTCAGAGCAAGATGTCTTTCTATCCTGGTTCATTGGCTGAAGCCGTGAACTCTAAAGGATGCTTGTGCCCTTGTGTGCAGTAATTGAGATAAAATCAGATGCCAGTCTTGCTGAAGCAGTTCAAATATTGTCCCAGCACAAAATCCTTAGCGCTGCCGTGGTGAATGTTGATGCACCTGAAGATGCCAGCTGGATTGATAGATATCTTGGCATTGTTGAATTTGCAGGAATTGTTGTTTGGATTCTACATCAGGTGAGCTGGCCTAAAACAATTAACTGCTCAAATAGGAAATGGGCTGAATTTCTTACCTAGGTCTATCAGCTAACAGTTGCCTCACAGAGACTTGTTGAAACTTGTGCTCGCTTCTTTACTTCAAACTATTGGAATTGCTGTCTTTTAACAAAAAGAAATTTAGCAGATGTTTTAATCTCGCAGAGGATTTATGCTATTAGTTGTGATTTATCTAGATTCAAGAGAGCGATGAGAGAATGATAGAAAGTTCTAAAATTTAAGAAAATGAGGAGAGATTAAGTTTGACGTGCTTTCTTAGTGGTTTTAGGCATGTGCTCCTTTCAACTTATTACTATGATGGCTGCAAGCACTGTCTCGCTCTCTTCTGCCGTGGATTGACTCCTTTTATGAAATCAAATAGCTGAACTAGGAATGGCTGATATTAGGAGAAACCTATCAGTGTAAATTGGGAAATTGACAAGAGTACTCTCAATTTACCTCACTCTGTAATTGCAGATGTAGATGTAACCGACCTAATTAAGCGCATTCTGTTTTCTGAATGGAGGGACTCTAACTGAGTTATCCAATTCTTCATATTGCAGTCAGAACCTCCATCTCCCAGGAGTCCCAGATCAGGAGCTGCTTTTGCTTTAGCAGCCAATGGAGTAACTTCTGCTTCAGGGCTTGGAAACTTAGGTCCTGAACCTGCTGCGGAAACTTCTGGAAGCTTTTTTGAGGATCTCACGAACTCTGAAATCTATAACAATACCAAGGTTGTATGTCTACTTCAATAGCTAAATCTTATGTTTGATATTTAGTTTCTTTTCTTTTTTTCCTCTTTTTCTTTGTAATGCTGCATACCTGAATAAGTTCTCATTCCACTAAATTCTGTCTATACAGGTGCACGATATTTTAGGGTCATTTCGCTGGGCCCCTTTTCTTGCTCTGCAGAAGTCAGATACCTTTTTGACTATGCTCTTGTTGCTATCGAAGTACAAAATGAAGAGTATTCCTGTGGTTGACTTGGGTGAGGGAAAGATTGATAATGTCATTACTCAGGCTGCAGTAATTCACATGTTAGCTGAATGCACTGGCCTTCATTGGTTCGAAAGCTGGGGAACTAAAAGCCTATCTGAACTTGGGCTCCCCCTCGTAACTCCCGATCGATTAGTCAAGGTGTGGCCCATTATAGAAGCTTCCTCCTCTTAAATATTATCTTCATGTCTCATTACCATTGAATGTCTCATTCATCCCAGAAAGAGTTAAAGGCACCACAAGCAGGATCTGATGGACAAAGTGCTCTTTTCAGAATTTGAGAATTTTTAAATGTTTAAATACACTTGTTTGTGAGAGAAATCGTCCTCCATGGTGAAATGATACTAAGATCATGTTACTATTGGGTCTTTTTATGTGCATTCCATCCTTTTAAGCTTTGCAGGAGGGCACTTTGCCACGGGTTGTTTGAGATCATTATGTCTGTCTAGGTGCTCTCTGGGTATATAAATCTTGTGTGCATTTCTCAACATTACAATCAATATCTTTTTGATGCATGTTGGACACTAGAATAAGCAACCATAGCGGAGAATAATGTGGAATTTTGTTGAAGATTTGGTACCCTAGGCCCAGTCGTTTGGCTTTCTCCATCAATTTCTAGTCCAAGGCTTCAAAGCAAAATTGCAATAGCCAAGCAATCCTTCATCTGATAAGTACTGATTCCTCTCACTGCTCCAGGTGTACGAGCATGAACCAGTGATGCAGGCATTTAAGCTAATGAGGAAAAGAAGAGTTGGCGGTATTCCTGTTGTTGACGACAGTGGTAAAAAGGCAGTGGGCAATATAAGCATCCGAGATATCCAATTCCTTCTGACTTCACCAAAGATCTACCATGACTACAGGTTGGTAACAGTTTTGTTCATCTTTAACATGTTTCCTAATGGCAGAGCCTTCTCGTTTTATATACAAGCCAAGTTTATCCATTACATTTGGCTTGTTTATTATTATCCATTCACTTATCACTTGTTGTTACGATCTATTCAGATCAGTTACAGCAAAACACTTCTTAGCTGCTGCTAGAAACTATTTGGAGAAGCATCAAGAGGCCTCACCAATGTTGGGCAGCATGATAACGTGCAAAAGCAATCAGACAATCAAGGAGCTTATTTTGATGCTCGACTCCCACAAAATACAGAGGATATATGTCGTAGATGATGCTGGGAACCTACAAGGTGTTATCACTCTGAGAGATATCATTTCGAAACTAGTCCACGAGCCGCGTGGCTATTTCGGTGACTTCTTCGATGGAGTTCTACCTCTTCCTCAAAACAGCAGGGTCTGATGAGGCTTTCTCATTAACCTTAGTGACCGCCTCCCAGTCGACTGACGTCTTTTTTGTTTCTGTTGGATGCTACTTCACTTTGTTTTACGTGGTGGTTTTTTGGCTAATGAATAATCATTTTTGTAAATAGTCAGGCATAATCAGTTTTTCCTACCCGGGAAATGTGACTCTGTTCGTTGTTTGCCGTGCGTGAGAACTGTGGGCGAACTTGCTCATATTGTCGAATAAATAGCTTTTACATCTCTTCCCAAGACATGCTGGTTCTTTTCCATTACTGTTTGGCTTCAGTGATTAAGTAGATAGCGCGCACGAGAGTGAAAGAGCCGAGGGACTTGTCTCATTGCCCTTGACGGCAGGCCTTGCAAACCATGTCCTAGTCTTATTGATCAAGGGGACGTATCTCATGGATCCTTAAAACCAAATGTGACCATAAAAGCTTGTTAGTTAGCTCGAGATTATTGCCTCGGACTAAAGCACCAGTTTCTGCAGCGGTATAGCACTTCGTTTGGTGTGGTTTTATTGCTCCAATATATGCATTGAAAATCGAGGCCAACATCTCTTTTGATCAAGTTAAGGGTTCTCTCTTGATGTGATCAACCTAATAATCTGCGCCATCACAGTAATATAATGCAAAGAACCACCTAGGGTAGGGGACCCCGCCTATAGTACGCATGCCGAGCACAATTTAAATAAACTACTCTTACTACCTTGAGATTCAGATGATGGTCCAGCGGATCCCGTGCTTTGATTGCTTAAATCTTGTGATTTGATTGCATCAAGAAAGATGTCGATTTATTAAGTACCCATTCCAACGTCCACGGTACTTAAACCCGTGCTGACATCAAGAAATATCTCAATTGATCGCTCGCACTCTCACGTGCACTGAGAGAGAGGGAGAGGGAGTCGGAGGTCAATTCGTTCACAAGCTAATAAGACCAAGGATAATCTACATTCATTGGATTTGCATCGCCCAGAATAAAAATAACTACATGCTCGACACAACATAAACCTTTTCAAGTAAATCCAACAAATAATAAGCAAATCAAGGCCCGTCAAATAGAAATTCACCAACTGACCAAAAAAAAAAAAATAGAAATTCACCAACCATGTAAGCCACGTTATAAAATGACTAAATCCACCGGCTATCTCTTCATTTAACTGAGAACAAAATACCGCCGAGAGATTTTAACCAAGCACATTGTTTACCTTCCCCAACAAAATGCAACAACTCAGGCGCCTGTGACAATAATCGAGAGGCAGGAAATTGCAGAAGAGTGTATCTTTAATGGATAATCACCCATGTCCAGTGAGCAACCCCAAAAACAAGATCAGAATCAGATGGCAACTTAATTGCAACACTGATGGATCTTTTTATAAATTAGCAGCACAGTAAAACAGTTGACTTTTGCAGAATTTCTTCACCAACCAATAATGAAGAAAAGAAAAACAATCCTCAAGACAAGGAAAATGATCTTCATGTAAGGATTAATGTATTATCTCATACAAGAAAAAACCAAACATTGACCGCTATCTGGGAGTCTGGGACTCTTGTGGTAATGCCACTAACATCGCAAGCACCAGGAGTTTAAGCCAAAGAAACTCCCCGCTATTGCTTAATTAGTTCAATTATGATATTCTCAAATGAAGAAGTATATTTCGTAACATTGATAAATTCCTGATTCCATAGATCTCCAAGGGCGGAGTAAACTAGCAACATGCAAATCAGAGAGTTTCAACTTTACAACACATCCTTAACCATTAACAGCAGCATTATCAGTGACTATGCCTCAATTAAAGATATATAATACTTGCATGTGAAAATGTGCAAGGACTCCTCTTAAACATGAAATTCCAAGTTACCGGCAGCATTAGACAACAAAGCACTGCTGATTTCATATTCATCAAGACACCAAACAGACATCAAAAGAAACCTCTTCACACATCAGCCTTGCCTTTTTTTCCTTTGCTCTAACAGAATATGAAATTCGACAAAATTTGTGAAATATGTAAGAATCCAATCTAGGATTTGTTGAATACAGTATGAACACCATCTACTTCTGATGACAGCGGAAAAATCAGACATTATCCCATAATTTCCACTTAACCTAAATCAAATGCTTATTTTGGAATTTAAAAGAAAAAAATTGAACAATATAAAGGCATTTAGTTTTCTATTTACAAACTTCCTAAATAATTTTACCTGGCAAAAGACTAATGGAGAAATTCTTCTTTTCTAGGTTAGAGACGAGGAAATAGGTACAATAAATAGGACATGCACCCTCCTTTCCATATTAGTGGTTTTCAGGAGTAGATGCATGCACTGATCACTGAAACAAGTCAGCAAACTCTTCACTTCCTCTTTACAACCAGCTATTTGACATGAAAACCAAACGATTATTTACAGAGACAAAGATTGATCTCCAAACAGATCAAAGGTCAGTCGGAACAAGACATACAAAGAGGAAAATTGACTATCAAAAAAGATATAAGTGGCCACCATTTCAACTTGGATGGAAAAGCATTTGACCATTATGCACCATTACTAAGGACCAAGACAACAATATGACATCACTAACAGGGCAAAAGCAACTCCGTAACCAATTTGAGAAAGTCCAACTTCAGCTAGCAGTGTCATGCTCTTATTATCATTCAGTCCTCAACATATGAACTTGATGGCCTCGACATACCCAATATGTCCAGCAATACATTCAGCTCCAAGCTGATCTATTCCTTACTGAATCAAGCCCAGTCTTTTACTCCTATTAGTTAAAGGGACTTTCTAAGTTCCAACTACCAAATTTTATCCGGTTATAGATGAAGTAACATGAACATGTCAATGCTAATGCAGAGTAATAGAATCTCAAGTGATCTCGATGAACTTGTCATAAGGATTGCAGGATCTTCAGATGCAACTGCTCCTATCAGAATAAGGACATAGATCAATGATCTTTGCTATTAATATTGTCCATTAAATTCTGAGATCAGATTATCCTTGATCCTTTAGCCCCCAAGTAGGGTCCACTCTTAACACCTTTGTGCAAAATTTATTTCCGATAGCTCTGCAAAAGTTACAAATTCAACAACACCGCCCCCACCCCTCAAACAGAAATGCAATATTGACTCCCTGGATCTCAAGTACTCTTAAAACACATTTTGGCTACTAACTATAATATGGGGTCACAAATGCAGATGAAAGATGAGGAGGAAAGAAAATCCCATTTACCAGCAGAGATCACAAAAACGATGAGAATTGATCACAGCACATGGATAAAGGATTCTATGGCAAAGCCTGTACCAAGTGAAAAGAAGCTTCCAGATAGAGGTACTTAGCAAACCATCTTGCACAAAATGAACTTAACTTTTGATTGAATATACCATAAACAAGATATAGCAGAGAAACTTTAACGTGAAATTATCAAGACCTCAACTCCTGCGAAATTAAAATGATTGGAAACAGGGAAGGAGAAGCCAGCAGAACTGGAGCATCAGAAAAACCAAAGGGGCTAAACTGTCGTCTAGCAAGAATTCCATGATATCTTGACTAGTTGAATGCTAAGTACGAATTCATATAACAATGTACACAAAAGGTGTCGAGCTATGTTCTATTATACATGTACATCGAGTAAAAGGGAAACATCTCAACCAAAAGCTGTTGTTTATAATGTTAAAACCAAAATTAAACATCCAATGCATCGTGTTACAACAGACGGGCACCTTTCCACTTTAACCTTCTTTATAAGAGCAGCATTCTCACCTGTTACACGACTCCTGTATACTCCTAAGAACTTTTTCTTCTCAAATGATGCAGCACACCTGGCGATCCTTCAAACAAGTCCAGCAAGTAGTTCTCCAAATCTTCTGGTGTATACTTGATATACTTCCCAGCATTCCTCCCACTCTCGAGCTGACTCCCAAACCGTCCCACAAAGGATCGATACGCCGGAATTACCTTCTCAGATATAGATATGCGGAGCTCTTCCCGGAGCTGAGGATCTGGGACCTTCCAAGCCGTCTGAATCCTGTAAATGTCCTCAAAGCATGCATTGAAGTTCTTAAACCTATCCTTCAATGCCACCTTAGAAGCATTATTTGAGCTGCCACCAATGCCCTCATCCTTCAAGAAAGATAGCGACTTGCTCCAAGAGGCCCTTAGATAACTTGTGGCATATTGGCGGATCAGCCCACGGCGCTTCCGAACCCAATGGTCACCCAAAAGATTCCCAAGCTCAGAATCCTTCACTTTCTGCACTACATACCAGATATTATTCATCAAGAATATGTACGGGATGGCAGCATCCTCATAGAGTCTTGATTTCTCCTCAAGGTTCAACTCTAGAGTGGAAATCAGTGACTGGAAATGCCGCGTAACTGGAGACCGCTTGTCCCCATCAACTTTTTCCAAACCATGAAGATCGTCCTCATTGCCCTCCAAAAGAGAATCCAGAGTTTCAATATAAACCACGAGTAACTTAAGATAATTCATCACATATCGAGTTATGGGGTGAATCTCCCCATTTTGCATTGGTTTCCTCGAAGTTTCGCCCTGCACTGCCTTCTCAAACTCCGAAAATGTGGCTCTTGCAGCCTCTCCTAGTCCAGACAATACACCTTTGGCCTCCGAACACACAAACTCATCAGTAACCATTGCCTGCAAATTCGGCAACACATCCGCAAGAGCATCATACATATCAAGAATCCTAAAGAGCTTCTCTGATGACCTGTTGCTGATCGAAACTGCCTCTCCAAAATTCAAAAGTTGCATCATGGACCACTTTGCAGTCTCATTAAAGCAAATCTCTTTAATGGAATCAGAGCCATTAAAAATCTGATCACAAAGCCTCTTTTCGCCAGTTAACCAGACTCTTACGGTAATCTTCACGGCCTGTATCCACTTCTTCATCTTCTCATCCAAATCCTTCCACTCAACCTTCTGCACGTCCTCAATACTTAACTTCTCAACTCCTAAGATCACCAAACACTCATCCAAGGCCTCTCGCCTCACGCTAGTATAAGCCTGACAGCACTCCTTCTCATACGTGGCCCTAATCATCCTATCAGCGATCTCCCTCAATTCCACCACGGCATCCGGATTGATCAAGTCCACAAACAAATCATCACCTATGCTCGCCCCCCGGTCGTGAAAACAACCGCTGCTGTCATTATCAACCTCGCCGAAACTCTCGAATTCATCATCGATCACACCATCGTTCGAAACGAAGGAAAGCGAAACCCTACGGATGGATCCGTGGAGACGATCGGAATCCAGAGGCACCGTGTTGCGGATCAGCATGTGCCGGAACTCCTCCTCCAATCGCGACATGGCGATCTGGATCGCGGTATCGGCGCGGTCCACAAAGTCCTTGTCGTCCTCGACGGTCAAGTTCTCGCACAGCTGCAGAATCTCATCGAGCGCGGACAGGTACTCGCCGGCCTCCTCCGGCGAGTCCTCCCAGGGGAGGGAGTTGGAATTGGAGTCGTAGCGGAGGATCACCTTCTCCGCCGTGTCGAAGCGGTCCTCCAGGGCCGACGAGGAGTGGATCAAGTCCGTGATCCTGGAGAGTCGATTGTCGAAGCTGGAGAAGATGAGCAGCATGTCCTCGCGGACTTCCTTGGGAGTGTTGAGGCTCTTCAGAATCTGCTGCGCGGTGGCCATCACGCGGTCCTCCGCCCCGCCTCCCGCTCCTCCCGCCCCGGCCCCACCGCCTCCCCCGCCGCCGCCGCCGCCTCCCCCTCCCGCACCGCCGCCGCCGCCGCCGCCGATGCTGGACGTGGTCGTGGTCGTGGCCATGGCGTCGGTTTCAGCACGACTCCGGCGATCTCCGAGGCCGATCAACTGGTTTCTAGAGAGAAAAAGAGAGAGAGAGAGTTGAAATTTCAATGGCGATGACGCTGATGATAGTGTTACAGTGAATCTAGAGAGAGAGAGAGGGGGGGGTTGTGGGGAGTGGCGGAGGGCGTGAAATTACCAAACTGTGCCGGCCGGCCTTCTGCTAAAAACCGGAGGAGGACGGGAAAGAATATCCGGGACGCGAATTGGAGTAACGTGTCTGGTAAGCGGTCTTGTTTTCCATGTCAGTGCACCGCACGGATAATTATTATTATAATTGACTTTTCGGATTATTTTAAGCATTTACTCCGCCTCGAATTGGTATGTTAATTAATTAATTAATTGAGTATCTATTAAATTCCTTCAAATCAATATATATTATATTCGACATTCAATAGCACCATGATTTTCTCGTCCTGGGTTACGACGTACAAGTTGCAGCAGCTCTGACAGTTTTACATCGGGAGTGAATTTTATCTCAATTTGAACTGTCTCGCATTAACGTGTGATCTTTTTCCTTTTTATTTTCTGATAATCAAAATGGATAAATACGTACAAAAATTTTTAAAACTTAAAAAAATAAATATCAATCGACTTCTAAAATTTGCCACTAGCCTGGGCCCCGCGACACCAATTATTCCCCCTCTCGTGCTTGGTTTCTTACCCCAAAATCATATTTAGAATAGAATTATTTCATTTTAGTTATGTTATCGCCATATAAGATATTGCTATTAATCAAGTTTGATGAACTTAATGAAAAGATTTAATTATATCAATTTAATAAATTTTAGAATTTGATAGCACTCTTTATTAGTTTTATGATTCAATTGTATTATCATAACAAGTTTTTAAACTTCCATTACATTTAATCCCTAACTAAAATGGTAATAATATATATTTTTTTTCAATGGCATGAAGGATATTTGGCATTGATTGACTTTCCATAAAGTGCGATAATCTTGTTGGTCTCACGAGCCCTAAATCACACACGCGTCCATGCCAGTGAAATGATCTCTAGAAAATGTACAAAAGGAATAAGTGGAAAGAAAGGTCACTGAATTGCATAAAATGTTCGGAGGAAAATAATTAAAATCGAGCTATTTCTTTCTCACACGAACAAAATCAATAGCAGCCATTTTTCCTCGGAAATTCCATCGGAGATTTAAATCCCAAATTAGCAATCTACTTTTTCCCACTCGTGTAGTAGCCTTTGACAAGGGCTATAGCTAAGACGCTGACATGTTGTAAGCTTTTTGCACAGCATGTGATCGAAGCTTCCTCTACACTAATTATAACCCCGATGAACTTAGTACCATTCACGTTTTTATTTTATTTTTCATCTCAAAAAATGCACGTAGTATAAGGACCTGCGAAATGACGAAATTGCCGCTATTCGTACCTCCCGATAATGCTTGAGAATAAAGCGAGAAACGAGGGCTGTGCGAGTACTAGCGGAGAATCGACATTAAAGGCACGACACTGTCAGAGGTTTTTTTGGTCACAAGATGTTTTTCTGCGAAGTTTCTTGGAATACAATAAAACAGAAGACATGCTGCCACCGAATAAACAATAATCCGGGGAAAAAAAAGACGAAGAAGAGAAGACCCCAAAAATCGCGGCGATGATTATGGGCCGATTGCATCTCGTTCCCACCGTGGGGAAGGGGGAGTGTGCGTTCGCATGTCGCGTTTTCTTAAGATGATTTTAGGCCCACGCGGCCCGAATAAAATCAAGGAAAATCGACACTAATGATCTCTAAATTGTAGCATAACATATGGCATTGGAAGTGAAATTATGGAGGCTCGGGAATTGATTTGAGTGATTGATTTGATTTCGTTGGAAAGTCGAGGGATTTATTAAATAAATTAAAAATTCGATGTCTAAATAGAAAAGAATATCAAAATAAGAATGAAAAAAATTGAAATATTTAAAAATTGAAGGATGATAATGTATATTAGAGCTAGGTGCGTCTATTTCGTGAAAATGAATTATTCAAAAATATTTTGTTTCTAAAAATAATCATTTGTGTAATTTATTAAAATAAATGTACGAAAAATATTCATCATTCACGAAAATATTTAAATATGAATTATTACCGACAACGAAAATATTTTTTATTGATTAATTAATTGAAGCCACACAAGCGACTATTTTTATTTTAAATTATTTATATTTTATAAAATAAACGAAGTGAGTAATATTTATTTTACTGGCTTTCGTAGGGATGAATTTTGTATTCCTCATTTAATCAATATATATATATATATATATATATATATATATTTATATACACAAATATGAAGTCCCCCGATCACGCCAGTGCCTAGGTGTGAACTAGGTGAGAACTAGGTGTGAACGGGGCATAAAAATATACGTAATTAACGATGTTTGGGAGGCGCACATGGCGGACCTCCTTCTTCGACTGCGAAATGCTATCAGCTCCTTTCGTTTGACCTGCTGATATTTTCCCCATTTCCCAACAAAGACGAGGAATTTCTTTACTTCTTACTCCTACTTTGTCGTTTCTCAATGCGAAATGGCATGCCGATTCACAATATAATTCCTCAAATACTCGATCCTCGTCTTCGAATTTCGTATTCGATCTTGACCCGTTCCTCCTCGCCCATAATCTTTTTCTTTATTTTTTTTTCCTGGTCTAACCCATAAATAGTTTTATCTTGCCAAAATTGCCCAGATCCGCTGACCCTGTTCGGGGTCGAACGTGTCCATGCCTCGACTCGGTCATCTCACGAATTTCCAGCAAAAAGTATCACGAGAAATAGTCAGATTTAATGTAGAATTCTCGTTGCCCCGTCTTGGTAAGATGAGAAATCAAAATCGATATCGGGTCACCCATCTCACCTAACTCTGCGGACTCTAGATTCGTTGTTTCCGTTCCGTCTCTTCGGGAAGGACTCCACAGTTCCTGATGCAACAGATGACAGCGCCAGACGGGTCGTTTTCCTTTCGTGGATTGACTCGTTCCACCTTCTTCCTCTCGTTAAAAAGAATGGAATAATTCCAATCCCATCGAAGTCGTTTGGCAACCGAGAAAGCGATGGAAAACTAAAAACTACCGATTTGACCGGCCACGTTCCAGTCCTCCCAGTTTTAACTTGCACGATCAGCGCAAGCAAAGGCGAAATCAGAACGGGCGCACATTTGACTCTTTGGTAGCAGGCAGCAGTGACATATCTCAAAATCACGACAGAAGCTATTGCTTTTCTTTTGTATTAATCAAACTGAAGCTGCTTTGCATTAACAAATGGCATCTCATGTTCTTTAACAAACAACCAACGAAACTGCAACCCTGTTTTGCGGCTTATAACAATGCATTTTTCCAAGCTTAAGTGACCCGAAAGGAACAGGAGACAACATGACAATCGTCAGTCCTGAATATTATATACTCGTCTAGCATCAAGCAACCTAATTCCTCTCTTTGAAGATAGAGAGCATGACCTTTCTTCATTAGATTAAAATCGCCGAAAAGGCATTTCTTTCACCACCAATAGCCATGATCTGCACTTATCTACCTCCTTACCTAATACAAAATAAACCTGAAGCATGCTTCCGCGCAATATTGATCGATCATCACGACGCTTGCCAAGTTATGGGACGCCATCAAGAGGAATTTTAAAAGATGGTATCCCATCAGGCGTTTGAAGAGATGATATCGCAAGGCTTGCGTTTCATTGATTGTAAATAATAGTTCCCTGACCGAAAATACATTCTCTCTTCTCAAGGACAATTGGCAGAAGGCAAAAGAGCTTGTCTTCGATTTAAGTTTAAGAAACCACCCAAAAAAGTAGTTCCCTTGTTTTTTTTTGGGGCAAGAGTTCCTTGTTTAAACCACCCACGAAAGCATCGAAACCCGCAAGAGAGTGAGGATGAAGCAATGCCCCACCAAAGTCTAAATGCGTATACAACAACCACTTGGACGATCCATGAAGAAAGCACCATCACAGGCCAACTTGCAACAAGAATTTTGACTGTTAGGAGAACTTATAATCTAGTTTCATTAACAAAGGATGCTGCATAGGTCACAAGACTACGCAATGGCCACTCCCACTCTTTGCATTTCTAATGTTCATCATCCACGAATTCAGCACAAAATCCTGCAGTTTGGTCCAGCAAGCACTAAGCAGCGGCAAAATCGCACAGAGAAGTGGGATGCAATTGCTCTCCTCTGCAGTCCTGATCTCGGACACTTCTGATGATCACCATTAAAATGTGCAGCACATTTTCCTGTGGTGGGGTCCAGCAGATATCAAGCAACCGAACCAATTAAATCTTTAAAAGTATCCCCCAACAACTTATACATTCTCTTGTCACGCTCTCAATAAGAACAGCTGCAAAAATTCAAAGATATTTAATGTAAGAAAAGACAGGGATGTTGCTGAAACATCATATGAACAAGCCAAACAATGTTTTGCTATTCTTTGCCTGTTCAGATCCCTTCCACAGTGAGCTGGAAAAGGAAGTTCGCTATTGATCTCAACAAATTCTGTATTCTTTACATGCTAATTTCCATCTAGAATGAGCTCTAAATGATAATTTACTTATATTCATCAAGGAAATGTCTCTAAGATCATCAGAAAGTGACTTATGAAAAGGTGCTTTATCTGAGGCGCTGTTTGTTAAAGGGTGTGTTGAGGCCTCAGGGCAACTCAGACATTCACGCTGGTTTTAGAATATTAATTGCATTAATATAAAAACAGGATAGAGCAGAATCATGAAGGGCCTAAAGAAGAACCTCCGCAACAGAACCCTCTGATTGAATTGAGACATCGTTTTTGTCCTAGCTCTTAGGGCACTTCAACCAAAGTTGTTCAAGCATATGTTAAAATTCAAGTAAGTAAGAATACGTGGAGGGGTCTGTCGGCACAGATTCGGAAAGGATAAATGTCGCCTTTGGATTGCCTCTCTAAGCCTCTATGACTAAAAGATGAGGGATTCTCCACCCAGGGGTCTCTGAAATCCTTTCTATAGAATGCCTACAGGCAAACATGGAGTTCTTCTCCAAAGCAGATTGCATATCCAAACTGTTCAATGCAAATGATGCATCAATGGTATTGGAGGGACAGCAATTCATGACAAAGCTAGCCTCCATAAAAGATGCTCCACGGAACACCACGATAACAAGCGACATCAAAATTTCTAGCTAAAGAGAAAGAAATGGGAAGCAACCTTCGTCGAACACACTCATACCTTCCTCAGGGAGGCATTTGCTGAACTACACAGGATTTTCCAGGGGTATTTGCCCATTCAATGGATCATCCTGATGAAGTATAAAGAGACATTAATTAACCACCAAACACTGGTCAAAACAAAAATCAGAACCGTGGCTAAGAACTTTACCACTCACCGTTTCAGTCAATTGCTCTGCTACAGAATGCATAGACCTCAGCATACTATCTAAAGTATCTCTATCCAGCTGGAACTTCACTTCTGAATCATCGCAGCGAAACTTTACATCATTTTGAAGCTGATGACGAAAACAACGAAGCAGATATGATCAATGCAGATACCGTCGAATGCATAAGTTCAATGGCAAGACAAGCGCGCTCCCAGAAATATAACGTAATTTTGTGAATACCCGCAAATTAATAACAGCAACCGGCTCTGGAGTCTCGGTACCGGATGCGGACATATTCCATGTCATCCCTTTCAACCGAGGCAACGTCGCCTGAACAAACGAAACAAATTAGGCAACGTGTTAGTCAAACAATGGCAGTTCCGATCAGCGTTCCTGCGGGTTCGAATCCCTCACCTGATCCTTGAGCACGTCCTCTCGCCACTCTCTCTGAAACTTCTGCAGCAAAAGCGTTAGCAGTCTCTGCAATTCGGGCAGGACCTCGCTGGGGAAGAGCCTATGAATGTCCTCCTTGCTGGTATTCTCGTAGACACATCTCCGGATCAACATGCGCAGACACACCAGAAGCTGACAACCAGAAATGGGCTCAATGTCATAAAAACTCTGCTCGACAATAATCACCAAAACCAAGACACGAAAACACACTCGTCCCGATCAAACTCTGCTCGATGATACTAATAATCGTGCTAATTATGTACTTCGGGGAAAGAGAAGGTTAGAGAGAGAGGGAACAAATACGGGGTCGAGCTCGGAGTCGTTCTGGAGCTGGAGCATGTCGCGGATGATGCCGCGATCGGCCGCGTCGAGACCGGTCGTGCGAGTTCGCCAGAGGGCTTGAAGTATGGATTCGACCGAATCCTTCGAGTTCGCCCTCACCAGTAATGGCAAGTGGTCCCAGAAGGCATGGTTCTCCATGAAGCCCGACCTCAGTTTCGGGTACGAGGAAGCTCTGTCGGGTGCCCTATGTCTCGACGAACAAGAAGGATCGGCTTGCTATGTCTTTGGAACTGGTGCCCGGTCTAGTTTCTTCAAACCTTTGGGCCGGGTTCAACTGGCTACCGGTTTTGGTTCCAAACGAACGGTTCACCTCAGATCACAAGAAAGGCTTTCATTTTGGAATTGAACTGGGAGTTGATGTTTGAATGGCTTTCAGCTTCTCCGGGTGTTGATTCTGAGCGGTCCACGCGGCCCAAAAATCACCTCGGCATTTACTCAAAACCGGGTTCCTTATTTACGAATTGGAGACAGGCTCTAATAGCTTGAGCGTTTGTTTAAGCCGAGCTCAAATACGAAGGATATTTGATTTGATTATCATCGAAATTAATATCGAATAATTGAACTGTAGATTTAATATATTTTTAGGAGAATTGCTGGCCGCAATTCACCTGCATGATGTTGGAATAGCTACCAATTGCCGTAAATAAAACAAATTGTTCGTTATATCATACTTTGTGTTTCGAGTGAATTTAAGCTTTTAATTATTGAGCTAAGCTAGAGCTTATAAAACAAATTATCGAGCAAGTGCAAAAGCTTGCGGAAATTGAGCTGAATTGAACTCGAATCAATCAACCCGTCTCCTCGTTGAATTGAGTTTGAGTAGAAAACCAACTTCATCTCGCATCGTCTTAGAACACAGAGCAATATTTGAAGGTTGATTCGACATGAAAGTCTTGATTCTTTTCATAGAGAATTTGGTTCAACTCCAATCAATACTTAAAAGAATCATTTAACTCTGATAACTAAAATTATCTCAAGGTTAATCAACAGTAGTTACCTTAACAGCCATATTTGCTCTGAAGTAGAATAAATATGAGACTGCTCCTCAAGACTCTGAAAAGATGCACGCTAGAGAGATCACTTGAGATATGCACTTCCTTTCATGTTCGGATCAAGTTACAAGTCGCGACCTTTCGCGAGAACAAGCTACCTGGTCATATGCTTATGTATATTGGTTACAATTCGCAGATGAACCTGTACGTAAATTCAGCGATTTATTATCAAGGAAGAAAGAATTGGGAAAGTCAGAAAACAATTAGCCAGCTCGATTCTCCTTCAATCCGCAAACACAGTGCAATCCCATCTCCAAGTGAGATCACTCGACCGATCTCATTCGCTTGAAAATTCAGGTAGAAGTTGACGACGATGGTTTTGCTTCATCCCCAAAATTGTGAATTCCGCCGCGGGCTTTGAAATGTTTACCATCACCAGTAGTCCCCACAAGAGCAACTGCCATCTTTAAAATGGTGAAATCTGCTGGCATCCCTGAAAACAATCTCGCGCCGCGTGGCCAAGGTTATGAGCTTAATGGCATTATGGCAGTCGTTGCAAATTCGATGGGACTGCACCATTTGCAGAGGCATCCACTCTGGAGTATTGATAAGACCGAATGCGATTGCCAGTTTCTCGCTGTGATAGAATGGTAACTGCGCTTCTTGTTCATCGACATCAGGAAGCACGTGTTTCTCCTCAGGTACATAACCACGCTTCGAGATCTCTAGCATCAAGGTTTCGAGTTTTTGGTAAATCTCCTCAGTTTGGGCATGAGATTTATCTCCAGAAAGAAAAGCATGTGACTGCTTATTAATCTCAATCCATGTGCACGCCAGAAGCATTTTCAAGCCCTTCCTTTTCAAAGTATGTACAACTTCGGCTGCTTCTTTCATCTTGCCAGAGCTGTTGTATATATTCAGAAGCACGATGTAATTACTCAGCTTCTCGGGCTCCATCCCATAGAGCTTCTCAGCTGCAAATCTCCCAAGCTCGAAATTGTGGTGAACTCTACAAGCTGTGAGCAAAGCAGCCCACATGTTCACCGTTGGCTTGAAAGGAGCGCTTCTTATCAATGCAAAGGCTTCGTCTAGACTCCCCTCCCGACCTAGTAACTCAATCATGCATGTGTAGTGCATAGGACGGGGTTTTGTTTTATACTCAGTTGTCATTGACTGAAATATCTCCCAACCTAGTTCTGATAGTCCTGAATAACTACAAGCAGACAGAACAGCTAGAAAAGTGACGTGGTTAGGCTTCATTCCTTCACGAATCATCAGCTCAAACACCTCAACGGCCTCCTCTCCATGACCGTGATTGCCATACCCAGCAATTAAAGCATTCCAAGATATCACATTCTTTTCAGGCATCCTGTCAAAGACCCGCCTAGCATCTTCCACTCTTCCCCATTTGCTATAGAAGTCCACAAGTGTCGTGCTTGCAACTATATCCAGCCCAAATCCGTGACGAATTAAGCCCGCATGAGCTTGCTTAGCATGCGCTATGGAGGCCAACCTAGTACAGATCCGTAAAATGATGGAAAAGGTAAAATGGTCCATTTTAACACCAGCATCACGCATCTGGTAGTACATACACAAGGCTTCTTCACTGTAACCATGCAGTGCGTAACCCGCGATAATTGAATTCCATCCTACTGTTGTCTTATGGGGCATATCATCAAAAACAAATTGAGCATCTTCGATGCTCCCACATTTGCTGTACATATCTATTAATGTGCAAGAAACAAAAATATCCTCACCGAGACCCATCTTCAGAGCACAGGAATGCAACTGCCTTCCCACAGAAACAAGCCCCAGGCCAGCAGATGCACGAATGATCGTAGCAAACAATCGTGACTCCCCGTCAGAATACTCCTCCCACATCGCTAAGAACATCTGCAAAGCCTCCACGTAGTCCCCCGAATCAACCAGTCCCGCGATCATCATGGTCCAGGACGCTAAGTCCCTGTCAGGCATTTCATCAAACATCTTACGCGCATCTATCATCATCCCGCATTTCACGTGCATGAGCAGCACCCTGTTCCTCAAATACGAATTTGGCTCAAACCCAGTGCCGACCATGTAATTGAACACCCTTTTAACCGCTCTAACAGATCTCAACCCAATGCACGCGCTCACCAGCGCATCATACGTGCTACTACCTACCTCAAATCGACCTTCGTACTCCAAAATCTCGAACAACTCCAGCGCCTCTCGGTATCTCTTGTGCAAGACCAGCTTCTCTATCTGACTACAAATCCCGGGGTTACGCTTTCTGGTCCCCGTCCCTGCCTCCAAAACCGTTTGGTCGGGCCAACCGACGTCGAATCTCGACGGCTTCGGCTTCGGGCGCGGACGTAACTCCTGCTCTGCCGAAGAGCACTTGACCCGGGAAAATGGGTGCCTCCACTTTCTCCGACTGAACGAGAAACCATACCCAGATAGCTCAGGATCTGGGAATGAGAAGGGGAAGCGGCATGTGCACTGAATTTGATCGAGCGATACGTTCTGGTACCGCGAGAGGGGGACTTCCATGTCTTCAGGCAACGAAATTCAATGAGATCAATGATGTGATGCGATGGGGGGCGAGAAAATGCACCGTCGGGATCGAGAGCCGTGAGCTTCAGATCTAGTTCTCATGCTCAGATCCTAGAAGAAGCCGGCGACCTTTTGGATTTCTGCAGACGAATCCGCATCGGAGAGTCCGCCTAAGCAGTTGGGGCAGTTGAACGAAGCGATCAGTCCTAGGGAACTGCTTGGACCATCTCTAAACGGTGCGTTTCTCCAGTTAATTATGTTCAGAACAGCGAACGGGTGCACAAATTTAAAATAGAATTAGGTCAATGTCCTCTTGTGTTGTTATGAATTTCTGAGAAACTGAGATGGTCAATAGCATCGGAATAAAAAGGAAGTAAGATGTATTCTCAGTTTGTTAGTAACAAGTGACATTTTACAGATTAGTAAACATATTATAAAGTTACTAGTTAATTGGCCGAAATAATTTAGTTTATATAAGCTTTTAAGACCAAAAAATAATCGGCACAAACAGTTTTGTTTGAACCACTATGAAGCATGGTGTAAACTTTTTCTTCTTAACTAAAAAACGGGCACATGCGGTATGCATCCCAAAAATAATTTTATAATTTTTATTGAGTATTATTTATACGTTGATTTAAGTTCCTATACTTTACACATGTACAATTGATAAAAGAATATAACGAAAGCTAAAGCGTGAATTTGATTCTCTCTCTTTCTTTTGGGGGCAAGAACGTGGCATACCACAATTTATTTGCAATACATCAACCAATTGCAACGCGAAATTGATAGAGAAGTGGAAGGGTAAATTGCGAAAGGGAGGGATGTATGTGGCAATTTTTTTTTTTTTGAACGAAAGGATAATATATTTATAACTACTCGGAAATTACGACTTCGGTGGGGGTTACAATCAATAGCCATTATCTCGAAAAGGGGAGGAGGAATTAAAGAGGTCCGGCAATGAGACAGGTTGGCTTACTCGATGGTGGCGCGCAACCCGGTCGGCCGCACGATTGGCTTCGCGTGGGCATGATCGAACGGTCAGGGATGGGAGGCGCTTCATTTCCTCTCTGCAGGCGAGGATTGATGCATTGATGTTCCACGGGGGATGGGCCCGGCCCATGACACACTCGGCAAGGGTAAAGCTGTCGGTTTCACAAACTGGAACAATGAACCCCTTTAGTTCCGTGTCTTCCTTCTCTCTCCTGAGTTCCGCTTCTCTCTGCTCTCTCTCTCTTCGACAGTCTTCTGGAGAAAACGAAACCCTACCAGCAACGCTTCCGCTTCTGCTTGTTGAGCCGAGGAGGCTTGAATCTCTGTCGCAAAACCATCCAAGAGAACCCCATCAGCATCTCGTAAGATTCCCGCCGTTGATCCCAGAAACTCGCCTTGCTTCCACGATGCATCAACGTTTAGCTTTATTTCGTTTTTCGCCGGCGGAACCTAGAACGGAGGTAAAGGTTTATCTTTTTGGGGTTTCTGCTTCACTATCTTCTCGCTCATGATAT
Source organism: Eucalyptus erythrocorys (assembly GCA_014182555.1). Taxonomy (NCBI): domain Eukaryota; kingdom Viridiplantae; phylum Streptophyta; class Magnoliopsida; order Myrtales; family Myrtaceae; genus Eucalyptus; species Eucalyptus erythrocorys. Next base: position 35,412,358 of record CM024607.1, on the reverse strand, counting down.
TTTGGGTTTGCTCTCTTGCCAGATCTAGAACGGCTAGGGGCTGCGGTTTCCGATTTCTGAAGACCCACGCATTGCGTGCTTTCCATGTCTGCCATAAGGTGAGTACCAAGAAGATCTATGTAGGTAAGTCTGGATTTGCCATGAGGAACGCCTCTAACCACTTATCGAGTCGCTGAACAGTTGTGCTTGGATGATGACCCTTCAAACTCTGATCCATCCAAATCGTTTGTGTCCATTTACATAAAAGAAATATGTGTTCCACTGTCTCCACTCGACGGTGGCAGATCTGGCAAATAGGGTCCTGTGCAATGGTTCTTTTGTACAGGTTATCCTTCGTCGGCGGGGCATCCCGACAAGCCCTCCACAGAAAGTTCGATCTTCGGGGTGCTGGTAAAGCCCGAGTTTCACCCACAGGTTTCCGGCTAGGAACGAAGGAGGAAGAGGGCGGTTGTGGTGTGCTATTCCGTTGCCTTGCTCTATCCCGATTGTATCCACTTTTGACGGTGTAAGATCCCGACGCATTCCCCGCCCAAATCAAGGTATCAGTCGATGGATTCGAGCCCAGAGGTATGGCCATGACTTCGTTAACAATGTTTGGTGGGAAAACTTGATCCAACGTTTGCTTCTTCCATATTCGGTTAGTCCCTCTATGAGATCTGCTACATATTTCATCGGTGGTTCATCAGGAGGGTCTGGTAAGGGTTGTTGAAGCCATTTATCCTCCCATATCTTTATAGATCTGCCATCGCTTACATTCCATCGGATGTCTTTTTGTATGAACTCACGCCCTTTCATTAAGCTCTGCCATCCCCAGGATGATCTTCGCTTTGGAGATGCCTTCCATACATCGCACGATGGGAAGTAGATACTTTTGAGAACCCGTACCCACAACGCCTCGGGTGATCCGTGGAGACGCCAGACTTGGCGTCCTAACATCGCATCATTAAAAGTCGGTAAGTCCTTGAATCCAATACCCCCTGAGTCCTTTCTATTTTTGAGGACTGACCAGCTTTTCCAATGTGCCCCAGACTTATTGTCTCCTTTTTCCACCAGAAATTTGCTATTTTGCTCTCTATGCTTCGGCGGGAAAGAGGAAGCTTAAAAGCGCCATGGCATAGGACGGTAAGGCTTGGATCACACTCTTTATCAGCACTTCTTTCCCCGCCTTGGTAAGTAAATTTTCCTTCCACCCCTCCATTTTTGACTGTATTCGGATAGTATCCAACCACAAGCTTCCTTCTTTGATCGTCCCCATACGTCGGTAGACTAGATAAAGTCCTGTCTTCTCATATGTAGGTACTCGGAGTTCATTTGCCAAATTCCTCCTCGGAAACAGGACATCCCTTCTTGTAAGATACCCCGACTTATTGAGATTGATTGCTTGTCCAGTAGCATAACAATACTGAGCCAAAGTGAGTTGTAGGTTCTGGCATTCCATAATGGTTCCTTCCAGAAAAAATATAGCATCGTCGGCAAATAATAGATGAGATAGTCTGGGACTTGTCCTTTTTAACTGTATTCCTTTGATCGTGCTGCTGTTATATCATGTTTTATCATCCGGGATAGGACATTAGAGACAATAATAAACAAGTAAGGGGACAAAGTGGGTCACCTTGTCTCAACCCCTTGATGGTTTAAAGTAAGCTGTTGGTTTGCCGTTGATTTTGACGCTCAGGGATGTCGTAGTAATACATTGCATAATGAGCTCCACCCACTTCTGTGAAAATCCCATCTTAAGCATGCAGGCCCTGAGGAAGTCCCATTCTACTCGATCGTAAGCTTTCTGCATATCGAGTTTTAAAACTGCATAGTGTTGTCTCTTACGGTTCGTAATCCGTAATTGGTGAAGAACTTCCTGCACAATCGAATACTGTCTTGTATTTGTCTCCCACGGATAAATGCACTTTGCTCTTGTTCAATAAGGGTGGGCAGCCATTTCTTGAGCCTGTTAGCGAGCACCTTTGAGATAATTTTATAACTAAAATTACATAGGCTGATTGGTCTAAATTGACTCACTGTTTCAGGACATTTCACCTTCGGAATCAGCACTAGGTAAGTCCTGTTGAGGGTTGGTTGCATCACCCCTGAGGTAATAAAACTGTTCACCATATGGAAAACATCTTCCTTTAAAAACTCCCATGATTTCTGATAAAAGTGTCCATTATATCCATCAGGGCCAGGCGCCTTATAAGCCCCCAGTTGGAAAGCCGCCACGTGCACTTCCTCCAAAGTTAGTTCACTCAGCAAAGCATCATTAATTTCCTGTGTAACTGGTGATTGGCATTTCTCTAAAATTGGGTCAAGATGCCGCTGCCCCTCCGAATGATATAACTGTTGATAAAATTCATAGATATGGTTCTGGATAGTATAAGGGTCACGACTCCATTCTTCCTCTCCCACCTGGAGCATTATGATATTATTTCCGACGCCTTCTCTCGAATTGTAGATGCATGGAAGAACCTGGTATTCCCTGTCTCCCCACCTCGGCCATTTAATTCTCGACCTCATTCCCCAATAACATTCCTCTTGCTGATATAATAAGTCTATCTCGTTTTGTCAAGGTGCGAATCTGCTGCTGGTTATGGGCTGGAAGGGCATCATTGGTCAAATGGGTAAGCTGTTCGGTTAGTTCCTTTATCTGTCTTAATGCATGGCCAAACCTCTTGCGACTCCATTTTGTTAGTGACTGAGTGGTTTCCCTCTGTTTATCCAGGAAAGTGCCCTTCTTGCGCTGCCAAATCGATGAGATAATTTCCTGGTATTCTTCACTTTCCCCCCAGTATGCCTCGGTTTTAAATTCCTTATATCTCCATGGCCACTTCCTATGTAAGGAAAGAACCAGAGGACTATGGTCTGAGCCTATAGCAGGCAGAGCTTGGACCGTAGCCTCCGGATATACTGCATGCCACTCAACATTGCTTAACATTCTATCAAGCCTTTTTTTAACTAACTCTTCCCCTTCCCTTTTGTTTGACCAGGAATACGCACAACCATTGCTCTCCATATCCATTAGCGATGTCTCATCCAGCATACTCCTGAAAGCTGCCATACGGTAACCGTCCGCTTCCCTCTTACCTTCCTTTTCCCATACATAGAGAACCTCATTAAAATCACCCATACAGATCCAAGGGGTCGACGATGGAGGTTGAGTGGTCTGAAGATGCTTCCACAGCTGCAGCCTTTCATTGAAGTTTGTTGATGCGTGAACACAGGTAATCAACATTCCTCGAGTCGACTCTTCCTCCTTATATTCAACTGAAATATGTTGCTTGGAAGTCTCAATAATAATTACTTCTGCAGGATCCCTCCACATGATTGCCATTCCACCCGCCGCCCCCTGAGGTTCCACCAGGTAAAGGTTCTAGAACTGAACTTTTTTACTGATTTTCTCCACCACCGACTCTTTATTTTTAGTTTCCATCAGAAAGATAAAGCTGGGCTTTTCATTTTGGGAGAGAGCCTTAAGCTCTCGAACTGTCAGGGGGTTGCCCAGCCTCTGACAGTTCCAACTGATAAGACTCATGGCTTGTGTGGTGGCTTATTAGGGCCAGCCACCAAAGCCCGTTCATCATCCTCCCTCGCCATGCGAATTGGGGTATCCATCAACTCACATTCATTCAACACAGAAAGGTGAGTTTCCGCTGCACACTTCTGTTTTTTTGCCCTTTGCACTTTCATATTCTTCTTGCTTCCTTTCCCGACTTTGAGCATGCTAGAAACTGGCTCATCTATTTTGAGCATACCTTCCTTGCTGCTTTTGCCCATCTTCAAAGGTTTCTGGGCTGAATCCTCCATTATCATTATCTGTTTTCCCCTATCATTAGAGCACGCCAGAGGCATAACATTCTCATATTGATTCGCATGTTCTGTTCCGGCTACGGTCGTTTCTTGTGCATGGGACAATCTGCATGTTCCTCTCCTCAACAACAGGATCTGGTGCTGGTTCTTGCTCCTCTGTGACCTCCACAGGTATAGTTTCTTCCACACGAAATTCCTCATCAATTTCACCATAGAAAGTATTCCAATAAGGGCTGTGCTCAGTGGCTTCCGTCTTTAGCCAGGGACCAAAAGGGCCTACCTGATTATTGTACCAGGGAGACTCCTTGGAAGGAACAACTGGACATTCTGAGGCATAGTGGCCTATCCTGCCATAGGAGAAGCAGAAAAAAGGTAACCTCTCGTATTTGAATTCGATCCATAACCATTTAGATCCAATGTCTAGCACAGCTCCTGATTTAAGAGGGGTTGATAGCTCCATTTCTATCTTAACTCGAGCTTCTTTCCGAATGATAGGTCCCAGGGACTCCAATTGAACTTCGTGAACATGACCAATGCAACTTCCCAGATCCTGATAAACTGAAGGAATGCGCCATCCTGCGCAGTATGCCCCCATTTTAACCCGAAAGATGCCTTTGAAAAATCATAACGGTGATCTGGATTGTTGGGTCGCGAGGCTTGCAAGACTAGCGGATGCAGGGAGTAGCACCACGGGGATTCTGAAGGATTCTATCTCTATCCGCCTTTGTTGGGAAGACAAAGGTGAACAGACCAGGTGCTTTCTGAATACTCGAAACTTCTGATCTCCATGACCTTTTCATAGTCGAGATAAATGCTGTGTAGTTCACATTTGGCCTAGAATAGAGTTTACCCAGTGCTTTACGGTTACATTCATCTAGCTTCTGTGTTGAAATCACAGGGTTTACTTGCTACAACGTCATCTTCGGACCACATGTTCCCCGTTTCTTGCATAATGCGGCCACCCTCATCTCATTAACATCGGCTCCTCCATTACAAGACTATAGGAGTAACGCAACCCGGAGCGAAACAACAACCAAGTAGAGGCAACTCACACCCACCGATCTAAGAGAAGAAACCCACACACTGTCGAACCTACAGACTTCCCATCCAGTCGAAAGAGGAGATTACCCAATATTCATCGCAGCAGATCAGCCATTCACCCTCCAGATCCTTTGAGAAGACTCTCCGGCAACGAGATCTGACCAAGTCATGATGAATCTGCCGCAGGAAAATCTCAAGTCGCACAGGAGCTCAAACCCTAGACGACAAGCCACTGTTCCATCGAGACAAAGGCTAAAAGGAGACGACGAGAGCGAAGAGCATTTTGTATTTTTTCCTTTTTCTTGCTTAGAAAAAACTAGGAAAGACTGAATGTAAATCAGAAAAGGGGAACGAAAGATTAGGGTTTATCCCTCATTCATCTGGAGAAGAGGGGGAAAACACTACCATGGGAGTAGAGAGAAACTCGCCTCGAGCGAGAGAAGAACCCTAAATGAGGGGGATTGATAATCTAATTCGTTGGGTGAGAGTTGGCTCATGTGGCAATTGAGTTTACGGATGAGAAATGATAATCGATCCGTTGGTGAGTCGAGTGAATGTGTAGAGTTGATTTTCTAACTGAAATCTTGCAACGGCCAATCATCCGACAATGAATATGTAAGCTATCTTTTATACTGATGGGGAGCTTCATGAAAGTTATTTGTTGAAAGATTATTATTGGGTTCACCACAATTTTATGAATGAGTGGGTGTCTTCTCAAAATCTAAGTTTAATCCCATCTTTGAGTTTGATGTCTAGGTTAGGCATCCCTGTGATCAAGCTAGACACTAAGCCAAATCCTAATTTCGAGTTGAAGCCTAATGTAGAAAAACACATATTTCCCCGATCAAGTCAAATTATTGCGAAAAAGTAAGATGAACCTATAATTAAGTAAAGACAATCAAGGTAGACGTGAATTATAGATCGAAATCTAAGTCGAACCCTATCTTCAAGTTGAAATCTCAATCACACATGAAACATATTTTCTTGATTAAGTCGATTTACTAGGAAAATTAAAGATGAACCTATCTTCAAGTGGAATAAAAAGTACTATTATGGTCAAAGTCATATATAAAACCACGTAATAAAATCTACGCTGAGCTCTTTTTTCTAGTCGAAATTTAACTACATAAAATGTATCTCCCTCTATCTAACTTGATTCATTGAGAAGATTCAACTTTTCAAATCATTTATCTTCTTCTCTTTCCTAAGTAGTTGAATTCTCTTTTTTAATCAATCCATCTAAATTGAATGTTAACCTTCCTAGAGCCAATCCCACCTATTTGATTAATCTATAACAGGATTGTGCATCAATTTAGTTCATGAATGCCCTATAAATTTTTAAAGGAATTTCTAATTCATGAGCATGATTTTAATGTATCAGGACATATACTGGCATAGAGTGACTTCTAGTTTGAATAATATGACAATCACATCTAATTCCAAATAAGTATCAATTCAACAGACAACTTACCCTGTGATAGAACATGTAAAGATGTGGAGCATAATTGGTAATGTGATTTGGGATGTTGTGTTTATGTAATTCACCATCAAGAACGTAAACAGCCTTGTATCATTTAATAGGCCCAGTAAGGCCCACTAGTTATACATTGGCCCACCACCCATTTTCTTCCTAATTTCATCACAAAAGAAATCATAGATAAAAAATAAGAGTTTAGTGATCAAACCGTTAAGAGTAACCTCTCTTCGCGATAGGTGACGAACACAAACGGGCTCATCCCACTATCCATCGCCAGCTTCGATGTGATGTTCATCCTGACGAACCCCACTTGGACAACAATCATGGCTAAGAAGGGAGGAAATCTTGCCATTTTCTTTGTTTTCTTTCTGGTGTTCTCTTCTCTTCGGCATAAGAACGCTTCAAGTGCCATAAGTTGGCACAAAGGGACGCTTAAGTACCACATTCGAAAAAGAAATTGACACTTAAGTGCCACTCCAGCCAAAATCCGGCTAAAATGCTACATGTGCAATTTTCGACAAAATAAATGCACGTTTTCCACTATGACGTGGCCAAATAATGCAAAAACAACGTCGTTTTTGCATTGACGTGGTAAAAAATTAATTAAATATAATTTGAAACTAAATTTACTTAAAATATATAAAAATACAAATAAAAATATTAAAAAATTCAAAAAAATTAAAATTAAAATTAAAATGGGGGGGAGGGTAGAGATGGTTGCCGCCGCCTCCTAGGCGGCGCCCTAGCCGGGGAAGCGTCGGCCGGGTCGCCGGGCCTTGGCCAAGGGCCGGCGACCCCGGCCGACCCGGTGGCGAGGGCCCGCGAGCCCTCGCCGGATGGGGCGAGGGCCCTGGCGTAACGCTTCCCCCTAGCCAAGGTGCCACCGGGGCCCTTTTTTTTTAATTTTTAAAATTTTTAATTTTTTTACATTAAAATTTGTTATTTTTAAATGTTTTAAATAATTTTAATTTTAAATTTAATTTAATTAATTTTTATATTATTATTTTTCTACGTCAATATTAAAACGATGCCGTTTTGCCTTTGCCTCGCCAAAAAATCGCAATGTCAGCATTTTGGCCGGATTGGTACTCAAGTGTACCAATTTACTCCGATTTTGACACTTAAGTGTACATTTCGTAACTTTTGGCACTTAATTGTCCTTTTGTGCCAACTTATGGCACAAAAGGGGTCCACGTGTCCTTCCCTTTTTTGGACTAATTTCATAGAGAGGAGGGTGGGGTTGCGGAGAAGAGAGAGAGCCTCAAATGTAAAGCAGACGGAGAGAGAGAAAGAAAAGATGCTAATGCACCAACTTTTCTTGGTTCTCTTAATGCTCAGTAGAATGAAAAATCGATATACTAAGTCAGACGATTGATTGAAATCAATACTCATCATTGATCATATTGCACTCCCAAAAATTAGTATGCTAAGTCATGTGATTGATTCTCTTGGGCTTCCAACAAAGTTTACCATAACAATATATTGTGGAATCGCCGATTGGTTATATTGCACGTATATGACACATATGTGGCAAGTATATTACACATATTTCTCAAGATTGTATATATATCTTGCAAAGCACTACCAATTTCTACTTTTGAGGAGTTTAAGAAAAATGAGCTCCAACGAGCTCGAGACCCCTATCTTTGCTTTTGCTTATGTCTTGATTTACATCGTATACCTTCTTCCCTTTATACAGGAATTAAAGCTAACAAATGCCAACGACATTTAATAAAGAAGACAAAACAACCCACGCGTCATTATATTAAAGAAAATAAAATAGCTTAATCTGAAGGAAGAAAGATGCCATCTTGAAGCCTTTATAACTCTTCTTTAATGTTCACAGCCATTTCATCCAATAACCGACACGCTCAACTTCACCACTGATAATCACTGGAATTCGCCCCAGTGGCCACCCTTCCATGTTGGAAGGGGGAGGTGGGAGGTGAAGGGTTTAAATTCCCACATTCTTAGGAGGATAGGGTGGGAACGCGTAAGTTTCAGGAGTAGCTCTCCTCTTACTAGTTTTCATATTGACCTTCTTTGGACAGATTCCGCATAGAGAGTGGGGTGGGGAGACATGCGAGAGAGAGCTTCGATGTAAAGGAGAGGAAGGAAGGAGAAATTTACCAAAAAGTCATAAACTTATTATAATTGTACTAATTGAGTTTTAAACTTTTTTTTTCTTTTCAATTTAGTCATGAATTTTTTATAATTGTGTCAATTCAGTCCATCTAACTAATGTTGGCCGACGTTGACATGTACAATTTTAAATAAAATTGTATTCTTTTTTGAATTTTCTATTTATATTTATATTTTTCCTTTCCTTTTTATTTTTCCTTTCTTTTTTCTTTTCTTCCTCCGGAGCCTCATTGACCACCACAGGAAAAAAAGGGAAAGGAAGGAAGAAAGGAAAAGAAAAAAGAAAAAGAAACAAGTCATAGCTCTTTTTGTTATATTAATACTTAGTATCACCTTAATGATAATATACTAAGTTGTGTGATTGATCGTAATCAGGCTTCCAACAAGTTGACCATAATAATACATTGTGGAATCATCAATCAATTATATCATATGTATTTGGCATGAATGTGGCACGCATATTACACGTATAAGCGGCATTACTCATTACTATTTCAAATTCTTGCCACATATTTCACTTGCTGTTTCCCCTCCAATTCTCAACTTTTAGTGCATCGTTAGGTCCTTTCAGAAGCCAAGAGAAAGACAAGTCTCGGCAAGATGTTGCGGTTGACGGTGAAGTGTTGGGTCATTGTTTTCATAGCATACATCCAATTAATATTGGTTTCGTGGTAAAAAGAAAGCACCATTCTGCTCACGCAAACGAGTGTCCTAATCACTTTTGCCTTCCCCGCATTGAACTTGATTACAAGTGATTCTTGCTTTGCAGACAAATCAAGGAAAATGTGAGTGAACGGACAGTTTAAAACCAATTACCCATTGACCTTTACTTCTAAATACAACATTCAAATGATAAGAGAAACGTCATGGCCAGAAGTAGATTGCTTAGTGCACACGCAATTGTGGGCATGGAATTTTTCAAACCGACGAAATAGGAGACCTACTTCATGAATGCTCTATAATTTTCAGAGGAACTTTCGATTCATGAGCCTGATTTTGATGTATCAGGACAAATATTGGCATATAGTGACTTCTAATATGAATAATATGTAGCCATATCTAATTCCAAACAAGTATCAATTCAAGAGACAACTTACCGTATGATAGAACATGCAAAGATGTGGAACAAAACCAGTAATGTGATATGAGGTCTTGTGTTCATGTAATTGACCACTAGGAATGGAGACAGACTTGCACCATTCAATGGTTACAACATCGGCCCACAACCTTGAAAAATTATCTTCAAACATCACTTACGCCTTTCAAGAACACCAATTTATCCTCGTGAACACCTTCATTGTTCATTTCCCGCCAAGTTGACAACAAACTCTTAGTTATACTTTGGATGAACATTTGAACTTTAACACTTATGATCCACTATGATTATATATCAATAAAGAATTATCTTCAAATTTTGTATAACTTAACCCAGTTACTTGTGACATATCAACTGAACAAATTATTTCATTGAAAGTAATTGAGTGCTGCTCAAGTGGGAGTATTGTTCCTTTTTTTCTTATTGGTGGCAATGGCCGTCTCGGGCTGAGTAGGTGCACGCTCGGATGATCACCCTAATAAAAAAGATAGACAAAGAAGTGACATGAGTCCTTAATGGACAAGCCTTTTGTTCACCCCTTTGATGTCTTAACTACTGCTACATGATAGAAGATGAAAAGAAACCAACTACTAAGGCTTCATACCCAATCCATTTTTTAGACTCGAGCCTTGAAATTGCATCTAGATTGATACTCCCATGCTATTAAAGTCATCATTGCGCTAATTTTATTGTTTGGAATTTGCCAAATGCTACATTATCACATGACGCTTGAGTAGGCAAGCTCTTGTTGACAAAAACCTCAATAAGAAGAAAGCAAAAGGCACTTACAATTGAGAAGAGCAAGAGCCACAGAAAACCCATAGTTGAAGAGGATGACGAGCCCAAACAATGCCCAAACTTGTATTTCATATGGCACGTATATTGCACGTATGTGGAACGTATAATGCACGTATATGCCGGGTCACTTGGTCACTATTTCGCAGATTTAAATAATATGATGGGTTTGAGTAATTTATCCCAGACTAATTTTTCTTCATTTGTGATGCAACTAAGATATTTGGTCGAAAAGAAAAGATCACCTACATTGGATGAATGTATCATTAACTTTTTTTTTTTTTTTTGAGGAACTTATCATGAATCCACTAATTTCCGCCGCTTTTGTTACTACTGTTGGGCTTGCTTCTATTGAACCTGGAGTTGGTTAAGGTACTGTTGTGGGCCAAGCTATAGAAGGTATTGCAAGACAGCATGAGGCGGAGGGAAAAATATATTTACTTCATATTCGCTTGTAAAAGCTGTGGGGAGTTACCTCTCTTGGAGAAGAGCGAGGGGTGGTGGCAACGGTGGGCAAACATCTCACAATAGGTGACGAGCACAAACGAGCTGATCCCACTAGCCATCGCCAGCTTCGAGGTAATGTTCGTCCTGGCGAACCCCAGCTAGATGATGATTATGGCTAAGAAGGTTAGGAAATCTTTTTTTTTTTTTTTTGGTCAAAAGAAATATTTCATTCGATTAGGTAGTCTGAGCACACAACGATAGATTACAATCTAAGCATAAAATATCCCATAAAGGTAGAGAGGGAAAATTCACCCAATTTGGAGGAAACCTTTTCGCTCTATGAGAACGTACCAACCAGTCCGCTTTGTTGGCCTCTCGAGGACAATAGGCAATAAGGACATTGGTGCATTTTGATAACTCTTCTTGGCATCTTTAGACAATGTTTTTTAAATCTCAGGGGATCTCGGCCCAGCCCAAGACAAAGTCCACCACCGCAGAACTATCGCTTTCACACGTCCAGAAGATTTCTGAGTTCCCAATATCCCTCACGTGCCTGGAATTTAAGGGCGCGCATGATTCTATTTCTTCCGAAAAATAGTTTCTAGAAACAGAAATAGATTTTTCTATTTCTAGTTACTCGATGAGTTTCTAAACAAAAATAACCGTTTGATAACGACAAAAATTTCTACTCTAAAAATATAAATTCGTTTGATAACGACACAAAATTTCTTTTCGGACGGCGGCCGGTGGCCGGCGGCGGCGGCGCGGCGGCCGCGGCGGCCCGGCGGCCGGCGGCGGCGTCCGGCGCCGGCGGCGGCGTCCGGCGTCCGGCGTCCGGCGTCCGGTCCGGCGTCCGGCGTCCGTCCCGGCGTCCGGCGTCCGGCGCGTCGGCGTCGGCGGCGCCGGCGTCCGGCGTCGGCGCGGCGGCGGCGGCTGGCTACGGCGGCGGCGGGCGGGCGGCGGCGGCCGGCGGGGCGGCGGCGGCGGCGACGGCGGGCGGGCAACCGACGGCGGGCGGGCGGCGGGCGCGGCGGCGGCCCGGCGGGCGGCGACGGCCGTGGCGGCCGGCGGTCGGCGGTCGGCGCGCGCGATGAACGATGAAAATTTTTTTTTTATTTCTCATTTCTATTTCGAAATAGAAAAATAGTTTTTTTTTATTTCTCATTTCTTGTTCGATCTATTTCTAACCAAAATCTATTTCGAAATAGAAAAGTGGAATAATTTTACCAAACAGATTTCTATTCCGGAAATTGTTTTCTATTCCGAAACAATTTCGGAAGAAATAGCGCGCGTCATGCACCCCCTAAGTCTTTTAAGTGTCGCAAATCGTGGAGGAGCTTCGGCTTCTCCTTGAGAGGCTGTTGAAACCCTAGCATCTATTGCATACCCATCGATCACATAGCCGTCTCGATTTCTGACGATTCCAGCTACCGAACAGAGGAAATCACCTGGTATCCAAGCCGTGTCCACGTTCAACTTCATCTCAAGATGCCGCGGAGGAATCCATCTTGCTGGTAAGTGGTTACTGATTTTTGGGTTTTGACGATTCTGCGACTTGCTACGCTTGCCATTTTTGTTCGTTTCGCTTTGGTTTGCTCCTCTTCTGTGGACCGATTTGAGAGAGAGAGAGAGAGAGAGAGAGGAGGGTGGGGTTGCAAAGAGGAGAGAGAGCTTCAAATGTAAAGCGGAGGGAGAGAGAAAAGATGCCAATGCACAGACTCCTCAAATGTAAAAAGATTGATTGTAATCGAGCCTTATCATCGAATCATTGTCAATCATATCACACTCCAAAAAATAATATATTGCATCACATTAAAATGTAGGATTACTACCATAGAAACCCTAGATTAGTACATCGGTGCTAATTTTATCTCAAACTAATATTTTGGTCACCAAAAAATCAAACTAGTACATTTGTTACAAATTTACTATCCATTAGTTTCCTTCAAATTTTATCGTTAAATTTGCTGACCTCGATGACACATAATGACGTGATAAATCCACATGGAAATCCATGAAGCAAATATTACGAAAAATCTCAAATTGATACATTTGTGACAAATTTAATGGTACTATTATAATAAATTTAACGATATATTTGTGACAAATTCAGGGTTTTTCGTGACATTAACTCTCTGAATTTTCATGTGGACTTGCCACGTCACCATAACACGTTACCATGTATCATCCACGTTAGTAGAATTAATGGAAAAATTTGACAAAAGTTAATATAGGATCAATTTATCACGTGTGTACCAATTTATGGCTTTTTGTGGGGTCAAATTGTCATAAGTATACCAGTTTAAGATTTTTAGTGGTCAGAAAATTAGTTCGGGATAAGTTTATTACAAATGTATTTATTTGAGATTTTTCGTTATATTAAACTTAAATTGCATACACTCACACACACTATTCATTTCACACTTTCCATCATCCCTCCCTCTTATTGAGACTGGCTTCCTAATAGGGGGGTAATTTCGAAATTGCAAATGAAATTATGATTTCTTTTCCGTTCCATCAACGGGTACCACATCGTTGACCTATGTTTTGGAAATTTCCACCCAAATTCTATTTTTTCACATCGTTTACTCCATCATAGGGGTATCGAGGGATTGGGTCGGGCCGAATTTGATACCTGACCCAAAACCCTATAGGAGGCATGAGACCAGACCCGCTCGAGACCCAAATATCATATTGCGGAGACGGGTTGGGTCAGATCTAAATGTCATAAAATGGTTCAACTAAAGGGGCAAAATCGGAAATTTGTTCAAAGCTACTCTATATATAGGCGTGTCAAAAAAGCCTACGCCAGCCAAATCCGGACTTGAAGAAGACTAACGCATGTCCCATAATACCTTAAATTTTAGGGCCAATTTGGGTTAATGTGGGTTTCTTGATCCCATGGGGCGCGTTTGTTAATGATTCTGTTTCCGCTAACAGATTCTGACAAGAAATTATTATTTTTTATTCTGTTCCAGGAAACTAATTCTGAATAAAAAAATGCGTTTGGTAACTGTCTAAAATTTCTGATTCTGGAATAAAATCGCGTTTGATACCGTATTCATTGATTCTGTTCCAAATCAATTTCTTTTAATTTCTTTTACTTTTTTTACTTTTTTTCTTTTCTTTTTTCATTTTTTTTTCCTTTTTTCTCCTATTCTTATTCTTCTTCTTGTGGCTGATCGCCGGACCGGCGACCGGCCAGACGAGGGCTGGTGACCTCACCGAAGTGTCGTCGGCCCTTGGCGAGGTCGGCCCTTGTCGGCCGAGCCTCGCCGGGGCCCAGCTCGGGTGAGGCCTGCCTGGCCACCGACGAGGCTGGGCGAGCCTCATTGGCCCAGCCTTGCCGGTGGCTGGGCTTGCCTCCGGCAAGCTTGCCAAACCTCGCCCTGGCCTGGCGAGCCTCTGGTGAGCTCGCCGGATCGACGGATAGCAATTGGCGGCGGGCGGCAGCGGGCAACGGCGAACGGTAGCGGGCGGTGGTAGACAACAGTCGTGAGATGGCGGAAAGGAAGAATAAGACTTTTAATGTTTTGATTCTTTTTTTGATTCTCAGACCGAGAATCACTTTTTTTTTTATTCTCAATTCTTGTCTAAAACTGTTCCCGGAAACAAAAATTTTATTAAACACGATTCTGTTTCCAAACTAATCCTGAAAACAAAAAATTAGAATCATGTACTATTTGGATAGTTACATAACAAGAAATTTCTTTCATTTATGCTATAGCGAAGTAAATAGCTCGAAGATGCTTTTTGGGTCATGGGATTTTTTTGGATATCATTGACCCTGCACTTGACGGCATTAAGAGATTGTCAAAATTTGGACCACAAGTCATTCAAGGTAATTGATCCCTCGAAAAGTTTATTAGGGGTTGATGGAACTAGTCCTGATGAGAAGTCATTGGGCACCTTTGATGGTCTTGATGGTAAGGAGATGGAAAAGCAGGAATGGATTTGATTTGGATGCTTTTGCGAGGGGGAAGCCGTCTTTTGGCTAAGTTGGACATTTGGGGGTGCATGATAAACTTTTGTTTCTGTTATAGAAATAATTTTTCTATTCTAAACTTACTTTTGGAATAGAAATCCGTTTGGTAAATTTATTTCATTTATTTTATTTATTTCTGAAATATATTTTTATTTTAGAAATAGGTTTGAAATAGAAATCGAAGTAAAAATTTTCTATTTTTCAATTTCTAGAATATAAACGAGAAATAAAAAATTTTCTCATCATTCGTTGTCACCGACCATCATTTGCCGGCCGCCGCCATTGCCGCCGGTTGTTGCCGCCGCCGGTCGTGAGTCGCCGACCGCCGCCCCCACCAATCAACGATCCGCCGCCGTCCGAAATGAAGAAATTTTGTGAATTTCTATTTTTGGAGTAGAAATTTTATGTCATTATCAAGTGAGTATTTTTGTTCATAAACTCATTTAGAAATAGAAATAGAAAAAGAATTATTTCTCTTCCACAAATCATAACCAGAATATTATCATTCACGTCCTTAGATGACGGATCATCTGAAAGTTCTCAACAAGAGGGAAGTAGATTCCAAGTTAGACATATGAAATCACCGGTTCAAATCTAAGCTCATTCCTATCTTTGAATTGAAACCTAAGGTATAGATATACACGTGTTTCCATGATCAAATCGAATTATCGAGAAAAGTAAGACAAACCTATGAATAATTTAATAATAACACTCGAGGTAGACATGAATCATAGTTTGAAATTTAAGCTAACCGTATCTTCATGTTGAAATCTTGACCATTCATGAAACATATTTTCTCAATCAAGTCGACTAACTGGGAAAACTAAAGATAAACTTATCTTCAAGTAGAATAAAAAATATTTCTACAATTGAATTAGATATTAGACCACACATTAAAATCTACACTAAACTCTATTTTAACTTCATAAAACGTATCTCCTTGATTTAAGTCAATTCATTGAGAAGTAATTAAATTCATTTTTTAATTAATCCATCTAAATTCAATGTTAAAATTCCTATGATCGGTCATACTCATTTCATTATGGGTGTGCACTGACTTTAATCCAACCTAGCAATGAACTAAATTGGATCGAATCAGCCGGTTCTTGATGGTTTCCATGAGTGTTGATTCGGTTCTTGATTTCAAAAACAAAGGAGGGAATAACCGATCTAATTCCTAATTTTAATTAAGGAATTGGATCGGATCAATAGATTAATCAATATTTTTTCATTATTTTATTTTTAATGACATTAATAGTATTTTTTTAAATATTAGGAATCTCGCATTTGTAGGGAATAGAAGGAAAAAAGAAAAAGACAAAGAAATCACCTATTTGTGGTTTCTCAAGAGGTTTTGAGGGAAAATCAGTCCGGTTCCAGATTATACTTAGGACCACGCGGAGGATTTTCAAATCCACAACCTTCTCGTAAGCGCGCAGGTTAAGCGAAAATGGCACCGCCCGATCACCGCCGTCCGTTTAAGCGACCGACGATCTCCGATCAGCAGAGGCGGCGGGAACTCTCCCTCCTCCGTCAAGCTCAGCACCGCCTCGACGCCCAGCACCGCGCCCGCTGCTTAGCCTCCACCGTGCTCTCCCTCGAAGCCCCCGGACCCGGACCCGGACCCGGACCCGAACCCGAGCCCGTGCCCGAGCTCGAGCTCGCGTCCGAGTCGGAGCACCATGTCGAAGAAGGAGGAGAAGGAGGAGATTCGAGGTCGCCGTCGAAGGAATTCGACGTCCGTCAGGCGTCGAAGCTCCGAGGGGCGGAGGCTCGCAAGTGGTTCGCGAGGCAGCTGATGCTCCCCGAGTGGATGATCGACGTCCCGGATCGTCTTCCTCAAGACTGGTTTTGACTCTCTCTCTCTGTATCTCTCTCGCCTGTCAGTGAAATTCTACGGCCTAGATTCATAGGGACATAGGATTAGAATTCGTTCTTGAAGAGCATTGAGCAAAGAGTTGGTTGTGGATGGTGATTGCTTTGTGTTTAAACCGGTAATTCAATCCTAAACCATGCGTTCATTTGGACGATAGTTGTGGATGGTGATCACTTGGTGTCCTTCCGAGGTATTATCCGAGAGTATACTTGTCAAGTTCAGAAGATGTTCTTATGCTCTTATTCATTTTCAAAAAACTTCCTTTATGCTAGCCGTGCATTGCTTATCCAACTGGCAATGTTAGATGTCTTATCAGTTTCTCACGCAATAGCATATTCCATCAGTGGACCGTGTCTTGCGCTTTGCGCTTTGCACTTTGCACATTCATTTTCATTTCATCACGGAAATGATCAAGTGATATGCACTTTGTTAACTGTCTATGACATTGCCAATTTCACAGGTATGTGTTTGCGAGACCTGCTGGCAAGCGGTGCTTTGTCGTTTCTGCCAATGGGATC
Source organism: Eucalyptus erythrocorys (assembly GCA_014182555.1). Taxonomy (NCBI): domain Eukaryota; kingdom Viridiplantae; phylum Streptophyta; class Magnoliopsida; order Myrtales; family Myrtaceae; genus Eucalyptus; species Eucalyptus erythrocorys. The sequence continues at coordinate 35,395,183 of CM024607.1, read as the reverse complement.
ACGGTTAGTCGGTTGCGCAATGGCTCTGTCTTGCACCGTTTCCCATCTGCTCTACCTGGTGGGTCACGAACAAGAGATGTCTCTGGGTCAGCTCAGTCATACTCCATACTGGATTGCATATTTCATGAGGTAACTCTGCCCACTAATGAAAGACGTGTTATTGATTAGTAGTTGAATTTGACATAAGCATTCCCAATTTTGCAGCTAGACCAAACGTACTATGTAATTGACATGCTTTGCTGGCGAGGATACTCTCTCTATGACTGCACCGCGGAGTTCAGATTCTTTTGGTTGAACTCCAAGCTTGTTGAGAGTGGAGCTTGTGATCCACCCTCACAGAACCACAGATACAGATTTATCTCAGTGCCCGTATACAACTGTGACGAAAATGGCCTACATGCAGCATATACAGGAGCTGTAACTTACATAAAAGATGGGCTTCTGTTCTATAACAAGTAAGCTCTTTTATCCTGGAATTTAAAATGGCCTTTAATGGGGCATATACAACAGATGTGAGGTCTTTCGTCACAACTTTTTTTTGCTATGTCTGGTTGGGGGTGTTATGTTTCATCTGTGTATAATCTCTGTAAACAGTAATCCAGAATCGGTAAAGCATTACGTCTTCTAGATTGCAGGTTCAAAGGATTTGGATTATGACATACCTGATATGTCATGTTCATGCTATAGGATGCATATAGTATATTTGACAGAGAGCATCCATGCAGTTTCAGTCTGGATTTCGGATCCACACAAAGTATGATATGATTGCCCTCAAATTGAAGTTTCAGGAGACTTCTTTCTAAAATATCGAGGAAATAGACTATCAATTTCGAGATTGAAAGAAGCATTCAAATAACATTTTGATAGAAAATTTGACAGAGGGACATGTTGAAGTTGTTCAGTTGGCCATATCCTTGCAAGTGAGGAATGGTTGTGTCCATCCAATCCCTCCTCGTTAAGTAGGAATGCATCGAGAAAAAAGGTTTTTGATTCTCATGAATTGGTAACATCTCTTTTGGTTTCTACTTACTGAGCTTATCCTTGTTTTTATTGGGTGATCATTAGATCTCTTCAATCTATCAATCTAGTACCGTAAGGTTATGCTTCTGGGTGCAGCATATGTTTGTTTTGTGACCACACCTTGTAGCTGCTCCCTGATCATTTTTCTTGTTATTTGATACAATTCAAGTAGTGACCTCTTCGGATTTTCTCATGTAGCACGAGTGTTCACTTTATGCCAAAGGTGTTCTCAATATTATTTATATTCCTTTTTAAACGTTGTCTGTAGGCAAGCACACTATCAAACTGGTAACACACCCCTGGCATTAGTCTGGAAGGATGAGAAGTGTAGTCAGTACGTCATTGATACTGACAGTAATGGAAATGTACCAAGATTGCAACAGGTACTTGAAAAACACCGCTCTCTCATGCTGTCACAAGCACTCACAACCACAGAGAGCAACATAACAGTTCTTTAGAATGAAAACGAGCTTATGCTTTCAGCTTTCTGATCACCTGAAAGTTTCTTGCTTCTCTTGCCTTTATAATCAGGTAGTTTTGGAGCTACAGGATGATTTGAAATTGATTACATCAGATGATCCTCCTGTGGTATTCGGAAGCTTGGATAACGATCTTGTCCAAAAGGTTCAGTTTGCTTACAGTTTAACAAATATATCTTTCCTAGTTTCTGTCACATGCATGTCTGTGTGCATTCAGACATACATGCGTGCGTGCATACATACGTACGTACGTACGTAAGTGCATGCACATATGTCTAGCTATTCTATAATTGAATAGTTGAATTCAATGGATCATACCTATGGTTTTATATTAAATTTGAAATTGAACTTCTGTTTTCATCCACTTCCAGTCAGGCCTACGCTCAGGATATCTCTTGAAGTTTGCTATTAGCGATGGAGGATTAAGTTTTGCAGATGGGAGGCTTGATAGAGCTGATCTTCAGTACCTTGGCAAGTCAAATAGAGCACGTGCTTTCGCAGATAGTTACTCCAAGGTTGGTAATTGAGTTGGCTCTGTCTTTTGTAATCTATTGCACTCGTAATCAATAATGATACTGATAATGTGTAGCTTATATATTTACGCCACTTATTCACAGTCATTGTTGTTATAAATGCCTTTCCATTGAGTTATAGCAAATTCTGCTAATTATAGAGAGTTACTCTGGTTGTTCTCCTGCCAATCATATGAATAATTTGCTTATGGCTAAAGCAAAAAAGAATGGCATCGACCATATATTACAAGATTTTAACTCTGTGATATAATTTCTCACTACTGCTGATGCTTGAGTACAAGTTGGAGTTTTGGAGCACAAATTAGGTGTGGCGTGATTGTGCTTTTATGCTGCTTTTGAAGTGGTATTTTGGTTGCCGACCCAAAAAAAACAAAAGGTGGTATTTTTGGATTATAAGGTTTTGGATCTGGATTGAGTCTTGTGCAGTATTATTGGCGTTTCTTTTTTCCTTCTCTCAAGCACTATGCTGTTTTCTTTTTCGGTAAGAGGCACTGTTGATTTCGCTTTGGCTTTTTATTAGTACCTTGTGAAGCACAGGTATTATGTGCTCAGTGGATGCTGATCATTTTCTCTCTTCTTTTGAAGGTCATATTTCAATATTCTGTCCGGCATTCACCTCTAAGGATAGACGACTTGCTAGCTGCAATCAGCTCAAGGGATGATCGAGAGAATGAGCATCCTGATGTTGAAATGGTAGATTAAGGATGTGTTGGTTTTGCAGAAAATCTACTATTTAGATAACATTTTTTATAAATGATTATTAGTATCGCATACGGCAATGAATTAATGAAAATGTTTAGGCGTGAAATGTTATTGGTATTGATATTATTTTCCATCAATTAATATTTCAAAATGTTACAAACAATTATTTTTAGGAAAATGTGATCCAAGTCGTCGAGTTTCCATGAAATTAACCCTCTCTCGGTATAAACTAGGATGATGGGAAATTGTTGTCCTAGATGTGTCCTTCGTATGGCGGGCTACATTGAGCTTTATTGTGTAGAATTCAGTGCTGTTTGAGGTTCTCCACGGTAAAATGAATGACAATTAGCAGTTTTTGACACGATGGACCAAAAAGCCAGGACACCTCTGGGGTGGAATGCAGCGGGCATATATATGAATTTGAGCATTTTGGGTTTCAAGGAGATGGTGACGATTGAGCAGGAATCCGGCGGGCATGTATATGAATTTGAGCGTTTTGGGTTGAAGGAGATGGTGACGATCTTCTCTGTTTTTCAAGTATGGGGTCATTTCGGCACTACAAATTGGCCCAAAGGGGAAATCCATTTGATGCCATGGTGCACCATCCGCTTTGAATGAAAGAACACGCATGCTTGCATCAGATCAAACCAAATAAAATGGCTACATATTCTGTCGGTTAACGAGTAATTTTCTTTAGTCTAGTAACACTTTCTGTAACAATATGCAGGAAACAATTGTTACCCACGTGGTGTAACTTTTCTATTGAACTAAATTATATGCTATGGCCAACTGTCTAGATCATATATTTCGTCCTTTTTCTGGCCCATGATTTGTAAAATTGCCCTCGGACGAGCATGTAATGTTAGGCTTAGTCATGTAATGTTAGGCTTAGTCCCGCGTACTGTGCTCTGTGCCTTTCTGTGCAGCTAATTGTTCTTTCTGGCCATGCCATTCACCGTGCTTTCTTGTTGCTGAATATTCTTCCTCTTTTCTTGTAAATTAAGATGTTGAACGCTAGCATACAGTTGCCATTTTACATTACTTTACCAGCTGTAGCCGGGCGTCGCCTTTCTTGATCTTGGGTATAGAGAGGCGACCTTTTTCTGATTGTTGAGGATAGGATCCTAACCGAGGGCGAACCCTTTCAGGTTTTTGGAAGTTGCAATTGATTGATATCCAGGACATTGAACATGGTGAAACAAAACTAAGTTTTAAAATGAAAACATTCGTCTATGTAGAAATGAAAAGTGAGATGCAACAGGGCATGATACAGCTAAGCTATAATGAGCTGCTTCCCTGTGCACACAGCGAATTGTCACCTCAAAATAATATGCAGCGTGGTCATCAAGGTTCTTATCTACCATCACTCGCCTGTCCTTGTCTATCACATCTTGACTTATATCCAAAAGAGAATAAAACACTACTGCATCTACGGATTCGTCAACTGGACCCAAAAATTGCAAAGACTCAAGTAGAAAATTTTGATTTATCAATGCAGATTCCGTCAATTGCTGATGCCACGAACCAACAGCTAGACATGCTCTCATCACAATAATATACTTTTGGACGATTAATACACATCCAAAAGTGTGTTTGTGTGTGCATGCTTTGACCTTGAAACTACCCTACCCCGAATCTGTAAATATGTCGAATCGAGTATCAAATTTAACGGCTAAATCACTAGAAATGAATTTCCGTAAGAAAAATATAAGGGAAGAGTGTGTACTGGCTGATAAAGCAGCAAAACTACAATTCCTAAGATTGACCAGTGGTACCTTTATTACGTTGAGATTATTTATGTACTCCAATGACAATCGAATAAGATAAAACATTGCTAACAGTCTTCTGAATAAAACCTCAAGTTGTAATAATCAGGATGCCAAGGTGGTTGCAGGGCAACTGTCGTGTACACAGGCTAATACATCTTTGTACTCTCTTGATATCGTGAAGGAATCGTACACCCGGCCATCGCGGCTTTTCTTGTACTCAAAGAGAAGAGACGAGCGATTGAAGGCTGTCAGCTTTACAAATCCAAAGTCATAATCTCGGTACAGGCTCCAGCTCGGCGTGAGGTTGCTGAATGTCGACAAATGGCTTCCTCCTCCACCAGCGACTACATGGATGGTACCATTGACGATGCCCGAATAATGATTCAATTCTGAATTAACACATTGGTTCTGTTCCACAAAGGGGAGAAAATGAATCAAATATGTTGTCACGTAGATAATTCTCCAGAAACTCAATCGACAAATTCACATTGTCAACTTGAAGAGATCGAGTTGAAAAGCCGATATGACAGACTGTCATGTGAGAGTGCCAATAGTGCAGGTATGATCACACTGGTATACAACTAACTGGAACCAATCTTTGGATGCTGGATAAAGCTCAAGAACAGACTGGAACTTCGCCCTAAATTTAAGACAAAGATTGCTAGAAAATGATGATTCGGCCCATTAATCCATAACATCTTCACCATGGAAGCTTCAACACTATTTCTACAAGGAAAGAACCTAAGTTCTCGATTCAAGGAAAGGAATGATGTTGCTCAAGTCATAAATAAATGGAGCAGTGCAGAACCAGAATGAGTAAGAGAAACCATGTTCAATAATTAACCAAAAAAGGGCCTTTGAATCTGGTCGTAAGTTGTGAATGTGCATAAGAAGGAGAGACCTTTGTACTTGCTATGAGCAGTAGCATAAAGCACGCAACTATTTTGCAGCACCATATAACAATCAATCTATGCGTACCTGATAGATAGGGCAAGTTCTTTCATAGTTATGTACATGGCCATAGAAGGCAATGTCCACTCTGTATTTCTGCCACAGCCTCTGTAGATTTTGCCTTCCCATTGGTTCTTCAAAAGAGCCCTCCGAGCCATAATAACTGTCGGAGGAATAACCAAGGACCCGATGGGCCGCAAAAATCAACCAGGGCTGCTTATGCCTGTCCACAGTTGCAAGACAGTTCTCAATGAACCTGTGCTGTTCGGATCCCTCTCTCCAGTCGTGCTCACTATCGGCTATACAAAAGCGAAACATGCCATAGTCTGTTTTGTACCTGCAAAATTCATATGTCAACAATTCTAACACCCAGCGAGGATGTGCGTTAGCTTATATCTTATTTAGGTTCAAAGATGGCGGATCCCTAAAATACATGTGAATCCACCTCAACCACCGTCTTTAGAGATCGTTCCATGCTACCTTGTGGCTCTCTCAGTTTCTATGCAAAAGACAACAGTGTAAAATCTATCGAGGAACAGCCCTATTTTGTTTTTCTCTGGTTCGAAAGCACTCAGGCAAGGAAAGGCAAATGATAAACAAGAGCGAGCATCAGACAAAGCTCCCTTCTATGTGATGACTGAATCCCAATGTTTTAAACAAAGAAAGGAGGAACCCCTTTAGGAAATCTGCTACTGAGTTATCTCTCAACTCTTCATGCACAAAAGTTAGTGTCTTGTCTATTCTTCAACAAGGATTTGAGCTATTTACCAGAACTTAGCTCTGTTCTCAGCAGGAACATAGAACATGGTCTCAGCAAGCACACCGCATTCCCCTCCTGAATCCGTGGTGTCATAGAAGGATCCCGAGTTTGGCCAATCACGTTCATGATTACCACTGCAGATGAATTAAACAAGAGAATATATTAACCGAGGAAATGGAGTTACTCAAGGTGAGTGATGGTATCGACAAGAGGGACCAACAGAATGAGCAATGACACACAACCTTCCAATCATATATGGGACAGTTGATGCAATAGGTTCCACCTGCGCTGTGAATTGATCCCACTGTGAGATGTACCCATTTGCATAACAAATGTCTCCAATGTGGAAAACTATGTCTATGTTCTTCATATCTTTAATTAGCTGGTCTGTGGTATTGAGTGAACCAGGCTGGTAGTCACTATATTCATTTGAACCATCTCTCTCAGCCTGAAAAAATATAGGGACAAATGCAGTCAATCACTTATTAAACAAAGAACAATTCGTGTAACATTACCAATTAGAGTTAAGGAAATAATAGGTTCTGCAGTGAATACTATCATATTTTCCAGGACACGTGCCATGCACTTCTATGGCATTGTGCTAACATAATCCGATGCATATCATACGACCATAAAGAGAAATTCATATCCCTAGCTCTCACTCAACCCAGAAAAGCAACAGTGGGGAAAACAAAAGGATCATATATGCACCTTTCCCATGTCACCAAATACTATAATGCGTTGCAACGAATCTTGTCCGGGATATGGAGATGATTTAAATGAATAGCTCTTGCTCATGATAGAGGTACCATTTGACAACAGATGACCCATCTTGTAGGTATACCTGGAAACCCAGCGAAACATATCAGAATAGATGATGCTAACACCTCATCCCAATACTGTCGCTAGAAACAAATCATAAGATACATACACAGTGTTTGGCCACAAATCCTTCAAAAAACTTGTGTGAATAAAACCTGCATCACGCCATCCAACTGTCCGTGCAGGTGAACCTGAAAATACAAGCTGTGAGAGTTAAAGCATCACCATAGCCTATCAAGCGGCATTCATGATGGTGAGAAAATGGCCATATAAGGTCATTAGCTATGCGGTCAGCTAATTGTAAGGACATTGAACAGTTTATTAAGTGATAAGCAGATGTAAATTCCAACATTCGGGGAGTTGCTGTGTTGTTGTAAATTGAGAAAGGCCAAGAATGTCGAGGAAAAGATTAAGACATGCAACTTGAAAAGCACATCTCATCAAATATGCAAGGCCAACATACCACACATGCTATTCCTATCAATAGTCAGGGTTCCTGCTGGAGATCGCACTTGATTTTCTCCTTTGATGCCCCACTCAACAAAAGGGGCAGCTTCCTTTATATCATAACCACTAGTCCAGGTCACTGTCATCTGAAAAAATCAAAGGAGAATATCAAACAAAGTCCTCCAAAATGCTAATTGGGAAATGAAAGTCAAGCTAACTTACCTCATTCCAGGACTTCCCTTGAGCAAGGCGCGGATAAAGAGGTGCCTTAGGATAGGCAAATATTATGGAGTTCGAAACTGCCACCATCTTTGGCTGCATAAACAATCAATTTGATGGGGTAATCAAAATACCGGAAAGTTTGATAAAGGGGCAACGGAGAGAAGCAGCTGTATGGAACAAGAGAGGCAGGATGCAATTTTTATAAAGACAGTCCAAGAAGGAGATGCTAAGAAAGCTGCGCACATTTGAGATTCCTCCAGAAAATAGAGCAAATGAGAAATCTGCGCGCTGATTGATCAACTGGAACTTCAAGGAAGCCTTGCCTGTCTTCGTATACCCTGGATTCGAATTGTTTGCATATTTGTACTGGTAAAGTAATATATACGGGTCAGTGAAGCTTGATCGATATATTTTTGGCAAGAACTTAACATGACAATGTCAAAATCCACATGAAACAAACCTTGATTGGTGCCGAGCATAAGTACGGAGTCTGCTCTTTTGGGTCGTTAACTGGAGGACATGTTGATCCGCTGCCAAAACGAATAATGTAACTTTAGCGCTAGAGACCAGAAACATAGAAATTCCAGTTCATCAGAAAAATAGATTAATTTCAACTAAAGAACCGCCTGATGATTGAGTTACTGATGAAATTTCGAGTTAGGAAGCACACAACACAAGGATACACATGTACGAACAAGAGCTGCATTACTCGAATTTTGCAGGGGAGAAAACGCCAACCCAGTCATCCTCAGACGCATTAGCGTATTGAAGATCCACAGTCACCCACTCTGTATCCTCACCCTGCATAATCGTAGATCACAGTAACGGTACCCGTCAAGGTTCCTTCAGACCAAAACGCTCAACGAACATCCCAATCGAAGAATCTCAGAAAACAAAAATAATCTACATTGTACCCAAAAAAAAAAAAAAAAAAAAAAAAAACCCAAAAGGTAAAAGGACTATCAAATCAGTGAAGTCAACTAAAGAACGAGTTGCTCTAAAGCATTCGACTTTATCCCAGATGGTCATCCACACTGAACTTTACATGTGAATATTAAATTGGATTGAAGATCCCACTCAACTTCGTTTTCAAAAGGAACATAATCAATCGCCCGCGCCCACGACTCATGGTTACGCAACACCCAAGAACGATTAAAAACCTCACCTTTACGCCAAGAACGAGAGGATACGCCTTAACGGAAGCTGAATCATGGAGGGCTACCGTCGCCTTATGGATGGCGATGCTAGCGAGCGGCTGTTCTCCGATACCACCGACGTCTCCCCTAGCGGAGCTCAAGCTTGCGAAACACAGTGCGGCGAGAAAAATCGAAACTTTGGCGGAGAGGAAGCGTGGTCCCATGTTTCCCGATGGTGGGCAGGCCCGAATTCAATCCGACTGGTGATGGGGAATCCGAGACGCAGCAGAGGCGTGGAATTTAACGGCAGCTCGGGACGGTCAGAGATGCGAGTTAGATACCGGGAATAATTCTACATTTGACTTTTGCAAAACTGGTTCGTTCAGTCTGCTTCCGATTTCTTGTGGGACAAGCGAGAAACGAGAAGATGATGGAGGGAAAAGGAATCGGTCGGCATCTGTTCCGAGGAACCTCCGATCTCTCGCTCTCGCGACGAACAAGTGAAGTGGAAGTGAAAAGGCTTTTAACTTGATCGTTCGGTAACACTGTTACCTGGAGAAAACAAACGCCAAATTATTTGCAGAGACACGTGTCGATAACGGTGTGGAGCCAGAATATTTGAAACGCCATTTTAAACCTAAGGAAAATAGATAATTACACAGATTGACCCCAAACTTTGATCGGATACGTGATATGGTCTTCAATTTTAAATTTAATTAATATGATTTCTGAATTTCAATTAGTACAACTCCTAAACGTTTAATTTATTTAATATAATTTTTGGACTTTTGATTACATATTCAATTTAACTCATAAAGTATATAAAAATGTTCAATATCATATAATCTAGGGATTAAATTGAATATCGAATACTATATTAAATAAATTAAAAATTCATAAATAATAAGAACTATATTGAAAGATAGATTACAGTTATAGAAATCGCTTGTATCATTTACATGGGAGAAAATCATGAGATATCTTTTTCTTGATGTCTTCCTCAAGACTGGTTTTGACTCTCTTCTCTCTCTCTCTCTCTGTATCTCTCTAGCCTGTTAGTGAAATTATGCAGCATAGATTTCTAAGGAAATAGGATTGGAAGTCCGTTTTTGAAGAGCATTGAGTAAAGAGTTGGTTGTGGATGGTGATTACTTTGTGATTGAACCAGCAATTGAATTCTAAACCATGCTTTCATTTGGACGATAGTTGTGGATGGTGATCACTTGGTGTCCATTATCCGAGAGTATACTTGTCAAGTTCAGAAGATGTTCTTATGCTCTTATTCATATTCAAAAAACTTCCTTTGTGCTAGCCATGCATTGCTTAACGAATTGGAAATGTTAGATGTCTTATCAGTTTCTCACGCGATAGCATATTCTATCAGTTGACCGTGTCTTGCACTTTGCACTTAGCCCATTCATTTTCATTTCGTCACGGAATCGATCAAGTGATATGCACGTTGTTAACTCTTTATGACATTGCCAATTTCACAGGTATGTGTTTGCGAGACCTGCTGGCAAGCGGTGCTTTGTCGTTTCTGCCAATGGGATCACGGTTAGTCGATTGCGCAACGGTGTTAGATTTCTTATAATTCTTAATGCAAAAATTCATAATAAAACGAAGATCTTTGATCTTCATGATCTTCACAAATATATATGAAAAACATACATTTGTCCATAGCGTTGCCATTGAATTCGATCCTGGTGAAGAAATCCGATTTCTCTCCCTTAACCCACTATTTCTTTCTATATTTAATTGATAGAGAAGAAAATATGTTCATTGTGTGGGTGGAGAGAGAGGACCGGACTCTATTTAAACATTCGTTGAAAAGGTGTCTTCCATCAAAGCAATATACCCTTTCATTTAATTAGAGTCGCAACTTTTCGTAGCCAATAATTATTTATTTATTTATTTATTTATTTTATAGCATTTCAATAATTTATTAAACCATATGATAAAAAATCATATCATGTGGGCCACAATAATTTTACATTCTCCCACTTGGTCCATATGACTTTCCTTTCATGGTTTAATAAAGACTGTAATGTGCACAATAAGATAATGCTATAAAATTTCATAAAATTGGCAATCACATAATAATCACAATTAAGTAAAGAAAACTAATGTAAGTCATAGCAGTTGTATGTCATTAATCGACATAGTCCCTTCTATGCACTACAACTATAGTACTTTACTTAACATGATCCATAAATGAGAAGTACAGTAATAGTCCAACCATAATGTCTCTTTAGAAACTATCCTGTTTAACATTCATCTATTTTCCATAATGTATATTAAATAGAAAACAGGAAATATCAGAAACACTTAAATGAGCTCAAAGTATCAAATACATAAACTTAATACAAACATAATACAAACATTAATGACGTCCAACAATGCCCATCTCTTCAACATACTTATTAAATGTTTTGGGCGGCAGTCCTTTTGTTAAGGGATCTGCTATCATAAGATTGGTGCTAATGTGCTCAATTGACACTCTTCGTTTCTGAACTTCTTCTTTAATAGACAAGTATTTAATCTCCATATGCTTAGCACCCTTAGAATACTTGTCGTTCTTAGAGAAGAAAACTGCGCCGCGAGTTATCACAATAAATTTTCAGCGGCTTGGCAATACCGTCGACAATCACAAGTCCTGAAATAAAATTCCGCAGCCATAATCCATGAATAATGGCCTCAAAGCATGCCACAAATTCAGCTTCCATAGTGGATGCAACAATAATTGACTGTTTCGCACTCTTCCATGAAATTGCCCCTCCAAAATTCAAGTAACCAAATGTTGATTTTCTTGTATCGGCACATCCTAGCTAAGTCTCGAATCGAATATCCAATCACCTCGAGATAATCGAATCTCTTATAAGCGAGCATATGATTCTTCGTTCCTTGCAGGTATCTAAGAACTTTCTTTGCAGCTTTCCAATGATCCATTCCAGGGTTACTTTGATACCTACCCAGCATTCCGACAGCAAAACTGATGTCTGGTCTGGTGCAAGTTTGTGCATACATTAAGCTCCCCACAACAGATGCATAAGGAATATTTTTCATTTGTTCTCGTTCCAATTTACTTTTCGGACATTGCATAAGGCTAAATTTATCACCTTTTCTGAATTGGAACTATTCCTGCTGAGCATTTACTCATATTAAATCTCTCTAAAATTTTCTCAATGTAAGCTTTCTGAGACAATCCTAATAACTCTTGTGATCTGTCACGGAATATTTCTATTCTTATCACATACGTTGCCTCTCCCATATCCTTCATTTCAAAATTCTTAGAGAGAAACTTTTTGGTTTCATGTAACAAACCAAGATCATTAGCAGCAAGCAAAATATCATCAACATACGTAACTAGAAAAATAAACTTGCTCCCACTAATCTTCATATATATACACCGATCAACGGTGTTTTCTTTAAAACCAAATGAAGTTATGGTATCGTTAAACTTAAGATACTATTGTCGGGAAGCTTGTTTAAGTCCATATATTGATTTTTTTAATTTACATACCATGTGTTCATTTCCTTTAATTGAAAAGCCTTCGGGTTGGCCCATATAAACCTCTTCTTCTAAATCCCCATTAAGAAAGGCGGTTTTTACATCCATTTGGTGTAACTCCAAGTCATAATGAGCCACCAAAGCCATAATGATTCTAAGTGAGTCCTTCTTAGAGACTGGTGAAAATGTCTCTTTATAGTCAATGCCTTCCTTTTGTGTAAAACCCTTTGCAACAAGTCTGGCTTTATGTCGTTCAATATTGCCTTTTGAGTCGCGCTTGGTCTTAAAGACTCATTTACACCCGACCTTCTTACATCCTTTAGGCAATTCGACAAGATCCCAAACTTGATTTTGATGCATGGATTTTAACTCTTCTTCCATAGCATTAAACCATTCATTAGAATCTTCACATTCCATGGCTTAGGAAAATGAACCGGGATCATTTCCAATTCCTAAGTCAATTTCTGACTCTTGTAGATAAACCATATAGTCATCAGAAATAGCCGACCTCCTTTCTCTTTGAGATCTTCTTAATGCCATTTCTCGTGACTCAGCTATTGGAGGTTCAATATTGACATCTCCATTATGGGGTGTTTATTCATTAATTTGTTGCTCTTGATTATTGTTAGATTGTACCATAATATCAGGAACAACAATTTTAGAAACTTTGGGTATATGAACTTCTACCCTTACTTCTTGAATGCAAGCATCACGCACTCTTTCACTCCCACTGATGTCACCATTCTCAATGAATCTAGCATTTTCAGATTCAACAATTCTTGTACTATGATTAGGACAATAAAATTTATACCCTTTGGATTTCTCTGCATAACCAATGAAATAACCACTGGTCGTTCTTGAATCCAATTTCCTTTCATGTGGATTGTAAATTCTTACTTCGCTGGACAACCCCAAACATGCGGGTGTCGTAAACTAGGTTTCCTACCCGTCCACGCTTCAAAGGGAGTCTTTAGAACCGCCTTACTAAGAACCCTGTTTAATAAATACATAGAAGTCTTTAAAGCATACATCCACAAAGACAAGGGTAGAGATGAATGACTCATCATACTCCTAACCATTTCCATTAAAGTACGATTATACCTTTCTGCTACACCATTTTGTTGTGGTGTACCTGGCATTGTATATTGAGCACAAATGCCATGTCTTTCAAAGAATTTAGCAAATGGACCTGGACATTATCCCGATTCATCATACTTTCCATAATATTCACAACCTCTATCCGACCTTACCATTTTCACCTTTTTATCTACTTGCCTCTCAACCTCTTTAATATACACTTCAAGTGCATTCACTGATTGAGACTTCTCATGCAAAAGATAAATATAACCATAACGTGAAAAATCATCAATAAAGGTGATGAAATAGCTTTCCTTACCAAAAGATGGAACATCAAAAGGACCACATATGTCAGTATGTATAATTTCAAAGAGCTATGTGCTTCTTGTGGCACCTTTCTTAGTGTGTTTTGTTTGTTTACCTTTAATACAATCAATACACACTCCAAGATCAGTAAAATCCAAATTTGGAAGAATTCCATTCTTCACTAATCTTTGCATTCTTTCCTTGGATATATGACCCAAACGTTTATGCCACAAGTAAGCAGAATTTTCATTCACCAAACTTCGTTTAGTGCCAACATTATGATGCAAGGTCATTAATGTCTCAACAAAAGTATTATCAAGTCTAAATTTATAGAGACCATCACATAAAGTTCTAGTTCCAATAAGAGCATCACTCTTAAATAAACTAAAAGATTCAGAACCAAACTTACAATAAAATTCCGCCACATCAAGTCTTGACAAAGAAACTAAATTGCAAGAAAATGTAGGTACATAAAGGGTTCAAAACAAATCCAAATAATGCCCAGTATCTAAGATCAAACGATAAGTGCCAATGCCTTCAACTGGAGCTTTGTTTCGTTCCCGTAATCACATAACTTTCATTTGGCTTTGTAGTTTGGATCGTAAGGAATCCCTGCATCGTATTTGACACATGAGTGGTGGCACCAGAATCAATCCACCAAGTATTATGAGGAACTTCAGTAAAGTTTGATTCAAAACATACTAAAGCACAAAGCTTACCTTTCTTTTTTAATCAAGCCTTACATTTCAGACAATCTTTCTTCAAGTGTCCAATTTTGTTGCAAAAATGACACTTAATAAGATTGTGTTCCTTCTTGTGGATTTGAGAAGCCTTTGAAAAGTCATTCAGGACGTGTAGTTCTTTCTTCTTGCTCCTTCCACCTTTCCTCTTGAAATTCTTTCGAGCTTCTTGATGACTTGAGAGATGAACAGAATGAGTCTTTTGATTCTTTATCCTCGTTTCCTCTTGAACTAGCATACTGGCCAATTCATTCACATTCCACTTATCCTTTATAGTGTTGTAATTCATTTAAAATGGCCCATATTGCTCATGAGGCAAGGAATTAAGTATAAACTGCACTAAAAAGTACTCATCCACATTCATTCCTAAAGTTCTTAACTTCGCTGCCAAATTCGTCATCTCAAGTATATGCTCATGCATGGTACGCGAACCATCATATTTCATGGTGGTCAGTGTGCTCATCAATGTACCAGCAAGTGACTTATCGGCGCTTGAGAACACTCTTCCACAAATTTCATAAATTCCTTAGCATTGTCGGTCTTGGGAAGAGAAGTCTTTAAGTTGTTTACAACTGTCATTCGCATGAACATTAAGCTCAGTCTGTTCGATCTTTCCCAAGCTTTATGGAAAGACTTTTCCTCATCGCTACTTTTATCAGTAATAGCAGCTGGTTTCTCAACTTGAAGAGCTAAATCAAGATCCGGACACCTAAGTGAAACTGGATTTGTTCACTCCAATCGGGAAATTTATCCCATTGAATAAGGGAACAGACGAAGCATGTGAATGCAAAGTGAAACAGTACGAATACTTTGCAAATATACAAGAAGTACTCACACATTAATGCTTTGAGAATATCACATAATCGAGATTCAATCTAACTATACATGTACATCATAGTTCTCCTTTGGGCGATCCTATGATATACAAATATATAAACCATACTTTTATTGATAATTGTAAATATACCTTATTAAAATTTATTTGTTATCTTTAGATATACAAACAAATTTAACAAGTCATACTAATTATCAACCATCATGTTCATGAATTATAAGAAAATAATTAACCTTTGGGTTAATCCCTAAGTTCTTATAATAAATGAACTTCAATATAACTATAACACCAATAAAGATATAAAACATATCAATTTCATATATATAGCATCAATTAATCATGGGTAATTGAATAAAATAATTTACAATATCAAAATTCAAAAGACTTCAAGGTTCGGCCACTTTGGTGACTAACAAACCATTCATAATATGAAATTTTAATATTGTAAAAATACAAATATTTACCAAAATTGCACACAAGGACAAAATTTAATCAAAGCATAAGGGCAAAATCGTAAAATCATAATTCCATAAGGGCATAACCATAAATTTAATATTCAGGGGCAAAATGGTAAATAATCAGCAATGGCAGAATCGTAATTATAAATTAAACAGGGGCATAACTATAAATAACCATCAAAAGGAGGGCAAAACGGTAATTAGGAGCCGCAGGAGGGGCGAAATTGTAAAAGCGCCGCGCGGGGAACGTCGGGCACGTGCTGCATTTCGGCGGGCGCGTGGGGCATGGGTTCCACGCACCTGCAACTGCCGCGCGCGCATGGAGGCCACACGCCTTCTTCCTCGCGCACCGACGTGATTTTTCGCCGGTTTTCGCCATTTCCAGCCGCGATTTCGCCCCTGTTCCTTCTCCGGCAGCCATCCCAGACACAGAAAAAATAATGGGTTTTGAAGAGTATGCAACCACGACCACATGGATCCAAGTTTCGGTGAAAATGACCAAGGATTGGCCCCAAAATCAAACCAAAATTTCTCAGAACACAAAACCCTAACCACCACGACTTCCTCCGCCCGATTCGCCTCCGACGCACACTGATATGCCAGAAAAACTCATGCCCAGTGTTCCTCATGGCGGGGCGACCGTATGGGTCTAAAATCAAGCAGTGGGTGGCTGGATTTTGCCTGAAATCGAAGAGTTTCTATCTTGCCCTCAAAATTCCGAATTCCTCCATTTTTGCCCTTAAAATTCGAACTTCTCCATTTTCATCCGTTTTTCATTCGGATTTTTTTTTTTTTTTAATAGAACGCCCATCGGTTGGGTTTTCTTCAACAGAACCCTCTTTCTCATCTCAACAACAACAAATGGTACGAATAGGATCATCCAACGAAACATCATACATAAGGCATATTAGATTTACAAACGGAAAATCATGAGATCATAGACCACGCTCTGATACCAACTGTTAGATTTCTTATAATTCTTAATGCGAAAATTCATAATAAAACGAAGATCTTTGATCTTCATGATCTTCACAAATATATATGAAAAACATACCTTTGTCCATAGCGTTGCCGTTGAATTCGATCCTGGTGAAGAAATCCGATTTCTCTCCCTTAACCCACTATTTCTTTCTATATTTAATTGATGGAGAAGAAAATATGTTCATTGTGTGGGTGGAGAGAGAGGACCGAACTCTATTTAAACGTTCGTTGAAAAGGTGCCTTCCATCAAAGCAATATACCCTTTCATTTAATTAGAGTCACAACTTCTCGTAGCCAATAATTATTTATTTATTTATTTTATGGCATTTCAATAATTTATTAAATCATATAATAAAAAATTATATCATGTGGGCCACAATAATTTTACAAACGGCTATGTCTTGCACCGTTTCCCATCTGCTCTACCTGGTGGGTCACGAACAAGAGATGTCTCCGGGTCAGCTCAGTTGTACTCCATACTGGATTGCCTATTTCATGAGGTAACTCTACCCACTAATGAAAGGCGCGTTATTGACTAGTAGTTGTATTTGACATAGGCATTCCCATCTTCGCAGCTAGACCAAACGTACTATGTAATTGACATGCTTTGCTGGCGAGGATAGTCTCTCTATGACTGCATCGCGGAGTTCAGGTTCTTTTGGTTGAACTCCAAGCTTGTTGAGAGTGGAGCTTGTGATCCACCCTCACAGAACCACAGATACAGATTTAGCCCGGTGCCCGTATACAACTGTGACGAAGATGGCCTACATGCAGCATATATGGGAGTTGTAACGTACATAAAAGATGGACTTCTGTTCTATAACAAGTAAGCTCTTTTATCCTGGAAAAAAATGGCCCTTAAGGGGGCCTATTCAACAGATGTGAGGTCTTTCGTCACAACTTTTTTTTGCTATGTCTGGTTGGGGGTGTTATGTTTCATCTGTGTATAATCTCTGTAAACAGTAATCCAGAATCGGTAAAGCATTACATATTCTAGATTGCAGGTTCAAAGGATTTGGATTATGTCATACCTGATATGTCATGTTCATGCTATAGGATGCATATAGTATATTTGACAGAGAGCATCCATGCAGTTTCAGTCTGGATTTCGGATCCACACAAAGTATGATATGATTGCCCTCAAATTGAAGTTTCAGGAGACTTCTTTCTAAAATATCGAGGAAATAGACTATCAATCTCGAGATTGAAAGAAGCATTCAAATAACATTTTGATAGAAAATTTGACAGAGGGACATGTTGAAGTTGTTCAGTTGGCCATATCCTTGCAAGTGAGGAATGGTTGTGTCCATCCAATCCCTCCTCGTTAAGTAGGAATGCATCGAGAAAAAAAGTTTTTGATTTTCACGAATTGGAAACATCTCTTTTGGTTTCTACTTACTGAGCTTATCCTTGTTTTTATTGGGTGATCATTAGATCTCTTCAATCTATCAATCTAGTAGTGTAAGGTTTCGCTTCTGGGTGCAGCATATGTTTGTTTTGTACCACACCTTGTAGCTGCTCCCTGATCATTTTTCTTGTTATTTGATACGTTTCAAGTAGTGACCTGTTTGGAGTTTAGTGTTAACTTTATGCCAAAGGTGTTCTCAATATTATTTATATTCCTTTTTGAACGTTGTCTGTGGGCAAGCACACTATCAAACTGGTAACACACCCCTGGCATTAGTCTGGAAGGATGAGAAGTGTAGTCAGTATGTCATTGATACAGACAGTAATGGAAATGTACCGAGATTGCAACAGGTACTTGACAATCACCGCTATCTCATGCTGTCACAAGCGCTCACAACCACAGAGAGCAACATAACAGTTCCTTAGAATGAAAACGAGCTTATGCTTTCAGCTTTCTGATCACCTGAAAGTTTCTTGCTTCTCTTGCCTTTATAATCAGGTAGTTTTGGAGCTGCAGGATGATTTGAAATTGATTACATCAGATGATCCTCCTGTGGTTTTTGGAAGCTTGGATAACGACCTTGTCCAAAAGGTTCAGTTTGCTTGCAGTTTAACAAATATATCTTTCCTAGTGTATGTCACATGCATGTCTGTGTGCATTCAGACATACATGCATGCGTGTGTACATACGTACGTACATACATAGATGCATGCATGCACATGTCTAGCTATTCTATAATTGAATAGTTGAATTCAATGGATCATACCTATGGTTTTATATTAAATTTGAAATTGAACTTCTGTTTTCATCCACTTCCAGTCAGGCCTACGCTCAGGATATCTCTTGAAGTTTGCTATTAGCGATGGAGGATTGAGTTTTGCAGATGGGAGGCTTGATAGAGCTGATCTTCAGTACCTTGGCAAGTCAAATAGAGCACGTGCTTTCGCAGATAGTTACTCCAAGGTTGGTAATTGAGTTGACTCTGTCTTTTGTAATCTATTGCACTTGTAATCAATAATAGATACTGATAATGTGTAGCTTATATATTTACGCCACTTATTCACAGTCGTTGTTATAAATGCCTTTCCATAGAGTTATAGCAAATTCTGCTAATTATAGAGAGTTACTCCGGTTGTCTCCTGCCAAGCATATGAATGGTTTGCTCATGGCTAAAGCAAAAAAGAATGGCATCGACCATATATTACGGGATTTTAAGTTGTTAACTCTGCGATATAATTTCTCACTACTGCTGATGCTAGTACAAGTTGGAGTTTTGGAGCACAAATTAGGTGTGGCGTAATTGTGCTTTTCTGCTGCTTTTGAAGTGGTAATTTGGTTGCCGACCCCCAAAAAAAAAGTGGTTTTTTTGGATTATAAGGTTGTGGATCTGGATTGAGTCTTTTGTGCAGTATTATTGGCGTTTCTTTTTTCCTTCTCTCAAGCATTATGCTGTCTTCTTTTTCGGTAAGAGGCACTGTTGATTTCGCTTTGGCTTTTTATTAATACCTTGTGAAGCCCAGGTATTCTGTGCTCAGTGGATGCTGATCATTTTCTCTCTTCTTTTGAAGGTCATATTTCAATATTCTGTCCGGCATTCACCTCTAAGGATAGACGACTTGCTAGCTGCAATCAGCTCAAGGGATGATCGAGAGAATGAGCATCCTGATGTTGAAATGGTAGATTAAGGATGTGTTGGTTTTGCAGAAAATCTACTATTTAGATAACATTTTTTATAAATGATTATTTGTCGCATATGGCAATGAATTAATGAAAATGTTTAGGCGTGAAATATTATTGGTATTGATATTATTTTCCATCAATTAATATTTCAAAATGTTACAAACAATTATTTTTAGGAAGATGAGATCCAAGTCGTCGAGTTTCCATGAAATTAACCCTCTCTTGGTATAAACTAGGATGATGGGAAATTGTTGTCCTAGATGTGTCCTTCGTATGGTGGGCTACATTGAGCTTTATTTTGTAGATTTCAATGCTGTTGGAGGTTCTCCACAGTAAAATGAATGACAATTAGCAGTTTTTGACACGATGGACCAAAAAGCCAGGACACCTCTGGGGTGGAATCCAGCGGGCATATATATGAATTTGAGCATTTTGGGTTTCAAGGAGATGGTGACGATCGAGGTGGAATCCGGCGGGCATGTATATGAATTTGAGCATTTTGGGTTTCAAGGAGATGGTGACGATCTTCTCTGTTTTTCAAATATGGGGTCATTTCGGCACTACAAATTGGCCCAAAGGGGAAATCCATTTGTTGCCATGGTACACCATCCGCTTTGAATGAAAGAACATGCATGCTTGCATCAGATCAGACCAAATAAAATGGCTACATATTCTGTCGGTTAACGAGTAATTTTCTTCAGTCTAGTAACACTTTCTGTAACAATATGCAGGAAACAATTATTACCCACGTGGTGTAACTTTTCTATTGAACTAAATTATATGCTATGGCCAACTGTCTAGATCATATATTTCGTCCTTTTTCTGGCCCATGATTTGTAAATTTGCCCTCGGACGAGCATGTAATGTTAGGCTTAGTCCCGCGTACTGTGCTCTGCGCCTTTCTGTGCAACTAATTGTTCTTTCTGGCCATGCCATTCACCTTGCTTTCTTGTTGCTGAATATTCTTCCTCTTTTCTTGTAAATTAAGATGTTGAACGCGAGCATACAGTTGCCATTCGACATTACTTTACCAGCTGTAGCCGGGCGTCGCCTTTCTTGATCTTGGGGTATAGAGAGGCGACCTTTTTCTGATTGTCGAGGATAGGATCCTAACCGAGTGCGAACCCTTTCAGATTTTTGGAAGTTGCAGGGGATCGATATCGAGGACATTGAACATGGTGAAACAAAACTAAGTCTTAAAATGAAAACATTCGTCTATGTAGAAATAAAAAGTGAGATGCGATGCAACAGGGCATGATACAGCTCAGCTATAATGAGCTGCTTCCCTGTGCACACAGCGAATTGTCACCTCAAAATAATATGCAGCGTGGTCATCAAGGTTCTTATCTTCCATCACTCGCCTGTCCTCGTCTATCACATCTTGACTTATATCCAGAAAAGAATAAAACACTATGGTGTCACGGCCAAAAGGTTTTAATGGCTAAAGGGCCGTGCGCCACTGTGGAAGACCTCCTGTGATCGCTAAGATTCTCAAGAAGGCTTCTCCTGAAACTTTCCAAGGGCGGATGATACGGTAATTGAGTCGCTATCTAGAATTTTCCTGTCATTAGTGTGGATAGTTGATAGTCTCCTGTCAAGATTTGGTGGTGCGATCTCGTTCACCGAACGAAAAGCCAATCAATGGATGTAATAAGAGGACCTCTATTATAAGAAGGGCGCCCTCTCCTTCATTTGTATCATTCCAAACATTTCAGCGCTCCTTTCCCTCTCTCTTAAAATTTCTCTCTCTACAATCCATGTGAGCAAATGAGTGTAAAATTTCTCTCTCTTCGATCCAGATGAGCAAATGAGTGTGCGATTGATCGAGCAACGCTTAGCTTAGGCACGATCCCAATCAATCAGTCCGTGACAATTGCATCTACGAATTCGTCAACTGGACCCAAAAATGCGAGGACTCCCAGTAAAAGATTTTGATTTGTCAATGCAAATTTCGTCAATTGCTAATACCACAAACCAACAACTAAACATGCTCTCTCGCCACAATAATATACTTTTAAACGATTAATACACATCTGAAAGTAGGGATAAGTGCATTAGAAGTCCTAAAACTTATCATGAAAATGCAATTAAGTCCTAAAACTTTCAAAAAGTGCAATTAAGTCTTAAAATTTATTACGAAAGTTTAATAAAGTCCTAAAACTTTCAAAAGGTTCAATAAAGTTCTAAAACTTGTCTCGAAAGTGCAACCAAGTCCTAAAACTTGTCTCGAAAGTGCAACAAAGTCCTAAAACTTTCTAAAAGTGCATCAATTGAAGGACTTAGATTGAACTATTTTGATAAGTTTTAGGATTTGATTGCACTTTTGAAAGTTTTAAGACTTAATTGCACTTTGTGACAAGTTTTAGGACTTAATTGCACTTTTTGAAAGTTTTAGAACTTAATTGCATTTTCATAACAAATTTTAGGACTTCCAATGCACTTATCCCTCCGAAAGTAATAATATACTTTTAGACAAAAGTGTGTTTGTGTGTGCATGTTTTAACGACTAAATCACTAGAAATGAATTTCCTTAAGAAAATATATAAGGGAAGAGAGTGTGTTAAATCACTAGAAATGAATTTCCTTCTGATAAAGCAGCGAAAGTACAGTCCTATGATTGACCAGTGGCACCTTTATTACATTGAGATTATTTATGTATTCTAGTGACAATCGAATAAGATAAAACATTGCCAATAGTCTTCTGAAACCGCAAGTTGTAATAATCAGGTTGCCAAGGTGGTTGCAGGGCAACTGTCGTGTACACAGGCTAATACATCTTTGTACTCTCTTGATATCGTGAAGGAATCGTACACCTGGCCGTCGCGGCTTTTCTTGTACTCAAAGAGAAGAGACGAGCGATTGAAGGCTGTCAGCTTTACAAATCCAAAGTCATAATCTCGGTACAGGCTCCAGCTCGGCGTGAGGTTGCTAAATGTCGACAAATGGCTTCCTCCTCCACCAGCGACTACATGGATGGTTCCATTGACGATGCCCGAATAATGATTCAATTCTGAATTAACACATTGGTTCTGTTCCACAAAGGGGAGAAAATGAATCAAATATGTTGTCGCGTAGATAATTCTCCAGAAACTCAATTGACAAATTCACATTGTCAACTTGAAGAGATCAAGTTGAAAAGCTGATATGACAGACTGTTATGCGAGGGTGCAGGTATGATCACACTCGTATACAACTAATTGGAACCAATCTTTGGATGCTGGATAAACCTCACGAATGGACTGGAACTTCGCCCTAAATTTAAGACAAAGATTACTAGAAAATCATGATTCGGCCCATTAATCCATAACATCTTCACCATGGAAGCTTCAACACTATTACTACAAGGAAAGAACCTAAGTTCTCGATTTTCAAGGAAAGGAATGATGTTGCTCAAGTCATAAATAAATGGCAGCTACAGGTGCAGTGCAGAAACATAATAAGTAAGAGAAACCGTGTTCAATAATTAACCAAAAAAAGGCCTTTAAATCTGGTTGTAAGGTGTGAATGTGCATAAAAATGAGAGACCTTTGTATTTGCTACGAGCAGAAGCATATAGCACGCAACCATTTTGCAGCACCATATAACAATCAATCTATGCGTACCTGATAGATAGGGCAAGTTCTTTCATAGTTATGTACATGGCCATAGAAGGCAATGTCCACTCTGTATTTCTGCCACAGCCTCTGTAGATGTTCCCTTCCCATTGGTTCTTCAAAAGAGCCCTCCGAGCCATAATAACTGTTGGAGGAATAACCAAGGACCCGATGGGCCGCAAAAATCAACCAGGGCTGCTTATGCCTGTCCACAGTTGCAAGACAGTTCTCGATGAACCGGTGCTGTTCGGATCCCTCTCTCCAGTCGTGCTCACTATCGGCTATACAAAAGCGAAACATGCCATAGTCTGTTTTGTACCTGCAAAATTCATATGTCAACAATTCTAAAACCCAGCGAGGATTTGCGTTAGCTTATATCTTATTTAGGTTCAAAGATGGCGGATCCCTAAAATACATGTGAATCCACCTCAACCACCGTCTTTTAGAGATCGTTTCATGCTACCTTGTGGCTCTCTCAGTTTCTATGCAAAAGACAACTGTGTAAAATCTATCGAGGAACAGCCCTATTTTGTTTTTCTCTGGTTCGAAAGCACTCAGGCAAGGAAAGGCAAATGATAAACGAGAGCGAGCATCAGACAAAGCTCCCTATGTGATGACTGAATCCCAATGTTTTAAACAAAGAAAGGAGGAACCCCCTTTAGGAAATCTGCTACTGAGTTATCTCTCAACTCTTCATGCACAAAAGTTTAGTGTCTTGTCTATTCTTCAACAAGGATTTGAGCTATTTACCAGAACTTAGCTCTGTTCTCAGCAGGAACATAGAACATGGTCTCAGCAAGCACACCGCATTCCCCTCCTGAATCCGTGTTCTCATAGAAGGATCCCGAGTTTGGCCAATCACGTTCATGATTACCACTGCAGATGAATTAAACAAGAGGATATATTAACCGAGGAAATGGAGTTACTCAAGGTGAGTGATGGTATCGACAAGAGGGACCAACAGAATGAGCAATAACACACAACCTTCCAATCATATATGGGACAGTTGATGCAATAGGTTCCACCTGCGCTGTGAATTGATCCCACTGTGAGATGTACCCATTTGCATAACAAATGTCTCCAATGTGGAAAACTATGTCTATGTTCTTCAAATCTTTAATTAGCTGGTCTGTGGTATTGAGTGAACCAGGCTGGGTGTCGCTATATTCATTTGAACCATCTCTCTCAGCCTGAAAAAATATAGGGACAAATGCAGTCAATCACTTATTAAACAAAGAACATTTCGTGTAACATCACCAATTAGAGTTAAGGAAATAATAGGCTCTGCAGAGAATACTATCATATTTCCCAGGACACGTGCCATGCACTTCTATGGCATTGTGCTAACATAATCCGATGCATATCAAACGACCATAAAGAGAAATTCATATCCCTAGCTCTCACTCAACCCAGAAAAGCAAGAGTGGGGAAAACAAAAGGATGATATATGCACCTTTCCCATGTCACCAAATACTATAATGCGTTGCAACGAGTCTTGTCCGGGATATGGAGATGATTTAAATGAATAGCTCTTGCTCATGATAGAGGTACCATTTGACAACAGATGACCCATCTTGTAGGTATACCTGGAAACCCAGCGAAACATATCAGAATGGATGATGCTAACACCTCATCCCAATAGTCTCGCTAGAAACAAATCATAAGTTACATACACAGTGTTTGGCCACAAATCCTTCAAAAAACTTGTGTGAATAAAACCTGCATCACGCCATCCAACTGTCCGTGCAGGTGAACCTGAAAATACAAGCTGTGAGAGTTAAAGCATCATCATAGCCTATTGAGCGGCCTTCATGATGGTGAGAAAATGGCCATATAAGGTCATTAGCTATAAGGTCAGCTAATTGTAATGACACTGAACAGTTTATTAAGTGATAAGCGGATGTAAAATCCAACATTCAGGGAGTTGCTGGGTTGTTGTAAATTGAGAAAGGCCAAGAAAGTCGAGGAAAAGATTAAGACATGCAACTTGAAAAGCACATCTCATCAAATATGCAAGGCCAACATACCACACATGCTATTCCTATCAACAGTCAGGGTTCCTGCTGGAGATCGCACTTGATTTTCTCCTTTGATGCCCCACTCGACAAAAGGGGCGGCTTCCTTTATATCATAACCACTAGTCCAGGTCACCGTCATCTGAAAAAATCAAAGGAGAATATCAAACAAAGTCCTCCAAAATGCTAATTGGGAAATGAAAGTCAAGCTAACTTACCTCATTCCAGGACTTCCCTTGAGCAAGGCGTGGATAAAGAGGTGCCTTAGGATAGGCAAATATTATGGAGTTCGACACGGCCACCATCTTTGGCTGCATAAACAATCAATTTGATGGGGTAACTAAAATACCGGAAAGTTTGATAAAAGGACAACAGAGAGAAGCAGCTGTATGGAACAAGAGAGGCAGGATGCAATTTTTTATAAAGACAGTCCAAGAAGGAGATGCTAAGAAAACTGCGCACATTTGAGATTCCTCCAGAAAATAGAGCAAATGAGAAATCTGCCCGCTGATTGATCAACTGGAACTTCAAGGAAGCCTTGCCTGTCTTCGTATACCCTGGATTTGAATTGTTCGCATATTTGTACTGGTAAAGTAATATATACGGGTCAGTGAAGCTTGATTGACATATTTTTGGCAAGAACTTAACGTGGCAATGTCAAAATCCACATGATACAAACCTTGATTGGTGCCGAGCATATGTACGGAGTCTGCTCTTCTGGGTCGTTAACTGGAGGACATGTTGATCCACTGCCACAACGAATAATGTACCTTTAGCGCTAGAGACCAGAAACATAGAAATTCCAGCTCATCACAAAAATAGACTAATTTCAACTAAAGAACCGCCTGATGATTGAGTTACTGATGAAATTTCGAGTTAGGAAGCACACAACACAAGGATACACATGTACGAACAAGAGCTGCATTACTCGAATTTTGCAGGGGAGAAAACGCCAACCCAGTCATCCTCAGACGCATTAGCGTATTGGAGATCCACGGTCACCCACTCCGTATCCTCACCCTGCATAATCGTAGGTCACAGTAACGGTACCCGTCAAGGTTCCTTCAGACCAAAACGCTCAACGAACATCCCAATCGAAGAATCTCAGAAAACAAAAATAGTCTACATTGTACCCACAAAAGAAAAAAAAACCCAAAAAGAAAAAGGACTACCAAATCAGTGAAGTTAACCCAAAGAACGAGTTGCTCTAAAGCATTCGACTTTATCCCAGATGGTCATCCACACTGAACTTTATATCTGAATATTAAATTTGATTGAAGATGCCACCTAACTTTTTTTTTTTTTTTTTTTGGTGACCCAGGAACCCCACTCCGTACCAACGTGGACGGCCCGACAGACCCGGGCTAAACGGCGCAGGTAAACTGGGGGTTGCGTAAGCAGGAGGACCCACCACCCCCTGACAATTCACTTAAGACCCCGTGCGGCCAGCGAAATTCGAACCCCTCCCTTCTCGTTAGGATCATGGGAAGTTTTTATCCAACTGAACCACCGCAGGCGATGGTAAAAAGAAGATGAAAAAAAGAAGATGCCACTTAACTTCGTATTCAAAAGGAACATAATTAATCACCCGCGCCCACGACTCATCGTCACGCAACACCCAAGAACGATTAAAAATCTCACCTTTACGCCGAGAACGAGAGGATACGCCTTAACGGAAGCCGAATCATGGAGGGCTACCGTCACTTTATGGATGGCGATGCTAGCGAGCGGCTGCTCTCCGATACCACCGACGTCTCCCCGAGCGGAGCTCAAGCTTGCGAAACACAGTGCGGCGAGAAAAATCGAAACGTTGGCGCAGAGGAAGCGTGGTCCCATGTTTCCCGATGGTGGGCAGGCCCGAATTCAATCCGACTGGTGATGGGGAATCCGAGGCGACGCAGAGGCGTGGAATTTAACGGCAGCTGGGGACGGTCAGAGATGCGAGTTAGATACCGGGAAATTCTACGTTTGACTTTTGCGACACTGGTTCGTTCATCCTGCTTCCGATTTCTTTTGGGACACGCGAGAAACGAGAAGATGTAGGAGGGAAAAGGAATCGGCCGGCCTCTCTTCTTGAGGAACCTCCGATCTCTCGCTCTCGCGACGAACAAGTGAAGTGGAAGTGAAAGGCTTTTAACTTGATCGTTCTCTGCTGCTGTACCTGGCGAAAACACACGCCCCAAAATTATTTGCAGACACGTGTCGATAAGGGTGTGGGGCCAGAATATTTGAAACGCCGTTTTAAACATGTGGAAATTAGATAATGACGCAGATTGACCCCGAACCTTGATCCGATATGTGATATGGTCTTCAATTTTAAATTTATTTAATATACAATTCCTAAAACATTTAATTTATTTAATATGATTTTTGAATTTTTGATTACATATTTAATTTAACCTATAAAGTATATAAAAATGTTCAATTATCATATAGTCTAAAGATTAAATTGAATATCGATAATCATATTAAATAAATTAAAAGTTCATAAATAATAAGAACTACATTGAAAGATGGATTGAAATTTAGAGATTGTTTGTGTCAATACAAGAAAATCGTGAGATATTTTTTTCTTGACGTCGTGTAATAATGCAACAACCATATAGCATTTATTTCAAAAAAAATCACGTGACATTTTTTTTTTGTTGACGTATCATGATTTATTTATAGACTATTTGTATCATTTAGCCTTAGAAAAATCATGAGACACTTTTTTATTTCTATCACGTGCCGTAATTATGCAGCAACCACGATGGCATTTCGTGATGATTGCAAATCTGGTTCCCCGTACGTCTTGCAATGCCCGTGATGCGAAAAACGCGGGAATAGTCTGGAGAGCCCCGCCGGCCATGAATTAATAATTAACAAAATCAGTAACTTTAAGAATGGGAGATCGAGTCAAAGAAAGCTCACTTGGCTTCATTGCAGATTCTGTTTACACGCCGGCAGCTCGCCGCTGCCCCACGAAAACCATGTGCCGTATCGCGCCACCGGTGAGGGAAGCGAGTTTCTGGGTCCTCCAGCCCTTTCTCACGACGGCAGATATGAAATCAAGGAATAAAGGGCCAAGGAAAGACGGCAGAAAGAAACCAAACAATTTTTTTTTTATAACATTAACTAATTTTTCTATTTCCTAAAAAATGGAATTGACATAAAAATAAGAAATAGAAAAAAATTATTTCTTTGTTCCGAAAAACAAAAAGAAAACTAAGGTTATTTTAGAAAACAAGCTTAAAGTAACATAATTCTTATCTTTGCACAATCGACACAAAGTCAAGTCTCCTAACCCAATTCGAGTCCCCATCTGTTGAAATAAAAATAATAAAATAATAAAAAATTCAGAAATTTAGAAATTATATTGAGTAGTTAATTCTAATTTAGAATTAGTTTAGTGTTAATCAATGATCATAGTTTAGAATTAGTTTAGCTTAAAAAAGTGAAAATATTTTAATGAAAATTCAATTCAATATTGATTAAATTTTTAGGGCTTTGCTTCATGGATTTTTTCATGCCGTTTTCTTTTAAAGACAATGACTCTCTACCGTCATTTTGAGCCATCCATCTTTGACTAAATAATAATTAAATATTATGTCGGATTTTTTTTAGGACATCTTAGAATATATTGATAGATTAAATTATTACAAAAGTCTAGTTTTATTCAAACATGAAATGTTAAGTTTTCACCGATATTTTTACAATTAAATGAAAAAAATTGGGAATAGAAATTTTAGGTTTGTACTAAATGCATTTCTATTTTTATTCTATTCTAAAAATAAAAATTTGATACGGTTACCAAACATGTTCTTTTACTTAGAAACTTATCCAAGAAATAGAATTAGAAAAACTATTTCCGAATAGAAATTGTTCTTAGGAATAAAAATATTACCAAAGCATCTTAAAATCAGAAATGTCCACCGGCCCTTTCTCTCGCAATGGCAGATACAAAACCAAGAAATAAAGGGTCAAGTAAAGAAAGAGCAGACAGAAATTGGAATGGGAGGAAATTGGCCTAAAGCTGCCTGGCCAGGGCAACGTTCTGTATTATACCCTTTCCCAGGCAAAGTGCAGTATAGATCTCATTTTCAGTGTAACTCTTAAAGAACCCCGAGATGTCCCTCATTCAAGGAACTTCACAATCTTAGAATCAGCGCTCCTGAAGGGAGCTAAAAGTTTCGCTTGGATTGGATCACTATGAGGCCAAACTGGTCGGTTCACAACCATCGTGTACACATGCCAGTACATCCCTGTATTCCCTAGAGATGGAAAATGAATCGTAGGCTTTCCCGTCTCTGCTCTTCTCGTACTCGAACGGAAGGACGAGTGGTTGAACGCGGTGAGCTTCACAAATCCGAAGTCGAAGTCTCTATACAGGCTCCAAATTGGCTGCAAATCGCTGAAGTAATGATAATTCGTATCCTCCACCGCCGACATCGACGTGTCCATGGTGCCCGAGTGATGAGACTTTTCTGAGTTCACAGACCGATTCTGCATCATCCGATCAACAAATTGACTGTCATCATAAGTATCAATGGCGGTGCGTAAGGACTCGAGAAGGATGAGACTGGCATCGTCGCTTCTAGTTTTGAATAATCAAGTTAACCTCGGTTACAAATGCTTTGGCTTGTAACAAGAGAAAACAATGCCTATAGGATGCTCAAAGAATAATTAATTAGCCTGGAAAAACTCAGCATATTTGTTTTACCTGAATAATATTGTATATTAGATTAAAGTTTAAGGACTATATGGAAAGATAGATTAAAATTTAGAGGTCGTTTGTATCATTTATGCTCGAGAAAATCACGAGACAATGTTTTTTTCTTGACATACTATAATTATGCAGCAACCATATAGCATTTATCCTCAGAAAAATCATGTGACACTCTTTTTTCTTGATGTACTGTAATTATTCATAGACTATTTACATCATTTATCCTCAGAAAAATCATGCGACACTCTTTTTTTTCGACGTACTGTAATTATTCATAGACTATTTGTATCATTTATCCTAAGAAAAATTATGAGACAATTTTTTTTCTTCTTGCCATGATTATGGAGCAAATATATGGCATTTCGTGATGATTGCTAATCTGGTTCCCTGTGCGTCTTGCAATGCCCGTGATGCGAAAAAAACGCGGGAATAGTCCAGAGAGCCCCGTCGGCATTCTCTTCCGATGGTCGTGCTAATGAATAAATTATTAACAAAAATTAGTAACTTTAATAATGGGAGATCACGTCAAAGAGTAACCACCAAATTGATTTTCCGGGGGAGATCCAGTGAACGGATAAAGCAACCACCAAATTGCAATATTCAAATCATTAATTCTCAGATAAAACATGTGACCGCATTTAATAATAATGCACACATATATTTTCTTTTTTTCCATTTTCCTTCTCATTACTCCGTGGAGACAGCAGTTGGAAAGTTTCCTACGCGTAATAAAATTCGACGGGATACAAAGGATGTGAGCCCGGGTGTTGATAAGAACAAAAGGGCCGTCTACTTTGCAATAAAGAAATAGGGTAGTGGGACAGATGGGGCGAATTATTTTATTTATGTCCCCTAACCATCCAAGGTGTCACAGAATAATACAATCCTTTCGGTTTCTCTCCATTTTATCGAGCGGAAAGTAAATTAAAAAAGAAAAAAAGAAGGAAGAGAACCCCACTTGAGGATAAGAGTTGGACACCAGCCAGCTGGTGTGAATTCATTGTACGTTATTTTATTTCATTTTACTTTTTTGGCTAACTGACTTAATTATTTGCCAGTGATTTAGAAATGATTATCTCTTTTAAAGGTCAAACGCCCAATGGAGTAACAAAGATTTTGCGCATAATTTTTGGCCTTTGTTCGGCTCCCGTGGGGAGGGGGATCCATTCAACTCGATTCTTCTATTCAATGCGCCCCGCCAATGATTTGAGAGAGAGAGAGAGGGAAGGTCGCGGAAAGAGAGCGTTGCCCCCCCGGTCGAATTGACCGGATTGCCCCCTCGGTTGCCCCCCTAATTACCGAGGCGTTCAGGGAGGGGAATGTAAATATATACTGAGGCCTACGACCTAAGACATGCGACTCCCGTGACCGCGTCCGTGCTGGCCTGGCCGACTGGGCGAGCGCCCCCCCACCATGGGCCAGCCAACGGTCGCGGCATTGATGGCATCTCGTGGAATGGCCTTTTCGAGTTCCATGGGATGTGGGGTCGCCGTAGACGCGATCCGTTCGAGGCGACCTAACGTATTGATTTCCACCTTCCATCATATCGATGAGGTGACTTTCGATGTCACGTACACAATACAGATCGGATGCATTGCAAGTGTAAGTGGATGAAAGGTTTTCTTATAAATTTGACCGTATACGACGGTTCAGTATAAGTCTAATCAAAATGTTAGTTTGAAACTCATGAGATCGAAAAAATCGCATCCTGACTTAAGGGCAGATACAAAACCAAGAAATTAAGGGTCAAGGAAAGACAGCAGACAGAGATTAGAATAAGAGGAAAATGGCCTGAAGCTGCCAGGCCACGGCAACGTTCTGTGTTATGCCCTTTTCCAGGCAAAATGCAGTATAGATCTCCTTTTAATGTAACTCATAAAGAACCCCGAGACGTTCCTCATCCAAGGATCATCTCAATCTTATAATCAGCTGCTCCTGAAGGGAGCTAAAAGTTCTGCTTGGATTGGATTACTATGAAGCCAGAGTGGTTGGTTCACAACCATCATGTACACATGCCAGTACATCCCCGTACTCCCTGGAGATGGTAAATGAATCGTAGACTTTCCCGTCTCTGCTCTTCTTGTACTCGAACAGAAGGGACGAGTGGTTGAAGGCGGTGAGCTTCACAAATCCAAAGTCGAAGTCTCTATACAGGCTCCAAATCGGCTGCAAATCGCTGAAGTATGATAATTCGTATCCTCCACAGCCGACAATGACGTGGATCGTCCCATTCACAGTGCCCGAGTACTGAGACCTTTCTAAGTTCACGCATTGATTCTGCATCATCGAATGAACAAATAAACTGTCATCATAAGTATCAATGGCGGTGCATAAGGACTTGAGAAAGATAAACTGGCATTGTCACTTCTAATTTCGAATAGTCAAGGGTTAGAAATGCTTTGGCTTGTAACAAATGAAAACAATGCCTATATTATGCTCAAGGAACAATTAATTAGTCTCCAAAATCTCAGCGTCTTCGTTTTACCTGGTAAATTGGGCATGTTCTTTCATAGTTATGGACATGACCGTAGAATGCCATGTCGACTTTGTACTTCTGCCACAGCTTCTGCAAGCTATCCCTTCCCATAGGCTCCTCGAAAGAGCCCATCAGACCGTAGTAATCCAAAGAAGAATAGCCAAGAACACGATGCACGGCAAATATCAGCCAAGGTTGCTTTTGTCTGTCCACTGTTGCAAAACAGTTCTCAATGAACTTATATTGTTCAGAACCCTCCCTCCAGTCGTGTTCACTGTCAGCTATGCAGAAGTGGAACATACCATAATCTGTTGAATACCTGCATAAATGCGGGGACAGGGGTAAGTTTTGTATTATGCCATTACTTGTACTTCTGCTCCATGAAATGATGCAAACTGCAAATGCTAGAAATCGATTATGAAGAGTCAGAGTTTGGGGAAATTAGGAGAAGAAACATGCCATGCAAATGCACAAAGTGCATGATCCATTACTTGTAAACTCATCTAAAATTAGTAATGACCTCATTTTCCATGAGATTCAAAGACTTCTCCAAGCTATCATTCAGATTTGTCCCTTTCAACCATTGCATGAATAGATTTGAAAAGGGAATGTCGCTGATTCTTTCATGTGGATTTGTTCTGAGAATGGGAATTCTCCAGGTATTCCTGCAAATTTCATTGATTCCTGGACACTTATTGGCTCTTTTAATTAGTTGACTGTCCTGTTAAAGACAACACCACATGCGTTTCCACCTAAATTACAATAGCAACAACCACTTACCAAAATTTCGCTCTATTTTCTGCAGGGACATAGAACATGGTCTCTGCTAGGACGCCACATTCACCACCTGAATCATTGGTATCGTAAAATGACCCTGTGCCTGGAGCATCACGCTCATGATTCCCACTGCATCCAATTCCAGCATTATATATAGGTTAGGAAGTAGCTTGCTAATCCACACATGAAATGTGTACCTCGCAATCATGTACGGGACAGTCGATGCAATGGGCTCGATCATAGATGTGAACTGATCCCACTGTGAAATATATCCATTTGCATATGTTATATCACCTATATGAAACACTATGTCTATGTTGTCTAAATCCTTGATGAGCTGATCTGTCGTGTTTAATGAGCCTGGCTGATAGTTATTGTACTCATTTGAACCATCACGCTCTGCCTGCAATCCATCCACGTGAAATTCCATAATAGAAAAGGGAAAACATTCAACCATGTTCAGATAAGTAGATGATGTGAAAGCACAGAAATTAAACCAGATTGGGCAGACTGTATAAAGTGCTGGAGCTTGCAAATGAACAGGAAGCAAACCTAAAAGTTTGTGAAAAGCATAATGCATCTCCGAAACTTGCTTATGCTGGACTAGATATGGCATGTAATTATCTCATCAAATCTTATTCAATCAAACTATGAGATTTCATGCTATATGAAGAAAGAGAGACGCTTCATCTTATATGACAACCAAATCAAAAACATTGGCCAACACTCTTTCCCAAAAAAGAAGTCGAATATCAGCATTAAGTGAATCTTGAAGCTATTTAATAATCAGGAAAGACTAATGCGCGGCATTGTCCTTCCTGAGTTGTGCTGCTTTTACCTTTCCCATATCACCAAATATTACGACACGCTGCAATGAGTCTTGTCCTGGATATGGAGATGATTTGAAGGAGTATGCCTTGCTCCAAACATATGAATTGTTAGCTAATCTGTGGCCAAGCCTATATGTGTACCTGGAACATCAAATCGAGAAAAACGTCAATGGTAAACCTACTTATGTGGTAAAACTCGTGACATGTATGTATTAGTCCAGAGCAATACTCTGCATTGGGCCACAGATGCTTTAGGAAACTTGTATGTATGAAACCTGGATCTCGCCACCCCACCGTTCGTGCAGGTGGACCTGCAAACAAGAAGATTTCCTCAGAACCATGATGTGTTAGTTTAGGATCGGAGATGATGGTCCTATAGTTTGGGATTTATATTCAGCCATTGCCATACACCATTTGCCTTGGAACCTGCAGGTCTAGACCTAAAGATTGTAGACTCACAGCAGGGGCATATATTTGGCAACTACAGTTTCAGCGCTTCACAGCAAAATGATCATTGAATATCTTGGTGACAATTATGACAAGGATTTTGAAAGGAGTAAACCTGAACCACAACTAGCTGTCAAAGAGTATACTCCTTCACGTACAAAACAATCATACCACACATGCTATTTTGTTGAAATGTCAATGTTCCAGCTGGCGATCTTGTCTGGGTTTCACCCTTAACACCCCACTCAACAAAAGGAGTTGCTTCATCAATATCATAGCCACTAGTCCAGGTAACTGTCATCTGTGTTTCACATCGAAGCAATTTATATCACCATTATCATATTTTCAGCATATAGAATAGACAGTTGCTTCTGTACTATTGCACTATATTACCATCTAGATAAGCATCTCAGACCAGAGAATATACTGTCAACAAAATTATCACAACCATTATAACTGAGAGAAACGACAAGGCTTAATAACTGGGAATATGCTAACACGAAAGTCTGAGTCATTCTAAAATCTTCAGATTGATGCACTTAAATCTGGACAAGCATATGGAAACATTTTAGCTTGCACCGAATGATTGTGGAGAAAACCTGAAGAGAGAAAGAAAACAATGCACTGAGAGAACTTACTTCATCCCAAGACTTCCCTTGCGAAAGACGTGGATAAAGGGGTGCCTTTGGATTTGCAAAGTTAATGATATTCGAAACTGCCACAAGCTTCGGCTGCAAGAATTATGCATGATCGATCAAAGCCCGAGTTTCCACGTGACAAGTGCAAAATAACAACCAAGACTTCAAATACCAAGTGCTCCTAAAATATATTAAATCCTTCTTTTGGCCCAATGTGATGCCATTACAATCTGGACCAGATCAAATATCAAAGAAACTGAGAAGCAGGTAGAAAGTACATTTGACAGCCCGCCCGAGAAGAGCGCAAATGAGAAGTCTGCTCTCTGATTTATCAGTTGAAACTCCAAAGAAGCATTCCCTGTCTTTGTATAGTCAGAGCTGGACTCATTGGCAAACTTATACTGAAATGGGCGTCAAATGCAGCACGAATAAGCATAACCAAGGTCAAATTTGATTGACAATATTTCAATTATGAGAAACTCAGAACTTGCATGGGTGGATCGATCTTTACCTTAATGGGAGCTGAGCATATAAAAGGTGCATGCTGCCTTGGATCAATAGGTGGACAGGTAGAGGAGCTGAAACAAAAGAGCTTATTCTTATTGGTGAAGCTATGAATAGTGGAGGAAAGTGACCAGTGACAACTTGCAATACTTACTCATCTATGTACAGTTTCCCAATTTTCTCATCAAGCTAAACTGATATTTGATTGAACAAATTAGATTTCTGAAGACTTCCGCAATTCATACAGATACAGATAATGTAGATATACAGAATAAGAATGGAGTAGGAGGCTGGAGGTTACTTGAAGTTGGCAGGAGAAAAAACTGCAACCCAGTCATCTTCGGCAGGTGCGGGGCTTTCAAAGTCCACAACAACCCACTCAGTATCTTCCCCCTACACAGACACGTGCGCACAGACATAAACATTACGATGTAAGGTTTTGCTCACTATTTTCACCAGAAATTAAACATGACCAAGTAAGTGAACAAGGTCTGTTATTGGTGACAAAATCATATTAGAGGAATCTTCTTTATCCGATCTAGCGCCACCATACGCAGGTTGTTGCGAATCAGACTAATCTGACAAGTCGGACTTTACCTGGATCAGTCATCAGCCTATTGAAAAGGAGGTTTCTGGATGAGGGTCAATACGCATTATCAGCACCAGTCAATTTAAGATAAAATAACACAATTTTGAATTGATGATCTCAAGTTAATCAAACAAGTATACACTCGTCCTTCCTTTCTGCTGATCCGAATTCTGCACCTTCTCAATACAGGTTTTTGTTCTAAGAACCAAATAGCTTTCTCTTTTACAATCAAAACACCTATACTCCATGTTGACCTCCGGAATTCCCATCGAAATGGACTTGAAACACCTTCTGTGAAGCAAGTCTCAAAAGTTCCCTGCAAGACTGGATACAATTTGCAAATCTACCATTCTCTACTCAAGTATTTAAGAGAATCGCAAGCACCCAATTCTTTCTTGTTTGGCCGTGAGCTGACCAGAAAACGACCCACTTGCCCGAGGATATTATTAGCTACAAACGAAGAACTCGAAACACAGAAAGAAGACGAAACTAGGAACGATGGAACATGGAGTGGAAGAGAGAGAGAGAGAGAGAGAGAGAAGGGAACGAAGAAAACCAAGTACCTGCAGCCCAAGAACGA
The DNA here is from genome assembly GCA_014182555.1 of Eucalyptus erythrocorys. Taxonomy (NCBI): domain Eukaryota; kingdom Viridiplantae; phylum Streptophyta; class Magnoliopsida; order Myrtales; family Myrtaceae; genus Eucalyptus; species Eucalyptus erythrocorys. The sequence continues at coordinate 35,358,192 of CM024607.1, read as the reverse complement.
GCGGGTGGGCTCTGACGGAAGCGTTCTCATGAAGCGCAAAAACGGCGTCGTGGATGGCTATCTTGGAGAGCGGCTGCTCTCCGCCCGCGGCGCTCGCGATCCGAAAGCCGAGCATCACCAGTAGGACCGCCGCCAGCGACAGCGACAGCAACGAGGAGCCGCCGAGGAGCGGTGGTGAATTGGCCATCTCTGTATCGCATGAAGCGGCAGGAGGACGAGGACTGTCTGTGATGGAAGTTTGTCCGAAGTTTGTCCAACGTTAGTCGTCGTGAGTATTCTTTGGGAGGAACATACCGGCCATGGATTGGCCTGCTCTGTTTTTCCCGCGGAGTTGGCGGTAACTCTGAGGGGACTAGAACGACGGAGATTACCGTTGACCCTTCACCCTTCGGTTTGGGAGAAGATGGTAGAGTGCATTCGGGCCGTACTAGAACTCATCGCTCGTGGAAATGGAAATTCTCGATTGGAATGGAGGTAAAAGTAGAAATTTCGGTCATGACTTTTTCTGCAATCTTTCAATCAGGTCCAATAAAAATCTCCTAAGGCGCATCAAATCTTATAAATAAGTTGTTTTCTAATCACTTCAATTTTTAAAACAATCGCTTGTGATCTCACAAAATTTTTCATGTACATTTACTTAAATCTTCCCATGATTTACTCGAACTTCTTATTAACAGGAAGATACATCCATTTTGCTGCGCTGACGAGTAAACCCATTGATCAAACCGCGTGGATCATGAAATAAAATCTGATGCAAGCCAAAGGAGTTAAAGAATCATCTGTCCCCAGAAATCATTTTTTAGCCAAAGGAGAAAAAGTAGACGCAACGTCAATCCTTTTTTGTCTTTTAAACATGGACAGTGTGCATTGCATTTCGCATTCAAAAGTTGCAGGATCGTGCGCCGCTCTTTGCGTGACATAATATCAACAAATGCAAATTTATCTTGTCCTTCCCGTAATTGTTAATTCCCGATTGCCAAATTATCACGACTAGAGAAGACTCCTATTATCACCGCCGGCACGAAATAAATTACCGTTTTACTATCAACCCATTGTACTAGGTAGGACTGAAGCTGCTTGATGATGACCAAAGCCATTACAAGTACAATGGCACAACGCACGCATTCTTCCCAACAAACGGAACGAGGAAACAGAAACCAAAACCTCTCAAGCTTCGACGGGGACTTATAGTGACCTCCTAATTGTTCCTCGAAATACCCTGTCTTGATCAACTGACTTAGCAAGGCATGATCTTAAACATCGACTAGTACATCATTTTCTGAAATTTTGAAACGAAAAACAGCAACGAAATGCTGCATGCCACTTTTTCTGGAAGTTGTACTTAGCCATTCTTTCTCTATTCCATGGCCGTCATCGAAATCTCTTTTCCAATTCTTACACCGGATAAATATCAGCAGCTAGCCATTCTTCTGTACAGGTAGCAAAGCTTTGACAAAACAAAATTAGTCGTCACGCAACAAACTAAAAGGAGAGAGATTATTCACACAGACACCATGTCCAAAGAAAAAACTCCTGTTGTTCTACTTCTGGGAATGCACCTAAAACCAGCAGGAAACACAACAATATACCCTTGCTAAGTGCATATACAAAGTGACTTGAGCTCTGCACGCTTCACTTGTTTACGACTTGAGGCTTCGGAAAGAGAGTGGACAATTGCTTTTCCAGCGCGACCAAACTGAAGGATTATTCACAATATAGATCATCAAACCACGGTAAAACAGTCAAACTGAAATTTGGTAGAACAAACTCGAGTCACTCACATTTCATACTTCTGAAATGCTTCATTTCGTTTGGCCACATAAAGTTCACTATCTCTTGGTATGTTGTTCAAAGGATTGGCTGTCAATCAATGAAAACAGGGGGAAAGAAGAGAGAAATCATTAATTGGAAAGTAAAACAAGCGAAGCAATAAAGTAATCGAGGGGGAAAAAAGCACTGCAGACAGAAAAACGCCTTCAACCATTGATCAATAATAAAAAATAAAATATAAAAAGAATAAAATCATGGGTTGCTCACTGGCATTATAAAGAGAAGCGAGCATGATCTAAATGCACTTTGCCGGGTTGATTAGCGACTGCATCATGGGAAAAGCAATAAACATGCAAGGACAGACAGTAATTTTGCATCTTTGACAATTCTTCACAAATAAAGTCCGACCCAATCATCCAGAACTTAGCAGATCCTTTCAATTTTAAAGAAAAATCTAACTGCCCACTGTCTTCCCTCGTGTTAATGCATTCTCTAAAATAGGATTCTGTGTCAAAGTGCAAAGTGATATGGCGGACAGAGAATTTCGCGTTTGGGGGGCAGGGTTCACCACCAGCCCATGGTACTGGAAGTTTTCTATTACTGGAAATTATGCCATCATGCTCTAAATGCCGGAGATGAGAACAGAAAATCATACATGGAAGTTGCATCACTTGCTTCTGAACCACATCTTTGCTAGCATTAACAGAAGGAGCTTGAGGAAGCAGCTGTAAAAGCAAGGCCATTATGAAATAGTCAATAAGGAACACAATCATCAGGTCTATGAATGGCGAAAGATAAAATTTTGGTAGAATTTTGTGGAATCATGTGAAGCAGATGGGGAAAAAAAACAGAAACTAAAAAGAAATATGGAGAGAGGATGCCCCAGGTCTCTAAGCACAGTGATATGATCGGCGAATTGGAAAGTACTTAGAAGCAATACCTTCTGTTTTTCCCGTCTCTTTAGTATCTTCATATGGCATTTTTTGATGTAGTGCGTCAAATGATATCGAGAATGTCTCGAGCAAAGCTGTTCTCTGATCTCTGGGTTGTCAGTTAGCCAGTCAGATATATCCTTGGATTTAACTACCTCGTCCTGTTCCAGTGATTCCAACCAGGAATAAACCGGTAGCCATTGATCGGTACGTTGAAACCGAGCTGGTGGATAATTCATATGACCTGTTGTTTCCTTTTCCTGCCATAAGAAAAAATATCGTGCATTCGCATGAATTGCCACTCAGTGCCTAGTAAATAGACATGGCGATATCTTCAGAAGTTAAAAAATAATAATAATGATAAAGCATGCAATAGAAAGTCAATCAAAAGAGTTTAGGTTTCATGGACTTCCTGCAAAGATTTTGATCATAACAAGATTGCAAGACCTGCACCAGCTATGCAATGGTTCTTTTCCCCCTTTCAGTACAAGTTGATAGGAGAATGATACCCGACTTCATACATTTCTGTGGCTATATAAGTTCATGATCTAACTTGATATGCTCTTGAATCCCAAGGGGATCCTTCATTAATAGAGAATCCAGAACATTTAATAATAACAACTCCTCCGCAATCAAAGAGAATTCAGAACATTTAAAAACAAAATCTCCTCCGCAATCCATCACTTACTAAAAGGACAACTCCACAACATCGCCAAAAAGAAAGCCAACTCTTGATATCTGACAAGATCCCAGCATTTAGCCTCGCGATTATGAAATGAGATAGCATCACAAGTGATTTTGTCATGCTACTAATTTCATTAAAGTTTAGCAAACAGAATTTATGCAGAAATAAATGTCAATCCATCTTTTCTTTTTGAATCTCAATCACATTTTTAAAACCTGATATCTTTTTGCAGATCCGATGTGATTATTGTAATGAAAGCATTTTAAGCTGGAGCATACATGATATTCATTATACAGAAAGCACACAGTGCATCATCCAAATGAGTATACTGGATGATTAAAGTCAATCAAGTAAACATAGCATGAATCAAAACATTTCAGCAGCTTGTTTCCATGCTCTTAATCAATTGATTACAATTCAAATCTATGCTTTCCAACTGCTTAAACTGAGTGAGCACACTCCTCTGGATAATTAAGGACACTCTTTCCAGTCATTTCAAGGCTCCTGGCAACAAATTTTGGAAAGTATAGCAGAACTGAACCATCTATTGACAACATTCCAAGCTTTTTCTTATTTTTTTGAAAGAAACATGCAATGCTTTAACCCATTGAAACTCTCTATCTTTTAAAAAATTTGTATCCCAAAACTGAAAATAAGTTTGGGCGCTAATTCCCTCAACAAGTCCTCTGCACTCCAATCATATTAATACACTGTACACAATTCAACCTGAACAACAAAACTAACCTCTACTCAACTCAGATAACCCCGTCTAAACTCTCTTCTAGCTTTTTTTCCTTTTCTTTTCGTGGGTGATCATGCATTCATCTCAGGGTTCTCCACAAACTATACTTCCTCCTGAGAATGGCCTGACAATTCATGACTCCAATAACATTCTAACTGCTCTCCACTTCAGTCTGCACTTCCATCTTACCGGCCATGCTGGCGACACTTTGGCATGCGCCTTCAGTACGTAATCCAACATCCTTTTTTTCGATTCTCTCATTTACTTCTCCTCCTATAAGTAACAACCGATACGCATTTGAAATCGAATCCCCCAAATCACGCACACAATCCAACCCGCCAGCCGGCAAGCATCCGTCAATCCGAAGCGATTCTCCAACATACAAAAGGAAAAGATACGACCTTTCCCCTCGCGAAACAAGTTTACCAACAAGGAGCACACAGCACCGGGCGAAACGACTCGAAATCAAAAAAAGGGGGACGGGACGGCGGAGACGGGCGTGTACCTCTCCAGGGATTTGAGCCGGCAACCGGAGGATGTTCTGAATGGAGAGGAGGCGCTCGATGAGCTCGGACCTCTCCATGTACCTGAGCTCCGACGGCAGGGCGTCGTGGTTCACGTCGATCCAGGCCTCGACGTCGGTGGCGGTCACTTCCTTCGCCTCCGGGAAGGCTCGGAGCCAGGCTCGCGCCATGACCTCCCATTCCTGGGTCTGGTCGGTCTGGCTCGGGACCGGATCGCGCTCGTCCTCGTCTTGGGGTCCCGCCGGCGGCGGTGCCGAGCTCGACATTCTCGACCGGTATGGAGCTCAGCTCGAGGTCCGGGACGAGGCGAGACGGGACGCCAGGGGTCGCATTTGAATTGGAATACGAGGTATCATACGGTCATGTACGTCGTATCATACAGGCCCAGATACGCTGGTTGGGCTGGGACATGCTCCACGGCACGTGGCAAAGACAGCGGGCCCGTGGGGCGAGATTACGGGCCCCGATGCACAAAATTGTCCGAATAGATTTGACCCGTTACCGAATCCGATGGGCCGTATTCATCTTCTTACTTTACCATTTCAAGAACTAGAAGAGCAGCATATAATCATCACTACCGCGGCTGGCAAGATTGCAAGATTCGAAACTCTTCACCATCAAATGGAACATGAGACCTGCGCTCGAGAGCCGGACATGTGTCTTAAATTATCGCAGATAGCTCATCCAACGATAAATGAAAAATCTTATATAGCATGTGATGTGCAATATATTTAGACATTGTTTGGACATTCACATTAGTTAAATTTGGTTAGAATGTTTGAGAGAATTGGTGAGAGAATTTGTTAAAGTATAAGAATTTGATTGGACAAATTAAAAGTATAAAAACTTAACTAGAATATGTACCTAGGTATGGTGATCAAAAGTAGAATTTTTCCTATTTTATAAATCTCAACCTTCTATATATTCTAACTTTAAAACGCAACACTAACCATATGACAAAAATGAATTAATTTGGAGCAAAATATCACTTCAGATTCGGTCATATTCTTTTCTCAAATAGAACGTAGAAGAAAAATTACAACCAAAGAGGAGCTCATATCTCAGCTCCCATCCGTTGCTACATTACGAGGAAGACCAAATTCCTCTCGAATTAGCAAATACGAAAGTCCATAATTTCAGGGGATGTTGTCACAGGTATGTATTTACTTATTGCCCGCGTCGATCTGGCTTTGCCAAAGCACCCGCAAGTCTATTAGCTTCCTAAAGCACGTGCCTCATTTGAGCCATTGCAACGGTTGCAGTAATGCCTTGCATCGACATTGGATTTTCAAATCAATCTTGCATGACGACATTCAATATCAATTGATCATCGGACTTTAATTCAAATTTTGCCCTCGAGAACCCTATTCAATTGAGCCGCCGCGGTGCTTTGGCCTCAGTTGGGTTTCCAAAAACAAAAGTGTTACCGATCTTTTAACCCACTTTCCATTTCTTTAGTGTCTAACGAGACCATCACCCTCGCCATGCCATCTACTTCTAAAAATCAAACTCTCCAAGTTTTATACTCACGACAGCGTTAAAAAACTCAGCAACCTCAACCTGGCTTGCATGATCAAGTTAGAATTAGCTTTTACCATTATAAAAAACTTTCCAATTTCTTTTTAGCCGAAAGAGTCCAAATCATTATCGGGAGTAAGATTTTCCACGGAATAATAGGATTTCCGCATTAGCACCTGGCACTAACATTACCGTCTATATAATCTTTCAGAGATTATACACAAAAATAGGTTCGCATAAGCTCCTGGAGAGCAGATGGCGTCGACGTTCGTTCCTCCATCCGCGAGCTTCGTTTAAGGAATGCCTGAACTGCTTTCTGGCGTTCGTCCTAGTGAATTTCCCCAAAGCGAGGCCTTGGATTACCGGTGCCACGGCCCAGGTGCATTTTGGGTTTCTACTTCTTGGAAGGCTGACAGATCACAGGCCCTGATGCGAGAACTGTCCGACCGAAACCGAAGACCGCACTCTTCCTCGTCGCTTTCGCCAATCACACTGTAAGAAGATCTGCTGTTTTTTTGGTGCTTTTTTCTTCCTTTCGGCGAGCTCTGCACCCGCGAAAACAAAAAGGGGTTGCATGCTGGTGCTGGGAAGGAATCGGCTTTCAGCGCTAAGATAGTCCGCTCTCGATCAGTGCATCGTCGATTCAGTCCCCGATTTCGCAGCGAGGGAGGGAGGTGGGGAAATGGAGGCCGAATTGAAAGAGATGCTCGACGATCTCGAGTCGCTCGGGCGGTCCTTACCCGATCCTTCCCACAATGCCTCCATCGACAAGGTGCTTACTTTGGGCCTCGCTTCGTCCGCGTGCGTCCGCGATCTCCGCTTTTCCCACTCGCGCGCCCGACCGCGCCTGCGTTATGCGTGCCGGGCTCGTTTTTTCTGTTGCTCGTGTCCTGTCGTCGGATGCTGATTGTGATTTTCGTCGCGATCTGCGGCATTGGGTTTGGCAGAGATATGGCAGGATGAGATATCTGATAAGCATCCGTCGCCGTTGTTCTCGTGAAAGCGTTCTCCGGCGTTAGAAACGCACGGGAGGTGTTGGATCCCGATAGTGTAGATTTGAGCGTTGGAGGGTTTATTTATTTGTTTGTTTTTGCATTGGATTTGGAGGGTTTATATGAATTGCCTGAAAAACTATGCGTGGACATGGGAGAGAGTTATTGATTGTGTCGGCTTTCCATTGCTTCATGACTTTTAATAATTCTGAAAACTGAGGAGGATCAAAGAGGAAAACTTCAGTTCGAGGAAGCTTGTGTCCTTGAAATGAAGCTGTTTTTTCCTGTAATAAATGAGCAAGGTGCTGAATATGTTTGCCTTCGTCTGGTGTGGTTTGTAGCTGAGGTCACGGGTGAAGCATCTATCCGAGCTTGCAAAGTTTGCCCCAGTTCGTCGCTCGAAAGTCAAGGTGTTATTCTGTTGGTTCTCTATTCCTGTTGTCTCTATGTTGCCGGGTTGTTAAACTTTGCGATTATGATATGGAGATATGTGTTTTTGTTCCATTGGCAGGATATGAGTGCTGAGGTTGTAGACAGTAACCCTTACAGTAGGCTCATGGCACTACAAAGGATGGGAATTGTGGAGAATTATGAAAGGATACGCGAGTACTCAGTTGCTATAGTTGTCTGTACTTATCTCTTCCTTCAATCTGTACCACTATGAAAATATAGTTTTATACATGATAAATAAGTTGTTCATAGTGCATTTGCACAATTCACTCAGCAAAAAAAAGAAAAAGGTTTTCAATTGACTAGCTTAGACATTTCTATTGATGTCATATCGAACTGCAGGGAATTGGTGGCGTGGGAAGTGTTGCTGCTGAGATGCTCACGCGGTGTGGTGTAGGTCGCCTCCTGCTGTATGATTATGACAAAGTCGAGTTAGCTAACATGAACAGGCTATTTTTCCGTCCAGAGCAGGTAGCTGACGGCGCTTGAGTTTTCATCCTTTACAATCAATGTAATAAAATCAGGAATCCCTCGCCTTCAGCAATTAATTATAAGACTGAGATCAAAATATAACTGTTAGAAGAGTAATGCTGGCCAGAGTTGCTTGTACAATATATAGCATGCATGTTGGTATCTGATTTGGTATTTCCTTGGTCAATGGTCACTCAGATGTCTTTCTTTTACCTTCTTAGGTTGGGATGACAAAGACCGATGCTGCTGTACAGACTCTGTCAGACATAAATCCAGATGTTGTCCTTGAGGTATGTACTTTGTCCTGTTCTTGTTGGAGGTCAACCCACATCTCTTGGCAGATATGCATTTCTGAATCCCGAGCCAAGTTTTTCTCAAAATGGCAAAATTGATCCAGCATCATAAAAGCCTTCATCGCAGCTTGTGATGATGTTGTAGAGTTGCCACATCTATGGACATTGATGTGTTGATGTGGATTTTCGATCGTTCACAAACATCACTGACCTAAAGAGATAGTTAGGTTAGTTTGACATTGATTTCCTATTACTGGCCTATGCTAATTTATAGTTCTACTTCTAGCTTAGGCATAGGTGACTAGATGTTTCAAAACTATCCGCTAGGAATATCCTTGTCACTCAAAACCGGTTGAATTTGTGGGGTCTGATGTGAGTATTGATTCTTTCTGTTCCAGTTAATCATTCATTGTCAACTTTTTTGATTTTTTCAGAGCTATACATTGAATATAGCGACAGTGCAAGGCTTCGATACCTTCATATCAAGTTTGAGGAATAAGTCCTTTCGTCCAGACAAAGAAGGTAGTGGCGTGGATCTTGTGTTAAGCTGTGTTGATAACTATGAAGCGAGAATGGTTGTTAACCAGGTAGAGTTGTTACCTTAGGTGGGCTAGAACTAATTAGTGATTTCGTTTCATTTATATAAGAACGAATTATACATATCTTGGTATGGTTTTATGGAATGTTTTCAATGGCTACGTGACATCAAAATTCTTGTGGTCATACAGGCTTGCAATGAGTTGAATCAGACATGGATGGAATCTGGTGTGTTACATACTCTCTCTCTCTCTCTCTCTCTCTCTCTACACTACATACATAAGTACAATTTGGTCAGCTGGTTTAGTTGTTCAGAGTGTTACTGGTCCGGAGCAAAGTCCTTGAGAAACCGAGAAAAACCTAAAATATTGCTTCCATTTCTCTTTTCTGTAGTTCTAATGGTTTTATAATGCTATGATCACCATTGATTTTAATTGTAGAATTGACCACTGAATCGACCTAAAGGAAGACATGCCTAATTGTTCTAAGTCATTGTTGAAGTGTGAAGAATCTGGTTGTAGTTGTAGTGCTTTATGTAAACTGTGCTGATGCGGTGAAATGTTACCGGGATCTCTATATTCCTGATTTGCTAGAGGATTCATTCATGGGGAAATGTGTGCAGGTGTCTCTGAAGATGCTGTGTCTGGTCATATCCAATTGCTGATTCCTGGGGAAACGGCTTGTTTTGCCTGTGCTCCTCCTCTTGTAAGTTAGCATTTGAAGTTTAACGTGGAAAACTCGAGGATGAATATTAATGTAGATCTGTATGTACTTTCATATGCAGCCCTTTTCCTTCTCATTGCACATTGGATGGATTTGTCCCTTCACTTATGGGAAAAATTAGTTTTTATACTGACTTGTAAGAAAACGAACCGGTACTTGATCAACTTTTGTATAAGAATCTGGTCCTTTTTGTTAAGTGCTTTTCTAATGGGATTTAGTTGGAGTCAAATCGTATCTGTGTGTAAATATCTGAAGAGGATTGAACCTCTAGACTGCAAGCCCACATTTATGAAGAATACATAGTAAAGGAATCTTGTGCATTCTTTTACTGGTCTGAAAGACGTTAGCACTTTCGTCTGACTTGCTTGATGTGATGGATTTTTGATTCATTTATAACATGGAAGTTGAATTTGGTTTGCATCCTTTTATTACTTTCATTTTTTTACTTTTGTTGGGGGGAGAGTTTTAAAGAAACTTTATTTTCTGGTGGTGATATACTTATATCTCATGGACTATTTTAGGTTGTAGCATCTGGAGTAGATGAACGTACACTTAAACGTGAAGGGGTCTGTGCTGCATCGTTACCAACTACAATGGTAAACAGGTTCTTCCTCCTTTTTATGTGTTTGTGGTGTCCACTGAATCATAACATCTGCAAATTTCCAGGGAGTTGTTGCAGGTCTTCTTGTTCAAAATACACTAAAGTTCTTGCTTAAATTTGGACATGTCTCGCCATACCTGGTACTCTCTCTCTCTCTCTCTACATGCATGCATGCATAGAAGCTGGGATTGTGCTCTTTTTCCTCCGAAATTCTGAAAGTTTTTATTGATTGATTGCAGGGATACAATTCCCTGAAAGACTATTTCCCAACCATGGAAATGAGGCCAAATCCTCAATGTGCAAATGCAGCATGTCTAGAACGACAGGCAACTAATTTGACTGGCCTTTGTTTATGACACAGCTTAATCTGTCCACTGATACATGATTTATTTATGCGGTTCTCTTTTTATTTGCCCTGCAGAAAGAATACATGCTTGCGAAGCCAGCTAGGGATGCTGCAGCTAAAGCCAAGATGGAGGCTGAGGCACCATCTGCTGCTGAATGTCCTCTTCATGCTGATAATGAGTGGAACATAAGGTAATCATTGTGTTCGACCAAATCATTTATAAAGATAGCTCTGTGTTTCTGACACCTCATTGAACCTTTTCAGTTTGAGAAAATAATGAAGAGGACAGAAGGGACAGGGACAATCTTTTTCCTTTCTTGTCATTTTTTTTTTTTGTTTGGGGGGGGGGGACCATATAAGATGGGACTCCTCCTCTTGCAAAATCCAGCTACTTTGGTGGAACACTTAGTGGTTCCTCGCAAAGTAACAAAATAACTTTTTTCTCGTCTTCTACTATCTGATGTTGTCCCAAACGATAGAATGCATTGGAATTTGAACCGTTACCCTCCCCTGAACTAAACTTTATGTGTGAAAAATGGTTGCCACGTCATATCAGAATGACTTGTCCTTCCATAGTTTTCATGACCAATCTAATGTGTTTGGGTGTTCTCTTTCTAGGACTTAGTTATGGTGTCTCGAGATTCTTTTATTCTGACGTTTTCTTCTGTAATCTCATAAGATGGGACTCCTCCTCTTGCAAAATCCAACTACTTTGGTGGAACACTTAATGGTTCCTTGCAAAGTAATAGAATAACTTTTTTCTCGTCTTCTACTATTTGATGTTGTCCCAAACGATAGAATGCATTGGAATTTGAACCGTTACCCTCCCCTGAATTAAACATTATGTGTGAAAAACGGTTGTCACGTCATATCAGAATGACTTGTCCTTCCATAGTTTTCATGACCAATTTAATGTGTTTGGCTATTCTCTTTCTAGGACTTAGTTATGGTGTCTCGAGATTCTTTCATTCTGACGTTTTCTTCTGTAATCTTTTCTTCTCATCATTGTTGTTGATGATCTGATGATTTTTCTCTAATTTTTTCGCCTCTTCAGTGTTGTTGATGATAATGATACAAAGAGGACGGATGCTGCAAGTTCAGGTGACCTTCGTCTCTCTTATTTAAAGGAAGTGTTTCACTGTAGGAAACTTGTTATTACATATATACTTGTGCAAGTTCTCATTGCTGGTATCTCTTTTCATGGGATGGTTCTCATAATTTTGGTTGAGTTCTCATGGCTGATTTACCGAACATTTCAAGTTTCATCCACGACCAGTTCCTTTTGGAAAATCTGGCCTTATGCTGTTGCATATTGGAAGTTTTATATTTCAATGGTGACAGATACGAATAAGGAAATACCACTTTGCATAATTACCCCACTTCCCTGAATGCACATGTAACTGAGCTGAGCATTTGACCTGTCAGTTTATCTTTTCAGTGTTTACTCCCTCTCGTTTCTCCAATTTGTTTGAGGTTCCATGTTTGTGATGTAGTTCTGTCATTCACTGAGGATTATAATTTTTAAAAGTTGGCATCTTCAGGAATTTTCCCTTTTAGTGTATAATCAGTTGTTGGCTGTATTGTATAATTCTGAATAGCTGTTACAGTTCCAGATTTCATGTTGTTCCCCAGCCTTTTCTTTCAGTTCTTAGTGTGCTCGCTTGCAACTTTAGTTCAGCCGTCATCATCTGACTTTATGTTCCATGCAGATGCTCTTCCGGAAGGACTCACTCGAGAACTTCCTAGTGCTGATGAGTTTAAGAATGCTCCCGCTTCTGGATCAGCAGATGCGAATATTGATGACCTCGAAGATCTAAGGAAGCAACTTGAAGCCCTTAATTCTATTTGAGGCGCAAACTATGTATTTCACCTAAAGTGACTTTCTCAGAAAATTTTTGACCAATTTCGAGGAGCCTTCAATTTGTGACACAGCCTTTACACACAAGTAGAAGAAGAAAATCAGAATTGCAGTCTTACCTTACGTGGTGTCATTTTTTTAATCCTTTTTTCTTCGCCTCTTTCTTTTGCAAAGACTCTTGAAGGCTTCACATGTAGCATGATTCGTAGGTTTAGAAATTACAAGTTTACATGGGTTCAGCAAGATTAACGAAAGGTTAAGGGAACTAAACTATCCTGTTTTGCTGGTTTTTTTTTCCCTTTTCTTCTTTCTGACCGTTTTGGATATTAGCTAAGCTCAAACGTAGAGAGGATAGCAATGGCAGCAATTCCATTGATGCGAGGGTTGTGATTCGGCTGAAACCTGTGGTTGAGCAAGTTCGACCGCGGAAAATGATGGGAAACAAGCCCCCGGCCTTGTTCTGGTTCCACTCTCAAGCTCTGAGAGGTCTGAGGATCCATTCCCGTCTTCCCTTGCGATGAGAGTAGCTAGGAGATCGATTTACCTGTGGCTTAGCGAAATTCCGCGTGACGACGACGGTCAGAAAGTCGGGTAATTCTGATGTTTCAGCCAACTCAAACGGGAAACTGCCATTGAGTGCTCATTTTGCAGACATCATGTCGTAACGGGATCGCTTGCATCATACATGGGGTTCGGGGGAATTCTTCTGATGTCATTGTCAACCTCTGGGACTCCGTTGGCATCTCTTGGATCTAGGGAAGGTCTGGGACCAGAGACGAAAGAAAGAAAGCGATCTTCAAAGGCTGAAAGATACGGTAAAAGGAAGTGCCTGACGCGCATGGTACCACTACAGATTTTGGGGCTGGCTCGCGGGGGCTGCTGTTCGCTAAGGCTTTTCTTTATGGGGGTGGCCTGGCGGGCTCATTCCCCTTTCGCTCTCCCTTAGTTTTTCCACTTTTTTCCTCTTTAATTCGACAGATCATGCTTAGCCAGAAAAGGGATTTGGGCACGTGGTCGTGATGATCAAGATTGAGTATTCTATTGTGATTTGGCTGATACGTGCAAAAAAGCAGCCTTTTAGCTCATGCTAATACGCCAAGAATTGTAATTTTACCAAGCATTCAACCGGCAGCTGCCGATTAAGATCGAGAGCACGCCGAGATTGTAAAACCGGATCTCACGTTTGGAATCATGATTCTCGAACCGTCAATGTTTGAGAAAGCGCAAGAGAGATCGAACTCCTCATATGGTGAGAACTAGGAAGTTGCGTATTTTCCTTTGCAGATCGTCGTTTCGTCGTATAATATAATTTAATGCGTTGTACGAACTCGGTTATTTTAATGAAAGGAAGTTTAATATGTAGAGCTCCCAACCAATTGGGAGCAAGTAATGTGAAAATGGAACTAAGTTGCAGAGCATGCTTCAAGGGATTAAAGTGAGAAGGATCAATTTTTTTTTTTTTTTTGGATCGATGAGACGGATCAATTGGATTATCAGGACTGTCACTCGAGTGGGGGCCATGGAGCCGCAAAGACACATCTTTTGCAACCCTTTAAAGAACGCAATGGAGAAATTTTGCCCATCTTCGAATGTTTGAGGTGGGCCGCGTTTGATTAAAGTTAAAAAGAGTGTACCTCATAAAATTTAAAAATAAGTAAAAATTCAAAGAAACGATAGACTAAACTATGTATTTCCAAGGGTTAACATTATGAAAAAACTCAAAATTAATGCACCTATAACAAATTTATCTTAAATTAATTTTTAGGCCACAAAACATCCTAAAACATCCTAAATTGGCATACCCATGGAAAATTTTATTTTAAACTAATTTTTAAGTTGCCAAAACCTTTAAATTGGTATAATCGTGACATATTTACCTTCTACTAGCTCCCTTCAAATTTATTTATGAAATTGCTAAGCTAAATGATACATGATGAGTATGGCAAGTTCATGTAAAAATTCATATTAATTTGGGATAAATTTGTCACAATGTACTAATTTGGAAATACACCAGTTTGGTTTTTTTTTTTTTTTTTTAGGGTATTAACCCTATTTCCAATTAATAAGGCATATCTACTTATGTGATCGGCTACTATAGACTCGAAAACAGAAATAACAAAAATAGATTCCGCATTTATAGAGATCGGGCCTCGATTGCATCCTTGAACTCTGGACTTGTGTTGGCAGACCAAGCGCTTGGACACTCAACAAGCTAGTCACTCATTAAGACCGATACCAATTCAATTTTGTCAATGTACTTTTAGAATATCCACATGAAATTTCCATGTAGTCTTTCTCATCATCACTAAAAATTGTTGACACGGCCTTTAATCGTCGCTAATCATTTTACGTGACACATTAATATGGACAACTTATAGATCGCTGGGTCAACATAATTAATGGGAATGACTATATTAGGACCACATTAGCCAAATTAGAACTACATCCGTGCGATGGGTGCGTGACCGATTGGGTAACTGTCCCACCAGGGAATGCATAGCGCTCCAGATGGAAACCAAGCAAAAAATGGCTGTTTACGAGAGGGGGGGCCCACGGGGGGAAATGAACGGTCCAAGCGAGGAGAGCCAGCGACCCGCAATCATAGCCAGCCAAAACCCCCCCCCTCCCCTACGCACTGTGCCCCTCCCACGTGCCAATCTGCCCCGTGGGTGGGGGGCGTGGCCTGCCCCTCCCTTACAAAAGTCGGGGAGCTCCTTTTCTGGTACTGAGGCCCGACAGCTTCAGCCCTACCATAAAGTCATCTTCATTTCCCCCTATAAAAAAAAAAAAAAAAAAAAATGAAATCTCTTTCCAAAAAAGCCCCCCAAAATTACCAAAAATTGAAGAAAGTATATGAAATCCCCTCAATTTATATAAACTCCCCCTACGCACGTGCGAGCGTAATTATTACACGCCCACGAAGCCGCGCCACCCGCCCCCCCACCCCCGGGGGCTCTTTCAGTCGTCCTCATCTCCTCCCGTGGAAAAGGCGAAACTCAATAATTAATAAATTATCGCGAAGAAAAAGAGGCGAAAAAGGAGGAGGGCGAAAAAGTGCGAAGATACAAACGCTTTGGGAGGATCCAAAAGCTACTCAATAGCCTAATAACGCAATCCGTTACGCGCGCCATCCCTTTGTCCCTTCACATGTAACGGAATTCTCTTCCCCCCGCCGCGGGCTCGTATCCCACTTTTCTTTGACCCAAAACGCCCTCGCGCATTCCGCCCGAATCGCCAAATTCTAATCCCATTTGTGTATAGTGAGCTAAAGTAGTTAAATTTTTCAATAGAGGTGTTAAAATGCATTATAGACACATTTATTAATCTATATTTAATGAGCTTAAATTTTTATGAATGAATTATATTCAATAAATGGGTATTTAGATCTAACTTTATGGGTTATAAATGGATTGAATATGAATATTAAATGAGTTCATGTCTAGCCCAACCTATCACCTCTAGTCTAGACATGTACAAAAAAAATAAAATCATGGGCTCATTTCTTAATTTGTATTTGATGAGTTGAGTTATTAAATAAGTTAATTATATTTTAATGTAGGTGTTAAATGGATTTTTAATTTATTTAAACGTTACTCAATCTACTCTTCATTCTCTTTTGATCTCACATGTACTTGTTCGCTCTATGCTTTTCACCTTAGTTTGAGTATGAATTTTCTTCAGTTGAGTTAAATATATAAGTGTTATCAGGTCAAATATGAGTTTGGTAGGAGGTTCGATGACTAGATTATGGATATAGATCAAACTAGGTTAAATATGTCAATTTGGGTCAAACTATTTTCGACCTAACACATTTATCCAACAAGTCTAATATTAGATGTTTATTGTTATAGGGAAAAGTGTTAAAAAAATCACAAACCCTTTGCATTTATCCCAATTTAGTCTTAAAATTTTTGTTGGTACCAATTTAATCTTAAACTTTTTTACTTGGTGTTAATTTAGTCGTTTTCTAGTTAATTTTGGCCGGATTTTGCTGATTGGGCGTCGGCCAACTAACTTGGCACCATCCGTGGTGGATAACTTTAATAATATTTTTATATTTTTGAATTTTTTTCTTTTTCCTTTCCTTTTTCTTTTTTTCCTTCTCATTCTCCTTTCTCTAGATGGTTGCCGAACCTTGCTCCTTTCTCTAGATGGTTGCCAAACCTTGCTGAGCATGGGCAAGGCTTGACCTCGCCGGATTCGGCGAGGTCAAGCCTCACCTAGCCTCTAGCAAGGCCAGCTTGAGATTGTTGCAAGGGCAGCCTCGTTAGCCATAGGTGGGGCTCGATTTTGCTAGATCCGGCAAGGTCAAGCCTCACCTAGCCACTAGTGGGGCCAACTTGAGGCCGCCCTCACTATTACTAACGACAGCTCGAGCCTCGCTGATCATCGCCTTTGGCTGGTTGCCAAGGTCCAATGAATGGGAAGGAGGAGGAGAAGGAAAAAGAAAAAGAAAAAGAAAATTAAAAATTAAAAAAAAATTAAAATTTGCCCACGTTAACATCAACTGTGTCACATTAGTCGACCGGCTCTTAGTCAATAAAATCCAATCAAAATTAACCCAAATGACTGAATTGGCACAAAGTGAAAAGATTTATGACTAAATTAGCACCAATAAAAGATTTACGACTAAATTGACACAAATGCAAAAAAATATAAGATTTTTTGAACACTTTTATGTGTTGTTATATGTCCCTTCAATCGCAAAAGTCAGATGGTGACTTAATAATAGGGACACTCATTTGGATCGTCGGTATCTTCGGATCACAAGTCTATTGTGCTTGGATTAGTGTCGACTTAGATTAGCTAGCTTTTAATTTCACTATTACAACTCTTCGCTAGCGACGTGGGACTTGTAAAGATCCCCCTTTTTTTTTGGGCAAATGACATACTGAGGTTTTTTTTTTTTTTTTTTGGTCAGTAATGACATACTAAAGTTGATTAAGCCATTTTGCATGGTGGCCATGGACAAAACAGTAAAAATGGCATGTGCGAGCTGCTTATATATAGACGCCGAGTTCCGCCACACCCACAGTCTCTTCTTTCGTGACAGCCACCTTGGCCGGTCTCTCTTCGTAGCCTCTGTACTTCGCCTCTTCCTTCTTCCTCTTCTCCTCCAATGGAAGACGACGATGACCAGAAGGAACTCCAGCTCCTGCCTGCTCCGCATTCCACCGCTTCCTCGTCGAACGTGCCCTCCGCGCTGTCGGGTTCCTCGTCGAGGCGCCGGTCGGCCGCCTCCGATCCGTACGAACTAGCCCCCTCCCTCGACCTGCAGCTCTCCATCAGCCTCCGCCCGATCCGCCCGCCTACCAACGGGTGCGCCGTCTCGGGGGGCCCCGCGCGTGAATACGGCGGCGACGCCAAGCCGGAGACGAATAACGTCAGGGCCTTGAAGTGGGAGGCGGCGGAGCAAATCCGGCTCGCCGCGATAGAGAAGGCGTACGCGGAGCGGGTGAGGGAGCTCACGAGGCGGGAGATGGAGCTGGCGCAGTCGGAGTTCGCGCGGGCGAGGCACATGTGGGAGAGGGCGAGGGAGGAGGTGGATAGGGCGGAGCGGATGAAGGAGCGGGCGACGAGGCAGATCGACTCGGCCTGCATGGAGATCACCTGCCAGTCTTGTAGGCAAAGGTTCCGGCAGGCCTGACGACGCTGCGGACCGGAGGCACGCTTCCTCGCCATGAGACGATATCCGTGTTGGCGATGAGCGATGAGCGATGACCTTGATGATGCCGCCTGAACTTTTTCCAATTCAGTGAAGTTGCTGTGTTTTTTCGCACTTCTTTTGCAGGTCTTTTGGTATTGGATTCTTGCAATTCCCTCGTGAAAGTGGAAGCAAAAAAGACTGTGGAGGACATATAAATAATAGGTGGCATGTTGCAAGCATTACTGTCTGCACACCTTGATCTGGGTAAAAGGCACTGAACCCCTGATAGCTTCAATTGTAAGACATGAATATAAAAAAGGAGAGTGATTTCTAAATTCACCTGCAAACTCGGAATGCTGCGCCTGTTGTCCTGCCAAACTATGCGGTATGTTTGCGGTAACTGGCGGTTTCGACGTTTCTCGACTTTGCGGTTGTCTTTGTGAACTGATTTTCTAGGTGGGTTCGGAGTAGCATTCACCGTAAGGGTGAGAATGCTCAACGGCCATGGCATCTAGATAGAGAAGTAGCCCGGAGACATACTACCGAAGCAATCTGTTGTTCCATGGCATCATCTAAGTTTTAGATGGTTTTTCTGATTCCTCCGCTTTTATTTTGCATCGTTCGATGGCGACTACCTCGGATGTTTGTCCCGACTTCTGATGGAACGGTTTAGATACCGGCGCCTGTGACTGCTAAGAAGCAGCTTTTTCGGAACGTCTGCATCGACCTGAATTTGTAACTCCCAAGGTTTTTTTTTTTTCTCTAATCCCCCTAAGACCTTAAGCATAGATGAGAGCATAGCTGTTGATGTTCACTGGAAATGATTAGAGCTTAAAGCTTTTTGAGAACTAGGGAATTTATCCGGTACAGCCACTCTAAAGGATTACAAAAACTGCTGCATAAGAAAGCTGAACTTTGTAGTTGACTTAAAGTTAATCCATATCCAAACTGCATTTTATTATCCTAATTATGAAAACCATTAGTGGCTAAACTCTGTAAGACAAGAGGCATCTCCAGTTGAAATGACCATGACAGAAATTGCTAGTGGTCTCGTGGGCTTCTAATGTTTTAGCCAAACTTGATCGGCTTTTTGATTTCAAGTTCAAGTTTTGATGGCTTTCTAGTTTCCATTACAATTGTGTTTTCTCTCTTAGTTGCAAGTTTTGATGACTCTAATGTCGCCAGATGATATTGGGGAACCAAGGCTCATGAATAATTGCAAATTAAAGTAGTCAAACTGATAAAATTCAGAGTCAACTTCAGCACCTTGATGTCCATAGGAAAAGGCAAACGAATCAGAACAAAAAGCAGCCATTTCATCTACGCAATGGGACAGGATAGCTGTATCCACTTTGTATTCAACTCCTTAACTTTTGCTCATCAGGAGACCAAACACCCACTATCCATGTCTGGGATCTTGCACCGGGGAAAAAGTGGATCCAGATAAGATCATTTGGTATGGGTTTTACCAAAAGCACCAGTCACGTAACAAGATGCACTGTGCCCTCGCAAAGATGTGACAATCGAACTAGCTTGATTTGTCAGCAACCTCGCAACGTATTACTCAAATACAGTTAATCTGTCTGCAATAATACACTCCGCTCGGTTCTTTCACGAGGTCACGACGTAATCGAGTGGAGCAAGGACTTTGGAAAGTTTTCGAAACTAGGTCCTATTTTGAAAAGCATGTTTGTGAGAACTGAGAATCAAGGGAGGAAAAAAGAAAAGAAAAAGCGCAATCCTAATGTCAATAACTATCATGGAGAGCCCTTTTCTTTTTCCTCTCTCTTTTGCCAGAAACTTCTTGACTGCCAAACCAAATGAGGAATCTTGAGGAGAAATCTTTTCACAATTCATAAGCACTAGCGTGTTCTCTCTGGTCCACCTGCTGTTGCTTGCTAGCATACCATCAATAGTACAATCTGATGCCCTTTTAATCAAAAGTTAATGTACTAGAATGAGCCAATTCATCGGAAGCGGTAGTCTGATTATAAAGTAGATACCGGACCGCATTAAGATTTCTGTTCTTTTTCGTCGGAACTGATCTGGTCCAAGTAGATAAGTTTGGCTAACGTGTGGTATCACAACGATGCCCTCTGCAGCCCGCATTAAAACTTTTGGGACCCAGCAGTGCAAGTTCAGGCTCCATGGCTTCGAACCGATATGCGCGACCAACAATTCTCACTGATTGCATACCAGTTAATCAGCACTAAGACTCGGCCTGAAAAGCCGTACTCCACTCCGCAATATGGTCGATGAGTGCTTACAAAATGGATTCCTTGTCTTTCATGTCTTCATTTTGGATACCGTCTTGGATATGCAAGGAACGATCAACTGCAGAAAGGTGGGGGGGGTGGGATAAAGGTGTAGGACATGCCATGAACAATATAATCAAGCCAGTCATCATGACAATACCTTAAATTTGTCTTTTCACATCGTCTTCACGTTGTTGTCAGAGCGAAACTGTGCGTGGATGCAAGATCTTATTATTAGATTTGCTGAAACACAAGGCGAAACGCCAAGTGGAACCTGCACTTCCGCACTCGGATCACCATACACATGAACGTCCGTGAAGGTGTCAATACACATGTCAGGCTCCCTGAAGATTTCTTCTTGGCACGACCAACCACCCGAACCGATTCGAATCGCAGCTAATGGTGGTACTCGATGCTACGCCGTTTGGATACAGTTCGCTTCGGGATGATTCCGAACATGACTTGCAAGCAAGTCTTTTTAGGGGGTACGGGGGCGACGCTTCCTTCGGGAGAAACGGTGTTCCTCTCTACCTGTATTTCACCGTTCAAAGTCCGAATGAATATTTGGCCAGGGACGAGTTAGGCACAAGAAGAGGACTTTGAGAGAGAGAGAGAGAGAGAGAGAGAGAGAGAGAGACAGAGAGAGACTGAGAGGGAAGGGGACAAAAGATTGTGGAGCTGATAAAAAGTCATGTGAGGACTACTTCACTGTCTTGACTTTGATTATTGGGGACATGAGCAGATGAGAGAGGAAGGAAGATGAATATGCCATACATGCCCACCTAAAGCACCTCTCATCGCTTTCTAGGATTGGAAGAACAAGCAGGATACAAGATGCCATACCTTTCGGGCATATTCAATCCGAAACCGACCCAAAACAGAGGCAATAGAGAACCGTGGTGGGATTCGAAATCCTCGCGCAACTATCATTAGCCGGAACCAATGACGACAAAGCGCAAAAGCCGAATCGAGTTGGCCAAAGTTACTGATTAAATCACGGTGTCGCCGAAAAGAAGTAGGGGCAACATTCACTGTGCTCTAATCGTCAAGTACAAATCCAACGTGACTCCGGCAATCATAGTGCTTGGTGTGAAATGGGGTGAATAGCTTCGCACTCGAGAGGGATGAGTTAGGAGCAATGCTCGGTGTTTGGGGCAATCATTCGCGCGATAAATTAGAATAGTTACAGGTACGTGGACCATGTGGTTACAGGCAGCAAGCAACATGCATTCTCCAGAGAAGCATGATGATGTTTCTGTCTCAGAAAAGGAACCTTAAAAGAAAGACCAGAGAGCCACATGTCCTTTCGGCAACTCGACTACTTTTCCATGATGGAAGGCGGTGAGTCCGAGCTCCCATCGTTTCAGAAAATCGTCGGGTTTATCACAAATACTACTGCTTCGAGTTAAAAGAATAATACAGAAAACAAGAATTCGTCTATTTTATGAAAAATGCATAATTAAATTTTTTTAAAGATTGATTCATTGTATCGTTAAAAATAATTAGTTAATAAATAATTTTTTTATTATCGACAGTAATATATATTGAAATTTTTCTTGGACAATGGAAATTTTTTTCATTTGTTTATTTTTATAATAGATAAAAATGATTATTTTTTGGAAATATTTTCTAAATTATTCATTTTTCAAAAAACAAAAGTACCCTAAAATTGAGAAAGTTATGCATTTTTCAATGTGTTGGAGAAGAATACATAAGTCTATTTATAGGTTTTATTATATGACTATAAACTATTTAAGATTAAATGTCAATTAAGATATACGCATAATTTTGAGAGATATAGAGAGAATTATCAAATATTTCTAACATAAGAAATTATCCTAGAGAAATCTCTGATTATTGCTAACGCTTCAAAATTTTAAAATTTGGCATCAACAATGAAGGATACACTTTCTAATCAATATCAGCCAATATTTGCAAAAAAGGAAAAGACAAGGAAGAATTTAAAAAAAAAAAAAAAGGCAAGCATCGAAATATGCTCAGGAGAAAACATTCCATCACCGCAAGAGAGAGTTGCTAAGTATGCAATTGTTGAATGCCGGCGTATTTGCCGAACGCTAAAATATAGGATTCTATCGACTCAACATTCGTTGCAATTTATTGCGAACTTGAAAAGCGGCCTGGTCACGCTTCTATCCTGCTTGTTTTTCGGGGGGCGACAATCGATTCGGGGTCTTTTTCCATTTGGTCGATGTTGTTGTTAGTTAGTTTAGTTAGTTGATCAACGGATTCGGATTAACACGAAGCAAACCCCGGGGGGTGTTGGCGGGAACCGGGGATGTACAGTTGTAAGGCGAGAGTCTTTCCAAAAGAGTCCGGGCCTCGTGAAGAAGATCCATGCGGATGGTGGGCTTCGGGGGTTGGGCCACGTTCAGAGAGTCAAAAGCATATCGTCCACATGACCCGTCAACCGTCTGCGGGTGCTTCCGATTTTGGACCACCGCTCGGTTGTTCTTCAACTTCTTCTCGCGACGTGACGTCAATTCTCAATGATTGGACTGGACTTGAGCCCCTCCCCCCCCTCGTTCGCCTCTGGTATTGAGAAGATTGGACCACAGCTCCTTTAGTTTCAATTTAGAACCAATGGCGTGTTTACTTCGACAAAAATAATGCTTTCTATTATTTTAGGAAATTCATTTTCGTAATTTCAAACATCCATTTTTCTTTGATCATAATTTTTTTTTTAATCTTTAACTATAATTGACTTTCTGTCAAATGATTATTTTCAGTCAAACATATTAAACGAGTGAGTTGAGTCAAGTTGAAAATTATTTGACTCGGATTGAGTTATTTAATTTGTTTTAATCCATTTCTATGTAATATGAATTTAATGATTTATCTCGACCCAACTTTAAATCATTGAAACACTTTAATCAAATATAAGAAAACTTATACGGGTTAAGAGTGAAGAATGAAAGAATGCAAAATTGAATAAAAATAAGAGAATGAAGAAGTCATAACATTGGATTGTGAGTCCATTGAACATTTATATTAATTTTAATTTTAATGTTCCAAATCTATTATGATTTATTTAGTGAATATAACCAATCCATATAACTAATACATAGAACGACTTAATCCACTAAAGATGAGTTAAAAAATGGATTTATAATTCATTTCGATAGATCTATTTTTAACTAATCAAACGCATGAAAGTTAAAAAAAAAATTAATTTATAAATTTCCTTTTCATCTGAACAAACACATCCTAAGTTTAAAAGGATGCATAAATAATTACGGTAAGTTAAGACACAAAAATAGATAAATAATGTAGTGCGGCAAAAAAGTGAATATTTGATCAATTGGACCGCACTCAAGCATCGTAATCTCTTCACATCAAATTACAAATTAAAAATTGAATATTTACGAATTCGAGTTTTCACGTCACCTTTTTTTCGTGAAATGAAGCGATGATTTTCTTTTCTTCTCCCGGGCATTGTTCCCGCCGTGCCCAGCCTAAAACGACGGGCCACGATCGAAACGGCGCGTTTTCTGTAAGCATCCATCTCTCCCGCCCCTGAAGTTGCAGCGACCGAGAAGGTTCCCGAGCCGAGCCGAGCCGAGTCGCGCTGCAAGAGTCTCCGCCGTCCCGAGTCGCCGGCGCCGATCGGGTTCACTCCGGCGACACGCGTTCTCCGATGACTACCCCGTAAATATGGCGGGGGACTCTTCGCCGCGCCGGCAGCCGAACCCTAACTCTGGCCCCGCCGTCCCGATCGACAACTCCAAGAAGAGGACGGCGGCGGTGGCGGCGGCGACGAAGAGCAAGAGCGAGTTTGAGTTCTGCAAAGTCTGCAAGCTCAATCACGATCAAGGACAGCGTCACAAGTACTTCCCGAACCACAAGAGATCGCTCTCCGGGTACCTCGATCGGTTCCGCTCCAAATTGGGCGACGTCCGGTTCTTCCTCGACAACCCTAGCCTGCTCCGCCCCGAGCATGTTTCTCGCAATCGGTTCTGGTGCGTCTTCTGCGATGTCGACGTCGAGGAGCTCGATAGTTCGTTTGCCTGGTGAGGACATTTCGGCTGATTCTGCCTGCGTTTTTCGACAATTGGAGAGATCGTCACTGAGAGATTAGTCGAATTTAGGACTGGTTGTATCTTCAACTTGCTCCGCATGTTGTATATAGTTAGAGTCTTCAGGTTCGTTTGCCTGGTGAGGACATCTTTGGCTAATTCTCGCCTGCGTTTTTGGACAATTGGTGTGTGTGTGTGTGTGTGTGTGTGTGTGAGAGAGAGAGAGAGAGAGAGAGAGAGAGAGGAGCTCGATTGTTCATTTGCCTGGTGAGGACATTTTCAGCTAATTCTCGCCTGCGTTTTTCGACAATTGGTGATATAGGCCACTGAAAGATTAGTCAAATTTAGGACTGGTTGTATCTTCAACTTGCTTCGCTTGTCGTATAGTTATTTCTCTATTTCCAGCTTATGTCTGTCTGAGGGAAATTGTACTGAATTCTTATTGGCCGCAGTTCGTTCTTAAATTCTTCATTCGTTCTTGCTATCTCCCTATTCATTGAGTTGGGTTTAATTATTGGTGTCGTGACGGCAGTGGGAATGCAATCAATCACCTAGCAGGTGCAGATCACCTAAAGAATCTGAAGCATTTTATTTGGAAATATGGTGGTGCAATGGACCGCCTCGACGATTTCAGGATTTTGGATGACGATGTAGCTAAGGTATGGTTTGGCAAGTGCTCTTAGAGTGATTTTGTTGTCCTCGAGTTTTAAGTCTTTGGGTACTAAGTTATCCTCTTTTTTGTTTGAATATTGTTGTTCTGGTTGGCATCTTCTTGGTGCTTTGTTAATTTTTATTGATCTACTTGGATAACAAGAAAAGAAATGCTGCTTGTGCAGTGGGAGAAGAAATGCGAAACATTGAAGAAAGAAGCTGCATTATCTGGAGAAGGATCACATGGACCAACATGTGGACTGTCAAATGATATCCAAAATGAACAGAACTATGGGATTGTCGAGAATTTTAGAAATAACTCTGTATATCATCCTCATGAAAACTTTTTGAATGCTGTTATGCCTTTACAATATTATACGAATGAGTATCAGATATCCCATACTGGACCTAACGGGGTTCCAAACACTTGTGGTGCATCTCACACTTCCACCTTTTCATCACCTGTGGAGAAATATCCTGAAGTGTTACCCCAGAGATCTAGTAGTTCAACAGGTACAGAAGTAATGTCCGGTGTGACTCTTTTCCTTTAAATACATTGGTAACGGTAGTAACTATTTTTATGCGAATGATTCAGGGAATGGAAGTATGTGGTGCTCCAGTCTCTATCGAGATCGCGACAAGAACTTTGTTTCCAATGGTTTCATTGGTGATAGTGTGAGTTCTGGATCTCCTCCAGCATCTTTTTGAATTTGTTACTTCAGTTTCTTTATAACTTAACAATCTTTTTGTGGTTGCTCTGCGTTTACACATTAGTATGCACTGTAGGTTCTCCGGGAGCTAAGTTAGGGCCACTCATTTCCTGTTTTAATGTTTAGACTATGAAGCTCAGAAATTGAGTGTCATTCCTTTCTCCTGGTTGCTTTTGGGATACAGGAGGGAATCCCTTTCTGTGCTGTTTTTTTTGGCTTTTACTCTTTTGTAACAGTTTAACTTCTGGAAGAGGTACTTTTCTACAGTAGCAATGCTGATTTTTGTGGGATGTAGCGTCCCTGTTCTCGAGTCTTTGTTGTTTGTTACTAGATAATGTTTCATAATCAACATATGATGTGCTTTACATATTGGATAAGTTGTTCTTTTTCCTACCCAATAGGTACAAAATGTTAAACTCAACCTGCAGGAATTTCCACGTCATACGAGATGTCTTTGTTGGTTTCTTTATAGCACGACCCTCTCAAGTTAGTTTCCCACTTCTTTTTGACCCTGTTGCTGAAGAAGAAATGGCTTTATTTAAATGACTGTATTTGTTTCTGAAATGCATGTCCTCATTGAGTTTCATGCACGCAGTTTTTGCGTTGCATCCATTGGTATTTTTATTGTGCATGCCTCGCTGGTCTATGGTTTTGGCCTTTTTTTCACAGTATGGACATGCACAATATGGTGTATGAGTCACTGTATATAGTAGCTTTCATCCTTAGCATACTTTTGATCACTTTCGTGTTGTAAAATCACGTGAATCAGGTTGGAGGGATGAAGAAAGGAGACAGCAGCTATCAAGGTATCTGTCTTTGCCTTTTACAAAAACCTTATGTTCATCAAAGTAGGGCCTCTGGATAAGTGTTATTGTGAGGGCACCCATCTCTCTGTGTGCATGCGTGTGTCTGTGTCTGTCTGGTACTGGAGGAGGTAATTTGAAGTTTGAGTTGATACTGGCATTCTTGTGACCCTTGCTTTAGGTCTGCAGCTGCTCACTGAGGTTTCTTCCTCATCCCAAGGGGATGTTCAAGGAAATGTGCATTCTGGAGCACCACCTCCTTGGTTGGATGTTTCTGAACGAAGTCAGACAGACAACCACAGACAGCAGCCATCAGTGAGCCTAATTTCTCCTTCTAATAAGCCAAGAAAGTCCAAGTTAAACCCTAAAAGGGTGGGCGCTGCTTGGGCTGAAAGGAGAAAGATTGAGATGGAGATGGAGAGAAGAGGAGAAATCATTAAGAGCTGCAATGATGCTGAATGGCTTCCAAATTTTGGCCGTGTTTGGCAGGCAGGCAGTCGAAAGGAATCGAGAAAAGAATTTGAGATGGAGAAAAGAAAATTGCCTAGTGTTGAAACTCAACCTGAGATGCCAATAGATGTACAGCCCTACATCAGCAAGCGAATGGTAAGTTTTGATTATTGATTATTGGGATACAACGAATACCGACTGCATGATTATTCTGGTTTTTTATGGAGATACCTCAACTGTCTCATTGTATTTCTGGTTTGATTTGTTATCTAAACACCTCATTCACTTTTTTCAGCTCAGCAAGAGCATTCTGAAAATTCCTGGTCATGTGTATCGGCAGTTAGGGAAAAGTTCCTATAGTTATAGTTAGGTTACCTATATAAGCGGACCCAATTAATTATTAGATGACCTTTATTCCGTTTTTTTAACCATTAATACATTTGACTGACTCTTGTTGACTTGAAAGTATGTTACAGACCAGAGTGTTATTATAGATGTTGAATATTGATACCATCTTCTGTGAGGTTCTCTTTTTTGCAGTCTTCTAGTTTAGGGGTGTCTTTTGTTTTGTGTTTTGGTGTTGTAACTATTTTGCAACATTTTGATGTTTTGTCATGAGTGTGCACTTGCCACTAAAAGCTTTTCTTGCTCAAGGTGATTTGTTCGGGGAAGTGCATTTTCATGTCTTCTTTTTTTCCCATAAAGGTTCAGAGGATTTCACTTGTGTTTTATGGAGAACATAGTTGCTTCACTTTTAGACTATTGGGCCAGTTTTCCATGATGTCCAATTAAATCAATCTCTCATTTTTCGAGCCTATTTTGACACTGCATGGGAATCTGCAGCCAGTGTATCTGGCTCATTAAACATTATGGACCCTATTTTTCTTCCTTAATCTTTTACACTATCTGAATTAGCTGAGCAATGTGAACTAATCAGTTGTTTTTCTAATTATTGCAGCGCGGAGATGTAAGCAAATGAGATTTGGTTGATCTTGGCAGTGTAAATATATCTGCGAAGCTTCAGATTATGTTTGGTATGTATAGTTTTTGACCTATTTGCAAGTTTTCAGTTCGACACACCCTTTCATGGCTGCAGTAGTCTGGCAAATTTTGGTTTGTGCCTGGGCATTTGCGACTATTCGTGTCATTACTCATGATCGAGGTGTCCATGTTTTCACTATGAATTATGGAATTATTGGAATGACTTTTTGATGTATTATCATGAGCTTTAGGGCCATATTGTTCTTTCTATTGGATGTTGGACCATTTGGACACTCTTTCTTTCTTGTTTTCATTCATTAAAAAAAAATTGGTTCTGTGTAAGGACAATTTCATGTGCATGGTGAATGGGATTTATTTACATCGGATGCTCTGTGAAATAGAAAAGGCAAAGTTACTACAAGAGGAACTGTCTTGCAAAAGGATCTGGGGTTGTCTCTCTTCTCACGCTGATAAAAACATGGTCTTGTGTATAAGCCGCTATCACCTTTCTGGTAAGGGAAGAAGCCTCTTCTGCTACATATGCCGATAAAACTACACCAGAGGGATGCGTATTTGATGAAGCTTTTATCGTTGCCATCTCATTCTCTGCATTTCGACCTTAATAGCAATTGTTTTCCGATGTGGGCAATTTCCAAAACAAAAGTGGCCATAGCATGTTGTGCACCTACGTGAACCATTCAGTTTCTATGGCGTCTCTTTACCCGTGCTCGCCCTTTTGGAGATTCTCATAATGTGTCACTTCTGTTTTCCTCATGCAATGAGGTTGGAGGAGACAATTGTACCTGTCATGGTTGGTTGGGCAAAATCTTGCAGGGTCTGTATGACCCGGTATTCTGAAATTCCAGAACTTCCCTTTTGAAGAAACCAAATTCTCTTCGCATAAAAATTCCCAGGAAAACCACTTCTCGATGGTGCGATGTACATCATGAACCACTACATCTGTCGTGTTCCCGGCTCTGGCTAATATGCTTGCTGTATAGATTGCTCCCATCCTTCCAGGAGCCTCTGGGTTGCTTCCACTTGGTCCATCCACCACTACGAGATCCCACTTTGTTTTGTACACATCTTGTGGCAAACCTGTTAGAGCCAACTGGCATTTTGACACTTGAAGCAGTGCAGCCCCGGGTGCACAGTTCGGACTTCTCCTTGCATGCTTGAGCAGTTCGTACGCCTCTTTTGCTGGTACATTGTACTGTACCTTGTATATCTGAGTTCTGCCGGCTATCCTTGTTCTATAATTCGTGAACTTGTCAGCATCATCCTCCAGTATGATTGTAGTGCCTCCTGCATTTATTGATGAGAGGCTGAGATATTGTGGCTCAAGACCAAAGATGAGAATGTTGCAAGGTCTCTTCTGCTTGACAAGGTTTGATAGAAGCTTAAATTCCTTAGCCGTTATTGAGGCGGTGTAGGCAGGCGGTGTGGAAGTTGAGTTGCCCGATATTTCCGTTAGAACCTTACTGCACGATGAAGGAGAGGTACATGCTTGTTGCACATGTGGAGGTGAAGCTGGAAGTGGGTGAGGAGATGAAGTGGTGATGAGGATTCGAACGAATCTAAGGATGGATATGGATGCAAGGATCAATACGAAAACTGGTATGAGTTTCCTTACACCAAGTTTCATCTTCCTAGTTCCTCGGAGCGATTTGTGTCTGAACGTCTGGTTGCCTTCTACGTTGGAAGGGCGTGGAGGAGAGTAGCGAATGAGGGGTGTTGCGAGAGTGCAGGACAGAGGTACTTCTGGGGGCATCTTCCTCTCTTTCCTTTCACCACATGTACAGCCACCTTCACATCATCTCCGTAGTGTTGCAGTGGAGGCGTTCTTTTTTCGACGCCATGAGTTGCTATTGACAGGAATCTTTAGTATCCTTATTGCGTCAGGGAGAAGGAGAGAGGCTTTCGCTTCAATTTCAAGAGATCTTTACAAGCTGTCGGCTGGTCACCTAACTGCATTGTGTCAAATCAGATTTGCCTACGTTTGTATTTTCATTGGACAAACATCAGGTGATTGGCGTTTTAATCATTTAGCATATGATGGTGGTTGCCATAATCTGATGTGGGTCGTTGGGATTGCCGCTCTTTTGTGCATAGTTTGAGGTTGAAGGATGAAAATTGGTTGTAAGGCCATTGTCTCAAAATGATGGGCGGACAACTTGTGATGGAGACGGATCTTGTTCCGAATAAGAGGTTAAAATGCCTTTTTGAAGTCAACATAACAGGTGCGAGTCGGCCCAATGAGATCTAGCCACAATCTTTGCCGATTCTCGGGTGAAGTAATTTGAGGACATCAAAAAGGATCATTCAATTATTAAGATGGTTGTTATTTGAATCGGTACAAGAGTTGGTGGTGGTCATGTGAGGAGCGTACAAAAATTGATATGATTGTTTCATTTCGCAAAATATCGTATTTGAATTAAATTTCTACTTTTTCCTTTTCTATTTGAAGTGTCAAAAGTGGATTTTGAGGTTATTTTCATTTCCCAATTTCACCTCCCTCTTTTTTATTTTTGGGTTGTTTGTTCCCTTTCTAGCCAATGGGCAATTACCATCAGCAGATTTAGAGCCAGAAGATCTTATTAGTTTCCAATTTTCTAGAAATATTTTACTGTATCGCATCCTTGCCTTATGTGGTACCTCCGAACCAATCGATAGGTGCCAACTTTCACGAGATAAATTCGGTCAAATAGTCATTAAAATTCAATTAATTTTGACCAATCCAATGTGAGGAAGAAGCCACTTTTAGCTGGGGGAATTCTAAATATGTCGAATGCCCCGATAGGCTCAAAGCTCGAGTGAATGATCCAAAAATAGAATTATTTATATTTGGTACATCAAGGGTCGTACCTACGTCATATACTTAGCTTTACACAAATTTAATTGCTAAGCCAACGACACAAATGTTTGTAGTTATGTATTTATATGGAAATGACAAAAAAAAAAAGGGCAAAAGGCTCATACCCCTTAACGAGGAGAAATTTTGGCAAACGGGTGGATGATTTTGGACGACATTAACATAAGAACCAACGCCCTGTCCCCACTTCGTTTCTTCTTTTAACCTGAGCTCTGTTTTTGCGTCTGATTTGAGGTACGAAAACGCGTGAGGGCATTGTAATAACATCGGATGGCTTTTCTTCCTACCCTCTTTGCAAGATGACTTGGATCGGTTCTGGCAAGCAAACACCTTTAGGGAGAGGTAAAGGAAAAACAAATCAATCACGAGATACGCTTACGACTAATCGGTGAAGAAGCCTCAAGGCCCGAAGGAAACAGACTTAAACCAAATTAAGGCGCCGCAAAAGATAAAAGGCGAGCATGCGAGGAATAGCGACCTGCGATGTTGAACAGTTCTGTATTGTCCAGAACCAGCATCGGACTGTGTATGCGAAGATGTTGCAAAAATAAAAAATAAAAAAGAAAAAGGAAAACTTCGATATAATGAATATCTTACATTCACCTGACGTTAGGCTAGCACACTTACCCGTACTGTTATGAGTTAGCCGAAATCTAAAGCGACATTCTCACGCCTAAAAGATCATTGGAAGCATTTAATGTAAAAATATGTCACTATCGGTTTAAGATTATTAAATGAGAGAGAGAAAGAGAAAGAAATATTTAGTTGAAAGGTCCTTTTCAAGAGGAGTTTCGTATGAAGGTGGCGTGGCATTACTTTAAAAGAAGTGTTGGAATTCTCTAATGAGGACATTGAAAGATTCCAACGGTTAAGAAGGCTTCTTCTCCACAGTAATGGTCGGCCATTTGTCAATAAGCCGTGGCGCATGTACAAATGTGTCTCTCTATATACACACGTCATACCACTTAATGGTGAAGGAATTTAACAGAATAGAGCAAATCAGTCTCAAATTTAATGAACTGATTACATGGTAAAAAACGTGTGAATTACTCTTCTTGACATTTTCCTACTGAAAATTGCCCCCAATCTCTAGAAATCGCTAAAACAAATCAATGGCAGCTGTTCCACCTTAATCTGCGTCAACTAGCCCCCAAACAAGAGATTAAAAAATGGAATCTGATGTCACCTTCCAGCAGCCAAGAAATTAGATGGGAAATTCGTTTCTGCTAATAATCAATGTCGAATGAGCTGTACGAAAGGCATCCTTGTATACATTATTCTAACGTCAATTTGCCAACACATATGATATGGTTTTTCAATTGCTTGTCTGTATGAACGCTTCGCAGCAAGGCATCTTCAAGCTGTATCTTTCTTTCCTCCCGTAGGAACACATCGTAGGTACTGCAATAAAAAGGAATAGCTATTACTTAACTCCATATTGACTGAGTACAATATACTTGCCCGCCAATAGAAAGTACCCGCGTCTGCACAGTGCGAGGACGTTTTTTTTCTGCATAAACAAATAGTCATCCCTGAAGACTAATGGAGCACCAAAGCCATCAAAAGTAGCTAGATGACCATACACCCCAGTTAACAGCTTTTGTACTCGAGGCATAATCGTATTAGAAGATTATGACAATTGTTAAGATAGATATGAGGATATCATACCCTCAGTTAATGGAGATCCAGTTTCTGCATCAAGTTTAAATGTGCAACCTAATACAAGAAGGAACTGCAATCAAACAGTCAAGAACAGTAGTCACGTTGCACTGTGATAAGTAGACAATATCAAGCTGAGATGAGATAAATACACAACTTCTTCTTCTCTCTCATTTTCTTTTGGTCTATTTCTTGGATGGAAACAGCTACAAAAATTTGGTGTCCATGTGGTGCTAGTTCTGTACCTAGATCAGATCCTTTCATTTAATCAGACAAAAAGGTCCTGCATCTAACCCACTGTTCTTCTACCAGTCACAGGTCAAGCAAACCATTTCATATGCAAAAAGTGGGTCCTTGCAACAAGCTGAATCTGAGAAAAAATCACCTCTTCTCAAAGTCTGAACCAAATCCAATGGTCACGAATCCATCATTTCTTTATCTCTGCATGTTTTAGAATCTCTGGAAATGACTTTGTAGACCAATCACAAGCCTATTTTTAAACAACTGTACAATATAGATAAAATATGCTCAGCAAGAAGAAAAAGAAAATAAAAAAAAAAAAAAAAAAAAAAGAAAAAGAAAAACTCATAGATCAAACACCAATGAAGAGGTCAATTGCGCCTGTCCACCAGCATCAGCAAATGTCACTTTCAGAAGAAAATTTAAAATTGAAGGATGACATCCAATCACAATTGAAAATTTTCTAAGCCTAGCCGCATTCGCCTTTTTTTTATTCAAGAACCAAGGTCCACCTTACCTTATTCTCCAGCTGGAAGGTTCTGTAGTGGCAGTATGGGTGATTTAACCAACGTATCAATGCTTGTTTGTTTCCAAAGCTAAAGCAGATCGTTTCAGGTGACTCAGTAATCCTTTGGTCAAAATTGCCGTGAGAACTTTGGCCAAGTCTTCTCTATGCACCTTCCTTCCTCACTTCCTCCAATTCATCCCAACCTCAGCAACTTTTTGAATTTTATCTAGCACGACAGTCCATAACTAATTTCCACCAAATAAAGTGCAGATTGGCTTGTGCTTTTTCTTCCTTCCCTTCCATTGACATCTCTGAAGACTCTTCTATGTCCCACAATTTCCTTATCAGACCAACTCTCCAGCGACATCTCCTGTGCATTTTGAAAGGCATCTCTACAAAGCATCCTATCTTTAATTTCTTAGCCTTTTGATCCTCCCTTCCCTCCTGAATCTTGTCTGTTGCAAAGGAAGCATCTAAACTTTAAACAGTGGCGTACAAAGAAGCAACAATGGGTAGAGACACCAATTCAAAGATAATTTCAACTGCTGGTCTGAAGGTGAGTTCTTCAATTCAAACATTCTTTGATTCTGTATTTCTTGCTTTCTACGATCCTAAAACTAGCTGCGGCTATTGCTAAAATTCGGCTAAAATATATAGGTAATGAAAGAAGATCGACCAAAGAAGTCTCCATTCCAATCTATACTTAAGGGCTCCACAGATGATGGTAGACCAAGCAGCATGGTCATTAAGGTAGGATATTTATCAATCTCTCTCTCCCTTTCTCTCCCTCTGTTTTTTCTTTTTTCCCCGAAATGAGTTTTAGCACTTCGATAGTATGTTGATTTAATCAATTGATGCATTAACAGAAAGCACGTGGTGTGATTCCTGCTCACATAGTAGCAGAAGCCATATCAACACTCCGTGGTCTAGACCTTAGATGGTCCGGGCCAATCACCCCAGCAGAGATGCAATATGTTGAACAATACGTGCTGGCAAAATATCCACAATATGCTGGACTTGTTGAAGGTGAACAAATAGATCTCTCCACGCTTTGCATTAATGAGGAGCCAGTTGAATGCACACTTGATGATAAACGGAGATCACCACGGGCTGGCTTCAGAGAACCCTTGACACCATCTTATGGAAGCAGTCACCCGGATCTAGACAGAACCCAGCTAGAGCCATCAAGATTACTTGACATCCTCACCAAGAAGGCCTCCTTCCCTGGGAGTTTCATCTCCATCCCCGAAATTCAAGCTCAAAATAAAGTTCTGAAGTTCTGTGGACTGCCTGATGAGGATTATCTTGTTCTTTTCACTCCAAGCTACAAAGATGCCATGATGTTGGTAGGTGAGAGCTATCCCTTTTTCAAGGGAAACTGCTACATGACCGTCATTGGAGAAGATGGGGATTACATAAAGGAGTTCGCCACCTATAAAGAATCAAAGATAATCTCTGCACCTGAGACTTGGTTGGATCTGCGGATCAAGGGATCACAGCTAAGCCAGTATTTCCGCAGAAAATGTAAGCACAGTCCTAAGGGGCTATTTTCCTACCCAGCAGATGTGAATGGGACTCGATATTCCATGCACTGGGTTTCAGAGGCCCACCGGAATTCATGGCACGTTCTTCTTGATGCAACTGCATTGGTTGTTGGAGAGGATTGCCTAAACCTGTCACTTCATCGACCAGACTTCATTCTGTGCAGTCTGGATAACAGGCATGCCCATCCTTCAAAAATCACTTGCCTTCTGGTGAGGAAAACATCTTTTGATGCGCCAACAATTGCCAATGAATGAGAAGGATGATTCCATGTAAATATAGAATGTCTTCCTTTCAATTAAGTAACAGCCACACAAGTGAGCTCTGGTTTTCAGATAATTTTTCATGTCTAACCTCATAAGAAAAATTTTCAGAGTTTACATGATTGAAAATAGCAAAGAAATTAACTTTACACAGATCATATCTTAGATGGAGCACAAAGGACCACGTTGACAGATTTGTAGCCAAAGTTGTTATCAAATTCTAATCGTGTGTTCTATGGAATCTCATGCCACCAGTAACTTGCTAAGGCAAGTCTCTACATATATATATATATATTTTTTTTTTTCCCAATGTCATAGGAGGAATGGTTCATAATGCATTTATGCAAGCAAGAAGAAATATACCATCTGGAACTTAACTCGATATTGAGGGTAAACGGCCTATAACAATTGATGCCTGAGGGGATTTATTGATATCTATGTCATTCCCCCATCAGCACAATGAAATCCTTTTTCATGGAAGGCTTGCAGCATCTTCATATAAGAATGACTTTAATGAAATTTAACATCGATGTCTCAGGAAAAATGTCTGGAGCATGTACAGGGATTTAAGAGTTTGTTGACATAGGCTCCAGGCAATGGCATAGGCTTTAGGCATGGTCTGTGAATTTTAGCCTTGACTTGTATTAAATTTAGATCTTGCAAGTTTCAGTTAATTACTAGCTTCTACTCAAAAAATAGTAAATTTATAGAGAAAAACATGCTAAATAACATTCTTCGCACTTTAAATGAAAATCTTAGCACTTTCAATAAATTTTCACCCAAAAGCCAGTAGTTAGAGGAGCAACTTTTAGCATTTAATGCCAATCAATAAATGAGAAAATCAAGAAATTAGGCAAAATTTGGCGCTAAAATCCCCCAAGCACAAACAAGCTCCAACAAACAAGGTGATTTCTAACCTCACAAGAAACTGAAAAATACTCCTCAAAGACATTAAATATTGAAATTCTATGTGCTCATGTGTTGCCTCGTCCTCTGCTGCAATAAATAGAAGGAAATCTGGCCCAAGCTACATTAGTGTCTAGTTGGTTCCAGCGCACAGAAATAAAGAAACTTGCTGGTTGTCTGAATTTTATTTGAGATCCCATATTCCAATTCAACCCGGCTAATACTTTATTCATACCAAAAGATCAAATAATAATGAGTTCCAGAAAAAGTCTTCAGGGTCTGAACACATCACCTATGGGAGAGCTTACAGACTGTATAAACTCTCAACCTCCAGGTAAATGGTAATACCTCTCAGACATACTAAACAAACTTAGCCCTACCAAACCAAAAACATATTTTTCCTTGAACCTCACTATATGGGCCAAAGCTCATTAAAAGTGGATGCCAAATCTTTAAATTTGACAATGGATAGACCTTCCAAAAGCATAATGGAACATGTTATGACTTATTATAGCGATTTAAAAGACGCAAGCAAATAGATCTACACTCCTTTACAAAATTTATGGGCATTGATATGTACAAGAATATGCCTACTGCAACGATAAGGGGAGTACATCTTGCTCCATACTCCAGGGTTGTTTCAGTCACCCTCTATGTTCAATTTATATCAATCAACTCCCCATAGTTGCATTTCTTGTTTCAACTCCCAAAATCCCACTTTTGGACTCTGACTTGATAGATTTTAAAGCTCATGACATCACATACATCTATATGACCTTTGCTAATGGTAAAACTAGCAAGATACAGATTTCCCCTCTGATAGAAGTATCTGTTAAAAAATGCAACTCAAAAATCTAAATTAATAAATGAAGGGAGACTACATGCATATAAGGCACATTAAAACCCTATATAAAAGTAATGTAGGATACTTTAACAACCTTTTACGTGCAAACCAAACTAACAATAACACATGGGAATTGACAAACGAGGAGCCTCACAAGCGAAATAAATTTTGTGCGGAAGCTGATTCGTGACCCTATTGGTAAGTTCAATTCAAAAGCTTAAAATGATAGGCAGAGGAGATTTCATAAATATAAGGCACATTTGAAGCCCCAGAGACAAGCAATGTAGGATACTTAAACAGTTACAAATTGAATTAGATTTCTCTTCATCTAATTTTGGAGTTACTTAGAAATAACATGTGCATTATACATTTCATCACTTAGGGAAAATACATATGCTAACTTTTTTAACCTCACCTATAATATAAATTTACTTACACAATCCCACTGCTTTAGATTTCATCACGTCAGACATTGAAATTGAGATCTTTGGGTCAAATGAAACAAAGAAAAAGATGTGCACGGTTGATTGAGAGTCAGACAAATTATAAGGAGCTGACTGAGACATCTTCAAAAATTGGGGCCAACAGGTAATTTTCCCACAACAACATACTCAAATGAGAGTGGCTTAAACAGAGGGACTAATATCTTTACGGTGGCAGTTCTTGCATAAGCATGGAAGATCCCTGAATTGGCCAAAAATCCCCTTGAGATATCCTAATATTTAATTTTGTCTTTGGTCACGCAACCAAGTATATGCTCGTTACATTCCAGTTCTCGCATAAAAGAGATTTCTTGACTAGAACAAACAATAACCTTATTTCAAGATCTGTACTCTATACCAATCCCAGTACACACCAATTTTATTATTGTTAATTCTTATCCTAACCTAAGATTCTAAAAATGATTTCTTCCAGACAGGTCACAATCCTTTATAACATCAATGCACAAAATAATATATCTCATGAATCAACTGTAATGAACAGGTCCATTTGCACCTGCTACCCAGCAACTTCTAATGTCACTTTCTGCTCAGATTTAAAATTCAGAGAACTGCCTCCACTTGCAATTGCAAATACTCTAATCTAGCTAGATCAACACTTATATTTCAGGATTATGTCACTCAATATCTCATGAATCAACTGTAATGAACAGGTCCATTTGCACCTGCTACCCAGAAGCTTCTAATGTCACTTTCTGCTCAGATTTAAAATTCAGAGAACTGCCTCCACTTGCAATTGCAAATACTCTAATCTAGCTAGATCAACACTTATAACTTCCAGCTGGAAGACATTTTTGTTTCCATATAGGCATTATTAGCAAGGATCTTTGGTTGTCTGATTCCAAAAGCTAGAGCACAACATTTCAAGTGATCCAAAAAATTTTCGGTCAAATCCTATTACTTGGACACTTAAGATTACATATCTGCAACACCTGAATTGAGATACACATCTGCAACCAAAAATTCCACAATAAGTTTGGCTAGGTCCTCTCTTCACACCTTCCTCCCTCACATCGTTAGTCCTTTCACTATATCTTAAACAACTTCTTAAGGTTTATCTTGCATTAGAGTCAATATCTGTTTCTGTCTAATCAAGTGCAGAAAAATCTCCTTATATCTTGGGCACGTTTCCATCCATTGACTTGTCTGAACGCTCTTATTTCCCCCATACCCATCTCTAACCAACTCATGATTCCGTGTACCATGCAAGGCTTACCTAAATATAACTCACTTTAATTACCTAGCCTTTTGGTTCTCATTCTCATGAATCTTGTACATCCATTGCAAAGAAAGACTAAACTTTTACAAGCTTTGAATAGAGAAGGGACCATGGATAGGGACAGCAATGCAAAGATCAGTTCAAATGCTGGATTGAAAGTGAGTTCTCAAACTTAAAATCTTTTGATTCTTTTTTTTCCTCTATACAGATCTTACACTAATGGTGATGCCCATAATATTTATTGACAAATATTCAAAAGAAAATTGACTGAAGAAGTCCCTGTCCCAATTTTTACATAATGCATTCACAGATGATTGCACACTCAGAACTAATCGCCTTAGATGGTCAGGACTAATCGCCTTAACAGAGATGCAATATGTTGAACGGTACCTGCTGGCAAAGTATGCACAATAGTGACTAGGTGAAGGAGAAAAAATAGATCTATCCGCCCTTTGCATTAACAAGGAGCCATTTGAGCCCGTTCTTGATGATAAGAGTAAGTTGCAGAGGACTTCAGGGAACCATCCCTGCCATCTTACAGAGGCGGTCACCCAGCTAGAACCATCAAGATTGCTTGAGATCATCACCACAAGGTCCTCCTTCCCTGGGAGTTTCATCTCCATCCCTGATGTTCAAGCTCAAAACAAAGTTCAGGAATTCCATGGACTGTATAGCAATTAGTATCTTCTTATCTTTACTCCAAGCTACAAAGATGCTATCATTTCGGTAGGTGAGAGCTATCCCTATCTCAGGGGAAACTGCTTAAGACCGTCGTTGAGAGGATGGGCATTTAATGCTGCACCCGAGACTTGGTGGGATCTGGGGATCAAGGTCACAGCTAAGCCAGGATTCCTGCCAAAAAAGTAAGCATAGCCCTAAGGGCGCTATTTTCACACCCAGCAGATGTCAAGAGGACATAATATTCCATGCACTAGATTACAGAATCCCATCGAAATTTATGGCATGTTCTTGATTGCAACCGCATTGACTGTCGGAGAAGATTGCCTAAATCCCTCACTTCACCCGTCAGACTTTGTTTTGTGCAGTCTAGACAACAGGCATGCCTATCCTTTAAGAATTACTTGCCTTTTGGTGAGGAAAATTCTTTTGAGGCAGCAATTGTCCCCTACTCAAGCCAATGAAAGAGAAAGTTCCATGTGGATGTCTTCAAATTAATCAGAAGAGCTACACATACAAGCTCTGGATTATAAAAAAGTGTCCATGTTTAAACTCATGAGAAAAGTTTTCCATGATTAAAGATAACTAAAAATATGACCTTCTACATACACGATACTTTAATGGATCACAAAACGTATCTATGATCAACGAAAACTTGATGACACCTAGGTGAGTGACTTTAAACCAATCTATAGAATCACCTGGGAAGTTTCTTCACTTTCTTCCAGCAAAACAGACACTGGATGGTGCATTTAAGAAAGAAGATATGTATATTTCATATAGAAAAAAGTAAGTTATGTGTACGGTGCCTATAGTAGTTAAGAGGATCTTTTGTAAAGAATCTTCCATGATTCTTTACTGCCGGACGGGTGAGAATTTCAAAAGATAGCTAGATAGTGCATGCATGGTTTGCAGTGGGGCAGGTCAAAAGCTGAGAATTCTCTCCATCCAAGGGCAGCTACCGTTTGTGAAGCACCCACCTGGAGTTCTAGTGAAAGCTATCCTTCAAGAGACCTCTCTTCTCAACAAACTTATGATGCAAAATCCCGGAGACATAAAAATTAACAATGCAACCCGATTTGACAGTAGGATGATAGCATGTTTGTCAGTAATTAACCATAGTGGATCCTACAGTCACATAACAAGAACGGTCTAGAATATGCAAAAGGAAAAGGACAATTTGTTGGAAGACATAGTCTCTTGGATATGGCATTGGCTTTAGCAATGCTAGCTTTATCTTGACTTTAATTAAATTTTGAAGTTGTGAAGTCTTATTACTTTCAAGCTTTTACTAAACAAAATATTAAATAGACAAGAACATGCTATGATCCTATATTTGAACTTCAAATGGAAATCTCAAAATCTTCAATATTATTTTCACCTAAAGCCAAAAGTTAAGAGGAACGACCTTTGTCATTTCTGCTTCAAACTTGACAAACAACTTCTGACTAGCTTTTGATGCCAATCCACAAGACAAGTTAGAAGGAAAAAAAACAAAAGTAGAAGCAAAAGTAGGGGGCTAAAATCCCCCCAAAACCCCAGACAAGCACTAACACATCAAATTTACTTTCTTGCCTCATATGAATTCAGGATGAACCAGACTCCATGCTTATGGGGAGTTGTCTCTTTCTCCACAGCATTAAGGAGCTGTTACATTCCCAAGCATGTTGTGTTACTGGCTAAGTTGATCTCAAAGTGTGGAAATAAATGAAACCATCTGCTTTTGAAACTGAATCTGGAATCTTACATTCCAACTCGACCATGATAAGCTATCATTCAGACAGCATTATCACATATTAATGAGTTCCACAAAAACCTTTAGGGTCTGTATGTTGACCTTATAGAATCAAAAACATCCTCGCTCGACCCCACAAAGTCGATCAAAGAACATTAAAAACTGATGCACAATCTACAGAATTAGTCACGAAAAAGGAGAATACATAATGAAAATTGATGAAAAAGATGGTAGGGTGGTAGGGACCTGGTGCAGCAAAGAAGAATGCAGGCAAAGAATCTCTAATTCATGACTTGCTAAACCATAATTTATTAATGACACAAAATACTGTGGCCACCCTCCACTGACTGCATGAAAAGTATTTCTGCAATGATCAAATCTGACAAAAGTTCAGGATGAACGAATGTAATTTAGCTGCAGCACGTACTTGATTAGTTCATCTCTCTCATAAATTTCTTGCTTCTTGGACAGGCACATTCTAAAAGGTTCGAATTATCTAAACCGACAGGGAAACGGACCACACAGCTTAAGAGAAAAGTGACTGCATTACATTGTTTCCTCAGAAAGGCTACAGTCAAGTATGTCTTACAAGAAGTCGAAAAAAACAAAAGGCCTAGGCAAACAGATAAAAATCTAAAGCATCCCATATAACTTGAAAAACAAAACCTGACACAACTTTTACATAAATCCTATCATCTTAACTACATAGATATCTTGACTAAAAAAAAGGTATGTAGATACATATAACTTGGCAAAGTATTTAGCCCAGATGACTTAATACACGGATCGTCCATCTCCCTCGGTAATCACATCCTTGAAAGAGCCACCACTAGGGATCATGGGCAAAACATGCTCTTGATGGGGGACAATCACATCCAACAAGTATGGCCCAGGAGTATCTAACATCTTTTGGACAGCTGCTCTAAGATCTGCCTTTTTTGTCACACGAGATGCAGGTATTCCGCAGGCTTCAGCAAATTTCAACATATTTGGAAATATATCAGACTCTCTAGATGGATTCCCTAGATATGTGTGAGCCCTATTGGCTTTATAAAAGCGATCCTCCCATTGGACAACCATGCCCAGATGTTGATTGTTCAACAGCATTATCTTGACAGGAAGATTCTCCACTCTGACTGTCGCCAACTCCTGGACGTTCATTATGAAGCTTCCATCTCCATCAATGTCTACCACAACAGCATCAGGTTTTGCAACAGCAGCTCCAACCGCAGCAGGCAATCCAAAGCCCATGGCCCCTAATCCACCAGATGTCAACCATTGGCGGGGCCTCTTGTACTTGTAAAATTGAGCAGCCCACATTTGGTGTTGCCCAACTCCAGTGCTTATAATAGCATTTCCATCAGTCAGCTCATCGAGAACTTGAATCGCATACTGAGGAGGGATAGCTTCCCCAAATGTCTTATAAGTTAAGGGATTATTCATTTTCTGCTCATCAAGTTCCATTCTCCAAGCTGAAAAATCAAGTTTGAGCTTCGATTTTCTAGTCTCCATAATGCTATTAATCCCTTCTAATGCCAACTTCACATCTGCACAAATTGACACATGAGGCTGCTTATTTTTCCCAATCTCTGCCGAATCAATATCAATGTGAATGATTTTAGCTCGGCTAGCAAAAGTTTCCAACTTCCCCGTCACACGGTCATCAAACCTAACTCCAAACGCAAGCAGCAAATCACATTTATCAATAGCATAGTTAGCATAAACAGTTCCATGCATTCCCAGCATTTGAAGGGACAGTTCATGTGAGCATGAGAATGCCCCAAGCCCCATCAAAGTACTAGCGACAGGAATCCCCGTAAGGTCCACAAACTTTGTCAACTCCTCGCTTGAATTCAAACATCCACCTCCCACATACAAAACTGGTTTCTTCGCCTCTGATACCAACCTCACAATCTGTTCCAAATGGGCCTCCGAAGGCGACTTCGGCAATCTTGACATGTAGCCAGGCAGCGTAATGGGCACATTCCAATTAGGAACGACGAGCTGTTGCTGTATATCTTTAGGCACATCGATCAGGATAGGACCAGGTCTCCCCGAAGTCGCCAGGTAAAAAGCTTCACTCACAACTCTAGGAATATCTTCCACATCAAGGACAAGGTAATTATGTTTTGTAATAGACCGCGTCACCTCAACAATTGGAGTCTCTTGAAATCCATCCGTTCCAATCATTCTCCGTGGCACCTACAAACACATTCATGCACACAATCATCCACAAAGCAACGATCCATCAGAGAACGCCAGCGGAAATGAACATAGCCTCTGTATTCAAGACACTGATTTATTTAATACATATGCACAACAAATGAAGCCAGGGAAAAAAAAAAAAAAATTAACAGAATCTATCATCCTAATGCTACATATATCTCCATAGATACACCTCCTGTCGTCCGCCAGCATTCCTCTGGACCAAAAGGAGAGACAATAAAAGGAAAAGAAAAAAAAAAAATCGGACGATCGGGCAGTAGAAACTCCTTAAAGATACCTGGCCAGTGATGGCGACGAGGGGGATGCTGTCCAGCATGGCGTCGGCGAGTCCACTGACCAGATTGGTGGCGCCGGGGCCGGAGGTGGCGATGCAGACGCCGGGGAGGCCGGAGGCGCGCGCGTACCCCTCCGCGGCGAAGATGCCTCCCTGCTCGTGGCGGGGGAGCACGTTCCTGATGACGCCAGACCGGGTGAGGGCCTGGTGGATCTCCAAGGAGGCGCCGCCCGGGTAGGCGAAGACGGTGGAGACGCCCTGGCGCTCGAGGGCCTCGACGAGGACGTCGGCGCCCTTGCGAGGCTCGTCGGGGGCGTATCGGGGA
Organism: Eucalyptus erythrocorys; assembly: GCA_014182555.1. Lineage (NCBI taxonomy): Eukaryota > Viridiplantae > Streptophyta > Magnoliopsida > Myrtales > Myrtaceae > Eucalyptus > Eucalyptus erythrocorys. Next base: position 35,314,428 of record CM024607.1, on the reverse strand, counting down.
ACGAACGTCTCGGGAGGGGCGACGGCCGGGGCCGGCGGCGCGGGGGACGGGGTTCTGGCGGCGGCTCGGGGAATGCGGGAGGGGGACGAGTCGGCGGAGGCGCGGAGGAGGAGGGCCGTGGCGGGACCGGGAGGGACGCGGAGGGTAGATCGGTCAACGGGAGTTTGGGATTTAGAGGGAAATGAGAGGGCGGTGGTTTTGGCGGCGGAGGAGGCGGTCGAAGCAGCGGCGGCGGCCATGTCTCGAGATCCGGTGGTAGAGAGAGAGAGAGAGTAACAGGGGTGTGTACAGGCGTTCGGAAATGCGCAGCTGATAAGGGAGCCTTGGTTTGTGTAAGGTGTGTGCGCGTGGTGTTGGCGCCGCCCATGTTTTGTCGCCTAACGGATGGGGATGTACGGGAGAAAATTTGAACACGAGAAGAGTCGAAGACATGAATTTTTAGGTGATTTGCAAATATGAAAAATCGATATTGCATGTGGTGTATGCTCAAAACAGGATAAAATTTTATATAAATTGGACATATATTAGATAAAATTGTCCCATAAAAAATGTGACATGAAGATGAATATGATCTCTAATATCCATAACCAAAAAATTATTTTCCTCAAATGACAAATTTCTTAGATTAATTAAATTAAAATATATTTTTAATATTATTAATATTTGAATTCTAATATAAGAAATTCAAAATAACAAATTTTTTTAATTAATTATTTTAATTTAATCTTTTATTCATTGATATATTTGAATTTAATTATATTTTATAATACAAATTCGATATATAAATCGTTACATATTTTAGGTAAATTGGTACAAATTTAGTATTTAATGGAACTTTATTAGAGAATAATGGAAGGAAAATAAAGAAATAAAAAATAAATTAATTAAAAAATAAAATAAAATAAGTAAATAAAAATAAAGTAGGCAAGAGTGTTGCAGGAAATTTTTACCATTTCCATTTGTAAAATTTTGTGTTCATTTACACTAATATGATGTTTATACTAAATAATGTAAATAACATAATGAGAATATATCCGACTTTATTACTGTAATCATTAGGAGTGAACATGGCTCGGCTAGATGATTTGCACCTTAAAACCGAGAACCACCCAATAAAGACCGATTTTGAAAAATTGAAACTAAAGCCCGTCTGTCTAATATGATTTTTACTTATTTTTATTCGTATGGTGAGTTTCTAAAATTCATTATATTCAAAATTCCATAATCATTATAATCATGCTTAGACTAGAAGAAGTTGAAAGAAAATTATAATCTGTCAACTATTTATTTATTTATATAATTTTTTGTATTGTCTGCGCTCATTTTGATAAAACAATTGTACATTGACTTCTTGCTAAAACTATAAAAAAAAAAAAAAAAAAAACATATTCTAAGTTAAAAGACATAACTTAAAAAAGAAAAATACTTCAGTGACGTCCTTGTATACTTTTTGTAATCAAAATATTCAATTTTAATCAAATCTCAAATGTCAAAAGGAAATAAAAAATAAAAAATTAAAGTAAAGGTCGCCATAATAGACCCTTGAGAGAAACACATTATGAAATATGATGTAATGGTCCTCTATTTTGGTTATTGGAAACAATTAGTGACTTCAGGGGCACAAGGAGGAGCAAATAACAATAAATTAAAACCTAAAAACATGCGTAGAGATTTATATGGAGACATGTGGAGAACCAAGGAGGGAAATAATTTTTGCACGGTGAGCCTTTTTTTTGTCAAAAAAAAATAAATACATGAGCCAAAAAGTAATTTCAAAAAATAAAAGTATTGAATATTAAATAATGATAAATTTTGGTTATTATAAAAGATCATAAATTTATTTAAATAAATTGATTATAATTGTTTGTTAGTCATTAATTTCATCGATAATTTTTGTTAAAGTTAGAAATATGTTTCCAAATATGGATATATATTAATTATGAATATATCTTTCAAATTGTCTATGAATAGATTTATTAATATCATTAGCGTAAATTCATTGTAAGCTCTTTATTATTATTATTATTATTTATTTATTTGTAAATTAGAAGAAAATTATTTAAAATAAAAAATATTTATTTAATATATAACATGTCTTAACACGTCGAATTTTCTATTTTTGAAAAATGACATGTCGTGTAATGTCGCATGTCAATGTTACTCTGTCGATACTCAGTGATTCCATTAAATTAGAACCAAGAATTGAATCGGCTTGAATGGGAACCATCTACTTCGGATGGTCCTTATTTTGCACATCCTTAATAGTCACCAAACAGTAGTCTGATAAATTCTCTGAATTTCATATCTTATCATATCCAACTCTATTTTGATGAGAATTTCGGATGACTAAACGTAATCTAATCAATGGTATTTTAAAGAAACAGTTCAGAATAAAATCATATATTCAATAATATATTATGCAGCTAGAAAATTTAAAGGGAGAAAGAAAAGGGGAAAATTTCAGCCCTCAAGAAAAAATTCCCCACATATCTAATCTGATTTTTACTTCTTTTTGTTCGTATGGTGAGTTTATGAAATTCATTATATTCAAGATTCCATAATCATTATAATCATGCTTAGACTAGAAGAGGTTGAAAGAAAATTATAATCTGTCAACTGTTTATTTATTTATTTATTTATTTATCTATTTTTTTTGTATTGTCTACGCTCATTTTGATCAAACAATTATACATTGACTTCCTACTAAAACTATAGAAAAAACATATTCCAAGTTAAAAGTCATAACTTAAAAAAGAAAAATACTTCAGTGACGTCCTTGTAGACTTTTTGTAATCAAAATATTCAATTTTAATCAAATCTCAAATGTCAAAAGGAAAACAAATAAAAAAATCAAAGTAAAGGTCGCCATAATAGACCCTCGAGAGAAAAATATTATGAAATATGATGTAATGATCCTCTATTTTGGTTATTGGAAACAGATTAGTGACTTCAGGGGCTAAAGGAGGACCAAATAACAATAAATTAAAACCTAAAAACATGCGTAGGGATTTATATGTAGACTTGTGGATCACTATAATATACTCCAAAACAAATTGCTTCATCCGATTTCACATATCAAAAGTTACAAATACGATTTAAACAACAGTATTTGAGGAAATCTGTTCGAAGGGATATAATCACGTCCTCCTGTTGTTCCGAGAAAGGGGAAAAAAATACGGCACACCCGTCGCCGGAAAGGACAAAGCGTTCGTGCACGGCGACCGAAACACGTTCAAACCTCAAAGCAAGAAGGGTTTCCAAAATATGCATACGGATCTTAAATAAAAAGTAATCCTTAAATTACTTTTTACATTTTCCTTGTGATATAATAATCAATATCCTAAAACTAAACTCATTTTCTGATAAGCAAGTGCCTTACAACTCAGACACCTTTCTTTCCGCCAAACACTTAAAACACCCACACGACGGACGTACGAGGATGGGAAGCAATCATAATCCCCATCGCCAATTATGAACTTCAAATCGAATTCAAGTAGGCTAAGCAGGATGCGTACTCCCTTTCAAACTTAAATTTCCGTGCCATAGAGAAATTGAGGATGCAATGTCAAAACTACATAAACTCCTTGATTATGACAAAATCCAAGGTAAAACACTCAAAAATGTGCAGGATTGAGTATACACTACAAAGATAATAGGGGGAAAAACAAAAGGCCTAAGGTCGAACAACACTGAAATCCAGTCCATCCGAACTAACAATGCTCTGGGCAAATCGCCTTATATTCCCATGAATCCACTTTCTTGATGGCCTGCAAAAGAACACCATCCGATTTTCACTTGAGAAGAGAACTAGAAGAATCACAAGACACTCTACAAAATTGATAAGCAATTTCATATATGCCAAACGGAACAGCCAGATTTCCTTGAATCATAATAGACATCTTCCATAGGTTCATCAGTGGGGATGATACATTGCAGTAGAACCTCATACACCAAGAATATAAGAGAAACCCAACGATTACTAAATGCAAAGACATCTTAATCAAGAAAAACAGAATGGCAAAGGCAGAACAATTAGATTCAAGTTAACAGGAGCTAAACTATGCTCCCTATAAAATTTAAAGACATTCAAATCAAGCTATCTGTCTTTTCATTCAATTGCCCCATTCGCAAACATACTGTGCATTTTTCATGGCAAAGATATCTGGCAACAAATTGCAGCTAAATGGCACTCTCCATCTCCGTTTAAAGAATTGTGAACATTTCGCAAGTTTCACTTATGTAAAATTCCTTTAGGTTTGGAGCGGAGCTAGTGATTTGCAACATTTAAAACTTAGCAAAGATTTGATGAAAACTCTTTGTAAGTAGGTGATTCATAATTGTACTAAGTACACATATATCCGCTTATAAATGCTCAACAAGATTGAGACCCCTATCTGAACATGTAAAACATACCACACAAAAAATTTACTAAGCAAACTAAGCGACAAAAATGCATATTGCACGGGAAGAACTTATACAGTAGCAAGCGATAATGCCATACCCCATTGATTAAGCAGTAAAAACCATCACATAACGACCTAAAACATGACTGCAGTGATGGAGATGTAGTCATTTTTCAGATTAAAAAACGATTGGCTGACAGCAGCACGCCTCGGATTAGTCCACCAGCAGTATCAAAATTTAATTGTCAATTTCCCTTGCAATCTTTAGTTGTCCGCAAATCTCAATGCATAAATCTCATCCATGGGTGGTAGTCCAGCTAAGAATCCGCTTGGGTAAATAAAACAACACATAAACAAAGCTCGACAGCTCCTATCACGGCCTATGCAACCCTCAGAACAGCGTCATACCAGTGAGGATCATAAGCTCACCCATGAACCTAATCAAGATTTTGATGCTACGGGAGATTTATCAGAGAGAAGAAAAAGCCCAAATTCAATTTACAACTACAAGAGAGCTTCTGAATAAATCCCCATCAACAAATTATAGGTGTTTACAGAATTAGTATACGAAACCATCCAAGATCGAAACACAGGAAGCAAAATCCACCGACCACGAGAACCAATCCACAGATCCAGGCCAAAAAAAAAAAAAAAAAAACACCTACCTAACCAGAACCGACGATAATGTTGTTGATGGGAATGAAGATCAGCTTGACGAAGAACCCCACAAATCCCATCACCACGAATCCGATCGCAGTCCGGAACGCGACCTTCGTGAACTCTGCACCGACGAGATCGCCATCACACAAAAAAAAAAAAAAAAAAAAAAAAAAAAAGATTCACGAGCGGCGAATCCCGCGTTCACACCAGATCTGCAAAGATCGGACGGCCAGAACCCCAAAAGATTCCTTACCTTTGCGATCGGGCTTGTGGCATCGCTTCACGAGGCGGACGCTGTCCTTCGCGAACTCTCTCAATGGATCGATGGCCGAATCGATGGCGTCCATCGCCTCCAAATCTCTCTCTCTCTCTCTCTCTCTCTCGCTCGCTCGCTCGAAAACCCTAACGACCGAAGAAGACGATATCGCGACGGAAGGGACGCAGAGGAAATCCAAGGTAACGGAGTCCGAGGCGATGGCCCCGTCTATATATCGGGGGCTCTGACTTTTTCGCTTGTCCTCCGTGACGCGATTTTTTGACGCTTATGTAAACCGTATTAGGTTCGTGTTATTCCATAAAATAAGACCAATTCATTCAAACGGGAAATGGTATTGCCATGTGTTTGATTACAAATTTTATTAGTAAACTCATATTTAATGTTGCAATCGTCACAAATTTGAAAAATTAACTTGTTTTTTTAAAAAATCCAATGAGTGGAATTTTATTTGCTTCTTTTCCACTTTATCGAAAAAGAATCAACTCAAATATATCACCAAGACATTTGTTAATTGAAGACTTAAAAAAAAATCGATATATCGTCTAAAATTCCATGATTTGTCAGTTGATCCTCTTAAAATCTTATAACTAGCATGACATCAAGCAAATCTATTCTATTTGATGAATCGTCAATCTGTGCAATAACCACAAATTTTGAAAAAACATTTTAAAAATAAATCCAATGAGTGAAATTTTGATTTCTTTTCTTCCACTTTATTGAAAAAGAATGAATTCAATTATATTGCTAAAACATCTATCATCTAAAGACTCTAAAAAAAATTCAATGTATCATCTAAGATTTCGTGATTTGTCAATTGATTTTTTTAAAATATTATAACTAGCGGGGAATCAAGCAAATTTATTCTATTTGATGCACAGCTCATTTAGATTTAAGCCGAGGAATGTTTTATTTTTGGTCAAAATAAAATGAAAAAGCGTTTGTATTAATCTTTAAGAAGTTAATGCATCGGATGTTGGGTCGAGAATGGGGCCTCGGTCCAATGAAGGACCAGGAGCAGAGCCTAAAACCGAGCCGACAAAGCCGAAGAATGGAAAACCGGCTTTGAAAGGTCAACGAAGGAGCGCCGCCAGCGTGCCATTGGCCGTTATGTTTTAAGATGACAATCACATGGCAGGCACAGATTTCACCATGAGAGAATGAAAAATCGGCTTGATATGTTAACGAACCTTAAAGGTACTTTGTCTCGCCAAAAACTTCTTATAAATGAAAAAAATTTCATGAAAAATTTACATTAATTCGATGGTTTAGAACAAGTGATTTCTTCTTACTAGGAACTAAAGTCGTTTTTTCATAATCTGAGCTTATTATTTTTGGTTCATAGAAATTATTTTTCGTAAATCGATTAATTTTTTATCATCCAAACATTGGAGAGCTTGAAAATAATTTCCCAAAAAATAGTTTTCTTTTAGACAGATAGACCATAATGCAACATTGAGATCCCAATCAAAATGATTTATGAAAAAAAATATATAAGGGGAAATTTTAAATAAGAATTTGAAGTGAGCCTATTTTCTTAAAGGGTTTAATATCTTGAAAAATCTCAAAGTGGTATATTTATGACAAATTTACCAAAAACTATTTTTTTGGCCATAAAAAATCCTAAACTGGTACAGTTATGACAAATTTATCCCAATTAATCATAAAAAACTCTAAACTGGTACATTTATGACAAATTTATCCCAAACTAATTTATTCGACAGTAAAAAATTTCGAATTAGTAAATTTGTAACAAATATACCCTCCACTAAATTAGATTAACACCACCAAAAAATAACAAAAATTGTAAACTGTGACAAACGAAGCGTAAAATCCCAAATTAGTATACCGATCAACTGTCACGTATCATTTAGTTTAATAATTTGATAGTAAAATTTAACGAAAACTAGTAAAGGGTAAATTCGTCACAAATGTATCGGTTTGGGATTTTTGATGATCAAAAAAATAGTTTGGAGTAAATTTGTCACAAGTGTACAGTTTAAAGTTTTTCAGGGTATTAACCTTTCTTAAAAGATAGTCTATAATAAACTTTGTCTTAAATAAAAGTCCGAAGTAACCAATCTACTCTCAAATAAGGGTTTAACCTCACTTGCTAACAAAATGATATATATGGCTAGAAATATTTTTGTCCAAGGGTATTTTTTAACATTTTCTTTCATTTCTTTTTCCTTTTCATTTCTTTCTTTCTCCTTTTTCTTTCATTGTCTTCCTTACGCTTCCATCTTACTTTGCAAATCGCCTCCTCCAAAGCCCTTCTGTTTCCCCGCCAACCATCGCAGCCCCCGACCTCATCCGCATTGCCCTTGACAACAAATCCAAAACCTTCATCATTGGATAAAGGTCAACCCGAGCCCTATATCGAAAATGAGAGCCAATATCTGAGGCTCATACTCGATTTGAGTCCTAGATCTCAGAGCTCTTGGTTGGGCATGGCGATGAAAAAGTTGACTTGTTTATTTGAGGACCTCGTTTAGGCTTTGGTATGAACACCTTAATTGTTATTACGTAAAAAGACTAGGAAAAATTTCAAATAAAGATATGGAGTGAACATTATTTTAAATAAAAATATAAAGTGCCCTCAATTTCTTAAATAAAGGTTTGAAATACCCATATCAATGTAAAAAAAGAGTCTAAACTCACTGGTTGTGAAGAACAATATCTCTTTTAAAATGTTTAATTTTTAATTTTTTTTTCATTTTTTCTTGCCTTGCTGGTGGGGCGATGGCAAAGGTTAGCGGGGTCGCCAACGCCGAGATGAGCGTTAGTGACCTCATCGACCAAAGACAAGGGCCAAGAGGCCCTCGTTAGAAGCGAGAGAGGGTAGCAACCCTCTCCTACATCTGGGTGCCCTCACTGCAACCTAGGAAAGGCTTGCTGACCTTTACCCAATGCCCCCAGATCTAGGAGAGAGTTGTTGCCTTCTCTCGCTTCTAATGAGGGTTGTGGGCCCTCGCACAAGTGTTGGCAGCCATAGGCGAGGAGGGTGCTCCCTCCTATTTGTGTCTTTTTTTTTTTTTTTAGTTTTTTATTTTATTTTATTTTTAAAGTAATTTAATTTAAATTCAACTTGCGTTTGAACGAAAAATATCCTTGATCGATCGAAATATTTTGCAAGCCGGCGAGACTAGGTCCTTATTCGAAATAATTATAATCACTTTAAACCATTATTTGGGATTGATATAGTTTCTTCAAGCCTTTATTTGAAACAATTTCAATTTTAGGCTCCTATTTGAGAAAATAAGAACACTTTGGATCTTTATTTAAAATTTTTTCTTGATCTTTTTGTGAAGATGAGGGAAGAGGCACATGGAGCGGGACAAGCATGATGGAGACTCAAACCAACTAATGTTGCCCAAAGAAAGGCGAGAGTTTCAACTCTTGATTTGACTTGCGCAAAATGAACGATTAAAAAAATATTTTTAAAAATAATTACTTATATCGTCTATAATAATAAATGAATGAAAATATTTTTATTGAATGTTTAAATATAATTTTTTATTAATAATAAAAATATTTTTTATTGACTAATTATTTCAAACAATACAAATGGTCATTTTTAAGAAATTTTTTTTTTTTTTCAAATTATTCATTTCCCATAAATCAAAGGGAGCCTAAGAATGAGCAAATTTAGCTAAATGATCTTGAAATAATCGAAAGACGGTTGTGAGTACAAAATTTTGCTTAAGCGTGCTGCTAATTGCAAGACACAAGGGTATGGTACATGGGACGCAATTAACCCAATTTCTAAAAGCATAGTAGAGAATATGATGACCCAAGTAACCAATTTCTACGGGCATAATAAACATAACAAGATCTCTCGAAACAACTATTAAATTGAAATTGATTTTTCTTCAAGTTTGAGATGACCGTTGAATTAATGCAAAAGTTTTATAACATATGATATTTTGAACTCTAATTTTTGTTTAACTCGAAATACTTGAAACTTTAAAGTACAAATCTTACATTCGTTACCACCCACTTGGGTGGTGCAGTTGGCTTTGGGCCTCCTTCCCCTCACGAAGGGGAGGGGTTCGAAATCCCAATGCGTCGCAGGGTGACTTACCTGGTGGCACGTGTGTGGTGGCTAGCACGTGTCGCCCCCAGTGGTTTACTCCCGACATCCGGCCGTGCGGGATTCCCTGGGTCACAAAAAAAAAAAAAATCTTACATTCATTTCATAATTTCTTGAATAGATATAAGCAATAATCCTTGCACAATTGCTTGAGAATCTAAAGTGTACCGTTACTCTCTTTTCTAAAGCATTTTTCTATATTTTTTAATTGTCTGTATTAGTGCTCGCTAAACTTTATTCTCCATTTTTGTTAACATGGATCGTTTGATCTTGCTAGCATGAACGTGCAAGTACACGTGTCTTGTTTATGATTTGCTCAATAATTCAACGTGGTGCCATAGAGGTGCCAAATCAACAACACAAAAAGAATGAAAAATTAAGAAAATCATAATCTTAAATAGTGTGCATCCGTACTCTCCCATCATTCACCACCCTCCCCCGCTACGGACATCGCCAATGTTGCCTCTGACCACCCCCATCAATGTTGACACCACTGTTGCCGCTACAGTGCTTAGATTTGGCGACCAAACCATGGCCACCACAAGCTCGAATAGCAAGAAGCATGATTGTCGTTTGCTCGGGAGGTGAGCAAATAAAGAAGAGTTGGAGAGACAAATGTAGATAGATCGCATTTTTTAATTAATAAAAAAGACCACACAAAATGAAATGACTCACGATCACTAGTGGCATTTTCATAAGGAAGAGAGGTAGTTTTGATTTTTGAATAAAAGTACAAACACTATGGACGATGTTATTTCTAATTTTTTTTTTCTAAGTGTAAATTGGCAAGCCGGAGTTAGGCGGTCTTGTCATATTTTAACTGGCGATTTATTCACAGATAAAGAATTATTTTAAGCCAGCCCCAATTTCAAAAACTAGCCGTGCGGCCACCGTAGCAACCCAGGAGACGTGATCGACGATGACTCCTCACGAGCGTCTTTCCTAATTCTCTCTTACGGCGAGCGTAACGGTCGAAATTTTGGCCAGCCCACCGACTTTCCTAAAATCAAACCGTCAGCAGATCACAGCCGTCCAATCGGGACCCCCCGCTTCGGATTCATTTTTCATCAACGGTCGAGCCGAAGTCGGTGTTCAATTCTTCCCTAAGAATGAGAGTCCTTTTCCCCCTCCCGTCCTCATCGCGTCCTTCGCTCTCGTCGGCACGCGTTTCCGGTTCTTCTCCCTCTCCCCGCATGGCTTCCGCGATATTGTTTTCAGAGAGAAGTAGCGATCTTTCCTTCTCTCCTTCTTGTTTTCCGTTTCTCGATTGATTGATTTTGTCAATGGTTCCGATTGCTTCTCTCGATTGCTTTTCTCGATTGATTGATTTCGTTCGGCCTACAATGCCTGTGATTGTCGGAATTCTTTGGTTTTAGCGCCTCGTCCTTTGATCGATTAGCGATTCATCAGCCGATCGATGGGACTTTTACCGCTGTTGTTTTGACCAGCTTCTTTCTGGATTCTCGTTGTTGTTCGGTGAATTGGCAGTGTGGCTTCTTTTTTCACTCTTGGATCATGATCTCTTTCGTTTGAGGCTGTCGTTATGGGAAGTGTTTGGTTTAACTACTCCTCCTCTGATCCTTTATTATACATTGATCTTTCCGTTATTTGGTGATTTGGCAGTGGTTTCTTTCCCCTCGGAGCGAAACTGTTTGTCTGAGGATGTCAGGGACGGTGGGTACTATGAATACCATGTCTTGGATGTTTGGGCTTTTTGGAGGACTGGTGATCCTTTTGCTGTCTTTTTTTTTTTTTTTTTTTTTTAGGTTTCTTACTCGATTGAGATGATGAATTAGTAGTCTTTGATCACGTCTAACACCTGGCAATAGAATGAAATTTACTGGGTTTGATGGGAATTTGTTCTTCAGTTTTTTTTTTTTAAAATCTTCGAGAGTTCTCTCACAAGTTGGAGTCTTGCCAGACTTGACAAGGGGTGCTCTGCCGCAAGCTGATGATTGTCTGAAATTGGATAAGCTCTATTGTCTCTCGAGGAGTTATTGGTTTGAATGGCCTGAAGGTGGCCTCTCTGGGACTCTGCCTTATTATGGGTTTCGTTAGGGTTTGCACTCCTCTGATTGGTGATTGATTCATTATTGATCAATCTTTCTGTGTAATTGTATTATGAGCTGATTTTGGCATTCATCATTGATTGATCTTTCTATTTAATTGTATTATGAGCTGATTTTGGTATTCACTAGTTTGTGAATTGGCAAAGTGGCTTCTTTCTTCTTGGAGCGATCGTGTTTGTCGAGGACAATGAACACAATGCAACCGGTCGATTGGTTACATAGAATAAGACCTTTGTGCTTTATGGAGGACTAATTATCTAACCTTCTACTGTTTGGTTGAGCTGATGATCTAGAAGTCTTTGTATTTAGGACTAGAAGTTTTGCCTTCAGGACGAGCGATGGACTGAAATTTTGACAACTTTTTGCTTTTACATGTTGAAAGTTTTACTGGATTTGACAGCTGGTAATCTGTTGCGTTCCCTGAGGAGCTGAGTTGATAATTGTTTGGAATTGGACGAGTTCTCGTTTCTTTGATTTCAGGCAGTTATTGGATTTAATGGAACTTGTCCTTCACTTCTATTATTTTCTACTGAAATCCTAAATATCAGATCTAGTTCTCTTGCTTTCGCAGAGCAGAGTTTGGATGAGGTAATACTTCACGTGGCCAAGTTCGATGTGTAGTGTCTGTGTTCGGTAATTTTCTTCCATGTTGCACATAGATTCTTGAGGGTTTCGCTTGGCCGACGATGCCTATTGGTTATCAGAATTCTTTGGTTTATGCCTCGTCCTTTGATCGCTTAGTGATTCATCGGCCGATCGATTGAACTTTGCTTTGTTGTTTTAGCAGCCTATTCTGGATTCTTGTTGTTCGGTGAATTGGCAGTGTGGCTTCTTTCCTCTTAGATCATAATCTCTTGATGTCGGAGGACGTCTTTATGGGAGGTGTTTGATTTAGCTCCTCCTTTGACCCTTTATTGATACAATCACTGGTCAATCTTTCCGTTATCTGGTGAATTCGCAGTGGTTTCTTTCCCCTCAGAGCGAAACTGTTTGTTTGAGGATGTCAAAGATGATTAATTGTATGAAGGCTATGTCTTGGATGTTTGGTCTTGGATGTTTGATTAATCGTTTTGCTGTCATTTTGCTGTCTTTGATCATGTCTAAGACCCAGTGATAGAATGAAATTTACTGGGTTTGATGGGAATTTGTTCTTCAGTATTTTGATCCTGGGGAGTTGATTATATCGTCTGGTCCTGATCCTCTCGCAGGTTGGAGTCTTGCCAGACTTGACTAGTGGTGATCTGCCGCAATCTGATGATTGTCTGAAATTGGATAAGTTCTTTGGTTTCATGAGGCAGTTCTTGGTTTGAATGAAACATGTCCTTTACTTATGTTATTTTCTAGTTAAACTGGAAGATCAGATCTAGTTGTCTTCCCTTCGCAGATCAGAGTTTGGTCGTGGCAATACTTTATGTGGCCAAGTTTGATATGGAGTGTCTGCGATCAGTGATGTTCTTTCTTGCCATATATGCATCAATTCCTAATTTGTCTTCCACTCCTGTTGTCTTCTAGTTAGGTGGAACAATGAGATATGTTCTCTTTCCTTTCGTAGGTCAGAGTTTGGTCAAGGCAATATTCTACCTTGTCTATTTCGATATGGAGTGTCTGTGATCAGTTTTGGTTTGTTCTTGCTACATAAGCATCAATTCATAGGGCAAGCTCTTCTTTCAGAGTTCTTTCTTGTCAAGAAAGGTCCACACAAGTTGAAGCTTGTTTTTCTTTCCATTCTTCTATAAGACTCCTGATGTGGACTTTCAGCTGCATATTGTACGACTTGATGTTTCTTGTTCTCATTTTCCAAGGTTCTTTCCCCTTACAAAATTTTTTTTTAGTGTGGGTGAATAAAAATGAAATTTTGAAGTTCCCTTGCCATTGATCAACAGATCCCTGCTACCTTTCACTGGCTTTAGATAATGGTGAATTCAATTTGGTGAAAATGGTTGTTGAGACTGAGGTTTTATCCGGTTCTGATCATGATCCACAATTATTAAGTTGGACAACGTGGAAACAAATTGCTTTTATATATATGGTATCTTTTTGGTTTTTAATGGCTAAGGAATTTGATTGAGATGGAGAAGATGTCACACCCCGAACCCCGAGACACGTGAACAACCCGCCATGGTCGTGATATTGCGACATTCCAGGTAGTGTCGCCGACCCAATTTAATTTAATAAGCGCATGCGGAACGTATTAATAAACCCCGACAATTTAAAAGCGGGATAGAAAAGCAGGAATCAAAAATCAATTTAATACAAACCAACATGCTATCATAAAATCAAATAAGGATTACATGCGGTCAAAAAAACGGATCGGAGTCTACACACTCGGGATTGGCCAAATCAAAAACAAGGAACAGTCCTAAAACTACTAGCCGGACTCGATCGTCGATCCTCCATCTTCTTGACTCGCAACTCCTTGCCCAACGGCACCGGCAATCCACTTGACTCCGCTGGGATCATCATCTACGGCCCTGAAATGTGTTTCCCACAACGGGGTGAGACATTGTCTCAGCAAGTTCACCCCTCCTAAGCCCCTATTAGAAAAAAAATACACCTCAGCATGACCTAGCCACACATCAAGAAGACTTACCTCGCGACAGTCCGCGCCTGCAAGTTAGTACAATTTATATCATTCACTCACGTGCAAATATGACAATTAAATAAAGCACGGCACAATCACATCAACAATCAATCAACCACTTGGATCATCTCAGCGATCAATCGGCTCGGCCGATTACGTGTCATTCAATCAAATCAATTACTGCTCCCAACCACAACCCTAAGAGTAGACTCAACAATCGGTGGTATCACGGCCTCACGTGGCACGACCTTCGAAAAGGTGGTTCAACACTAGTGGCATCACGGCCCCACTCGGCACGGCCTCTCGTGGGCGGTTAACGACTAGTGGCATCACGGCCCCACTCGGCACGGCCTCTCGTAGGCGGTTCACAACTAGTGGCATCACGGCCCCACTCGGCACGGCCTTTCTTAGGCGGTTCACAACTAGTGGCATCACGGCCCCACTCGACACGGCCTTTCCTAGGCGGTTCATCACGGCCTCAATAGGCACGGCCTCTAATAGGCGGTCAATCATGGCCAAATCCCCATCAATTTCTACAATTGGAATTTCTACCCAAAACCCCTAATTTACGCAATCACACTCAATTCGCCACAAATCAAGCATCAAATTAAAATTCTAACATCACAGCGGCGATCAAAGCACGAAATTCGAGCAACCTAGGGGCTAAAAATAAATTTTTCTGTTTTTTAATAAATAATAATATTTAATTAATTTAGGAATATTTTAATATTATTTTAATAATCCGAATTTCCAACCAATTAAATAATTCTAAATTAAAATCTAAATAAGTCACATCACCATTAACTTTAATTAACCTCTTTTAAACTTAATTAAACCCAATTAAGCTTAATCTAATTTCCTTAATCCAACTTACATTAAAATAATCTAATCTAACCACCTAAACACACTTAATTCAAATTAAACACACTTAGGGCATAATTAACCGGCTAATCAAGGATTAGTGAGGTAACTCACCCGATTAACGCGCCGGACGGACCAAAACGACGAGCGCGACGAGGGGATCGATAAACTCCAAGGGCGGGCTCGCGTCCGGGGCCGGGAAGGCGGCCAAAACGGCCCACGAAGGGGCTGCCATACCCACAAATTCCAGATCTGGTGGCTGCGATTTGAGGCCGAAAATGGGGGGATTCGAGGTGGTTTCGTGCGGAGGAACGGTGGAGGAGGAGCGGCGGTTCTTGCCGGCGGCGGCTCACGGCGGGCTGGCGGGACATCACAGCGGCACGACGGCGGGCTGCTGGAGGCGCGGGGTTGCTAGCGTGATGACGGGGACGGCGCGGAGGCGCGCGCGGGCGTCGCGCGGGCGGGCGGCTCCGGCGGCGTGCCACGGCCGGCTCCGGCGGCGTGCGGCGGCGTCTTCTCCCTCCTTCTTGCTGGTTGCGTCCAAGAAGAAGAAGAAGAAGAAGAAGAAGAAGAAGAAAAGGGGGGTCGCACGGATGGAGGGGGAGGGGGAGGAAGAAGAGACCTTCTCTCCCTTCCTTTTCCCTTTTCTTTTCCTTTTTCCCTTTTTCTTTCTTTCCTCCAAAGGTGGCCCACCATGACCTCATCGATGAGGTCATCTTCCACTCACCAAGCTCCCACAACTATCTTCAATAGGTGCGATTAACTTTCTGCCGGGGTCCAAATTTTGCGCAACTCAATTCCTTCAATTCTTCTTTCAATTAAGTCCAATTGAAGTCCATAAAAATTAATCCAATGTCACTACACTTTAATTCACATCTTGGCTTGTCTATAGGACCAATTTAAATCTCAAAAGTACAACCAAAGGCGAACCTTATCATTTCTCTTGATTTAATTCAAATTGACTCTCATAAAATCAATTGATGTCTCACTTATCAAATTGATTATTTTCTTCGTCTAAAAATCCCTCATATTCCTCAATTTCACAACCCCCGGCTTCAATTGAACGAACCCGGCCCTATTTATCCAGTCGAAATTAGGGCCCAAAATTCGGGATGTCACAGAAGATGTGCTAAATGCAGGAGTCTTTCAATTATTTCATAGTTATTGTAAGGATAGTACTTGCTTTGTGGCTGGATATTTAGCACTTGGTGCGCTCCCTTGCTGGTAATTTCACTTGAATTGGCTGGCTGCAGATGGATGAGGTTCTTGCCTTCTTGGGAAAATGCTTCAGTCGGATATGAGATTGGTCTGATCTCTTTTCATCTGTTATTTAGTTGTTATCACCTCGATTCCCTTCTAATGTATGTAACATTTTCACATGATGGAGATTTTTCATAAAACCTGTCTTTATGCCCCACAACAAATCACTATCCAGTATCCAATCCGGATCCAAAAGGTTGGTGTCTCCTTCCTAGTAATAGTCCCTCCTTTGTGTCCTCATCCTTCAGTCTCCTTCCTGAAATATACTCTTGATACTCCTCTTTTCTTTTTGTTTCTTGATTGATTGTTAAATCAGTCTGATTCTGCTTATGCTATGTTATTTTCCGAAGGTTACATGTGGCCTTTCTGGGACTCTACCATGTTGTGGGCATCGTTAGGGTTTGATTGATTCATCATTGATCTTTCCAAGTCTAATTGTATTATGAGCTGATTCTGGTATTCACTATTCCGTGAATTGGCAGTGGGTTCTTTCTTCTTGGAGTGATCATCCCTTCTAAGGATGTTGGTCAGTTGGTTACCTAGAATACAACATTTGGGCTTTTTGGAGAACTAATGTTCTATCTTGCACTGTTTGGTTGACCTGATGATTTATAGAAGCCTTTTTCTTCAGGACAGACGATGGATTTTAATTTTGACAACCTTCTAGGTTTCTTTTATAGTATTAAAGCTTTACTGGATTTGACAGTTGGTGATCTGTTGCATTTCTGTGGGGCTGAGTTGATAATCGTTTGAAAGTGGAGGAGCTCCTGGTTCTCAGATTTTGGGCAGTTATTGCTTTGAATGAAACTTGTCCTTTACTTCTGTTATTTCTAAGTTAATAGGATCAGATCTAGTTCTCTTCCCTTTGTAGATCAAAGTTTGGTCGAGGCAATATCTTAGGTGGCCAACTTTGATATGGAGTGTCTACGATCAGTGATGTTCATTCTTGCTGTATAAGCATTGATTTCTAATTTGTGTTTGCTATCTTCTAGTCAAGGTGGTTATTATCTAGTTGAGGTGGAACGATCAGATGTTCTCTTTCCTTCAGAGGTCATAGTTTGGTTGAAGCAATTCTTTACCCTGTCAATTTCGAGATCGAGTGTCTGTGGTTAGTGATGGCTCTTTCATGTTGTGTCAGAATTAATTCATAGGACAAGCTCTTCTGTCAGAGTTCTTTCTTGTCTGGAAAGGTCCACACAAGTTCTAGCTCATTTCTCTTCATTCTTATCTGTTTGCTACAATCACTAATTCGATCTCTGGTAAATCATGGAGACATCATATGTAAGATGTATGCATCATGTTCTTCTTCCCTATCGTGGAAATGGCTCCTGGTATTACCTAGTTTGCTTTGCCTTCCCTTTTACACTACTTCTGTGTCTTCTTTTGGTGCAGAACAACAGGTCATTTTGTGTTCTTTCCGTGCGAGAGGTTGTTTGAGTTGGTTGGATTCAGTCAAAGGCCATACAAATGTCTAAAATATTGTAGGTTTTCTTTGGTTATTGGGACTGTGAAGGCTTATTGCTGACAGAATCAGTTTTACTTTGGGGCATACCGGAAGTATCTTATTTTGAAATGCATACTTCAGATATCTATCATGATTTGTATCCTTAATCTTGCTTAATTTGTTTCTATTTCTTAATGGATGATGATAGTTGATACCAGTCGTTCTTTTGGCAGATGAGAGCCTACTTTTTCTTTGCGATAGGATTGGAAACTTTTGATTTGTATGTCTTACCTTTTTCTTTGATGGAACTATCCCGCATCTTATCACGGACTTTTTCCTTTCAACATACTCTGTCGCACATTCATTTGGAATATGTTTCTTGCGTATGCATTTGTTTTGACTTGGTGTGTGTTTTTGCTTTGATTTTTGTGTCAATAGATGTTAAATTTGGTTTATTTGAAGAATTTTTTGTCAGGTTTCTTTTGTGTTTATAGTTGATGAGATTGATGTTGTCTGGATGGTAATTTCCTATGCTAAGATGTTATTTTGGTGTGACCCTAGCCCCTTTTTTCTCTATGTTATTTGGAACTTGCAGGATAGGTTCTTTTCCCATTATTATTATTATTTTTTTGTTTTCCCCTATGTTTTTTGCGGTAACATTTACTTTTTGCCAAAACTCTACCAAAAGTATAGTATGTAATGTTTTCACTTATAAAGTGATGTTGTTGGATGCTTCATCGATAGATTGATCTTTCCTTTTTTTTTTTTGTTTATCAAGATGAATATGGATTTCGGTGGATTGGCAGTCGCATCTGATTTTGGTGGATTGGCAGTCGCATCTTTCCTCCTGGAGCGCTTGTCGTCTAAGGATGATAAATACATAGAATCTGGTCAGTTTGCATAGAAATAAGGTACTTGGGCTTCTTAGAGGAGTGGTGATCTATTATGCAGTTTTTGTTTGCTCGAGTTCTGCAGTAGTCTCTGATCACATCTTCAGGATGGGTGATGGACTGAAATTTTGAAGATTTCTAGGCATTTGTAGTTTTGATTTAAAAGTTTGTCTTCAGTTGATTATCTTCAGGGAGCAATGAGATAAAATTTACGGAGTTCTGGTTGAAGTTGTGCATGGTTTGAGAAGTGGTGATCTATTATTGCATTCTTCTTTAGGGCTGAGTTGATGATTGTTTGAAATTGGACAAATAGCGCTTCGTGGATTCTAGGCAGTTATTGGTTTGAATGAAGTTTTTTTTCCGCTTTTGTTTTTTTTCCATTTATTGTGAGATAATGCCTAGCTCTCTTTCCTTTGATGCAAGCCTCTCCTGATTTGATGTGGGCTGTCTTCAATCTGTAATGGTTCTCTCTACATTTCATTTAACAATTCCTTCTTTCTTTGAGATTTTATTGGCTTTTGTTGTTTTTGGAAAATGGATAATCATTGACTATCTTCCATTCTAGGGATTGTTTATGAGTCTGGAAAACTTGAGATCCACAAAGTTCTGGCTTTGTTCTGGCTTTTTTCTATTTGTCCTTGCAATGCATGCTGCAATCACTAAATTGATTGCTGGTAAATCATGGAGATATTGCAAGTGCAATTTATTCATCTCGCCTTTGTTATTTTCTGAATTCTAGCTTCACACAATTTGGTTAGCTGAGGATTTCTTTCTACGCAATTGATGTGTTTTCTTTTGATAGAGAACCTTTGGTGGAACTATTTCATTTACCAGGTGATTTCCATGCTTTGGATGGCTGTTGAGGAGTGGTCATGGACAGACTTAGTGTTTTCTCTCCTCCCGTGATCCTTTTGTCCTTTTATAGCTGTTTCTGGATTTATAATCCAGTGCATTGGCTCTAGCTTCTTTTCTTGTGGAGTGATCTCTTTGATTGAGGATGTTGTCTAAGGAATGGTACATATGATGAGGTTGGTCAATTATTACTTAGAATAACTGGGTGAAGAACTGAAATTTCGATGAACTCTTGCTGCATAGGCACTTGGGTTTTTGTTGAATATCATTCCTCAGTCGATTCCCTTGAAGTGGAAATATGATAATTGTCTTTGTTCCTATTCCTTTATAGGTTGGATTTCTGCCAGACTCGCCTTTTCAGTGTAGCTGAGTTGATTAATTGTGGAGTCCGAGCTTTGTTTGAAATTGGATAAGCTCCCGCTTCTTGGATTTTGGTTTTTTTGATGTCCTCACTCTATATGTGTATATAGATCAATCCCTAATCAATTGATATTTTGTCATTCTTTTATGACGGTGTGCGAGAACTAGCTTGACTTGTGCTTGGAGGGTTTGAAGTTCCACATAAGATCTCTGATTGTCATTGGATGGCCTCTCTTTGGACATAGTTGCAAAAGGAGAGTACTAAGTCTCCATAGTTGCAATAAGATATCTGTATAGGTTTGCTTGGCCAACATTTTCCGCTGCTGTAATGCTTTCTTCTGATACAGTGATTGTCAAGATAGATTTTACAAATGAGGTATTTTGTAGGAGATATGGGTTGTTTTTAGTTCGTAGTGCCACCTTGAGGGCCTACTTTTTCAATATTTTAGGTTCTTGTTGATCCATGGGACTATGAAGACTTTTATGCCAGGACCTAAGTTATACTCGTTGCAAACTGTTAGCATCTCATTCTAAAAGGATGAACGGTGCTGTGCTTTTGTTTTTTAGCTTTTAATAACATACACCACATAGGTACCTTTCATAACTGGAAGGTCTCTTTCGTCTTGTGTTTCATGATTGGCATATGTGATCAGGCCTCACATGGGGATGTTGACAGGACAGACATCTAGACATAACTCCCTCGGTATTGCTTGCACTCTGACCGATTCTCTCCTTTCTGCTGATTCTCTTGTTTCTTATCCATCACAAAGCTGTGTTGTGTCTTGTATCTTTGTCGGCCAGACATGGCTGGTCTCGGCGGGGAGGAGTAGACACTTCGTGCTTGGTTGGCATGTTTGTCAAATTTTGTAGTTATTTTTACATGGCTGAAACCGAAGGGGCGGTTGACAATCCTGCATAAGCATTGGTTTGAGGTTTTAACATATTTGGTGAGCATGGACCCCTTTTGATCTCTTATGATACCCTAATGTACGATGGGTGAGCTTCTACTATGAATATATGATCTTATATTTAATCAAGCATAGCTGTTGAATCTCTTTAGAGCTATGAATATATAGATGTCCAATTGCAGCGTGATCCTTTGCCAACGATGATCTATTGACCAGGTATTCTAATTCATGGTTCTATTGTATCTCTTTTCTCATCGGCTTTACAAGGATTGATCGAAGTCATCTTCCTCGTAAATGGAGATACTAAAAGGTCGCCTTATGATCAGTTTCATTTGCTTTGGTATTTGCTTTGAAGGCATGAATTTTGAAGTATCTGGCCGGGTCTATTTCCAGAACAATGTTGGCGAAGGCTCTGATTTTATACAGAAAGGTTTATCAAAGTTATTAAGGTTCAAGCCTCCATCCGATCATATCAACTAATCTTAGGGCTTCTAATGCTATACGGATATCAACTAATTTAGAGCGATCCCACTAAGGATCGTGTGCGGATGCTAATTGATCAAAACTATTAGAGAATTCTAGTTCTTGAGTTGGGGAAGGCTGGAGGTTATTATTTAATGCAATTATGTTTAGTTGACATACTCGATTGTTGTTTTTCCTTATGGATTGGAGTGATGAGCGATGTCTGGATCTTTCCATAGGGATTGTCTTATTTTTATTTTCGAGGAGATGCAATGAACATCTAGCTCTCTTCCTGTTGTAGGTTGGAGTCCTTTTGTTGCAAATCATGCTAAATTCGACCTAGTTTGTGTTGTAGTTGTTAAGTTACTTTAATTAAGTTTCCTTTATAATCGGAGTTTTATTTCCTTTTTTACTTACATAAGGGTATTATTGTCATATACAATTTATATTCAATATAAATACAATGGATGTAGGGTTTCTGTTACTACATAAAACTATAGCCCTCTCTTTCTTTCTTTTACGTTCTTCTTCCCCACCTTCTCTCTTCCTTCTTTCTCTCTTACTACTTGCTGCGGGTTCTCTGATTAGTTTTGTGACATGGTATCAAAGCAGATCTAACTACCTGATTACTTGATCATATTGCCGGTTTGAGAGTCGCCTAGTAACCCTACTTCTCTTCTGGTGCGCAGCCACCTAAAGTTGCAATTTTTATCGGTTTTCTTTTTGAGTTTCGATATGTATGAGATTAGAAGATATTAGATTTATCAGCCTTCTTGATTAAGTGGTAGATATATTTATATTGAGACTCATCATGAGTGATATTACTATGACTCCTACTACTGCTGCTATTTCTGCTGCTACTACTACTGCTCCTATTGCTGCTATCGCTATTACTTCTGTTACGGCTACTACTGCTGCCACGACTACTGCTACTGCCACTACTGCTGTTACTACTGTCACTACTGCTGCCACTGCTTCTGCTGCTGCTTCTGCTGCTACTGCTACTTCTACTATTGTTGCTGCTACTACTACCGTTGCTACTACTACCATTGCTTCTGCTACTACTGCTGCTTCTACTATTGCTGCCGCTGTCGCTGCTATTGCTACTATTGCTTCTGCTACTTCTGCTACTACTGCTGCTACTACTGCTACTAGCGGTACTACTACTGCTGCTACGACTTCTATGACTACTATTACTACGACTGCTGATATGTTTACCAAAGCATTATTTCATCATGCTTTTATTGCTGATTGTTCCAAGCTAGGCATGAGTGACCTATATGCTCCCCTCCAGCTTGAGGGGGAATGTTAAATTACTTTAATTAAGTTTCCTTTATAATCGGAGTTTTATTTCCTTTTTTACTTACATAAGGGTATTATTGTCATATACAATTTATATTCAATATAAATACAATGGATATAGGTTTCTGTTACTATAGAAAACTACAATCCTCTCTCTTTCTTTCTTTTACGTTCTCCTTCTCCACCTTCTCTCTTCCTTCTTTCTCTCTTACTATTTGCTGCGTGTTCTCTGATCAGTTTCGTGACAGTAGTGTATTGACCCATTTTACTAACTTTTGGGGGAATGATTTGACTTAGCAAGCTTTTGCTTTTTCCTTCTCCAGGGGGATTTTTGGTATAAATAGTTTATTTTGGGTGCCTGTTCAAGTCTCTTTCTTTGATGATGTCCTGCACTCAATCTTCATCTGCAAACTTTACTGGATACAACTGCAATTACTACAATTGACCAGTGTCCAAGGCTAAGTATAGTTGTTGCTTAGCTTGGTCATTTGGGGCTTTTACTTTTGGCTTCTTCTGCAGGTACTTTTGATGTAAATGGTTAATTTTGGGCTCCAATTCAAAGTCTCTCTCTTCGGTGATGTTGTCCTCTCTTCTTTTTGTGTGAACTTCACTGGATAAAACTACAATTGAGGTCTGTTTCAAGGCTAAGTCTAGTTTTTGCTTTCCTTGGTGACTTGGTGGCACACATTGATGGCAATTTGACTTATCGGAGGCTTCTACCTCATGAGATGGAAATTGATGGCATGTATTCACTAACATCATGGAAGATTATTCATTTCTACTTTGAATTGGTTTGGTGCAGTCCGTAGAAGCTCTCTATTTAGGATTCTCTTTATATCGAAGAACCAGTTGATATAAATTTGCCTAACAAAGTTACCTTGGGAAGTGTTTGATTTAGCTCCTCCTTTTATTGATACAATGATTGATTGATCTTTCCATTATCCGGTGAATTCGCAGTGGTTTCTTTCCCTTCATAGCGAGCTGTTTGTCTGAGGATGTCAAGGATGATGAATACTATGAATATTATGTCTTGGATGTTTGGGCTTTTTGGAGGACTGGTGATCCTTTTGCTGTCTTTTTTTTTTTTTTTTTTTGGGTTGAGACAATGAATTAGTAGTCTTTGATCATGTCGAACTCCGGGCAATAGACTGGAATTTACTGGTTTTGATGGGAATTTGTTCTTCAGTTTTTTTTATCTTTGGGAGTTCTCTCACAGGCTGGAGTCTTGCCAGACTTGACAAGTGGTGATCTGCTGCGAGCTGATGATTGTCTGAAATTGGATAAGTTCTTTGGTTTCATGAGGCAGTTATCGGTTTGGATGAAACATGTCCTTTACTTCTGTTCTTTTCTAGTTAATCCAAAAGATCAGATCTAGTTCTCATCCCTTCGCAGATCAGAGTTTGGTTGAGGCAATATTTTATGTAGCCAAGTTCGATATGGAGTTTCTGGGATTAATGATGTTCTTTCTTGCTGCATATGTATCAATTTCTGATTTGTCTTCCACTTCTGTTTTCTTCTAGTTGAGATGGGGAGAGATGTGGTGTTCTCTTTCCTTGGCAGGTCAGAGTTGAGGCAATATCATCAATTTTGATATGGAATTTCTATGCTCAGTGATGGTTCTTTCTTGCCTCATAAGCATCAATTAATAGGACAAGCTCTTCTTTAAGTGTTCTTTCTTGTCTGGAAAGGTCCACAAAAGTTCTATCTTGTTTCTCTTCACTCTTATTTGTGTGCTACGATTACTAATTGGATCTCTTTGGTAAATCATGGAGATGGCATATGTTAGAGTTATATGTCATGCTCTTTTTTCTGGCCTGGAACTGGCACCAGGATTATCTAGCTTGGTTCACCTTCCTCTTCTGTTTTTTCTTTTGGTCCAGAACAAGAGGTCATTTGGTGTTCTTTCCATGTGAGGTCGTTTGAGTTGGTTAGGCTCCATCAATGGCCATATAAATGTCTAAATTGTAGGTTTTCTTTGGTTATTGGGACTTTGAAGGCTTATTCCCGATGACGAATCGGTTTTACTTCGGGGCATACCGGTAGTGTATGCGAGTCTTTGTTTGCTTGAGTTCTCGAAGGTAGTAGTCTCGATCACATCTTCGGGATGGGCGATGGACTGAAATTTTGAAGATTTCTAGGCATTTTGTACTTCGATTTAAGTTTGTCCTCGCTTGATTATCTTCGGGAGCAAAGTGAGATAATTATTAAGTTCTAATTCATCTATAGGTTGAAGTTTTGCTGGGTTTGAGAAGTGGTGTTCTATTGCATTCTTCTGGAGGGCTGAGTTGATGATCGTTTGAAATTTGGGCAAACAGCCGCTTTGTGTGGATTCTAGGCAGTTATTGGTTTGAATGAAGTTCGTTTTCCACTTCTGCTTTTTTCCATTTATGGTGAGATGATTAGGGCCTACTTCTTTTTCCTTCAATGCAAGCCTCTTCTGGTTCGATGTGGACTGTCTTCAATCTCTGATGGTTCATTCTAGATTTCATTTAATAAGCTCTTCTTTCTTTGAGCTTTTATTGGCTTTTGCTGTTTGCAGAAGATGAATAATCATTGACTATTTTCCATTGCAGGGATTGTTTATGAGTCTGGAAAGCTTGAGATCCACTAAGTTCTCGCTTGTTTCTCTTTGTTCTTGCAGCATCACTAAATCGATTGCTGCTAGATCATGGAGATATCGCAAGTGCAATTCATTTGTCTCGGCCTTTTTTTTTTTTTTTTTTTTTTTTTTTTTTTTTTTTTTTTTTCTGAATACTAGCTTCACACAATTTAGTTAGCTTAGGCTTTCATTCTATATGTATTGATGTGTTTCTTTTTGGTATAAAACCTTTGGTGGAACTTTTTAAGTTACCAGGTGATTTCTCTATGCTTTTAGGTGGTTGTTGAGGAGTGGTTGTGGACATCCTTAGTGTTTACGCTACTACTTTGATCATTTATTGGTGGATTGATCCATCCTTTTGTTGTTGTAAAGCTGTTTCTGGATTTATAATCCAGTGGATTGGTAGTTGCTTCTTTTCTCACGGAGCGATCTCTGATTTTGGCTAGATCATGGAGATATTGCAAGTGCAATTCATTTGTCTGGCCTTTTTTTTTTTTTTTTTTTTTTTTTTTTTTTTTTTTCCGGATACTAGCTTCACACAATTTAGTTAGCTTGGGCTTTCATTCTATACGTATTGACGTGTTTCTTTTTGGTATAAAACCTTTGGTGGAACTTTTTTAGCTACCGGGTGATTTCTCTATGCTTTAGGTGGTTGTTGAGGAGTGGTCGTGGACATCCTTAGTGTTTATGCTACTACTTTGATCATTTATTGATGGATTAATCCATCCTTTTGTTGTTTTAGAGCTATTTCTGGATTTATAATCCAGTGGATTGGTAGTTGCTTCTTTTCTCACGGAGTGATCTCCAATTTTGGCTGTCTTTATGATAGAAGGCGTGCGAGAACTAGCTCAACTTTGCTTTTGAGGGTTTCATAAGATCTTTGATTGACATTAGATGGCCTCTCTGTCGGACATACTTGCAAAAAGGAGAGTACTAAGTCGCATATGGGTCTGTTTGGCCTACATATTCCACTTCTTTGTAATACTTTCTTAAGTACAAGAACATTGTTGGGACATTTACAAATGAGGTGTTCTCTTATGATACCCTAATGTACGATGGGTGAACCTCTACTTTGTATACATTATCTAATTTAATCAAGCATAGCTGTTGAAGTTCTTTAGGGCTATGAATGTATAGATGTCCAATGGCAGCGTGATCCTTTGCTAATGATGATCTGTCGACAGGATCATTTGCCAATGATGATCTGTTGACCAGATATTCTATTCATGGTTCTACTGTATCTCTTTCTCATCAGCTCAGCAAGGGTCTTATGAAGTCATCTTCCTTGTAATTGGAGATACTAAATGGTTGCCTTATGAGTGGTTTCATTTGCTTTGGTATTTGCTTCGAAGGCATAAATTTTGAAGCATCTGGCTGGGTCTATTTCCAGGACAATGTTGGCAATGGCTCTGATTTTATACAGAAAAGTTTATCAAAGTTATTAAGGTTCAAAGACTGATCATCTCAACTAAGTTTGTGGCTTCCATTCTATACGGACTTATTCAGTTATTGACAGGTGCTTTTCCAGTTTACAGCGATCCCACTAAGGACCGTGTGAGGATGCTAATTGATCGAAACTGTTAGAGAATCCTAGTTCTTTAGTTGCCGCAGGAGGTTTTTATTTAATGCAATTATGTTTAGTTGATATACTGAATTGTTGTTTTTCTTTGTGGATTGGAGTGATGAGCTATTTCTGGATCTTTCCATAGGGATCATCTTAGTTTTATTTTTGAGGAGATGTGATGATCATCCAGTTCTCTTCCTGTTGTAGGTTGGAGTCCTTTTGTTGGAAATCATGCCGAATTCGACCTGGTTTGTGTTGTATATATTTTACTAACTTTTAGGGGAATGATTTGACTTAGCAAGCTTTTGCTTTTTGTTTCTCCTTGGGGTTTTTGGTATAAATTGTTTATTTCAGGTGCCAATTCGAGTCTCTTTCTTTGATGATGTCTTGCTCTCTATCTTCGCCTGCGAACTTTACTGGATAAAACTACAATTACTACAATTAAGTCTTGTGTCCAAGGCCAAGTCTAGTTGTTGCTTAGCTTGGTCATTTGGGGCTTTTACTTTTTGCTTATTCTGGGGTAGTTTTGGTGTAAATGGTTAATTTTGGGAGCCAGTTCAAAGTCTCTTTCTTCGATGATGTCGTCCTCTGATTTTTTTCTGTGAACTTCACTAGATAAAACTACAATTATGTCCTGTTTCAAGGCTAAGTCTAGTTGTTGCTTTCCTTGGTGACTTGGTGGCACACATGATGGCAGTTTGACTTATTGGATGCTTCTACCTTGTGAGATGGAAATTGATTGCAGATATTCACTAACATCATGGCACATTGTTCGTTTCTACGTTGAATTGGCTTGGTGCAGTCCGTAGAAGTGCTCTTGTTGGGATTCTGTTTATATTGAAGTGCCAGTTGACATAAATTTGCTTGACAAATTAGTTTTATATTGCTTGTGTGTTGAAAAGTTACTGGGTCACGAGCTCGCACGATCCCTCTACATGGATTCACCCCTGATTTTCTCCGAAACTCTTATTCTGTTATCTTAATTTTCTGAGGAAGCTGGCTCTAGGTTGTGCCTTCAAAATTATATATGCAAGGATGGTCGTGGGTAGGCGTAGAGTGAATTGGATGTTTTGGCCAACTTTTATAAGCTCACTCTTTGAATGAGATGGTGCACTGGACGTGTTGCTTTAGGTAGGGTTCATGTGTTGTATGAGCTATACCTGATGTTGAACTTGAGAAGAAAAACTAACTGGTTTGAAGACCCCACAAAGAAATTGAGCCTTCCTGCAGGGTATATTGTACCTGAAAGGAGAAGGAAGGCTGCGATCTCTGTATAAAATTTTACTTTTGTAAGCATCTAGTGTTAGCGAGTATATAAGCTAGTGTAATACCTGATGGAGCTCGTATAATTCTGCTTGTATTTTTGGACTTTTCAACATATATTGTTGAATTATCCTGATTTTTTGGGATCTGATTATTAGGAATATTCAATCCTGATTTTTGGGTCCTAATTATTAGGAAATAGCTGTAAATAATTAGTTAGGAAATGATTTATTAGTATCCCTTAATTTGTGGGATTATAGCTATATTTTACAGATATGTTTTTTCCTAGTTAGTACTTGTAGAAGTCCTATAAATAGCTTTGTAATCCTGGTGCAAAGATATAGAGAATTATCACAATTCTTTTCTCTAAATTCTTCATGGTATCGAGCTTTAGGCTCATTTTGTGCAGGATAGTGTTGCGGTGCATCCTTCATTGATGCAATAATCTTCCAATCACAGCCTTCATTGCTGGGTTTGTCTTTGTCCTTAACAATCTGATCACAATTGTCATTATTGTGATCCCTTTAGCTATATTTTTCTCTCTTCGCTTCTAAATTTGTCCCAATTTTTGCCCTAAAACCTCATTCATTTGCAGCCTTTATTGCTTCTGTTTTTTTGCTCTTCCTTTCCAAGTACTTTCTTTGTGCTTGGAATTATCCATGTCTGAGACAAAACTGATTGGAGATCCTTCGGGTCAAAATGAGGAGGCCAACACCAACCATATGACCGGAGATCTACAAAATGTGAGAGCAACTTATAGGCTGAATGAAAAGAATTATCTCAAATGGTCACAATTCGTCAAGACCTATTTGAAGGGTAAAGGAAGACTCGGCCATCTTCTCGGAACAGGTCCAAGACAAGGAGATCCCATGTTCAACGCATGGGATGAGGCGGATTCAATGATCATGTCATGGCTTTGGGATTCAATGGATCCGGCCATAAGTGATACATGTATGTTTCTTAAAACCGCAAAAGAGATTTGGGATTCTATTCGCAGGACTTATTCAAAGGCTCGAGATGCAGCACAAGTATATGAAATCAAGGTAAAGACAAGTGCAACAAAACAAGGGAGCAAAACAGTTACGGAATATGCCAATTCCCTTCAAAATCTATGGCAAGAACTCGATCATTATCGAGTATTTGAGATGAAGTGTGCTGATGATGCTTTGCAACTCTAAAAACCTTCATTGAAAAGGATCGAGTATATGATTTCTGGCAGGTCTTAATTCTGAATTTGACCAAGTCGGGATTCAAATACTTGGAAAAGAAGAAATCCCTTCTTTGGAAGAGACAATCTCTCTCATCCGGGCGAAGAAAGTCGAAGGGGAATAATGCTAGAGCCTCAAGGCTGTGGAAGGCTCGGCATTAGTAACTCACAATGCGTCAACACAAGAAAGAGGAAAGGTGGATACTTCGAGGTCTACATGGAGGGATAATCGAGACAATTTGTGGTGTACCTACGTAAGAAGCCAAGGCATACAAAGGAACGTTGCTGGAAGCTGAATGGCAAACCAGCAACCTCAAGCCGAGAGTGGGGAAACAAAGGAGGACAGCCAAGGTCTCAAGCTCATCTAATTGAACAGACCAGCCAGCAAATTAGTCATAGTGAAGGACAAGGGAAAGAATCCTTCAGCAGTGAGGAAATAGAAAAATTAAAGGGCTTTTAGGGTCTCTTGAAAAACCCTCTGGTGCATGTTCCTTAGCACTCTCAGGTAAGTTTCCATTCTCTTTTAGTTTAAATGCCTCGAAAAACTTTCAAGTGAAGCTTGGATAATAGACTCAGGTGCCACCGATCACATGACTCACACTTCTCTTTTAGTACCTACACCTCATGTCCAAGCAATAGGAAAATAGGGGTGGCGAGATGGTTCTTTGGCCACTTTGTTGCGGAGTTGGTGATATCTATATTACACCTATTCTCACTCTAAAAGACGTCCTCCATGTGCCAAAACTATCAGCCAACCTAGTCTCCATACAAAGGCTCACCAATGACCTCAAATGTTATGCAACTTTTCACCCTACCTACTGTGTTTTTTCAGAACGGGATTCGGAGAGGAAGATTGGACTTGCTAAGGAAAAGAATGGGTTGTACTATCTTGAGATACCGAGGATTTCAAAGAAAGTCATGAACAATTCACCCTTGTCATTTCTTAGTGCTTCAAATAAGGATGTCATTTGGCTTTACCATTTTCATTTTGGTCATCCATCTTTTCGTGTTTTAAATATCATGTTTCCTTCTTTGTTTAAAGGATTAGATACGAGTCAATTCCAATGTGATACTTGTGAACTTGCTAAGCACACCCGTGTATCTTTTCCTATAAACAACAAAAGAAGTTCTCATCCTTTTGATTTGATTCACGGTGACATTTGGGGACCTTCCACAATTCCAAATATCTCGGGGCTCGATGGTTTGTTTCTCTAATCGATGATTGCACTAGGGTCACATGGATATTCTTACTCAAGCATAAATCTGATGTAAGTAGTATTGTTCCTAATTTTAATTCCATGGTTCAAAATCAATTCGGAGTTAAAATTAAGAGCTTTAGATCAGATAATGCTAGAGGCTACTTTAATCAAATCTTGTCAACCTACTTCCAAAAGGAAGGGATCATCCATGAGTCATCTTGTGTAAACACACCACAGCAAAATGGGGTGGCTGAAAGGAAAAATGGTCATTTGTTCAACACTACTCGAGCATTGTTGTTTCATGGAAATGTCCCTAAGTCTTATTGGGGGGAAGCCGTCCTTACATCTACATACATGATTAATAGATTGCCATCAAGAGTATTAGATTTCAAAACTCCTATGGCGGTTCTTTCTAGCTTTTATCCCCATTTCAGGACAACAAATAATCTCATACCTAGAGTCTTCGGTTGCACCTCATTTGTACATGTTCATAATCAGCAAAGGGGAAAACTAGATCCTAGAGCAATCAAGTGTGTCTTTCTTGGTTACTCCGCTACACAAAAGGGGTATAAATGTTATCATCCTCCTTCTCGAAAGACCTATATATCGGGCGATGTTACATTTGTAGAAAACAAACCTTACTTTCCACAGTCTTATCTTCAGGGGGAGAAGTCATTAGTTGAAGATAAAGACTTTGACGACCTTGACTTACCTCCTAATAAACTTCCAATCGGAGCTCCCAATTCTAATCAACCAATCCCTAATCAATCAACTCCCCGACCAATCAGCCTCCAACTTTGATCAACGGGCTCCTCATGAATCGGTTTACGGTGAATCGGTTCGTGCTTCTTCAATCCTAGACTCACCCCCTACGATTGAGCCTATTCCGAACAAGACTCCACTCCCATATCTCCCGTATTCATGACTCTATGAGATTTCCTCGGGTATACTCAAGAAAGACAGCTGTTCCCGGACCAAACACAAGTTCAAGATTCCCATCCGAGTTTTGCAAATGATTTTCCGGTAAGTTCCAACTCTCCTTTGCATAAACAAATCAATTGATATGCCCGAAAATGACTCGCATCTTCCCATTGCTGTTAGAAAAGGTACTAGAGAGTGTACAAAGCGACCCTTATATCCACTATCTCACTATGTGTCACTTGACCGCCTATCACCATCTCATAAAAATTTCATTGTGAGTCTACACACCTTTTCTATTCCAAATACTTTATCTCGAGGCATTGTCTAAAGAAGAATGGAGGAATGCAATGAGAGAAGAAATGGATGCACTAGAAAAAAACCATACTTGGGAGATTGTCGAAAAACCTAAAGGAAAGAATCTTGTGGGCTGCAAATGGGTTTTTACCTTGAAATACAAAGCTGATGGTTCTCTTGAGAGATATAAAGCACGATTGGTGGCAAAGGGTTATACTCGACTTATGGAGTAGATTATCAAGAGACATTCGCTCCGGTGGCAAAGATGAACACTTTGTGAGAATTCTACTCTCTTTGGCGGCTCATTTTAATTGGCAACTTCAGCAATATGATGTGAAGAATGCATTCTTACATGGAGACCTAGAAGAGGAGATCTACATGAGTATTCCACTGGGATTTGAAGGAGAAAAGACAATAAACAAAGCATGTAGATTACGGAAAGCACTATATGGGCTCAAACAATCACCAAGAGCCTGGTTTGGGAGATTTTCCAGAGTTATGAAAGCTTCAGGCTACAAACAAAGCCAAGGTGATCATACTCTCTTCATTAAGCATTCGACAAGAGGGAGAATGACAACACTTCTAGTGTACGTCGATGATATTATTGTCACGGTGACGATGATGAGGAGAAACAAACGGCTAAAGCAAAGTGTTTGATTAAGGAGTTTGAAATAAAAGAGCTAGGAAGACTCAAATACTTTCTTGGCATTGAAGTTTCTTACTCTAGACAAGGAATTTTTGTCTCACAACGAAATATGTGACCGATCTCTTGAAGGAAACTGGAAAACTCGGTTGTAAACCAGTAGCCACACCTATTGAGCCTAATAAAAGGCTTGGAGATGCAAAGGAAGAACCTGCTGTAGATCGAGAAATGTATCAAAAATTGGTTGGGAAACTCATTTATTTGGCTCATACTAGGCCTGATATTGCCTATTCAGTAAGTGTGATTAGTCAATTTATGCATGACCCAAGAGAATCACACTTACAAGCCGTCAATCGAGTGCTGCATTATTTAAAAGGAAGTCCCTTAAAAGGAGTCCTATTCGAAGAAATCAAAAACTGATGCTGCAAGCTTATACGGATGCTGACTATGCGGGATCTATGGTGGATAGAAGGTCAACATCTGGTTATTGCACATTTCTTGGCGGAAATTTAGTGACTTGGCGGAGTAAAAAACAGAATGTAGTTGCAAGATCAAGTGCTGAATCAGAATTTCGAGCAATGGCTCAAGGAATATGTGAGCTATTATGGCTTAAAATCATCCTAGAAGACTTGAAAATCAAGTGGGAGGGTCCTATGAAGCTGTATTGTGACAATAAATCAGCAATTAATATTACTCATAATCCTGTTCAGCATGATAGGACGAAGCATATTGAAATTGATAGGCATTTCATCAAAGAAAAGATAGAAGAGGGGTTGATCTTCATGTCTTACATACCTTCCGGAGATCAACTAGCTGATGTGCTAACCAAAGGACTTAATGGTGGGATCTTTCATGAAATAATCTCCAAGCTGGGAATGGAAGACATCTATTCCTCAGCTTGAGGGGGAGTGTTGAATTATCCTGATTTTTTGGGATATGATTATTAGGAATATTCAATCCTGATTTTTGGGTCCTAATTATTAGGAAATAGCTGTAAATAATTAGTTAGGAAATGATTTATTAGTATCCCTTAATTTGTGGGATTATAGCTATATTTTACAGATCTGTTTTTTCCTAGTTAGTACTTGTAGAAGTCCTATAAATAGCTTTGTAATCCTGGTGCAAAGATATAGAGAATTATCACAATTCTTTTCTCTAAATTCTTCATATATGTCTATTGTCAGTTGCTCACTTTGTTGAGCAAATTGTGCAACTTTGTATCATAGCACAAGTAAGTCGTGGTTGGTAAAAAATCAAGCATGAGTTAGCACTTGTTATCATTTTGTTCATGTGTTGTATGAGCTATACCTGATGTTGAACTTGAGAAGAAAAACTAATTGATTTGAAAACCTTGCAAAGAAATTAAGCCTTTCTGCAGGATATATCGTATAGGCCCTGAAAAGAGAAGGAAGGCTGTGATCTCTGGATAAGATTTTACTTACAAAGCATCTAGTGTTGGCGAGTATATAAGCTAGTGGAATACCCGATGGAGCTTGTATAATTCTGCTTGTATTTTTTTGGACTTTTTGACATTTTCTATCGTCAGTTGCTCACTTTGTTGAGCTAATCGTGCAACCTTGTATCATAGTACATGTAAGTTGTGGCTGGCAAAAAATCATGCATGAATTGTGCAGGTGGCACTTGCTATCATTATGGTCAGGGTGTGATGTGCTAACTCTTGGAAGTGATGTCCTTGGCCTGAGATCTGTATTTTATGGAGAGTTCAAATTCTTAAGATTTTCCGAATTAAAGGCTGGGATTTTCTTGTGAGTAGTGTTGGATTTTCAGTTGTGGCATCTAATGGTGGGTGTTCTCAGTCTAGTTTCCTAATCGGAGATATTAAGTGTCTTGCTAACTAGTAATCATGGGCATTATGGAATTGGCATCTCTTCTTGTCTCTTTTAATAATTTGCTTTTACAAAGTGCACTTTTGCAAGTAAACGTCTCTTCACTTTATCCCATATGGATGTTTCGTGGAGGCAATTAGAGCCTTGTAACACTTCTGGATTCCCGTGGCAGCAGGATGTTTCCTGGCAGACTTGAGGTGTTGTCATCCCTTCTACCCTGCATCTCCATTGCTCCTTCCAGTGCCATATTATGTCTCTTAATCTGGTCAAAGCGTTGGGGATGGTTTTATTAGCAGAAGAAACAAAACTGATTTCATTCTGTTGATGCCAATGCTCCTGTTGCTTGAACATTTGTAGGTGTTCTCAATTTCAGCTGGTTGATCTTTGAAGTTGGGATAGTGTATAAAATTGGGGCTTAATGATAAAGCCACAGCAAAGCTCTGTTCCACTTGCCTTCTACAAAACATGAATTTAATCTGTTGAGAAGAGATCTAATTGTTAGCTTAGAGTCGGTGCTTATATATAATTCGATATGATTCTTAGTTACTAAGCTCTCCAGTTGAAAATTTAATTATTGTACACATAATCATTCTCAGTTAATGATTTGCCTCTCATACTATATTCAGAAATAGAAAGGAATTTGATTATTTCTTTATATAATGTAAAAGATTAGATGATTCTGCTTGTGAGTAAAACTAAGTCGTCTTATTGATATGCTGTCCAACTCTAGCATTTTCTTTGCCACATAAATCAATGAGGATCCTTGCGCTTCTACTGAGAGACAGAAATCCTCATATAGATCTATTTTTTTGCCAGATTAAATGTAACTGCTTTTTTCACCTTGGAATTTCTGCCAAGTTAATGAAGAGGAACCTCTGCAAGCATTTTGTGTATGGATTGATCTTCCCTCAACTTTTCCCTTAAGTTGGTAGTTTCGTATTATGGATTTGTTAGGTGTGGTGGGCGTGTTGTTATAAGCATGAGTACCTCAGCAAATTTGGCCAAATGGGCACTGGGTATTTTTTCCATTACCAAGTCCTTTTTTATCTGATTTCCATGTTTGTTTTGCCAGTTAAATCTTTTGCTATGTTTAAGATAACGGATTATGCTTATATTCAACAATAGGAACCTGCTTTTATGTTAGAGAACTTTGCTCTCATTTCTTATATTCACTCATCCTTCCTACTGCTTTCTGTTATAATTTTACATATCGTTTATTCAGCCATTTTCATTATCAAGAACTTTTTGCTCCAATGAAGATTGGATTTGTTGTCATTTCTCTCTTGCAGAAGCCATCTTTGATTTCTCCTAACAAGAGAATAGGTTATTTATCTATGGAAAATAGTTTCCTTCCCATGATACTGATAATGCAATGTCGCACTGCAACGCCTTCACTTAAAGTGATGCTAATGACCTAGTTTGACATATGGAGCTTGTTCCAGGACCCAAGGACTGGGTCAAATGTCTTCAGTAAAAATAATATCCATGTTTTAAATCAAGATTCTTTTATCATCTACAGATGTCATTTTTGGTATATTATCACACCTCATTGGCATTTTCTCTTGTTTGTCAGAATGTGGACCCTGCAATGTGCTCCACCAGTATCACACTTGAAATTCTTGCCTGGATGGCTGTTTGCTCTGCAAGTTATGTGGCTACCTTGTTGGATGAATTTGAGGAGAATTGGACCGTGTCCTATATCTCATAAGTGTTTAGTATTGTTCAATTTGGCCTGTTGATATGCACTTTTTGTGCTCTTTTCTGCTGGTACAGTTTCTTCACTGGGAACATTAAACTACAATTGGACATATTATTACTGGGATGGATTTACGGAATCAGTCAGGCCTTGAGGACACACATTAGTGACTGCTCTTCTTCGTGCTTCAATTTTATTATTATTATTTATTTATTTATTTTATTTCTTCTTCAAAAATTGGATTGATCCATACAGAAATTTTTCAGGAATAGAACCAACTTTAGCATCAAATGGTTGTATCCCTTTCACATTGGATGGACCAGCGAAAATCCCCATTGCGGAGATTCTTGAGGGTTTCTATTGGCCTACGATGCCTATGGTTATCGGAATTTTTGGTTTACGCCTTGTCCTTTGATTGCTTAGTGATTCATCAACTGATCGATTGATCTTTGCATTAGTGTTCTGCCAGCTTAGTCTGGATTTTGTTATTTGGTGAATTGGCAGTGGCTTATTTCCTCTTGGATCATATCTCTTGATGTCTGAGGATGTCGTTGTGGGTGTTCAGTTTAGCTCCTCCTATGATTGTTAATTGATACATCCACTGGTTGATCATTTCATTTAATTGTTTTATGAGTAGCTTTTGGATTTGTTATTTGCTGAATTTGCAGTGGCTTCTTCCCCCTTGGAGTGAATCTGCTTGTCTAAGGATGTCAAGGACGATGGATAGGACGATCCAGTCTGTTTTATAGAACTAGGTGCTTGCGCTTTTTGGAGGACTGATGATCCTTCTGCTTTTTTTTTTTTTGGTTGAGATGATGAAAGTAGTCTTTCAGGTGATAAGCTATACTTTACTGGTTTTGATTGAAATTTGTTCTTTGGTCTTTTATCTTTGGGAGTTGATTGTCGTCTAGTCCTGATCCTCTCACAGGTTGAAGTCTTGGCAGGCTTGACAAGGGGTGCTCTGCCGCAAGCTGATAATTGTCTGAAAGTGGGTAAGCTCTGTCGTCTCTCGAGGCAGATATTGGTTTGAATGAAATTTGTTCTCTAGTCCCATAATTTTTCAATTGATGCAAAAACCAATTCTCATTCCTTTGTAGGGGTGGAGTTTGGCTGATGTATGATCTGTGATGGTTCTTTCTTTGCAAGTTGTACATGCCACAACAGATCACTATCCAATCCAGATCCACTTGCCTGTGTCTCCTTCCTGGAATTACCCCTCCCTCATGTGCTCATCCTTTAGTCTCTTCTTGCATTTATGATTCTGTATGCGTTCCTTTTTCAGTTGACAGCCTCTGTGAAGTGCTCTTCAGAGGAGACATCATCAAAATTCTCTTTATCCTTCTTCTTTTCTTTCTTTTTTTTTTTTTTTGGTAAGGTAAGAATATATTGACTTTAACCAAAGCTATACAAAAGGGGGTCCCGGCACCAAACCTACACTCATAAGGACAAACAAGTCATACTAAGTGGAAGGGTGCCGAGAAAGAAAAGAAAAGCTGCCAAAACAGAGGCAAACAACTAAATAGCAGCAAAACCAGCGAAACAGAGGCTGATTTGACTTTATCCTTCTTCTTTTCTTTTTGTTTCTTGATTAATTGTTAAATCGATCTGATTTGTATGCTAATTTTCCGAAGGTTACTCTCCCCTCTTGGGACTTTGCCTTGTTATGCGTATCATTAGGGTTTGCGCTCCTCTGATAGGTGATTGATTCATCATTGATTGATCTTTCTGTTTAATTGTATTATGAACTGATTCTGGTTTTCACTATTCTGTGAATTGGCAGTGGCTTCTTTCTTCTTTGAGCAATCATGTTATGCGTATCGTTAGGGTTTGCGCTCCTCTGATAGGTGATTGATTCATCATTGATTGATCTTTCTATTTAATTGTATTATGAACTGATTCTGGTTTTCACTATTCTGTGAATTGGCAGTGGCTTCTTTCTTCTTTGAGCAATCATGCTTGTCTCAGGACCATGAGCACAATGCTACTAGTTAGTTGGTTACATAGAACAAGACATTTGGGCTTTTTGGAGGACCAATGGCCTAATCTTACACTGTTTATTTGAGCTGATGATGTGGTAGTCTTTGTCTTTAGGACAAGCAATGGACTGAAATTTTGACAACCTTCTAGGCTTCTTTTATAGGTTGAACGTTTTACTGGATTTGACGGCTGGTGATCTGGCACATTCTATGTGGGGCTGAGTTGATAATTATTTGATATTGGAAGAGTTACTGCTTCTTGGATTTATGCAGTTATTGGTTTTAAATGGAACTCGTCCTTCACTTCTGCTATTTTCTAGTTAAACACAAAGATCAGATCTAGTTCTCTTCCTTCCATAGATCAGAGTCTGGTCAAGGCAATACTTTACGTGGCCAAGTTCTATATGGAGTCTGTGATCAGTAATGTTCTTCCTTGCTGCATAAGCATCAATTCCTAATTTTTCTTCCACTTCTGTCATCTTCTGGTTAAGGTGGAACAATAAGATGTTCTCTTTCCTTTGCAGGTCAAAGTTTGGTCAGGGCATAGTTTATCTCGCCAAGTTCAATATGGAGTGTATTTGATCAGTAATGGTTCTTTCTTGTTGCATAAGCATCAATTCATAGGACAAGCTATTCTTTCAGAGTTCTTTCTTGTCTGGAAAAGTCCATGCAAGTGAAGGTTGTTTCCCTTCACTTTTCCACGTGCTGCGATCACTAATTAGATCTCTGGTAGATCATGGAGAGAGCATATGTAAGATGAATATGTCATGCTCTTCTTCCCTATCATGGAACTGGCTCCAGAATTACCTACTTAGCTTCTCCTTATTTTCATACGACTTCTGTGTTTTCTTTTGGTTTAGAACAAGAGGTCATTATGTGCTTTTTATGAGCATATGTAAGATGAATACGTCATGCTCTTCTTCTCTATCATGGACCTGGCTCCAGAATTACCTACTTAGCTTCTCCTTATTTTTATACGACTTCTGTGTTTTCTTTTGGTTTAGAACAAGAGGTCATTATGTGCTTTTTATGTGCAAGAGGCTGTTTGAGTTGATTGGACTACGTCAATGGCCACTGGTTATTGGGACTGTTATGTGCTTTTTACTGGTATCTTCTTATTTGGAATGACATACTTCAGATATCTATTACGATTCGCATTCATAATCTTTGGTATTCTCTTTCTATAGGTCAATGGTTGCTGAACTGATTACTTTCTTGGTCTAATTTCTGAAGTTTTTGGCTTGTGCTTAATTTCTTCTGGTCCCGTTGCCTCTTTGGGACTTTGCCATGGTCATGGACTTCATCGGGGTTTACTCTCCTCCTTTAACCATTTATTAATCGATTGATTGGTCAGTCTATTTAGTTGTTCTATGAGCAGATTCTGGATATGTTATTTAGTGGATTGGAAGTAACTTCTTCTCTGATGGACCAATATCTACCTCTGAGGACGTCATGTAAGGAACAGTAAATATGATTAGCTTGGTAAATAGTTGCGTATAATAAAGCATTCGAGCTTTTCTTGGGATTGACGATTCCTTGGCAGTATAATGTTGGGTTGGTGGAACTAGGAGTATTGGGTGTTGAACTGAAACTTCTAATAATTTCCTGCATGGACACTAATTTTTCTTTCTAAGAATTCATTCTTTCATTAATTGTCTTTGGTCGGTAGCAAGAATCGAGATGATAATCGTCTATTCCTAATTGCTTTAGGTTGAAGGTTCACTTAATTTGAGAAGTGCTGACCTTTGCCTTTTTTGCAAGGCTAAGAGGATAAATTGTGGCGACCAGGTTTTGTTTGAAATAGGATAAGCTCTTATTTATTGGATTTTGGACAGTAAATGGTTCCAATAGTGTTGACTCTAGTTTTGTTTCTTAATTTGTTTTATTAAAGCAAGAGGATCACCATTAAGTTCTCTTTCTGTTATGGTCAGGAATTGGTTAAAGCAAAGACCTTTTCCTTAATAGAACAATTCTGCATGTTATTTATCGCTGACTTTTTACTTTTCAATGTAGTTTGTTACACATTGACTAGGAAATACATTTCTTGCATATGCTTTTGACTTGGTGTGTATGTCTGCTTGAAGTTAGTGTCTATGTTAAATTGGTTTATCTGAAGAATTTTCTGTCAGGTTTACTGTGTTTATATTAGATAGATTGATGTTGTATAGACGGTAATTTCTTATGCTGAGTTATTATTTTGGTGTTACCTATTGCTCTTTTTTCTATGTTATTAGGAACTTGCAAGATAGGTTCTTTTCCAAAAAAATATTTGTTTTTCACACTTCTTTTTTTTTTTTTTTTTTTTTTTTTTTTTGGGGTAACATTTTCCTTTTGCCAAAACTTTAACGAATGTTAGATTATCTAGTGTTTTCACTTGTAAAGTGATGATGTGGATGGTCCATCAATAGATTTATCTTTCCATTAAATTGTTTAACAAGATGATTTCGGATTTCGCGGTGGATTGGCAGTCGCATCTTTCCTCTTGGAGTGTGATCTCTTCAATGGAGGAGTGGTGATCTATTATGCAGTCTGTGTTTGAGTTCTGAAGTATCTTTGTTCACATCTTCAGCACAGGCAATGGACTGAAACTTTGAAGCTTTCTTGGCTTTTTGTAGTTTTGAATTAAGTTTGTCTTCGCTTGATTATATTCGGGGAGCAAAGTGAGATAATTATTGTCAAGTTCTAATTCGTCTAAAGGTTTGAGTTTTGTTGGGTTTGAGAAGTGGTGATCTATTGCTTTCTTCTGTGGGGCTGAGTTGATGATTATTTGAAATCTGGACAAGCGGTGGCTTCATGGATTTCTGACACTACTGAAATTTTGAAGATTTGTAGGTTTTTTGCAGTTTTGATTTAAGTTTGTCTTTAGTTGATTATCTTCAGGGGGCAGTGAGATAATTATCGTCAAGTCTAATTCTTTACAGGTTGAAGTTTTGCCAGGTTTGTGAGAAGAGATGATCTATTGCGTTCTTCTGTGGGGCTGAGTTGATGATTATCTAAAATTGGACAAGCAGTCACTTAGTGGATTCTAGGCAGTCATTGATTCGAATTAAGTTTGTTCTCCCCTTCTGCTTTTTTCTGGGTTATGGTGAGACGATTAGGGCCTAGTCCTCTTCCCTTTGATGCAAATCTCTTCTGGTTCAATGTGGACTTTCTTCAATCTGTGATGGTTCTTTCTAGCTCCATAATTTTTATTTCATTTAACAAGATCTTTCTTTAGAGACTCTATTGGGGAAGATGAATAATCATTGACTATCCTCGATTTTAGGGATCATTTGTGAGTCTGCAAAACTTGAGGTCCACTAAGTTCTGGCCTGTTTCTTTTCATTCTTGTAATACATGCTGCAATCACAAAATTGATTGCTGGTAAATCATGCATATATTACATTTTATTCGTACTTCTTCCCGCCCCCCCTGCGGGAGGGGGGGAGGGGGGGATGCTAGATTCACACAATACCCAGGGCTTTCATTCTATACGATTGATGTGTTTTCTTTTGGTACAAAACCTGTTGGTGGAACCTTTTCATTTATCAGGTGATTTCTACACTTTAGATTGTTGTTAAGGAGTTGTCATGGACATTATTAGTGTTTATGCTCCTCCTTTGATCTGATTGATGGATTGATCCATCCCTCTGTTGTTCTACAAGCTGTTTCTAGATTTTTATAAATCAGTGGAGTGGTAGTAGCTTTTTTTCTCATGGAGCAATCTCTTTGATTGAGGATGTTGTCTAAGGAATGGTACATATGATATTATTACTCAGAATAGCTGAGCTTTTCTTGAATTCGACGATCTCTTCACATCTATCTTTGGTTGGGTTGGTGGATGGGCATTGTCCTTGATCATCTTCAGGACTGGGTTAAGAACTGAAATTTCAATAAACTCCCGCTGCATAGGAACTTGATGTTTTGCTAGATTTTAGAAGTGATGATCTATTGCCTTTTCTGTGGTGGCTGAGTTGATGAATATCAGTGTCTGGGCTTTGTCGGAAATTGGATAGGCTCCCACTTCTTGGTTTTTGGTTCTGTTTGTGTCCTCACTCTCGATGGGTATTTATATGGATCAGTCCCCCAATCTATTGATATTTTGGCCATGGTTTAATAATAGGGTGTGTGAGAACTAGTGAGGTTTGATGTCCACACTCTTTCCTTTGATGCACACCTCTTCTGGTTCAATGTGGACTGTCTTCAATCTGTGATGGTTCTTTTTAGCTCCATAATCTTTATTTCATTTAACAAGATCTTCTTTCATTTGAGATTCTATTGGCTTTTCTTGTATTTGGAATATGAATAATCGTCGACTATCCTCCATTGTAGGGATTGTTAGTGAGTCTGGAAAGCTTGAGGTCCACTAAGTTCTGGCTTGTTTCATCTCTTCATTCTTTTAATGCATGCTGCAATCCCAAAATTGATTGCTGGTAAATCATGCAGATACTGCATGTTATTCATCTTGCCTTTTTTTCCCCAAGTACTAGCTTCACACAATACCTAGGGATTTCATTCACATGATTCATGTGTTTTCCTTTGGTATAGAACCTTTGGTGGACTTTTTCATTAATCAGGTGATTCCTATGCTTTAGGTGGTTGTTGAGGAGTTGTCATGGACATTGTTAGTGTTTACGCTCCTCCTTTGATTTGATTGATGGTTTGGTCCATCCTTCTGTTGTTTAACGAGCTGTTCGTGGATTTTTATAATCCAGTGGATTATTAGTAGTTTCTTTTCTCACGGAGTGATCTCTTTGATTGAATATGTTGTCAAAAGAATGGTACATATCATGAGGTTGGTTGATTATTACTTAGAACAGTGGAGCTTTTCTTGAGTTCAGCGTTCTCTTCACATCTATCTTTGGTTGGGTTGGTGGTTGGGCAGTGTCCTTGATCATCTTCACGGCCAGGTGAAGAACTGAAATTTCAATAAACTCCTGCTATGTAGGTGTTTTGCCAAATACTAGAGGTGATGATCAATTGCCTTTTCTGTGTGTCTGGGTTGATGAATTATGGTGGCTGGGCTTTTTTGGAAATTGGATATGCTCCCACTTCTTGGATTTTGGCCATACTCTTTATGTGTATTTATATGGATCAATCCCTAAACAATTGATATTTTGGCCATGCTTTAATGATAGCGCGAGAAGTAGCTTGACTATGATGCAAACCTCTTCTGGTTGTAGAAACCCCTTGTTGTG
This sequence comes from Eucalyptus erythrocorys, assembly GCA_014182555.1. Taxonomy (NCBI): domain Eukaryota; kingdom Viridiplantae; phylum Streptophyta; class Magnoliopsida; order Myrtales; family Myrtaceae; genus Eucalyptus; species Eucalyptus erythrocorys. The sequence goes on along the minus strand of CM024607.1, from coordinate 35,271,623 downwards.
GAGATCCTTGAGGGTTTCACCTGGCCAATTTGGGATGATGCCTGTAGTTATAAGAATTATCTTGTTTATGCTCAGTGATTGATCCGACCGATTGGTCTTTGCGTTATTGTTTTTACCGGCTTCTGGATTCTTGTTATTCAATGAATTGGCTTTGTGGCTTATTTCCTCTTGGATCATATCTCTTTCGTCTGAGAATGGTCGTTATGGGAAGTGTTTGCTTTTAGCTCCTCCTCTGATCCTTAATTGCTCCAGAGATTGACTTTCCGTACAATTGCTTTATGAGCTACTTCTGGATTTTGTTATTTCGTGAATTTGCAATGGCTTCTTTCCACTGGAGTGAACTGCTTGTCTGAGGATGTCAAGGACAATGAATTCTATGACATTGGTCAGTTTGCTTCATAAAACACGGATGTTCGGGCTTTTTGGAGGAGTGATGATCCTTTTGCTATCTCCTGGATTCTGCCATGTTGTGGGCATCGTTAGGGGTTATGCTCCTCCGATTGTTGATTGATCTTTCTAAGTTTAATCGTATTATGAGCTGATTCTGGTATTCACTATTCTGTGAATTGGCAGTGGCTTCTTTCTTCTTAGAGCGATCATTTTGTCTGGGGATGTTGTAGGGCAATAAAAACAATGCAATTGGTCAGTTGGTTACCTAGAATACGACAGTTGGGCTTTTTGGAGGACTAATGATCAGTCTTGCACCATTTGTGGTTGAGCTGATGATGTAGAAGTTTTTGTCTTCAGGACAAACGATGGAGTGAAATTTTGACAACCTTCTAGGCTTCTTTTACCGGTTGATAGTTTTACTGGATTTTGATAGCTAGTGATCTATTGTATTTTCCGTGGGGTTGAGTTGATAATTGTTTGAAATTGGATGATCTCTCGCTTCTCGGATTTTAGGCAGTTATTGGTTTGAATGGAACTTGTCCTTTACTTCTATAATTTCTAGTTAATCCGAAAGATCAGATCTAGTTCTCTTCATTTCGCAGATCAAAGTTTGGTTGAGGCAATACTTTACGTAGCCAAGTTCGGTATGGGGTGTTTGGGATCAGTGATATTCTTTCGTGGTGCATACGCATGCATTCCTAATTTGTCTTTTACTTCTTTTATCTTCTAGTTAAGGTGGAATGATCAGGTGTTTCATTTCCTTCACAGGTCAGAGTTAGTTGAGGCAATACTTTACCTTGTCAATTTCAAAAGTGTCTGTGATCAATGATGGTTCTTTCTGTGAGGAAAACGTACATGGTATTATTCAATAAAGTTTAATATATGTACATAAAAAATAAACCCTAAAAAGTGGTAAAGACTCATCTACCTTCCTTACTTCTAACACTCCCTCTCAAGCTAGAGCATAGATATTAATCATGCCCAGCTTGTTACAAATATGTTCAATCTTCCCATTACCCAAGGATTTAGTGAAGATGTCTGCAAGTTGTTCGCCCGTTCGAATATGACTGGGAAGAATTACTCCATTTTGCAACTTCTCTCGGATAAAATGTCAATCAACCTCAATGTGTTTTGTTCTCTCATGAAACACAGGGTTGGAAGCTATATGCACTGCAGCTTTATTATCGCACCATAGTGTCATAGGTACTAAATCTTTAAAGCCTAACTCGGTCAATAACTGTCGCATCCACACTAGTTCACATGTCACTTGTGCCATGGCTTTATATTCTGACTTAGCACTAGAGTGGGCAACAACACTTTGTTTCTTGCTTTTCCATGATACCAGATTTCCTCCGACTAAGGTACAATACCCAGTAGTTGATCTTCTATCATTTGGAGACCCAGCCCAATCAGCATCAAAAAACCTTCAACCCTGATATGACCATGGTTTCGATAAACAATTCCTTTTCCCGGAGCTTTCTTCAAATATCTCAATATTCGAATAACTGCATCCCAATGAGATGTACGAGGGGAAGACAAAAATTGGCTTACTACACTAACAGGAAAAGCAATGTCTGGTCTTGTAACTGTATGATAATTGAGCTTACCTACCAGTTTTCTATATCTCTTGGGATTATTAAGAATTTCTCCTCCATCAGCAACTAATTTAACCCCTTGTTCCATGGGTGAATCAAGAGGTTTTGATCTCAACATACCTGTCTCAATGAGCAAATCCAAGACATATTTTCGTTATGACAGAACAATACCTTTCTGTGATTGCGCCACTTCAATTCCTAGGAAATATTTCAATTTTCCTAAGTCCTTAGTTTGAAACTATTGCTGAAGATAGGTTTTTAGCTCAGCTATACCAACCAAGTCATCTCCCGTGATGATAATGTCATCAATATACACAATCAAGAATAGTTTGCCTCCCCCTGATTGTTTATAAAAGAAAGAATAATCATTTCCACATCTTGATAGCCCAAAAGACGGTACAACTTCAGAAAACCTTCTAAACCATGCTCGTGGAGATTGTTTCAGACCATATAAAGATTTTTTTAATTTGCAAACTAGTCCAGACTCCCCCTGAGCAACAAGCCCCGAAGGTTGCTCCATATGAACTTCTTCATGAAGAGTGCCATGCAGAAAAGCATTCTTAACATCAAGCTGAAATAAAGGCCAATTATATGTTGCAGTAAGGGAGATCAAAATACGAACAGAAGTAAGTTTGGCAACAGTAGAAAATGTGTCTAGATAGTCAACCCCATAAACCTGAGCATACCCTTTGGCAACAAGTCTTGCTTTTAAACGAGCAAGAGAACCATCGGGGTTGACTTTTACAGCATACACCCATCGACAACCAATAGCAGTTTTGCCTGGAGGAAGTGTTACTAAGTCCCAAGTCTGATTAATCTCGAGAGCCTTTAATTCTTCTTCCATTGCTGTCCTCCAGCCAGAACTTTGTAATACCTCGGTGACAGACTTGGGGATAGGATATTGTTCAACAGTAGTTAAAAAAGCTCGAAAAGTAGGAGACACGAAAGAGAGAAATAAAATTTGCAATAGAATGTTGAGTACAAGAACGTGTACCTTTGCGATGAGCAATAGGAAGATCAAGATCAGATACAAGAGTAGAGTCAGCTAATGGCGGATCTGGAGCAGAAGATGACGTAGTAGTGACGGGAGGAGCGGGGGGAGCAGTAGTAGCAACACAAGGACGTCGAGTATAAACCTGGAGAGGAGACGGCTTCTCTGTAGATACTGATGGTATAGCTGGAATAGTTGACCGAATGGTGGTCACATATAAGTCTTCATCCAATTCAGACACATCACTTGGAACATTATGATAAGGAGTGGATTCAAAAAATGAAACATCAGCTGTTACAAAATATTTTCTTAGTAATGGAGAATAACAGCGATATCCCTTTTGAGTACGAGAATAACCCACAAACATACACTTGATTGCCTTGGGATCAAGTTTTGATACTCCAGGTCGATGATCATGAACAAAGCAGACAACCAAAGATACGGGGTGGTAGGACAAACAATGGTTTACTAGGAAACAAAGTGGAAAAAGGAATACCACCTTTTAGAATAGAAGAAGGCATGCGATTAATGAGATAACATGCAGTTAGAATAGCATCAGGCCAAAAGGTTTTCGGGACCTTCATCTCAAATAACATGGACCTAGTAACTTCCAATAAATGCCTATTCTTCCTTTCAGCAACACCATTTTGTTGCGGGGTATCGGGACAAGAAGATTCATAAATCATACTATGTTGAGTCATAAAGTCAGAAAAAAGTGTGGAAAAGTACTCCTTAACATTATCAGAACGCAAAACTTTAACATGTACACCAAATTGAGTATAAATTTCAGATATAAATGCATGAAAAATAGAAAATAATTCTGAGCGATCTTTCATTAAATATAATCAAGTAACTCTGGAATAGTCATCGACAAAAGTAACAAAATTTCTAAAACCCGAATTAGAAATCACATGACATGGACCCCAAATATTTGAATGAACTAATAAAAAAGGAGATGCTACTCGTTTATTGACTCGAGGTGTGTAACTAACACGATGTAATTTGCCAAGTTGGCATGACTCGCACTCAGGACTAGAAAGAGAGTGAAAACTAGAATCCAACTCTTGAAGACTACGTAGAGAAGGATGACCAAGATGACAATAGATTTGATGTGGGGACGCAACACTTGAGCAAGCAATTGAAGAAGTATCTTCAAGTACATACAGCCCCCCTTCCTCACGTCCTCTACCAATCGTCTTCTTCGTAGATAGATCCTGGAAAATACAAGAATCGGGATAAAATGTTACTGAACATTGAAAGTTTTTGGTTAACTTATTAACAGACATGAAGTTAAATGGAAATTGTGGAAGATAAAGTACTGAGGACAACGGCAATGAAGGAATTGGGTTAACTGTGCCAATTCCCTTGACATGTGTAGGTGATCCATTGGCTAGAGTAACTATGGATGAAGACGGAGAAAGAGAGGAAAATATACCTGAAAGACCTGACATGTGATCAGAAGCCCCTGAATCAATTATCCGAGGACGAGAAGTAGCCGGTAGACATGCAGTAGCATTACCTGTCTGTGCTAAAGTAGCAATGGAAGAAACAGGCTGTGAGATTTGAGACTGTTTGTACCGAGCATATTCCTCACCAGACATAACCACTGCCTTGTCTTCAGATGGCTGTGGAGTAGTGTCAATATTAGTCGCCGTAATAGCGAACTGTTGTTGCTGCCCTGGTCTCCCATGTAGCTTGTAACAAAATTTTTGAATATGACTAGGTTTGCCACAGTAATGACAAACTCGGGTAGTCCCCGAACTATCATTAGATATGTTGAATTGTCCATAGGGATGCTGATTACCTTGACCTCTCCCTATGTCTCGGCCTCCTCCTCGGACACCACGCCCACTATATCCGCCACGGTTTCCTCCATCACTTCTATTACCACTACCAGTTCGAGTCTGGGACACAAGAGCTGAACTGCCTACCATAAATGTAGTATCTTGAGAAGACTCACGAGATACTCGAAGTACTCGAGCAAACTTATCTGTGAGTGACGCTATATTCTCTCCTCCAAGAATCTGAGACCTAACAGTTTCATATTCAGAACCAAGACATCCCAAGAACCCCATTATAGCCAATTGTTCCCTCTGACGTTGCATTTGTTGAACATCAGCTGAAATAGGTAGAACGGCATTCAACTCCTCATATAATCTCTTAAAGTTTGCAAAGCACTGGGTAATAGAGCGTCCCTTCCTTTCAAATCGATAAAACTCCTGCGATAGCTCATAAATCTGTGACAAATTATCTTGGCCAGAATACAACACATTCAAATACTCCCATAGTTCTCTGACTGTATCAATATGAGTTACCATGTCAACTATATTGCTCTCTATAGAATTCAGCATTTGACCAAGAATACGTGCATCAACACCATCCCAAGTTGCATCATCTCTAGGCTTAAACTCAGTCAAGTGTCTATGTTGATTCCTGCCTGTCAAAGTAAGCTTTACAATTTTCTTCCATTGGTGGAAGTTAGCACTGCTTGCAAGTTTCTTATCAGTAATTCGATTAGATGAAGAGGAAATCACCTCAGTCATCATAGTATTATTCTTCTCAGAATCTACTTCAATTGTACTCTTCGAATGATCACCCATTTTCCAAATAAAAATAAGCAAACTCTGACTTTAGCTTTTGTCAAACACCTCAGCCTTAATAATCCAATAACCCAATATTATCATCACCACATAAAAATAACAGAAGCTACCACACAACTTTCAAACCATCCAATCAATAATTGCACTATACCCAAGTAGCAACTTTGCTTCATCACAGGTCTCGAATAAATTAATCAACCAAATCAGCAACTTAAAAGAAAATTCTAACCCATGACAGCCAAATCAGCAACTTAAAAGAAATTTCTAACCCACGAAATCATCCGCAGCTGTTCTCTATTGCTCGCCAAGTCCCTTAGCTAGTGTTCTCTCTCTACCTTCTCTCTCTAGGTTTTTTTTCTCTCATTCACGATCTTTACTTCCACCTTTTAGCAGAGAGAGAGAAGTGGGAAGAGATGATGCAGCATCTCACGTACAGGAAGGAAGCGGTTTAATTCTCACCGATTAGCTCCTTTTTTTTTTTGTCCCCAAATTACTCCCTCTGCAACCTTTCTTCCTCTGCGATTCAACCACCAAATCCAAACGGCACAAGGTCGTCAAAACCCCTGGTAGGAGGCTAGCGTATCAGACCATGGAGAAGAGACCCAGCGAGTCGCACGAGTGCGCAAGCGAGTGTCGGGAGCGAGCTGCGTGAGCGCGATCGAGTCGCACAAGCGAGCGTCGCAAGCGAGCCGCGCGAGCGCGACCGAGCCGCGCGAGGGTGAATAACCCGCGCGAACGAGCCGCGCAAGCTGCACGAGTGAGCCGCGCGAACGAGCTGCACGAAGAAGCGAAACCCTATTCTGGTGAGCGGCGAGCGGCGGTGACAGCCAACTATTCCGACGAGTCGACGGCGGCAAGTGGTTGTTCCGTCGTCTAGGGTTAAGCCCTAGGCTCTGATACCATGTGAGGAAAACGTACATGGTATTATTCAATAAAGTTTAATATATATACATCAAAAATAAACCCTAAAAGTGGTAAAGACTCTTCTACCCTCCTTACTTCTAACACTTTCAGAGTTCCTTTTTTTTATTTTTATTTTTCCTGGAAAGGTCCACACAAGTTCTATCTTATTTCTCTTCATTCTTATCTATGTGCTACAATCACTAATTGGATCTCTCTGGTAAATCATGGAGATAGCATATGTTATAGTTATATGATATGATCTTTTTTCTATCCTGGAACTGGCACCGGGCATTACCTAGCTTGGTTCGCCTTCCTTCTTACAGAACCTCTGTCTTTTCTTTTGGTCTAGAACAAGAGGTCATTTTGTGTTCTTTCCATATGGAGGTTGTTTGAGTTAGTTGGACTCTATCAATGGCCATATAAATGTCTGCATAGTAGGTATTATTTGGTTATTGGGACTAAAGGCTTACTACTGACAGAGTTGGTTTTACTTCAGTGCGTACTGGTAGCATCCTATTCGGGATGATGTGCTTCAGATATCTATTATGATACATGTTCTCAATCTTTTTTAGTTTGTTTTTATATCTTAACAGTTGATGAGCTGATTACTTAGTTGGTCTGATTTCTGAAGAATCTGGTTTGTTGCAGAAGCTTACTTTCTTCTGTTCCAATTGCCTCTTCGGGACTTTGCCATGGTTAGGGACATACATCATTAGGGTCTACTCTTCTCCTTTGACCATTTATTAATTATTGGTTGTTCTATTTCGTTTTTTTTAGGAGCAGATTCTGGATCTGTTATTTAGTGCATTGGAAGTAACTTCTTTTAGATGGACCGGTCTCTACTTCTCAGGATGATATGTAAGGAACAGTAAATATGATAAGTTTGGTCAATTGTTGCATAGAATAAAGTGTTTGAGCTTTTTTTTGGGACTAACGATTGCTTTGTAGTGTAATGTTGAGTTGATGGACTAGGAGTACTGGGTGATGCAATGAAACTTTCAATAATTTCGTGCATAGACACTTATCTTTCTTCTTCAAAATTCATTCTTTCATTAATTATCTTGGGGTAGTGGCAAGAATTGAGATGATAATCTTCTAGTTCTAATTGCTTTAGGTTGAAGGTTTGCTGAACTTGAGATGTGCTGATCCTTTGCCTTTTTTGCAAGGCTGACAGGATGAATTGTGGAGACCAGGTTTTGTTTGAAATTGGATAAGCTCTCATTTATTGGAATCTTGACAGTAAATAATTATAATAGTATTGACTATAGTTTCTTTTTCTTTCTTTCTTTTTTTATTAAAGCAAGATGATCACCGTTCGGTTCTCTTTCTATAATTGGTTAAAGCAAAACTTTTTCCTTGATTGAACTATTTTGCATGTTATTTGTTACTCCTTTTCCTTTCAATGTACTTTGTCGCACATTCACTTGGTAATAGATTTCTTGCATATGCATTTGTTTTGGCTTGGTGTGTATGTCTGCTTGAATTTTGTGTCAATATGTTAAATTGGTTTTCTTACGCTGAATTGTTGTTTTGGCAGTACCTTTTGCCCTTCTTTCTATGTTATTTGGAACTTGTAGGATAGGTTCTTTTCCAAAAAAAATTTGTTTTTCATTGCAGTAACATGTATCTCTTGCCAAAACTTAACCAATTGTTTTTCACTCAAAGTTTGATTTGAGTTCTGTCTCAATTGTTAAGTTACTTTAATTGAGTTATTATTTTATTTTCAGAGTTTTATTTTTTTTACTTATATAAGGGTATTATGGTCATATATAATTTATATTTAATATAAATACAATGGGTATAGGGTTTTACATTACTTAGAAATCTACAACTCCTCTTTGTTTCTTTCTTTTACATTCTCCTTCTTCTCCTCTTCTCTATTCCTTCTCTCTTATTCTTTCTCTCTTACTATTTGCTGTGGGTTCTCTAATCAGCTTTGTGACATTGTATCAGAGCAAATCTAATTATCTAATTACTTGATCCTATTGCTGGTTTGAGAGTCCCCTAGTAACCCTACCTCTTCTCCGGTGCGCAGCCACCTAAAGCTACAATTTTTATCCATTTTCTCTTCAAGTCTTGATACATATGAGATAAAAGGATATCAAATTCATCAAATTCGATTTGTGAACATGGATTACAATACTTACTGATCAACGGATTCTCAGAGCACTTTCTTCTATACAGCAGTTTATTCTTTGAGTTTTCAGCATCCCTTTGGTTAATTGATGGAGCCAATTGCATATGATTATACATTAACTGCTGTTTTGTCTCTTGCACTAAAGTTTTAGTCTTCTTGATTAGTGGTAGATATATTTATATTGAGATTATCATCATGAGTGATACTAAGGCTCCTACAGATAGTGTCAATGTTCAAATTACCACTATTAAATTAAATGGATCATCCAATTACTTGTTATGGGCCCAAGCTGTGAAGATTTATATTAATATCAAAGGGAAACTTAATTATCTTACCACGGACCCCCCCGTTGAAGATTCTAGAGAATATAGTAATTGGATAAGAGAGAATGATACACTTCTGGTGTGGTTATGGAATAGTATGGAACCATCCATCGCTGCTAATATCATGTTCCACACAACTGCTAAGGGAGTATGGGATGATCTTATGGAGAGTTACTCACAATACAAAAATATTTTTAGAGTTTATAAACTATATGAGAAGATCTTTAATTTTAAACAGGGAGACAAGTCTCATGGAGAATATTATAGTGCTTTGAAAGGTATGTGGGAAGAACTGAATCTTTATCAGCCCATTACTACTGATCTAGAGAGACTTAAGACACAACGAGCTGAATTTCAAGTAGCCAAGTTTTTATCTAGCTTGAATGCCGACTTACAGCCTGTGAAAAGTCAGCTTCTTGCTAGCGAAAGAGTTCCTTCTATGAATGAAGCATTTTGTCAAATTCAGCGCATTGTCCCTCCATCTTCTACGTCATCTAAAGATAATTCAGCATTTGTGGCTAGTAGTGGTGGTCGTGGTCGTGGTGGATTTTCCAATAGAGGTCGTGGTTTCGGGGGAGGTCGTAGTTGTGGTGGTGGACGTAGGGGACAAAGTTTTGATCGAGATAACCGTCAGTGTATATACTGCGGCAAATCCAGTCATATTGTTGACACTTGTTGGGCTAAGCATGGCAAGCTTGAGTGGGCTCAACGATTAGTTATTGCAAATACTGCTACGCTTGAAGGGGGTGCTCAAAATGTGTCTTACAGGAACCCATCTATCCCACCTAGGGGTAGTTCTTCTGAGTTTACGGCTCAAGATGATATGGTTGCACGACTCATCAAGTGTGTACAACAACTAGAGACTTCTAATTTCTCATCCACTGTCACTCTTGCATGTACAGGTAACATGGCCTCTTTCTCTAATTTGTCTCTTAACACCTCTTGGGTCATTGACTCGGGAGCTTCTAGTCATATAACGAGTAATCAAGAACTATTTTCTTCCCACCATAACTCTTGTCCTTTCTTCAGAAGTCATTTTAGTTAATGGTTTCTCGACTCAAGTAGTTGGATCAGGGACTGTTTCACTTACATCTTCCTTATATTTGTCCTCTGTCTTACATGTTCCCAAACTTCCTTTAAATTTGTTATCTGTGAGTTAGTTAACTAAAGCTCTTAATTGTTTAGTTACATTTTACCCATCTCAGTGCGTTTTTCAGGACTTTTAGACAAAGAAGATGATTGGTGGAGGGCATGAACATGATGGACTCTATTATCTAAATGGTGTCTCTACTACTAACGCCAATGGTCTAGCTGCTAGTTTTATTACCCCCTATTATGGCATTCTCGTTTAGGGATTTATCTTTATTTTAAGTTACAACAAATAATTCCCGAGTGTAAATCAATTTCTACTTTTCAGTGTGAGGCTTGTGAACTTGGGAAACATCATCGTAGTTCTTTTCCTCGTCGTAATGATTCTCGTGCATCTACTTTACTTGAACTTGTTTATTCGGACATCTAGGGATCTTCCTGTATTGCTAGTAGAAATTGTTTTAAATATTTTGTTACTTTTGTGGATGATTATTCTCGTTTAACGTGGCTCTATATGCTTCATGACCGTTCTGAATTTTTACATGTTTTCCATTATTTCATCGTGAGGTTACTAATCAGCTTAATACATCCCTTAAAATTTTGCGAACAGATAATGCTCTAGAATATACACAGAAATCAATTTCTTTGTTTTGTTCTAATCTTGGCATTATACATCAAATAAGTTGTACTTATACCCCTCAGCAGAATGGTGTGGCCGAAAGAAAGTACCGTCACCTTCTAGAAGTTGCTCGTTCACTCTTATTTCATATGAATGTGCCAAAATCATTTTGGAGTGATGCTGTCCTTACCACATGTTACCTCATAAATCGTATGCCTTCCACCGTCCTCAATCATTAGTCACCAATCAGAGTTGTATTTCTTGACAAGCCGTCATTCTCTCTTACCCCGCGCGTCTTTAGGTGTGTCTGTTTTGTTCATAACCTACGTTCTGGTTTTGATAAACTATCTCCTCGTGCTACTAAGTGTATTTTTCTCGGCTATTCACGTATACAGAAGGGATATCGGTGTTATGATCCTACAACTTATAGCCAATATATTAGTGCCGATGTTACTTTTTTCGAGGGCACACCATACTATTATGTTGAGGGTAAAGAGTTTTCAAATGACATTATAACTGATCCTCCTATCTTGCTACAAATCCCCCTAGATTCTGTTAGCCCTTCTCCAGTCTCTCCTCCCTTGCAAGTGTATCGGCGACGAAAGCAGTCTATGGCACCACCAATCTCTAGCTCTTCCATGCCCTCCAATCAATCTTCCTCCTTGTCTCTTGGTCCGGACGATCTTCCGATTGCCCCTCGCAAAGATATTCGGTCTTGCACACAAAAATCCTCTTTGGCTTACTCTATTGAGCGTTATGTGTCTCTCTCACATCTTCCTTCTCCATTACATGACTTTGCTCTATCATTACAAACTCACACAATCCTTACTTCTACCACTGAGGCTTTGTCTCGCCTTGAGTGGAAGAAAACTATGGATATGGATGTGGAAGTGGAAGCTCTGGTGTCTTGCCAAACATGGTCATTGGTTGATCTTCCCCTTGGGAAAGATGTGGTAAAGTGTCGTTGGGTGTACACTATCAAGTACAATCTAGATGGCTCAATCGAGCATCTTAAAGGTTGGCTCATTGCTAAAGGTTTTACTCAAACTTATGGAGTGGATTATTTTGAGACTTTTTCCCCTGTGGCACGTCTCAATTCTGTTCTTGTTATTATTTTTCTTGCTGTGAATTTCGATTGCCCATTATATCAATTGGATGTCAATAATGCTTTTCTTTATGGTGATGTGTCTGAAGAAGTATATATGGAGCAACCTCCTAGATATGTTGCTCAGGGGGAGAATTATAGTAAAGTATGTGGGGAGAATTATAGTAAAGTATGTTGGCTACATAAGGCTATTTATGGGTTGAAACAGTCTCCAAGAGCATGGTTTGAAAAATTTAGTTCAATGATATCTAGATATGGTTTCCATCAATGTTATTCTGATCATTCTATTTTTGTTCGAAAGAAAGGGTTATGAGTGGTCATTCTTGTGGTATATGTGGATGATATAATTGTCTCTGGTAGTGATATGACCGGCATTTCTGAGGTTAAGTCATTTCTTCAGCAGCAATTTCAAATTAAAAACTTGGGAAATCTTAGGTATTTTCTAGGTATTGAAGTTTTATGAAGTAAAAAAGGCATTAATTTGTCTCAACGAAAGTATGTTCTTGATTTTTTGTCTGAGACAGGTACACTAGCTTCCAAGCCAGTTGACTCATATGGATCCGAATCAAAAGTTTGGAGTTGATGATGGAAATGAAATTGAAGACAAGCATCAATATCGACGTCTAGTTGGGAAACTAATTTATCTTACTATTACACGTCCCAATATTTCTTTTGCTGTTGGTGTGGTGAGTCAAATTATGGAGTCATCTAAGAAGGCTCATTGGGATGCTGTATGTCGCATTCTTCGATATCTTAAAAGCTCTCCTGGTAAGGGACTAATTTATAAATCTAATGGTTCTTCCACTCTGGTTAGCTATTCTGATGTTGAATGGGTTGGATCAACATATGATTGACGGTCTAAAACTGGGTATTGCACCTTTATTGGTGGTAATTTGGTTACTTGGAGAAGCAAGAAACAGATTACCATTGCCAGGTCTAGTGTAGAGGCTGAATATCGTGCTATGGCACATATTGTGGCTGAATTGTTGTGGTTGAAATCTCTTCTCCAAGAGCTTGGATTTTCTATTAATCAACCTATTGATATGATGTGTGATAATTAAGCAGCTATTTATATTGCTGGGAATCCTGTTTTTCAAGAGCGAACTAAGTATATGGAAGTTGACTATCACTTTGTTCGTGATGCTGTGAAGCAGAAGTTGGTTACTACTCCTTACGTTGCCTCTAGAGATCAGTTTGCTGATATGTTTACCAAAGCCTTATTTCGTCTTGTTTTTGTTGTTGGTTGTTCCAAGCTAGGCATGGGTAACCTATATGCTCCAGCTTGAGGGAGAGTGTTAAGTTAGTTATTCTTTTATTTTCAGAGTTTTATTTCTTTTTTACTTACATAAGGGTATTATGGTCATATTTAATTTATATTTAATATAAATACAATTGGTGTAGGGTTTCTGTTACTTAGAAATCTATAACCCCTCTTTGTTTCTTTCTTTTACGTTCTCCTTCTTCTCCTCTTCTCTATTCCTTCTCTCTTCTTCTTTCTCTCTTACTATTTGCTGCGGGTTCTCTAATCAACTTTGTGACATCAATGATTGACAGCTTCATTTACACATGTAAGGCCCTAAATTTTCATCCCTAGGCATTTAAAACTTAGAAAAGAGAAAATGCTAGATATCCTAATCATTCATAAGTTGGTTGTACAATATCTATTTACAAAATAAACAATTTCTCATGATGAAGGAGGATCTTTTTGAATTGCAGAAGCAACAAATCATATGTATACCATGTTTTGTATGTGGTTCTGTATTGCTCTTTACGAACTTTGATTTAGAAATTGACTAGTCATATAGCAAGTGAGCATTTAAGCAAGTGCACTAGCAAACTCGAGCACCTGTGCTTGCCATATATTTGTGCTTATTGTTTTTGTTTTGGATTTGCTCAGTTATTAATGCAGGTCAAACATATCAGAGCCAAATATGGGAATTACATTGGCATTACTGTTGCTAGCTATCCAGGTTCTTTAATCTGCTCTACTCAATTATTACCTTAAAAGCCTGCATATTTCCTGTTGCAGGATAGGTCTTATGACGCTTTCCTGGTTCTACTCACCCCCTCCCCCCCTTTTTCTTCTCTCCCCATGGCCTCTACTACTTGGCCTACGATTCCTACGGTTATCGGAATTATTTGGTTTATGGCCTCATTCTTGGTCAATCTTTCCTTTATTGTTTTGCCAGCTTATTTTGTATTTTTGTTAGTCGGTGAATTGGCAAATGTGGCTTCTTTCCTCTTGGATCATATCCCTATCATCTGAGGATGTCGTTATGGGAAGTGCTTGGTTTAACTCCTCCTCTGATTCTTTATGGATCCATTGACTGACTTTCTGTACAATTGTTTACAAGCTACTCCCAGATTTTGTTATTTGGTGAATTTGCAATGGCTTCTTTCCCCTTGGAGTGAACTGTTTGTTTGAGGATGACAAGGACAATGAATACAATGACACCGGTCAGTTAATTTCATAAAACATGTGTTTGGGCTTTTTGAAGGACCGATGATCATTTTGCTGTCTTTTTTCGATTGAGATGATGAACTAATCTTTGATCACATCTAAAGACCATGCAATAGACTAAAAATTACTGGTGTTGATGGGAATTGGTTCTTCAGTTTTTTTTTTTTTTTTTTTTTTTTTTTTTTTTTTTTATCTCTAGGAGATGATTATCATCTAATTATGATTCTCTCACAGGTTGAAGTCTTGCCGGACTTGACAAGTGGTGATCTGCTGTGAGTTGATGATTGCTTGAAATTGGATAAGCTCTATGGTTCCATGAGGCGATTATCCGTTTGAATGAAATTTGTTCTTTCAGTCCCATAATTTTCCGATTAATGCAAAAACTTGTTCTCATTCCTTTGGAGGTTAGTGTTTGGTTGATGTATGATATGTGATTCTGCGATAGTTCTTTCTTTGCAAGGTGTAATGCCGCAACAAATCACCATCCAATCGAATTCTGCTTCGTCTTATTTTTATTGAAGTTAAAAAATGGGTGTCTCCTTCCTGGAAATAGTCCCCCTCCCCCTCTCATGTCCTCGTTCTTAGTCTTATCGTGTGTCTATGATTGTGCATGCGTTCCTCTCTCAGTTGACAACCTCTGCCAAGTACTTTTCAGAGGAGACATCATTCCTGAAACACGTTCTTGCTCATTTTTCTTTTCTTTTTTCTCTTCATTTATTGTTAAATCGGTCTAATTCAATTTATGCTATGTTATTTTCCGAAGGGAAAAGTACCAAAAAAATCCTAAACAGATTGTATTGGTATCAATTTAGTCATAAACTTTTCAATTGGACCAATTTAGTCCTAAACTTTTTAATATTAGTGCCAATTCAATCTATCCGGTGAATTTTGGCCAGCTAGCGTTGATGTGGACGTCGGCTGGTGACCAAACACCGACGTGGCAATTTTTATGATTTTTTAATTATATTTTCAAATTTTTTAATTAATTTTTTACTATTTTTTTCTTTTTCCTTTTCTTTTCGGTGGTGGCCGACAAGCCAGCCTCTCGCCACCGGGTGAGGGCTGCGAAGCCCTCGCTTGCCGCCGGCGAGGCAGCTTCGCCCAAATTTGGGCGAGGCCGACCTCGCCTAGTCTAGGTTGCCGGCCACAGCGTTCGCGTCCCTCATCACTCCCCCCAATCAAGCAACCAGCGCCCGCTCTCCTCCAATCCACGGCAAGAAGAGGGGGGAAGTTCTCTCGATTTGATAGGGGCTTTCCGCCATTTCCCGAAGCATCTACGGGAGATAGTGGGTTCAGCGAGGCGAGAGAGAGAGAGAGAGAGAGAGAGAGAGAGAGAGAGAGAGAGAGAGAGAGAGAGAAGGAATGGGTTTTGCGGGTTCGCTTCACGGGATGGAAAAATCCACTACGTTGTGCTTTCAGCTTCGTTAGTAGTGAAGGCGGCCATCACCAGGGCAAAGCCCTCTCCTCCACCCTAGCGATGGCCACCATGGCCTCGCCAGCTACGGGCGAGGCCGCCTTCACTTGCAGCAAGGCCTGGGCAAGGCTCGCTTTGATCCGAGCAAAGCCGCTTCATCGGCGGCCTTGGAGAGGCTAAGGGCTTCGCCGCCCTCGGTGAGGCTCACCGGCCATCACCTAAAAAAAAAAAAAAAAGGAAAAAGAAAAAAAAAGAAAAAAGAGAAATAATAAAAAATCTAAAAAATAATAAAAAAAAAAATCATAAAAATTGTCACGTTAGCGTTCGGCCACCAGCCAATGTCCACGTTAACGCCGACCGGTCAATTTTGGCCGATGAACTGAATTGGTACCAATATTAAAAGGTCTAGGATTAAATTGGTCCAATTGAAAAGTTTAGGACTAAGTTAGTACCAATGCAATATGTTTATAACTTTTTTAATATTTTTCCCATTTTCCGAAGGTCACACCTCGCCTCTCTGGGACTCTGCCATGTCGTGGGCGTTGTTAGGGTTTGCGCTTCTTTGATCGTTGATTGATTAATTATCGATTGATTTTTCCAAGTTCAATTGTTGTTAACACCTAAATTTTGACGCATAAAAATTAGGGATTAATTTTCAACCCCTAAACAAAAATAATAAATGAAATTGCGTAACATATAGTTTTAGGAGCATTTATTGTTATTATTGTATTTGCATTGGATCAGGATGGATTTGACTCGATGGTTCTAAATTTTAATTAGACGAGTTAGATTAAGCCTGCGGCGAGAGGAAATTGGCCCAAGCTTGCTATTCTTTGATGATTGAAAATTGACTTATAAGGAATGATAATTTGATATATTCGTCGAATCTTTCGTATATTCACTAAGTGATATATTCTTTGGCATGGGAAAGTTTCATATGAAATATGGATCAATTGAAAAAGGATCTTTTTATGCAAGGTTGTATATTCATGGCAATATCTGGGAGAAGTACACTAATGGTGCCATAAGTTGTGTACGGCGCTCACTTTGGTGCCAAAAGTTTCAATCGGATCACTTAAGTGCCAAAAAATTTGAAAAACGCTCACTTTGGTGCCAACGCCGATCTGATCGGTCGGAAATCCACGTGGCATTTTTTTTATTGGTTTCGTACGCTGATGTGGCTCGCCGGAGTTTGAGGCCACGTCAGATTTTGGCCGGAATATTTCGCCGGTGGCCGGAATCTTTCGCCGGTGGCACCAAAGTGATCGTTTTTCCTCCGATTTGGCACTTAAGTGATCCGACGGAAACTTTTGGCACCAAAGTGAGCGCCGTACACAACTTATGGCACCATTAGTGTCCTTTTCCCGCAATATCCGGTCAATCAAAAAAGAAGGAAATAGGAAATCGGCAGAATATTTCAATAAGAGCACTTGCAGCGGCCGATTCTCGTGTTTGCAGAAAAGAAAGGACGTGACTTGAGCCCAAAAGGAAACTAAGTATATTTGCATGTTTAAAGGCACAAGTTCTCAAAGGAAAAAAAAATAAAAACGAATATATGCATCCACAATCACCTTCTCTTCCTGAGGGGGCTTCGTACATGCAAGGGGAGGCCTCACATATAATACACGGGAAAAATTGCAGAATGAAAAGGAGGGATGGCCACAATTTTGAGAGAGCATAGAGACACGCACATGAGAGGGGACGATTAAGAGAGGGCATGTTCGCGAGAGAGAGTCATGGTTGAACTTCCACACGCACGGCCGAGACTTTGCTTTGCTTGCTGCCATCTACCGCAGCATCCTCCTCTTGTTGACCCAAAAGCAGCCATTGTCTTGGCGAACCGGTGGACTCCATTGCCTCTGGCGATTTCTTGCTCTAAGCTTTAAATTTTTCCAATTTCAAGAATAGTCTACGATGCTCTTTTCCTAGTGCTGGCTTCATCGTTCTAGCAATATCCACCCCCACAGAGAAGACATTGTTGGATTACTTTGGAAGAAAGTTCACCATAGCCAAATCTCGGGAGGTTCTCAAAGTAATCCACTTGGAGATCGAGGCAGAGCGAAAAAAGGGATAAGTACACTATCAGTATCAAAAGTTGTGTATGGCGCTCACTTTGCTGCCAAAAGTTTTTGTTGGATCACTTAAGTGCCAGATCAGAGGAAAATGATCACTTTGGTGCCACTGACGAGAGATTCTAGCCAAAATGATTACGTGGCTTTTATATTTTTTTATAAAAAAATTGACATAGCTTTTAAACGACGTGGTTTTCTGTCCTCTTTAAGAAAACGACGTCGTTTTGCCGTCCTAAATGGATGGCCTCACAAAAACGACGCCGCACAATTCATTTTGGGATTTTTTTTCTTTTATTTGGAGATTGAAATTAGGGTTTTTTTTTTTTTCGATCCTCGTCGGCCGCCGACCTAGCTCGCTCGGCCGTCGTCGCTCAGCTGCCGTCGCTCAGCTGCAACTTGAGTCACGTGAGGTTCCTGCACTTGAGCCAGATCAGCATGAGCGCATTGTCGTCGATGCTCAACAACTTGCGCCGAGTTGAACTCACGCTTTCTGTGTGAGCTTCGTGACCAAATTGAACTCGTGCGAACAGTGCCGAGACCGCATCCAGCAACTCCGAGTGGGCGTGGAGGGCGAGCCTCTGGTGACTCTTGCCTTCAATTGTGAGCTAGCATGTGAGGGAGCACCAGCCCTGGTCGCCAGAGCCTTGGTATTAGAAGACGCAAGCCAGGCACTCTTCAGGGAGATTGGAGATAAATAAGGAGAGATCGGGGGCGGCGCACTCGTCAATGGCCTCCCCAAGCACTAGCCAGATCACAGCCTTCGACTTGGCCGCCGAGTGGCCGTTGTCAAGGTCGGGGTCGGGGTCAGAGCTGTGGCTGCCGAGCGTGGGGGCCATTGAGGACGGCAATTAGCCGGAGATTTAGGGTTTTGAATTGAGGGAGAGACACTAAACGGCATGGTTTTGTTGTTTAAATGCTGACTGTACTCTTCGGCGAGCTACATCAGCTTAAAAAATTAACAAAAAAATGCCACGTCGGATTTCTGGCAAACTAGATCGGAGTTGGCACTAAAATGATCATTTTTCAAACTTTTTGGCACTTAAGTGATCCAACAGAAAATTTTGATACCAAAATGAGCGTCATACACAACTTTTAACACTGATAGTGTACTTATCCTAGCGAAAAAATATTGCTGAACTAGAGTGGAGTCTCGCTCATCTACTCCATTTGCCCGTTTGCCCTTGCGTGCTTCAACACGCACCTTGCGAGCCAATGAGATGCGCACCATCCTAGTTGTGAATTGCTGCACTTGCCTTGCGAACCACCACGAGCGTCAATCAAGTTGGTCTTAGTAGAGAAGTATCCACCGTCGTGATTGTGAGTCATTGCGAGATTCCTTACCAGAGGTTTCACTCCGTGGCGGTCCTCTTTGCCCTGATCGTTGACACTGCCATTCCCTTCGCCGACATTGCTACTGATTTTTTTTCTCTCGAGATAATTTGGTGCTATTTTGCAGGTCTTTTCAAGAATAGTCATATTGCAATAAGCGTCGCTGCATGTGAACCGCTCTCTCCACCATCGAGTGCTGCAGCCCTTTCCTGATCATCTGCCGAGCCAATTCCCTTGAGTTCAAATTTGGCAATATGATCTTCAAATTTAGGTAAAATACTCGCGCCTAATTTATTCATTGCCTAATATACGTCTATAGAATATAACGTGCATATTTACAAGTGATAGACGTATTTTCCAATTAAGGTTATTTGCCTAATTCGCACCTGCACACTGGTTTTTTTATTTCATCTATGAGACTTTATGTGGAATAATTAATCACGCGGGAATAAAATTGATATCTTGATCTTTAAGGCTTAAGATTAATGTGTCGATTTTATTAACGAAATAATTAAGTTTGGTTTAAATATTGTTCCCTGATTCGAACAATGTATGATATTTTTGATGATTCTGAATGGCTTGGTATTTGTCTTGTCTTGATTGCTTTATTTATCCTGAAATATGTTTGAGTTAGGATTAGGTTTTTGTTTTAGGGTTATTTTGCATAGGAAATTTATTTCGAATTTTTTAAAATAAAAATCCAAAAAAACACATTAATTTAGGATATTAGTTTTATTTAAAAAAATATAATTTGGGCATTCTTTGCACGTCATTGCATATTAGGATAAGATTGCATATTTAAATTTTATTTTCTAGCTAATTATAAGTTTAGGTAATTTTTCTAGGTAGATTGCATTTCGGGTTAGGGATAACATTCTAGTTTAAATTAAGATTTGGTCTAACCTAATTTTTAATATAAGTTGGATGATATCTCGATCTGCATAGATAATTTTTGCATTTTTCTAATTTCGAATTTCATGGAAAATACCAAAAAACTTGTCTTTGAATTAATTACACTCTCTAGGGTAGATTGCATGCCCCATTAAGAAAGCACAAAATATTTCACTTACGTCATATAGTTTAGGTCATATTATCACGTCATATCATTTCATGTTAGATTAGTAGCATACATTGCATAAAGCATGATTCTCATTAAATAAGTGAAAACAAAAAAAAGTAATTGGTGTTAATTAAAAATCATATCTAGAGCTTTTGATATGAATTTTGAGCTAACATTGCAGATGTTTTCGTTGTTACGAGATAAATTCTGCAATTTATTCACTGCTTTATTTGGGTCTTAAATTGGTGGTTTGCGCACCGGCATGATCACCTTACATGTTAGGGAGGTAAATTAAAATCAATTCAAGCTACCTGCAAAACATTTTTTCAAAATAAAGAGAAAGGTACTGAGAGGGTGTTAGAGAAATCTAGCGTAATCAAGTTCCCGAACTCACAATCTCTAATTCGTAGGAGTAAATTAAATCTCCTGTTACTTTACTTGGGTTTCCAATCTAGTCACCAAAAATAGATTTGTGACAACTCCTAATTGAAAAATTAATTGTATATTAAGAACTTGAACCTAAGTTGTGAATTGATATGGGCTTAGGAGAGCCCGAGCTAAATTTAGGCTTCGTAATCCATTAGCCAAACACTAGGTGGTTCACTTGAAATTCGGTCGCGACAATTGTATATGTCATTTTGTCTGAGGGTGTTGTCTGAAGACAAGGAGTACAATGCAACTGGTCAGTTGGTTACATGGGATATGACATTTGGGCTTTTTGGGGGACTAATAATCTATCTTGTGCTGTTTGGTTGATCTAGAAGCCTTTGTCTTCAAGATTGACGTTATGACAACCTCCTAGACTTCTTTTACAGCTCGAAAGTTTTACTAGATTGGACAGCTGGTGATCTATTGCATTTTCTGTGGGGCTGAGTTGATAATTCTTTGAAATTGGATGAGTTCCTGCTCCTTGGATTTTAGGCAGTTATTGGTTTGAATGGAATTTGTCCTTTACTTCTATTATTTGTAGTTAGTTGGAAAGGTCAGATCTAATTCTCTTTCCTACACAGATCAAGATTTTCGTTGAGGCAATACTTTACCCGAAGTTCGAGATGCATTGTCTACTAATAGTGACGTTCTTTCTTGCTTCATAAGCATCAATTTCTAATTTGTCTTCCACTTCTCATATATGTATTTCTTTTTTTGGCTAGAAATGAGATGCTTAAATTTACCATAGTGAAGGCATACTTCTCAGAGAATATCATTTATTTCACTATGCGCACAATTATAGTCAATGACTCAAAATTGTATTTTTTCAAAGTTGAAAAAATCAAAAAATGCTCTTAAAGCATTTATCAAATAATAAATGAAGAGGGAGTGGCTTCTTTCCCCTCAGAGTGAAACTGTGTGTATGAGGATGTCAAGGATGATCAATACGATGGCATTGGTCAGTTTGTTTCATAAACGCGCATGTTTGGATTTTTGGGAGGACTAATGATCTGTTGTCTTTTTTTTTTTTTTTTTCCCGTTGAGATGATGAACTGGTAGTATTTAACCACATCTTAGACTGGGCAATAGGCTGAAATTTACTGGTCTTGATTGAAATTTATTCTTCTTTTTTTTTTTGAAAATATATCTTTGGGAGTTGATTATCGTCTAGTCCTAATTCTTTCACAGGTTGGAGTCTTGACAAACTTACAAGTGGTCATCTGCCACAAGCTGACAATTATCTGAAATTGGATAAGCTCTATTTTTTCTCAAGGCAGTAATTGGTTCAAATGGAATTTGTTCTCCAGTCCCATAATTCTATGATTGTTGAGACATATTGTTAGTAATAAGGGTAAAATAGTAACTTAGTTATGAGTAAGGTTAAGCACATATGAGCACATATATATTTGTAACCCTATTTTTATTTTGTGAACTAGAAAACAATTATCTCTTCACATGGTATCAAAGCCACACTTAAAAAAAAAAAAAAAAAAAAAAAAAAAAAAAAAACCTAGCAGCCATATTACCGGAGACTACAGTTATGTCACCGGAAAAGGTCGCATCGCTAGCCAGCAACCTACGACGTTGATCAACAACCCCAGCTATCATCGTTCGAGTCTCGCCTTGGGAATGCATCAATTAGCCTTGTGGTTACTGTCGCTCAGCCTCGGTGAAGTAGCTCTGCTCGATTCCCCATCATCGCAAATCGCACTGGACGCCGTTGAAGAGCAGTGCTGCCACCGATTGTAGGCTCTTGGATCTCGCCACCTCGCGTGGCTCATGCGAAGGGAATCGAGGCCCTATCCGTGCACGTGAAGATATTTGATTTCTTGATCGCGGTTGGAAGGAGGTGGCTTTGGCGGATTCAACGGCAATCTATGGAGTATTGATCAGATCGGGTTGAGTTTCTGAGGAAGCTGGGCGCTTGATATATCGTCCCCGATCATTGTCGTAGAGATCGAAGTTTTGATGTTTGTCAAGCTCGAGGCCGGATTCTCGAGGATTGGTGCGTAGGAGAAGTTGTAGGAGCACCTGATTGATCCCCCACGATCTTGAAGCCTTCTTGAACAGGACCTTGAGCTACTTCACCTAGTCCTTCACCTGCTGCTCGAAGCCCCCATCGCCATTGCCATTCCCTTCTGCAAGAGCACCCAACAAGAATATTCCAAAGACAGAGACGGAGATGCAACCCAAGAAGAAGCAGCCCTACTGCAAAGTCAGATTCCTGGGTCAAATCCTGAGGAAATCGGGCATTTTGGTAATAAAGAGATGCGATGATTCGGACCCTATTGTGGAATAGTATAGACCCTAAGGTTAGTCCTCACTTTATTCAATGTGACTCCGCTAAAGCAGTTTGGGATAAGTGTGCATTATTCTATTCAGGGAAAAATAATAGGATGCTAGTATGTGACACATGGGAAAAGTTCTTTGATATTCAACGTGGAGATCAATCCTTGTCTGATCATTATGCTTGGTTCACCTCTCTCTACCAACGATTGGATACTTATCTTCTTGCCTCGAACAATCCAAATGTTTTGGCTAAACGCCAAGAGGATTTGAGGGTAATATTATATCTCAAGTCATTGGGGCCTGAGTATTCATCTCTTCGTCAGCATATTACATCTTAGAGTTCTCTTCCCACAATAGATGAAGTCTTCTCTCGGGCTTTCTGTTCTACAATTTTTGAGAAGAGTTCTTCCATGCTGGCAATGGAGGTTAGTGCTATGCTTTCTCATGGTTCTAGTGGACGTGTAGCTCGAGGTCGTGGACGCGGTGTTGTTCATGGTGGAAGTCATGGAGGCCGTGAAGGGGGAGTTGGGACTCGTGGTACCATCAATTCTGGGAATAGTTGTGGTTTCCGCTATTGCCATCATTGTCAAAGAGCTGGATATACAAAAGCTTATTGCTATACACTTCACCCAAAGCTCAAACCACTCTCTTGGTCCTCCCTCAATGGCTCCACCAAGTTCAACTCAAGTTCTTAAGACAAGCAATTCAGTTGCATTAACACGTGCTGAGTATGATATATTGGTTCGCTCCCAACAAGTGACAGGATCTTCAGCTTCTTCTACTACTCTAGCACAAACCTCTAAGGGTAGTTCATCATGTTTGTTGACTGCATCATTTGATTCTTG
This sequence comes from Eucalyptus erythrocorys, assembly GCA_014182555.1. NCBI lineage: Eukaryota > Viridiplantae > Streptophyta > Magnoliopsida > Myrtales > Myrtaceae > Eucalyptus > Eucalyptus erythrocorys. The sequence goes on along the minus strand of CM024607.1, from coordinate 35,247,972 downwards.
GGTACCAATCACATGGCTGGTAACTCTAACCTATTGTCTTCTTTTCACCCTACATCTCCTTCATTGTCAAATTCGATTACATTAGCAAATGGTTCACAGTCTCAGGTTATTGGTATAAGAGTTGCTCATTCGAGTCCCTCTCTTTCTTTGTCATCTGTCCTTCACCTATCAAAATCTCCTTATATTTTGATTTATGTTAGCTCGTTGACCAAAGAACTAAATTGTTCTGTGACCTTTTCCTCTTCTCGTTGTCTTTTTCAGGATCCAAGGACTAGACAAATGATTGGTGGGGGACATGAATCAAATGGCCTGTACTATCTTGATAAGAAGATGTTAGCTGCCGCAGCTTTGAAACAGACATCCACTGATGAATATCGGATGCATTGTCATGCTAGTCATCCACCATCAAACCTACTTTGACGTTTATTTCCTGAGTCTAAGTCTGTGAGTTCCTTTCAATGTGAAGCTTGTTAGTATGGTAAACATCATAGAGCTTCTTTTCCTTCCCGTATTCAAAGTCGTGTGTCTAGTCCATTTGAGTTGGTTCACTCAGATGTATGGGGTCCATGCTGTGTGTCTGATGTCTATGGATTCAGATATTTTGTTACATTCGTGGATGATTTTTCTCAAATGACTTGGTTATTCTTAATAAAAGATTGTACAGAGATTTTTCGTTGCTTTCAATTGTTCTATTTCGAAGCGTTGAATCAATATAATAACTCTATCAAACATTTACGGTCAGATAATGCTAGAGAATACCTTGCTACAACTTCTGGTTTTCAGCCCTTTTTGGAATCTCATGGTATTATTCATCAGACGTCCTGCTCATACATTCCACAACAAAATGGTGTAGTTGAATGTAAAAATCGCCATCTTCTTGATGTCACCCGTTGCCTCATGTTTCATATGCATCTACCTAAACGTTTTTGGGGCCATGCTGTTCTTACGGTGTATTATTTAATTAATAGGCTTCCAACTTCTGTTCTTCAAGGGAAGACCATTTTCAATTTTAGATCCAAATCGTCCTCTTTTTTCTTTAACTCTTCGGGTCTTTAGGTGTGTTTGTTTTGTACATAATCTTACTCCATGTTTTGATAAACTGGATCCTTGTGCTGAAAAATGTGTCTTCGTGGGATACTCTCGAACTCAGAAGGGATACATGTGTTACTATCCTACTCGTCGTCAAATGTTCATGTCTACAGATGTGACATTCTTTGAAGATCAATCATATTTTTCTTCTCAGATTCCACATACACATGGTGATAGTGATGATTGTGTCCTATCAATGCTTCCATTGCCTTCCATCTCTCCAACTACCTCCAAAAAAATTGCTAACCGCTCCTATAATCGATGAAATACATTTCCAACTATGATAGTACAGCCCTCATCAACACCTGATTCATCTGTTCCCCCATTAGCTAGCCTCTGATCCTAATTTGCCCATTGCTTCTCGAAAAGGTACACGTTCTTGTGTTGGTTGTTCTATTGATCTTTATTCTCCCTATTCTAGTCTTTCTGATTGTGTTAGTACGTGTCATCCTATTTCAAAGTTTTTGTCATATGATCATTTATCTCCTACCTTCTCTACCTTTGTCTCGTCGTTGTCTTCTAATTCTGTGCCTAGCAATGTTGCTGAAGCTCGTGCTCATCCAGGTTGGCATCGTGCCATGGAAGATGAAATGCAAGCACCAATTCAGAACAAAACTTGTGAGCTTACTTCCTTACCTACCAATAAGCAACTTGTTGGTTGTCGTTGGGTTTTCACCGTTAAAGTTCACTTGGATGGTACTCTTGATCAATTGAAGGCACGGTTAGTTGCAAAGGGGTATACTCAAACTTATGGTGTCGACTATAATGACACGTTCTCTCTCGTGGCCAAAATTCCCTCTATCCGTGTCTTTATTCCATTGGCTGTGCAATTTGGCTGGATCCTTCATCAATTGGATGTGAAAAATGCCTTTTTACATGGTGATCTGGCTAAGGAGGTCTAAATGGAGAAACCACCTGGGTTTATTGCTCATGGGGAGAATGTGGTATGTCGTTTACACAAATCTTTGTATGAACTTAAACAGTCTCCTCGTGCTTGGTTTGGTAGATTTAGTGATACAGTTATCAAATTTGCATTAAAGTGGTGTTAGGTAGATCATTCAGTTTTCAACTCTGTGTCTTCAACTGGCTGTGTCCTTCTAGTTGTATATGTGGATGATATCATCATTACTAGCAGTGATTCAAGTGGTATTCAAAAACTTACGCAATTTCTGCATAAAGAATTCAGTACTAAAGATTTGGGATGTCTTCGATACTTTCTTGGTATTGAAATATCCTATTCACATGCCGGTATCAATTTATCGCAACGAAAGTATGTGTTGGACATGCTTAGTGAGATTGGATTTCTTGGAGTAAAGCCAGTTGATACCCCTATAGATCCCAATATGAAACTTGATGCAAAACATGGAGACTTACTACATGATCCAACAAAGTATTGGTTAGTATGGTAAGTCAATTCACGAGTTCATGAGTTCTCCTCGTACCACTCATTAGGATGTTGTACTTCGAATCGTCAAATATTTGAAGGAAGCGCTAGGTAAAGGACTACAGTTCAAGAATTATGGCCATCCAAACACTGCAAGCTTTTCTGATACCGACTTGTTGGATGTCTTGTGGATAGAAGATCTACTTCAAGCTATTGTGTGTTTCTTCGGGGTAATTTTTATTTTTTTTAATGACCGAGGATCCACCGGAGCATGCCCTTGTCGGCTTACGTCGATTTGGGGTCTCATGGCCCTCCACGGTGGAGGACTTATAGCGATTATACATCAAGGGGAACTGGCCTAGCAATCCACCGTCGGGGCCCCCCACTTGAATCACTGGTAATGCAGGGTTTCGAACTCTTGACCTCCATGCACTGGAAGGGAAGCTCTCAACCAACTGCGCTGCCCACGGATGGGTTTCTTGGGGGTAATTTAGTTGCGTTGAAGAGCAAGAAACAACATGTAATTTCCCGATCAATCGTTGAAGCTGAATATTGTGCTATGACACATGTGACAAGTGAATTACTATGGTTGAGAATGTTGCTATCAGAGATGAATGTTACCGTCAAATCCATCAATGCTATTTTGCGATAATCAATCTGCTATTCATATTGCATCTAATCCAATCTTTCACAAGCGAACTAAGCACATTGAGGTTGATTGTTATTTTGTGTGAGAGAAAGTTCAGAAAGGTGAGGTTATTCTGCAACACACAAAGTCGAAGGATCAACTTGCAGACATTTTTATGAAATCTCTATGGGGGAATAGAGTGAGCGTCTTATGTTGCAAGTTGGGATTATTTGATATCTATATCCCAACTTGAGGGGGAGTGTTGAGAAATATTGTTAGTAATAAGAGTAAAATAGTAACTTAGTTATGAGTAGGGTTAAGCACATATGAGCACGCATGCACGCACGCACACACACACACACATATTTGTAACCTTATTCTTATTTGTGAATTAGAAAACAATTATCTCTTCACACTGATTAATGTGAAAACTGATTCTCATTACTTTGGAGATCATTGTTTGGTCAATGTATGATCTGTGGCGGTTCTTTCTTTGCAAGGTTTGCGCGCCCCAGCAAATCAATATCCAATCTGGATCCACGTCTTATTTTTATTGAAGTTTGAAGGCTGGTGTCTCCTTCCTAGAAATAGTCCTTCCCTCATGTTCTCATCCTTCAGTCTCATCTTGCATCTATGATTCTGCATGAATTCCTCTCTCAGTTGTCAGCCTCTGTGAAGTACTCATCAGAGGAGACATCATTCCCAACACACTCTCTTGATCCTCTTCTTTCTTCTTGTTTCTTCATTGATTGTTAAATCGGTCTTATTTTGTTTTTGCTATGTTATTTTCCGAAGGTCACACCTCACCTCTCTAGGACTCTGCCATGTTGTCGGCATCATTAGGTTTTGCACTCCTTTGATCATTTATTGATTCATAATCAATTAATTTCAATTGTACTTTGAGCTGATTCTGGCATTCAGTGAACTGGCGTTGGCTTCTTTCTTCTTGGAGCAATCATTTTGGCTGAGTTTTTTTTTTTTTTTTTTTTTTTTTTTTTTTTTTTTTTTTTACGACAATGAATACAATGCAACTGATCAGTTGGTTACATGGAATATGACATTTGGGCTTTTTGGAGGACTAATAATCTATCTTGCACTATTTGGTTGAGTTGATGTTCTAGGAGCCTTTGTCTTCAAGACAAATGATGGATTGGAATTTTTGCCAACCTTCTCGACTTCTATTACAACTTGAAAGTTTTACTAGATTTGACACCTGGTGATTTGTTGTGTTTTTTGTGGGGCTGAGTGGATAATTGTTAGAAATTGGATGAGCTCCCGCTTCTCAGATTTTGGGCAGTAATTGGTTTGAATGGAACTTATCCTTTACTTATGTTATTTCTTAGTTAGTTTGAAAGATCAGATCTAGTTGTCTTCCCTTTGCAGATCATTGTTTGGTCGAGGCAATACTTTACGTAGCCAAGTTCGATATGGAGTTTTTATGAGTAGTGATGTTCTTTCTTGCTACATGAGCATCAATTTCTAATTTGTCTTCTACTTCTGTTATCATCTAGTTAAGGTGGAACAATCACATGTTCTCGTTCCTTCACAGGCCACAGTTTGATCGAGGTAATATTTTACCTCATAAATTTTGAGATGGAGTGTCTGTGATTACTGATGATTCTTTCTTGTTGCATAAGCATCAATATACAGGACAAGCTTCTTTCAGAGTTCTTTCTTGTCTAGAAAGGTACACCCAAGTTCTAGCTTGTTTCTATTCATTTGTATCTGTGTGCTACGATGACCAATTGGATCTCTTGGTAAATCATGGAGATATCATATGTAAGAATTATGCGTCATGCTCTTATTCCCTATCATAGAACTGGCTTCAGGCATTACTAAGTTTGATTTGCCTTTTAATGCTACTTTTCTTTTGGTACATAACAAGAGGTCATTTTGTGTTCTTTCTATGCCAAAGGTTCTTTGAGTTGTTGGACTCAGTCAATAACCACATAAATGTCTAAATTTTAGGTTTTCTTTGGTTATTGGGACTTTGAAGGTTTATCACTGACAGAATCCGGTTTACTTTAGGGCATACCGGTAGTGTCTTATATCTATTACAATTTGCATTCTTAATCTTTCTTATCTTGTTTCTATTTGTTAATGGATGATGATAGCTGATACCAGTTGTTCTTTGGCATATTGGAGCCTATTTTCTCTTCAGGATTGGATGCAAAAGTTTTGATTTCTTTGTCTTACCTTTTACTTTGATGGAACTATCCTGTTGTTATTTATCATGGACTTTTTCGGTTTCAAGGTACCTGGTCGTACATTCATTTGCAAATACGTCTCTTGCATATGCATTTTTTCTAACTTGGTGTGTATGTCTCCTTGAATATTGTCTCTATAGATGTTAATTTGGAATATTTGAAGAATTTTTTGTCAGGTTTCCTGTGTTAATATATGATGACATTGATGTTGTTTGGATGGTAATTTCCTATGCCGAGAAGTTATTTTTGTGAGACCTATTGCCTCTTTTTCTTCTATGTCATTTGGAACTTGTGGGATATGTTCTTTTCCAAAAAAATATTTGTTTTTCACATTGTTTTTTGTGGTAATATTTTCCTTTTGCCAAAACGTCACCTAAAGTATAGTGTGCAATGTTTCACTTGTATGGCAATGTTGTTGGATGGTTGATCAATAGATTGATCTTTTTTATTTAATTGTTTATCAAGATGATTATGTATTTCGATGGATTGGCAATTGCATCTTTCCTCTTGGAGCGATCTCTTCATCTAAGCATGTTGTCCAATAATGATAGATACAAAAAAGCTGGTCAGTTTACATAGAATAAGGTACTTGGGCTTCTTGGAGGAGTGGTGATCTATTTTGCAGTCTTTGTCTACTTGATTTCCGAAGTAGTAGTCTCTAATCACATCTTCAAGACAGGTGATGGACAATTTTAAAGATTTTTAGGCATTTTGTAGTTTTGATTAAGGTTTGTTTTCAGTTGATTATCTTTAGGGAGCAGTGAGCTAATTGTGAGCTAATTATTATCAAGCTCTAATTCCTCTAAAGGTTGAAGTTTTTCCGAGTTTCAGAAGTTGTGTTCTATTGCGTTCTTCTGTAGGGCTGATTTGATGATCGTTTGAAATTGGACAAACAACCACTTTGTGGATTCTAGGCAGTTATTGGTTAATGGAGTTTATTTTTCGCTTCTGCCTTTTTCCATTTATGGTGAGGTGATTAGGGCCTACTTCACTTTCCTTCAATGCAAGTTTCTTCTGGTTCAATGTGGACTGTCTTCAATATGTGATGTTCATTCTAGAATTCTACAACAAGTTCTTCTTTCTTTGAGCTTTTATTGGCCTTTTCTTTTTGGAAGATGAATAATCATTACTATTTTTCAATGTAGGGATTGTTTATGAGTATGGAAAGCTTGAGATCCACTAAATTCTGGCTTGTTTCTCTTTGTTCTTGTAATGCACGCTACAATTGCTAATTCTATTGCTGGTAAATTATGGAGATATTGCAAGTGCAATTTATTTGTCTGGCCTTCTTTCTTTCTTTTTTTCTGAATACTAGCTTCACACAACTTAGTTAGCTTAGGCGTTTATTCTATACAATTGATGTGTGTCTCTTGGTACAGAACCTTCAGTGGAACTTTTTCATTTACTTGGTGATATCTATGCTTTAGTTGGTTGTTAAGGAGTGGTCATGGACATCCTTAGTGTTTACAGTCCTCCTTTGATCATTGGTCGATGATACGATCCATCCTTCTGTTGTTTTAGAGCCGTTCCTAGATTTAGAATCCCATGGATTGGTAGTAGCTTCTTTTCTTGCGGAGCGATCTCCTTAATTGAGGATGTTGATCAATACATATTTTTGTTGTCTTAGAGTTGTTTCTAGATTTAGAATCTTGTAAATTGGTAGTAGCTTCTTTTCTGACGGAGCGATCTCTTTAATTGAGGATGTTGATTGATACATATTTTGTTGTTTTAGAATTGTTTATAATCCAATGGATTGGTAGTAGCTTCTTTTCTCACGGAGTGATCTCTTTGATTGAGGATGTTGTCTAAAGAAGTACATATGATGAGGTTGGTCAATTATTACTTGGAATAACTGAGCTCTTCTTGAGTTCAAAGATCTATTCAGATCTTTGCTTGGGTTGGTTTATGGGCAGTGTCCTTGATCATCCTCAGGACTGGGTGAATAACTGAAATTTTGATAAACTCTTGTAGTGTAGGCACTAGGGTTTTTATTGAATATCATTCCTCAATTGATTCCCTTGGAGTAGAAAGATGATAATTGTCTTTGATCTTGTTTCTATATGGGTTGGAGTTTTCCCAGATTTTATAAGTGATGATCTATCACCTTTCTTCTGTGGTTGAGTTGATGAAGTGCGGAGTCCGGCGTTTGTTTGAAATTGGATAAGCTCCCACTTCTTGGATTTTGGTTCTTTTGATGTACTAACTCTATATGTGTTGAAGTATTATCCCACATTAATTGACAACGATTCTAAATGCTCTTTATATTCATGTGGTCTCCTCCACCTATGAGCTTAAGCTTTTAGTTAGACTTTCAACATGGTATCAGGTCCAGTGCTATCCCTTTTGCAAAAAGGGGTTGACTTCCATGTGAATGTATGTAGTTGTGTAGTCAAAATTTCATGTGCAGCTCGTAATCTGGCTTGCATGTGAGTGGGGGTGTTGAAGTATTATCCCACAGTGATTGACAATAGGTCCTAAATGCTCTTTATATGCATGTGATCTCCTCCACCTATTAGCTTAAGTTTTTGGATTGGACTTTCTAACAATATGTATATGAGTCAACCCCTAATCAATTTATTTTTTGGCCGTGCTTTTATGATAGGGTGTGTGAGAACTGGCTTGACTATGATTTGAGGGTTTGAAGTTTGACATAAGATCTTTGATTGTCGTTGGATGGCCTCTCTGTTGGACATACTTGCAAAAAGATAGTACTAGGTCTCCTTAGTTGCAATAAGATAATTGTATGGGGTTACTTAGCCTACATTTTTCCACTTCTGTTGTACTTTCTTCTGGTACAATAACATTGCTGGGGACATTTTACAAATGAGGTGTTCAGCAGGTGAAATGGGTTGTTTTTAGTTTGTAGTGCCACCTTGAGGGCCATCATTGCAAGCCGTTAGCATCTTATTCTGATAAGATGAACTGGTACTACGCTTCTGCCCTTTGGCTTTCATACACCATGCAGTTCCTTTCATAACTAGAAGGTCTCTTTCTTCTTGTGTTTCGTGATTGGCGTATGTGACTAGGCTTCACATTGGGATGTTGATAGGATAGCCATCTAGACATAACTTCCCTTGGCATTGCTTGCACTTTAACTAGTTCTCTCCTTTCTTTTGATTCTCTTGTTTCTTATCCATCACAAAGCTATGTTGTGACGTGTATGCTCTCGACAGACGTGGCTGTTCAGGCTAGGAGGCGCATATACTAGGTGCTTGGTTTGCATGTTTATCAAATTTTGTGGTTATATTTAGATGGGTTAAACTGAAGGGGTAGACGACAATCGTGCTGAGGATAAGCTTTAGTTTCAGGTTTTAATATGTCTAGTTAGCATGGAGTTCCGTCTATTTCCTGTTCTGATTTCTTATGATACTATAATATATGATGGGTGAACTCCTACTTCATATATGTTATCTAATTTAATCATCAAGCATTGCTGTTGAAGTTCTCTAGGGCTATGAACTTATAGATCTCCAATTGCAGCGTGATCCTTTCCAGAGTAATGTTGGCGAAGGCTCTGATTTTAAAGTCTCTCTCTAATCATATCAACTAATTTAGTGTCTTCCATGCTATATGGATTTATTTACAGTTGACGGGTGCTTGCTCCAGTTTAGAGCAATCTCATCATGGACCATGTGAGGATGGTAAACGCGCGTTTGGTAACCATTTTGTTCATAGAAATAATTTCTGATCAAAAATTATTATCTTTTAATTCTATTCCCCGGAATAATTTCTAAGCGAAAGAATATGTTTGGTAACTGCATAAAATTTTTTATTCTAGAATAGAAAAAAACATAAATGCGTTTGGTAACTACATAAAATTTCTATTTTAAATCTAAAATTTTATCAAATCATAGAATTTCTATTGATAAATTATATTTATACTAAGTAATAAAAATATTAACTAATCAAATTTTTATTAAATAGTAAATAATAAACTATAGTATAAACTATAAATATAGATACTAAATAATAAATTAAAATACAAAATTAAATATGTATTCTATATATAGCAAAATTTCAATTCCTACTTCAAATCATTTTTTTATTTTTTATATAATTTTATTCTTTTTCTTTCTTTCTTTCTCCCCTTCTTCTTCTTCTTCTTCTTCAAGGTGACCGGTCGCTGGCCTTGGGACGACCAGCAATCGGCCAGACGAGGGCCGATGACCTCACCAGAGCGTCGCTGGACCTCGGCGAGGCCGTGCCTCGTCGGTTGAGCCTGGTCGGCAGTTGGGTGAGGGCGAGGCTCAGCCTCGCTGGCGGGCGTTTGGTGGGAGGAGGTGGTGACGGTGGTAGATGGCAATGGCAGCAATGGCGACGGCAGCAGCACTTGAAAAACAAGAGAGAGGGAAGAAAAACAAGAAGAAAGAGGAGGAAAAAGAAAGAATAGGTACACTTGATTCTAGAATTGTTTCTGGGAACAAAGAATCAACTTTTTTTTTTTTTTTTTTTGATTCTACTCCAAATCTGTTCCCTGGAACAAAATTTTTTACCAAATGCGATTATATTCCAAAATTACTCCTGGGAACAAAAGAATAGAATCTGGCACTGTTTGAGCGGTTACCAAACAAACCCTAATTGATCAAGGTGTTAGAGAATCCAAGTTCTTGTGTTAGGGAAGGTAGGAGGTTATTTTCTGAAGCAATTCTGTTTAGTGTTGTTGTTGTTGTTGTTGTTTTTTTTTTTTTTTTTTCCTTTCATGTATTCGAGTGATGAGTGACGTTTGGATCTTTCTATAGAGATTGACTGTTGCTGCATGAACTCAGCAAAGATTTTGATTTGTGATGTCTCATTTTCAAGGTGTGAAGTTTGGTGGACCACAGCCAACTGTTTGAAATGCTTAAGCTGTTGGATGAATGTATGGTTTAATATTTAATTATTGTAACACCCCTCCTAACATTAGTTTGGTCTTTTTGCCTAACACTAAGTGTCGACATATTTAAGTAAGGAGGCAAATAGGGGCCTATAAAGATTCAAACTAAGGACTTCCTACTTTGATATCATGTGAGATTTGTGGAAACACAGCCTACTGTTTGAAAAATTTAAGCTGTTAGATGAATGCGCAGTTTAATATTTAATTATTCTAACACAAGTATTAGAGGTGACGTGATGCAATGAACATATAGTTATCTTCCTTTTGTAGGTTGGAGTCTTTTTAATGCAAAGTATGCTAAATTTAACCTGGTTTTTGTTGTGGTGTCAGACCCGTTTTAACTACCTTTCAGGGGTATGACTTGACTTAACAAGCTTTTACCTTTTTTCTTTCCCTCTCGGGCTATTTTTGGTATAAATGATTTTTTTTTTTTGTGCAGTTCAACTCTCTCTTTGATGGTGTCATGCTCTCGTCTTTGTCTATGAACTTCGATGGATGAAACTACAATTACTACAATGCCGTTGTGTCCAAGGCTGTGTCTAGTTGTTGCTTGGCTTTGTCGATTGGGGCTTTTACTTTTTGCTTCCTGGGGGTATTTTGGCTTAAATGGTTTATTTTGTGTGCCAATTTAAGTCTCTCTCTTTGGTGATGTCATGCTCTCATCTACAACTTCACTGGATGAAACTACAACTGAATCATATTTCAAGGCTCAATTTAGTAGTTGCTTTGCTTGGTCATCGGGTGGCACACATAGATGGCAGTTTGACTTATGGATTAGAGACTGAGTCTAACTGTTTGTTCCGTATCTTATTGGATGCTTCTCCATTATAGTTATGAGATGGGAAACTGATTGCAGATATTCACTAACATCACGACAGTTATTGAATCTCTTTATATTGAACCTCCAGTTGATATGATGCCTGACAAATTAGTTCTATATTGCTTTGTGTTGAAATGGAGAGTTACTTGGCTACAAGTTCGCTCGATGCCACCACATGGATTCAACCCTCATTCTCTCCAAAACTCATATTCTATAATCATCATCTTCAGTGGAAGGTGGCTCTAGTTTGTACCTTCAAAACTATAACTGCAAGGATGCTTGGGAATGTATGCTTTGGGGACGTGTGGTGCACTGGACATGTTGCTTTAGGTAGGGTTCATATGTTGTATCCGCTATACTGATGTTGAACTTGACAATGAATAAATAAATAAATAAACAATTGTTTTGAAGATTCACAAAGGATTGCTCCTTCCGGCAGGATGTATGGTGCTTCTATCTGCTTGTGTTTTTGGACTCTCGAACATATTTCTTTGTATGGTTAGTTGTTCACTTTGTTGAGCAAAGTGTGCAACTTTGTATTTTAGCACAAGCAAGACAGTTGTGGTTGTAAAAAAAGCAAGCATATTTGTGCATATGGTACTTATGGAGACTTCAAATTCTTGAGATTTGCTAGATGAGTAGTGGCGATTCTCGTAACTAGTCTTGGATTTTCATTCGTGGCACCTAATTGTGGGGATTCTGAGTCAAGTTTCCTAATTGGAGATATTTTGAGTGTTTGCGGACTGGTTATTCTGGGCATTGTGGAATTGGCATCTCTTCCTATCTCTTTTAGAAATTTGCTTTTGCGAACTATCCAGGTGACATGGGCACTTTTGAAAGTAGGTGTCTTTTCACTTTTTCCCATATGAATGTTTAGTGAAGGCATTTGAAGCCTTATAAAATGAGGATTCTTATGGTAGCCGGGATGTTTCCTAGCAGATATGAGGTCTCATCTTTTTTACTCTGCATAGCAATTTCATTGCTCTTCTTAGTGCAGTATTATGTCCTTAATCAGGTCAAAGTGCAGGGGATAGTCTTATTATCAGAAGAAACAAACTGATTTCATCCTCTGCCAATGCCAATGATCCTGTTGCTTGAACATATCTACATCTATGGTTGACACTCAATGGCAGCTGGTTGGTCTTTAATTTAGTTGGGCACAGACATTGACTATTCCCAGCACTGGTTGGTTTATTCTTCTTTCCTCCATGTAAACTGACTATGACATTACAGCAAAGCTCCACTACACTGCTTTTTTACATCTACTGTACTCTAGCACTATACCTATGATCTCTAATGTAGAGTTGGGAAAGTCTATAGAATTGAGCTTTGCCGCGGCAAAGCTCCATTCCACTACCTTCTATACAATATGAATTATTTCTGTTGAGAAGAAATTCAATTGTTATTTTATATTAATGTATAGAGTCACTACATATATATAACTCAGAGAGTTATTTTATATTAATATATAGAGTCACTGCATATATAATTCGATATAATTCTTACTAAGTTTCTCCAGTTGAAAAGTCAATTATTCTACGTAATTATTTTTAGTTTATGAATTGCCTCTCATACTGCATTGAGAAATGGAAAGGAATTCGATTATTTCTTCATATGATATAATATATTAGATGATTCTGCTTGTTAGTAAAACTAAGTTGTCCTACTGATATGCTGTCCAACTCTAGCATTTTCTTTTCCATATAAATCAGTAAGGAGGATCCCTGTGCTCCAACTAGGAGAAGGAAATTCTCACATAGAGCTATTTTGTTTTCGGCCAAATTAACCTTAATCTCTTTTTTCACCTTGGAAATTTTCCAAGTTAATGAAGAGGAATGCTGTTGCAAGTATTTTGTGTGTAGCTCAATTTCCCTTTCACTTTCCCGTTATATTGGTAGTTTATGTGTAAGATATGGGTTTTGAAAAGTCAAAAATGGAAAAAAAAAATAAAAGAAATAAAGACTAAAAAAGACTGCCGTGAGATAAAAGGAAGAGAGGGAAGACTGAGAGCAATTTGGGAAAGGAGGGGGAGGAAGAAGAAGAAAAGAAAGGGGAAGAAAGGAAAGGGGCGCATGCACACCGTGAATGTGTGCCAAGTCAGCTCGACTCCGTAATGCAACACCCCATAAGAGCTTAAGCCCTTTTTCGTCCAATCGAAGTATTTTTGGGATTTAGGGCTCAAATTTCGAATTTTCGAAAAATCGAGTAGCGAAATCCGATTTTTGAATCATTCAGCCATGTATTTTTTTAGAAATGATGGTTTAGGATGTCATGGAGTTGTAGGATTTTACGAATCATGATTTGAGCTTGCGATTTGCCCAAAATTAAATTTAAATATTTCCTACGCATGATGAACAATGCACCAAGTAAGTTAAGTTGAGGTCCTTGTAGTATATTGAAAGAGTTTTCTATTGACTGAAAAGAATGATTGAAACGGGGTTCGATTGAAAGAGTTATGGCATACCAAAGCTTTGTGTTGTAGATGGCTTGAATAACTTGCTTTGGATATGTGATTTATGAGCGAGTAACTTAACAGGTGTCATTTTATCGACAAGTAAGCATAGTTTAGTTGAGTCATAAGTTAGAGTAGCATATTATTTGCTATCTCTTCTAAAAATATGTAATAATAAAGATTTGATATGTTATGAGATATGGATAAACATATTTGTTCCACAAAATTTGGATCGAGCATTTGTTACGTTTTGATTTATGTGAATTGTGTAAGAACTAGTTGGTGGAAAATATGTTCTGCTTGAAAAACGAAGTTGAGAAATATTATATATTTTGGGTATGCAAAACCTTTTTATAACAGCTCTTGATTTTGAAATGGTTTATAGAATGTTATAGAGATATCGATTTGTGAAATACTTTATGATATGCATTTGATTTGATTGGTTTGTAAAACTAGTTCATGAAACGAGTCTTAAAATTATTTGAGATGTTTTATGAGAAGTATTTCTGGCAGATGAGTTGAATTACGAAAGCTTTTGTGATATATGAAATGATTTATAGATTTGGCTTTGTGAATTATGGATGGTGTTATTCTAGATTAGTATTGATGCTCAATACTGCGGTAAGCCTAGTGAGAAGTTTATGGGCATGCACATACTAGTTTAAGATATTCATGTGGGCCGAGTGACCGACTAATAATAGGTGGAGACTTTGCCAAGGAGGGAATCTTGGTCATCTTGTCACCAAACATTGTGTCATGACCATGGTTTGATATTGAGCAACAAATTGGTCAATGCGGTGGATCATTAATATGTAATACGAGTTTGGTCAATGGAATGGATCATTGACATTTGATTTGAGTTTAATCAATGGAATGAACCATCAACATGTGATTTAAGATTAGTCATTGAAATTGACTATCAGCATGTGGTTTTATATGAGATGGATCAATAGAATAGACCATTGATGTGTGGCAAGAAATTAACCAATGGAATAAATAATTGGCATGTGGATTATGGATTTGAACATTGATGTTTGTTTTGATATTATTGTGAAATGAATATTATCTATAAATATAGTTTTGTCAAAGTATATGTAACTTACTTTCTTACTGTATGTTTGTTATATTCTAGATCTAGGTTAAAAGAGTTGTAGTTTGGTTTTGTGAATGTGCATAGTGAGTGCTCAATCCACTTAGAAGATATGCACTGCTTATTGAGCTATGGTTACTCACCCTTATTTTCCAATCTTTTTCAGGTTTTCATTCTAGCCATGAGTGGTACAAGAGCAATATTGACAAGGGGACTTTTGAGAGTTGGATTTTGGTGGGTTGAGGCCGTGTCCTTCGGGTGAAAGGATGGCTATGTCATCGCCTTTTTTGATGGCTTTGAGGTGTCACATTCTAATTCTAATCACAATGCTCCGTCAATGAAGAATCAACCTGATTTGCGTTTGAAGTCTATGCCCATTTTTATTAACTTTTAGGGGAATGACTCGACTTAGCATGCTTTTGCTTTTTTGCTTCTCCTAGGGGTATTTTTACTGTAAATGTTTCATTTTGGGTGCCAGTTCAAGTCTATCTTTGATGATTTCATGCTCTCACTCATCCGTGAACTTAACTAGATGAAACTACAATTACTAGAATGGAGTATTGTGTCCAAGGCCAAGTCTAGTTGTTGCTTTGCTTGATCATTTGGGGCTTTTACTTTTGCTTCTTCTGAGGTTACTTTTGGTATAAATGATATTGGGTGCTAGTTTGATGATGTTGGACTCATCTTGTTCTGTGAACTTCACTGTATATAACTACAATTGAGTCCTGTTTCCAAGACTTAAGTTTAGTTGCTTCGCTTGGTCATATGGAGGCACACATCGATGGCAGTTTTGACTTATTGAGTAGAGACCGAGTCTGACTGTTAGTTCTTTATCTTAGCTTCTAACTCGTGAGATGAGAAACTGAATGCATATATTCTGTAACATCATGGCAGATTATTCCTTTCCACGTTCAATTGGCTTGGTAAAGTCTGTAGAAGCTCTCTCTTCGACTGATATAAATTTGCCTGACAGACTAGTTTTATATTGCTTGTGCACTGAAATGGAGAGTTACTTGGCCATGAGTTCGCAGCTCATTCTCTCCAAAACTCGTATTGCAATATCATCATTTGCTGAGGAAGTTGGCTATAGTTTTTACCTTTCAAATTATATCTGCAAGGATGCTCGGGAATATGCTTGTGGGGACGCGTGGAGTGGATGGTTTGGATTTTTTTGCCGTCTTTTACATGCTTGCTCTTTGAATGAGATGGTGTAGTGGACATGTTGTTTTTGATACGGTTCAAGTGTTCTTTGAGCTATGCATAAGTTCGATGATGTTGAAATTCAGAACAAAAACCGACTGTTTTGAAGGCCTCGCAAAGAAATTGCGCCTTCCTGCAGGATGTGTGGAGCTTGTATAATTCTACATGTATTTTTAGACTCTTAAACATATTTCTGTCTATTGTCAGTTTGCTCACTTTGTTGAGCGAATTGTGCTACTTTTTATCTTGGCACAAGTATGACTATTGTGGTCGGCAAAAAATCAAGCATATAATTGTGCCGATGGCAAATTTTTTTCATTTTGGTCAGGGTGTGATGTGCTAACTCGTGGAAGTGGTGTCCTTGGCCCGTGATATGTCTTTTATGGAGAGTTAAAAAATGACACGCGGACCCCTGGAGTGCCAAAAGTTGGCACGAATGGACACTTAAGTGCCAAAAGTTACGAAAGGTACACTTAAGTGCCAAAATCGGAGCAAAATGGATCACTTGAGTGCCAATCCGGCGAAAATCCGGCCAAAACGCTGACGTGGCAATTTTCCGGCGAAAGAAAAATAAAACGGCGTCGTTTTAATGATGACGTGGAAAAAAATAATATAAAAATTAATTAAATTTAATTTAAAAATTTAAAAAAAAAAAAAAAAAAAAAAAAAAAGGGGGTTGGATTTGGCCGAGGCCCTCGAGCCCTCGCCGCGCCGCCGCCGCCGCCTCACCGGCGGCGCCGGCCGGGGGAAGGGTCGGCCGGGGTCGCCGTGCCACGGCCGGGGGCCGTCGACCCCGGCCGACCGGCGGCGAGGGCCCGCGAGCCCTCGCTGGATGCGGGCGAGGCCGCGACCCTCACTCGCCCGGGCGAGGGTCGCGGCCCTCGCCCATCCGGCGAGGGTCGACGGCCCTCGCCCGATCGGGCCAAGGTTCGCCGGCGCGGGGGTCGCCGGCGACCCTTGGCCGGCCGGGCGAGGGCCGCCAACCCTCGCCGGATCTCGGGCGAGGGCTCGCGGGCCCTCGCCGCCCGGTCGGCCGGGTCGCCGGCCCCTAGCCGGGCCCAACGACCCCGGCCGACCCTTCCCCGCTGGGCGCCGTCGGCGGGCGGTGGCGGCAACGAGGGCTCGGCCCTCGGCCCGTATCCACCCCCACCCTTTTTTTTAAAATTTTTTTAATTTTTAGTTTAAATTTAATTTTCTTGAATTTTTTAATATTAATATTAATATTTTTAAATATTTTAAGTAAATTTAATTAATTTTTAGATTAATTTATTGCCACGTCAACGCAAAAACGTCGTCGTTTTTCACTATTTGGCCACATCGCATGTTAAACGGCGTCGTTTTGCACGTATTTCGTCGAAATTGTCTACGTCGGCACTTTGGCCGGATTTTGGCCGGAATGGCACTTAAGTGTCCCATTTCTTTTTGAATGTGGCACTTAAGTGTACCTTTCGTAACTTTTGGCACTTAAGTGTCCCTTCGTGCCAACTTTTAGCACTTGAAGCGTTCTTCTGCCGTTAAAAAATTTTGAGATTTGCCAAATGAGAGGTGCGATCTTCTTGTAACTAGTCTTGGAATTTCATTGTTCTATTAGTTCTCAATTTTATTCTTAACCTTCCTTTAAATTTATTTCAAATATCCGTTAGATTCCTTCTCAAATTTTGATTTCACCTTTAAAGAAAGACAACTTATCTAGTATTATTTTTAATTGAAAGGAGAATATTTATCGAGCTATTTTCAAAATATAATGAAAATTTTTGTTATGAAGGGGAAGTTGGAAAATCTGGGTCTTCTACAAAGATAGTCTAAATTATAGTGCTATAAATATTTTTCGGTGAAAAGGGCCGAAGGTAATTAAATTGATTTTTTTTTTTGGCTAGTTTTGGGATAGATTTGATAAAAATTTGAAAGGTAAGGATTTATTCTAATAACCTAGAAAGGTAAGGATAACATTGAAAGAGGAGAAATGATGAGCACGAATTGCATTCGTCATTTGTTTTAGGGAAAATTTCGAATAAGAGCTTAAAGTGTTTTTATTTTCTTAAATAAGGGTCTGAAATGGATATTACTCTAAATAAGAGTCTAAAGTGCTCTCATATATTTAAATAAAGATTTGAAATGTATCTTGTTTTAAGTAAGAGCTTAAAGTGCTCATATCAGTCTCAAAAAAGGGCTCGAACTCACTGGCTATGAAGGGCAATGTTTGTTGGAGAAAACTCTTTTATTATTTTGAAGTTGACAAAACGATTCCATTAGTCTAGTCTGAAGACTTCCAGACTTAGGTGTTAAAGTCCGAAGTACTCAAGACTCTGTTGTTAAAGTCTAAAGACCGCCAGACTCAAAACTTAAAGTCTAACCTCATTGACAGTTCCAGGTGAAGAAGGAAGAACTATCCAGATGACGAATTATCTTTGAAAATTTGATTCGTATGATTTATGGAAGACCTAATGGCTGGATACAACATCAACATGATTGATTATTCTTATTGGAATTTACTCCAATTTGAACGATCTTTTAAAAGGCAAGTAAACTTGGAAGATTCTACTTATGGAAACTCAAGATCTTGATTGTATGGGCGAACAACATTGACGGGCTTTCTTCACTATTCAATCAACAACTCGAGATCATCTTGATTGATTCTGTCCAACGGGAAGATTGGAAGAATTCCTTTGATAAGTGCCAACGGTCATGAAGGCATGAAGGAGTATATAAGGATGACTCTTTAGTTGTTCGGTGAGAGTGCTTGAAAGAAGAATTTCAAAATCTGAACTTCTGTAGTTCTTTGATCTTTCATTCTGTGAGCTTGAATTGTATACAAAAGAGAGAAGCATATAGTGTGAAGAGACTAACTGAGACTCTCCACTGAGGAAGTCGAAGATCAAGTGCTACATAATCTCTTTTGATTCATAGTGGAATTCAGCCAGTGGACTGTCAGCGTTAAAGAGTGGACGTAAGCTTAGACTAAGCCAAACCGCTATAAACCTCGTGTTCTAATTCTCTTTCCCTAAAGTCCTTATCTTATATGTTGCCTTACTTAATTGCTTTATAGAATTGTTTTAAGTCATTTACGTCTTGAATTTATCTAAAGACAATCTATGTCATTAAGTCTTAAGAAAAAATTTTATACACCTATTCACCCCCTCTAGGTGTTTATATTAGCCATTTCAATTGGTATCAAAGCCTATGTGTTTATATATTGAAGTGTTTATACTTCTTAAGCTAAAGATCTATGACTAGTATTATGGCTCCAAGTTTGGTTGAAGGATAAAGCAACACCAAACTGCCCTACTTTGATGGGAAGAAATACAACGTATGGAAAAACAAGATGAATGCATTTCTAAGATCGAAAGATCCTTTGGAATGGGATGTGGTAGAAAAAAGAATTATTCCTAAAGCTATATCGACCTCAGGGAAAGAAATTGCAGATACTAGAGAACTGTCACAAGCATAAATAACCAAGAGACAAGCTCTTAACACTAAATTTATTCATTCATTATACTGTGCTTTATCTCCTATTGAGTATAACATAATTTCACTTTGTGAAACAGTCAAAGAAGTCTAGGACAGGTTGCACGTCACTTATGAAGGAACTGATCGAGTTAAAGAAACAAAGATCAATATCCTACTCGGATAGTATGAAGCCTTCAAGATGAAGCTAGGAGAATCCATTACTGACATGTTTAGTCAGTTTATAGAAATTGTAAACGGTCTAGCATATCAAGGACAGACAATCTCAGGACTAATGAAGGTCAATAAATTGCTGAAAGGACTCTCCAAAGACTGGAACCACGCGAAGACTTCTATAAGAGAAACCCAAAGAATCACGCCCCTTTCTGTAAACGAATTGGTTGGCACGTTTCAATCATACGAAGTCAAGCAAATCAATGAAGAAATAGATCCCAAACATAAGAAATCAATTGCCTTAAAATCTAATGATGATTCAGATGATACATACTCTGAAGACGACTTGGATGATGAAGAGCTAGCGCTCATGATAAGGAAGTTTAGAAAGTTAAACAGGAAAGGAAAAATGTTTAAATGGAAGAAACATGGCAATCAAAGGTTTCAGAAGAAATCAAATGAAGAAGACGAAACCAACAAAGATGTGATCTGCTTCGAATATAAGAAAACGGGTATCAGACCCAACTATCCTCTACTGAAGAAAAAGAGAAGAAAAACAAAATAATTCAAGAAAGCCCTTAAAGCTGAGACATGGAGTAATATAGAATGCGAAGAAAGTTAGAAGAATATGCCAATATCTGTTTAATGGAAAATTCAGAATCAAACTCAAGTTCTGAGACAGACACAGATTCAGACTCAGATAATGAAACCGAGGTTAGTAATTTAAAAATTCCCGTTAAAGTTTCAAAATATATAGATGAACTTTGTCTCATAAGAGGATTTCTGAGCTAAAGAAGGAGAATTCCAAATTAAAGCAATGGGAAATCACATGAAAAGAAAAGTATGAAAATCTAGACAAAAGTTTTATTGTTTTGAAAGAAAATATAAATATTCTTTCAAAGGAAAATACATTTTTAGAAGAGGATATTTCAAATATAACAAAAAGATTTTCAATGGGATCTGAAAAGTTGAAAAGATTCTTTCAATTCAAAGACCATATTTTAACAAATGTGGTCTCGAGAATGACATTTGAAACTTGTTTCTTTAATTGATTTTCAAAAAGTAAAAGAATCAAACGAGACCAACAAAAACTTTTTATAGAAACCATTTTCAAAAGGCTTTTATAAAACCTATTGGCCAAAATGCTCTCAAATGTTCAAAGTGCAATAGCTCTGAACATTTCGAGAGGGAATGTCCTAAAAGCTGGAGACCTGTTAAGAGAGAGTGGGCAAAGACTGTATTTCATACTAACTCGCCTGGACCCAAGAAAGTATGAGTATCAAAGAAAACTTGAGTTCATTTTATGATTGCAGGTTACTATCAATAAGGAGAACAAATGGTATTTGGATAGTAGCTGCTCAAGACATATGATAGGAGATTCAACCTGTTTCATAAAATTTGTGCAAATAAAAGGAGGAAAAGTATCTTTTGAAGGAATTAATAAAGGAAGAATTGTTAGATGTGGAACTGTGAAAATTGGAAGTCTCACAATCAACAATGTCTTCTTGGTAGAAGTTTGAATTACAATATTTTAAGCATTAGTCAACTGTGTGATAGTGGATTCAAAATTAATTTCCAAGAAGACATATGTTCTAGAACCAGTAAAGATCACTCACAATCCTTCACTGGACGAAGACATGGGAACATTTATCTTCTGGATATAAAATCTAAAAGTTCTAAATGTTTGATATCCATTCAAGATGAAGCAAATCTCTGGCACAGAAAACTTGGACATATCAACATGAAGCAAATTACAAAGATCTCCTCCAAGAAGCTTGTTCAAGGACTACCCAACCTGAAGTATCAAAAAACAGAACTATGCACACCCTATGTGTTAGTAAAACAGGTCAGAAGTTCTTTTAAACCAATAAATCAAGTTTCTACTGATTGTGTTTTGCAGCTCTTGCATATGGATCTCTTTGGACCAACTAGAACTCAAAGCATTGGTGGAAAGAAATACTGCTTAGTAATCGTGGATGACTATTCTCGATTCACATGGGTATACTTCCTAGCAAGTAAGTCTGAAACATTTTCTTACTTTTTCAAAATTTGCCAAAAGAGTACAAAATGAAAAAGGTTACACTATTTCAAGTATTCGTACAGACCATTGAGGTGAATTTGAAAATCAAAACTTTGCAAAATTCTGTGATGATTCTGGTTTTTAGCATTTTTTTTTTTTTTTTTTTTGGTAAAGGTAAGAATATATTGATAAGCTTTGGACAAATGTACAAGAGTGGCGCCAAAAACTTACACTCTAATTGCAAGGAACAGAAAGAGTGGAAGGGAGCCGCGCAAAAAGCCTCAAAAGGCTAGGTGCAGGACAGGGCTAACAAAGCAAGGAAAACACTAGACACGGCCACCAAACCTCAACGGCCTCTTGAAGAAAACTGAAGGCGGGATAAAGCGCATGGCTGAAGACGACGCCAAGGAACCAACAGAAGCTGGACAACAAAGAAGCGAAGGCACAGGGAGGCTCACGATGGAAAGACCCCGCAGGGATTAGGCAAAGATGGATGGGTCAAAACCCCATCCTCTCTGAAGGCGACGATTCCTTGGAGTGTCAGGGACATCCTTGTATGAAATTGCTTTATCTTTGACCATCTTTATCAAGTGGTTCTTGAGAGCTGGAATAGCAAGTGTATCACCACAAAAAAAATCAAGTGGTTTTCAGCATGTTTTCCCTTCTCCATATACTCCAGAGCAGAATGGGATTGTTGAGAGAAAGAATAGATCTTTACAGGAAATGGCTAGAACACTCTTAATAGAAAGTAATATTACCTCTCATTTTTGGGCTAAAGCAGTTTCTACAGCTTGTTATATCATTAATAGAGTGTTCTTAAGGCCTATTCTGGAGAAAACTCCCTATAAGTTATCTAAAGGAAAGAAGCCAATTTGATATTGGCTAGTGAATCCACCTAGAGGGGGGTGAATAGGTGATTGCGGAATTCTTTTTGGAATCTTTAATTAAAGAATAATTTAATATAACTAATGAATCAACAATAGATAGATCATGCAATCATAAAGTAAATGAGATAGGGTAAGAGAGAATTGACACAAGGTTTATAGTGGTTCGGCTTGTTCCAAGCCTACGTCCACTTTCCACGCTGGCAGCCAACTGGCTGTAGTCACTATGTAGCAAATGAGAGATCTTACAATTCACGAACTAGACTTCTTCAAGAGACGCCTCTCCCTACAGCTTCTTGTTGTTTTCGCACTGTATGTAACTCTCTTTGATACACAAATTGAACACGAGAGATTTTAGTGAACAAATGATTTCAGAGGTTTTAACAACGAGATTTTTCTATCAAGTCTCTCCTCGTTTTCGAGCAACACCGATCCATCTTAAATAGCCTCCGTGCCTCCATACCCGTTGGCACTTTCCAAGAATTCATCCAATCAACCCGTTGGATTGAATCAATTTAAGTGATCTTTACGTTGCCGAAAATGTAAGTAGACAATAGCTCATCAATCCTGTTCGCCCATACAATCAACATCTTGAGTTCCCAAAATTATATCCTTCCAAAAATTCACTTGTTCTTCAACGGATAAAATCCGAAGAATAGATCTTTCGAGCTCACGATCACAGCCAGAGATATTCCATGGATAAGTTAGGGAATATAATATCCAAATCTTACTTTCCTTAACCATAAGAATAACCTGTTGCCAGCCTGTCAAAATCGCAAACTGTCTTCAGACTTTAGATTTGGGTCTTAAAGGTCTTCAGACGGAAACTGGGTCTTGACAGTCTTCAGACGGAAAAACTTCAGACCGAACTTTGGGTCTGACTATAGTCAGACGGAAAACCTTTGCGACTTGAAATCTTCAAACCTAACTGACTGAGTCTTGGATTCTGCAGACCTTACTCTCGAGGCTGTTTTGTCAACTTCAAAACTCCAAGGGATTTTTCTTCAACAATCTCCCCATTTTTTATTGTGACAAAACCCTCAGCAGATTTGCGAATTTAAAAACCTGCAAGGAATACTCATATATACTTTGAGGATTATTTCTGCAAAATAGAGTGTTAGTCCAATAACAATTATCCTCACAAATATAATGATCCTGCAATGCGAATTCACAAGTCTAAAGATCCATATATCAAATCATTAGGATAAAGTCATAAAGATTCAACAGTCCAATCCAAATCTAAATGAAAATGAAAACAGCAACCGAAAATAAAAGTTCAAAACGAATCAAACGAAATAAAAACAAGCTTCAAAAAGCTTCAAATCTACAAACTCTCCCCCTTTTCATCCCATCAAAGGAGGTAGAGTGAATAAGGGATGGTTTTGAAAAGATTTAGGGCCTTTCAGGGAAACGAACAAGCTAAAACTTGCTGAGCTCCTGTACTGACTTCTCGAGATTTGCAAGAGCTTCCTTCACTGAAACCAACTCTACACTGGTCTGATTTGATTCCACTTGAGCTCTCAGTGCGTTGATCTGATCTTGCATATTCACGGAAGTACTCAACATGGCCTTCTTTAAGTCCCTCAGCTCATAATTCATTCCAAACACCTGCTTTTTCAGGTCCAACATAACATCCAACAGTTGTGTAAAAGCTGTCGAATTAGCAGTACCTGCACTAGGACCAGCAGATTTAGTTCTAGGAGTTTGGAAACTAGGAACATCCTGTTCATCCCTTTCCTTCTCGATTGGTAAGGATTCTTCATGCTCTGGGAAATGAGATGCATAGACCTCCTTAGGGTCAGCACCTGACCTACTCACATCACTAAAGTGTAGTGGCGATATAGTCCCCTGTTCTGCAGTGACTCCCCCTGTGTTGATGCCAGTGGGTGGAGTAGAATATTTTTCGCCAACATCCATATCGGCACTTGGATGTTTCTCGGTCTCTTCCCCAGTTTGAGCAAATGATGGCTCAAATCCTGCAGCCATATCCTCCTGCATTCTGCTCTCTTCTTCATCCTTCTTCCTTCTTTCTTCATCTTCTCTTCTCATTTCTTCCTCTTCTTCTTTCCTTCTTCTTTCTTCTTCTTCAGCTTTCCTCTGTCTCTCTTCTTCTTCTCTTTGTTCCTCTTCTCGTCTTCTCTCCTCCTCTTCTCTTCTTTTTCTTTCTTCCTCTCTTCTCTTCCTTTCTTCTTCTCTCTTCCTCTCGTTTCTCGCTTTCCTTCTCCTCTGCTTCTTTCCTTGCTCTCTCTCCAGCCTCTGTTCTCAAACTAACAGGGCTCCTCAATCTTGAGAGAGCGGACAAAGTCATGGCATCATCCTCATCCTCTTCATCTTGCAGGATGATTTTTCGACGCTTCTTCTCAGCCATGGTCTCTTTGCCCTTTCTCTTTGATGAAGCAAGGGGATCTCCTTGGAAGCTGTCTCTTCCCTCAACCTTTCCAGTGCAACATTCAGCTCTAGAAGCTTCATTCTCATCACCATCTTGTGCCCAATAAGCATCAGACTTAATTTGGTCAAGCATAGAGGTGCAGGAATTTGTATATCGAAGTGCCTGAACAATTTGGTGATGATCGATGAATAAGGCAATTGACCCCTATCCTTAACCACTGTTCTGTACATGTGGAAAAGAATAACATGTGGGAGAGAAAAGGGTCTGCTTTGGTTGATGGCGAACATCAGCTTGGCTTCGATCTTGGAAACATCGGTCTTCGAAGTTGTCTTGGGCCGGATACAGTTGATGACAATTTTGTGCAGCAATACATTTGTGGCATTCATCCTAGTATAGGATAGTTGGCCTTCAACAGTTCTGTCTCGCACAATCTCCAAAGTTGCAAAGGCTGTAGAGACTTTAATTGGTTGGAAACTCCTCCTTTCCACCCCAATAATATCAGCTAGCAAATCAACATCAACTATATAATCCTTGTCCATGAAAGAAAAAGACAACCGATTTGCATCCAAAAACGATAAATTTGAATAAAAATAAGCCGTAAATTCAGAGTGGGCATCAGTGGTATCCGTGCAGAATCTTTCCAGTTGCAGCCTAGCAAACTTCCCTCTAAGATATATCTTCAATGAATCAAGGAAGTCAAAGTCCACACTTCTTGGATTTACTACACCCCTCTTCAACAGCTTCATGTATACTCGCTCATGCTCTTTTGACCGAAACAAACTTCCCGAAGGACAAACAGAGTTTGCAGCCACACCATACCGAGGCTGAAAGTGAGAGAAAAGTCTCTCATCATCATCTAGGGTCTCGATTGGAGTATTTTCAAGCGGATTACTCGAAATATTCTCCAGCGCCCTTTGTGCAGTTCCTTCCTTAACAACCTTCAACTTCTCCATTTCAAGCAAGAAGAGATACTCACTCTTGAATCCTCTTTCCTTTAAATATTCCTCAATCGTCTTTAGGCTTACCCTTCAATCCTTAAGCCTTTTGTAAAGATCATAAGTGACATTCGGTTTAAGAGTTCTTACCGGTTCTACTTCTGTGATCCCTTCCTCAAAGTGCTGACTTTCGGCTTCTCTTTGAGGAGAATCTTCTCCTGTGAGGTCCACCCTTGTAGGACCCTCTGATTGTCTTTGTGGTCCCCTACTTGCGATTCTGGAAGACTTCCGAGACGACATTCTTGGAGAGCAAGCGAAGATTCAACTTGTTCGATTAAAAAGATGGAATCTTTGTGCCGAGAAAGGTAATGGAACAGGAACGGCAAATGGAACTTTTAGGGTTTCGAAAGCAAAAGAGAATGAAGATGAACTTGTCAAACCAGTAGTAGCGGATGAAAGTGATGATTCGAGTGTATAAATAGTAAGAGAAAATAAAACGGGAATATGAATCGTCGCCAAAAAGTAGAGATAAAAAACTGCTAAAAATAAATCGTAATTTCGAAAAAGAAAACTGCCTTTTTGAAAATATAAACTGCCATAATTGCATGTCAGAAAATGAGTAAGAAGAGATTTTAAAAATTTGAAAAGTAATCAATAAAAATAATATAATGTCGAGAATACGAAGAAATTAAAATACGAAAAAGAACTTTAAAATAGAGTCTGATAGTTGTTCAGACTTTACCTCAGAGTCTGAACTCTTTTCAGACTTTACCTTTGAGTTTGAGCGCCATCAGACTTTTCGTTGAGTCTGAGCATCTTCAGAGCTTACGTTGAGTCTAAAACACCTTTAGACCTTGCGTTGAGTCTGAACTTTTCAAGACTTTAATTTTGAGTCTGAACCTCTTCAAATCTTACGATATTCAGTCTTGAGCGAATTGATTCAAAGTGAGCCTTTTCTAGGGGCTTTGTGAATATATCTGCTAATTGATTCTTTGAGTCTACATGCTGAATTACCACTTCTCCACTTTGAACATGATCTCGAATGAAATGATGCTTGATTTCAATGTGCTTTGCTCTTGAGTGAAGTATTGGATTCTTTGTGAGGTTGATTGCGCTTGTGTTGTCACATTTGATTTCTGTACTTGTTTTCTCAACTCCAAAGTCTCTCAATTGTTGTTGCATCCATAGGATTTGAGAGCAGCAACTTCCAAGAGCTATGTACTCTGCTTCAACGGTTGAAAGAGCCACGGTACCCTGTTTTCTTGAGAACCAAGACACCATCCTGTTTCCCAATAGTTGACATGTACCTGTAGTGCTTTTTCTATCCACTCTACAACCAGCAAGGTCAGCATCAAAATATTCAAGGAGAGTAAAATCTCCTTGTTTGGAATACCACAGACCTAGCTTAGATGTAGTTGCAACATATTTAATAATGCGCTTAGCAGCAGTCATATGAGATTCTTTAGGATCAGTTTGAAATCTAACACATATGCAAACACTAAATAGAATATCAGGTCTAGATGCTGTAAGGTAAAAAAGTGACCCGATTATACTCCTGTATAGTTTTTGGTCTACACTCTTTCCTTCTTCATCTTTATCCAGCTTTGATGAGCTTGACATAGGAGTTTATGTTTTCTTGCAATTCTCCATTCCAAACTTCTTGATAAGGTCTTTTGCATACTTCTCTTGATGGATAAAGGTTCCTTCACTTGATTGTTTGATTTGAAGTCCCAAAAAGAAGTTCAATTCTCCCATCATGCTAATCTCAAATTCATTCTGCATACACTTGGAAAAATTCTTGCAAAGCTTTTCATTAGAAGAACCAAATATTATATCATCAACGTAAATTTGAACAAGTATTAAATCCTTGCCTTCTCTTTTTATAAATAAAGTAGTATCTACTTTACCTTTAGAGAAACCATTTTGAATTAAGAAATTACTTAACCTTTCATACCAAGCTCGAGGTGCTTGTTTTAAGCCATATAAAGCTTTCTTCAATTTGAAAACAAGATTTGGTCTTTTAGGATCTTCAAATCCTGGTGTTTGTTCCACATAGACTTCTTCTTGGATAATTCCATTTAGGAATGCACTTTTCACGTCCATTTGGAATAACCTGAAATTTTTAAAACAAGCAAAAGCAAGAAGTAATCTTATAACTTCTAACCTTGCCACCGGAGCATAGGTTTCATCATAATCGATGCCCTCTTCTTGTGTGTAACCTTTTGCCACAAGTCTTGCTTTGTTCCTTACCACTTTTCCTTGTTGATCAAGCTTGTTCCTAAAAACCCATTTGGTACCAATAACTGATTTACCTTTTGGTTTAGGAACTAGCTCCCAAACATTGTTGATTTTGAATTGATTCAATTCTTCTTGCATTACTTCAATCCAGCTTTCATCTTTCAATGCATCTTCTATGTTTTTAGGTTCGATCTTAGAAATGAGTGCAAGAGCGCTAGAAGCTTCACGCCTTTTGGATCTTGTACGAACTCCTTCATCAATATTGCCTATGATGAGATATGTAGGGTGACTTGACTTGTGCTTCCAATTTGTAGTTGGTTTGTCATTTTGATGAGGCTCTTCTTCAATTGGAACTACTGAATTGGTTTGCGGCTGAGTGTCTGAGATTTGATTTTCTTCAAGAGAATTTGTAGACACTTGGCCAGTTTCATAATCTTCGAGTTGAGTCGATTTTGTACGAGTCTTCAAACTTTACATTCATGGATTCTTCCACGTTTGAGTTCATTTGTTGAAAACTCTGAAAGCTTTGCTTGTCATAGAGTAGCCAAGGAAGATTCCTTCATCTGATTTTTTTTCAAACTTACCAATTCGATCACTTGAATTCTTTAGGATAAAGCATTTACAACCAAATACATGAAAATATGAAACAATAGGTTTCTTAGCTTTAAGCAGTTCGTAAGGTGTTTTCTCTAAAATAGGTCTTAGAAAAATTCTATTTATAATATAACAAGCAGTTGAAGTAGCTTCAGCCCAAAAATGAGGTGAAATATTATTTTCAATCAAAAGAGTTCTTACCATTTCTCGCAAAAAACGATTTTTCCTTTCTACAACTCGATTTTGTTGTGGAGTGTATGGGGATGAAAAATTATGTTGAATACCATTGTCATCACAATATTTAGCAAAATCATGATTCTCAAATTCTCCACCATGGTCAGTTCTAATACTTGAAATTGCATACCCTTTTTCAATTTGGATTTTCTTTGCAAACTTAGTAAAATAAATCAATGCATCAGATTTATTTGCAAGAAAGAATACCCAAGTAAAACGAGAATAATCATCAACTATAACCAAACAATATCTTTTACCTCCAATACTTTGAATTCTTGTTGGCCCGAACAAATCCATGTGTAATAGCTGCAAAACACGATTAGTGGATACCGATTTATAGACTTATAGGAATTTCTAACCTGTTTTCCAAGTACACAAGGAGTGCATAGATCATGCTTTTGATACTTGAGGTTAGGAAGTCCCCGAACAAGCTTTTTGGATGAAACTTTTGCAATTTGCTTCAGATTGACATGTCCAAGTTTCCTATGCCAAAGGTTGGCTTCATCTTGAATTGATATCAGGCATTGTGGACTATCAGACTTTACATCCAGCAGATAAATGTTTCCATGTCTTCGTCCAGTAAAGGATTGTGAGAGATCTTTGCTTGTTCCAGAACATGTATCTTCTTGAAAGTTGATTTTGTATCCAATATCGCATAGTTAACTAATACTCAATAGATTGTAGTTCAATCCTTCAACAAGAGAGACATTGTTGATTGTGAGGTTTCCTATCTTCATGGTTCCTCGACCAATAATTTTTCCTTTGTTGTTGCCACCGAAAGAAACATTTCCTCCTTTTACATGAGAGAGTTTTGTAAAACAATTTGAGTCTCCCGTCATGTGTCTTGAACAACCACTATCCAAATACCACTTGATTTTCTTCTTGATAGTGACTCCGCATTTAAATGAAAGACTCAAGTCTTCTTTGGTACCCAAACTTTCTTGGGTCCATCATTGTTAGTAGCATAAACAGTCTTTGACCAGCTCTTCCTAACAGGTCTCCAAACTTTGGGACACTCCTTTTCAAAATGTTCTATGCTTTTGCATTTTGAACATGTAAGAGCATTTCTACCCACAGGCTTTACAAAAACTTTTTGGAAATGATTCTTATAAAACGTTTTTGTTGGCCTATTCTTGATTCTTTCCTTTATTTTTGGGAAATCAATCAAAGGAATAGTATTATGTGTCATTCCTAGACCATTGTTAAAATAAGGTCTTTGAATAGAAAGAATTTTATCCAACTTTTCAGAACCCATTGAAAATTTCTTTGTAACTTTTAACAAATCTTCTTTCAAGCAGACATTTTCTTTTGAAAGTTCATTCTCATTTTCTTTCGAAAGAGTAAGAGACTTGTCTAGACATTCAACTTTTTCAATTAAAATCTTTTCTTGTTGTTTTAGTT
This sequence comes from Eucalyptus erythrocorys, assembly GCA_014182555.1. Taxonomy (NCBI): domain Eukaryota; kingdom Viridiplantae; phylum Streptophyta; class Magnoliopsida; order Myrtales; family Myrtaceae; genus Eucalyptus; species Eucalyptus erythrocorys. The sequence continues at coordinate 35,217,916 of CM024607.1, read as the reverse complement.
TGGAATTCTCCCTTTTTAGTTCAAAAATCCTTTTAAAAGAGCCTTTAATACTGAGACAAAGTTCATCAATGTATTTTGATACTTTGGTAGGAATTTTTAAATTTCTAACCTTGGTACCGCTGTTTGAGTTTGAGTCTGAATCTGAGTCTGAGTCTGAGCTTGAATCTGAGTCTGATTTTGAGTTTGCCATAAGACTCTTCATCACTCTCCTCACATTCAGTGTTACTCCAAGTTTCAGCTTTGAGTGCTTTCTTGAACCTTTCAGGTTTTCCTTTCTTTTTCTTCAATAAGGGGCAGTTGGGTCTAATGTGTCCCTTCTTCTTGCATTCAAAGCAAACAACCTCTTTGATGGTATCTTCTTCTTCATTTGATTTCTTTTGAAATCTCTGATTGTTTTGTTTCTTTCCATTGAACCTTCGCATTTTCTATTTAACCTTCGAACTTTCTAATCGAAGTGCCAACTCCTCATCATCCAAGTCTTCTTCGAATCGTAGCATCAGAATCATCATTAGATTTTAAAGCAATTGACTTCTTACCTTTTGTGTCAAATTCCTCATTGAATTGCTCAACTTCATAAGATTGAAGTGTGCCGACCAATTCATCTACTGAAAGAGGTATGATCCTTTGTGTTTCTCTTATAGATGTCTTGACGTGATTCCAATCTTTGGAGAGTCCCCTCAACAGTTTGTTGACCTTCATAGGTCCTGAAATTGGCTGTCCTTGGTATGCCAAGCCGTTTACAATTTCTGTAAATCGACTGAACATATCCGTGATGGATTCTCCTAGCTTCATTTTGAAGGCTTCATATTGACCGAGAAGGATATTAATCTTGGTTTCTTTGACTCGATCGGTTCCTTCATAGGTGACGTGCAATCTATCCCAAACTTCTTTGGTTGTTTCACAAGATGAAATTCTATTATATTCAGTAGGAGATAATGCACAATATAGAGAGTAGATAGCCTTTGCATCAAGGGCTTGTCTCTTTGAGATATCGGTGTGCGATGCTCCCATTCCATCGAGTAATTCTTTCCCGTGATTGATGCAGCTTTAGGAGTAATTCCATTCTCCACTACATCCCATTCCATAGGATCTTTGGATCTTAGGAATGCCTTCATCTTGTTTTTCCATACGTTGTATTCCTTTCCATCGAAGTAGGGAGGTTTGGTATTGCTTTGCCCTTTAATTAAACCTGGAGCCAAAACACTAGCCATAGATCTTTTGCTTTAGAAATAATAAACACTTCCAATAAATAAGTAACCAAGCTCTTATACCAATTGATATTGGCTAGTGAATCCACCTAGAGGGGGGTGAATAGGTGATTGCGGAATTCTTTTTGGAATCTTTAATTAAAGAATAATTTAATATAACTAATGAATCAACAATAGATAGATCATGCAATCATAAAGTAAATGAGATAGGGTAAGAGAGAATTGACACAAGGTTTATAGTGGTTCGGCTTGTTCCAAGCCTACGTCCGATCTCCACGCCGGCAGCCAACCGGGCCGTAGTCACTATGTAGCAAATGAGAGCTCTTACAATTCACGAACTAGACTTCTTCAAGAGATGTCTCTCCTACAGCTTCTTGCTGTTTTCGCACTGTATGTAACTCTCTTTAATACACAAATTGAACACGAGAGATTTTAGTGAACAAATGATTTCAGAGGTTCTAATAACGAGATTTTTCTATCAAGTCTCTCCTCGTTTTCGAGCAACACCATCCACCTTAAATAGCATCCGTGCCTCCACACCCGTTGGCACTTTCCAAGAATTCATCCAATCAACCCGTTGGACTGAATCAATTTAAGTGATCTTTACGTTGCCGAAAATGTAAGTAGACAATAGCTCGTCAATCCTGTTCGCCCATACAATCAGGATCTTGAGTTCCCAAAATTAGATCCTTCCAAAAATTCACTTGTTCTTCAACGGATAAAATCCGAAGAATAGATCTTTCGAGCACACGATCACAGCCAGAGATATTCCATGAATAAGTTAGGGAATATAATATCCAAATCTTACTTTCCTTAACCATAAGAATAACCTGTTGCTAGCCTGTCAAAATCGCAAACTGTCTTCAGACTTTAGATTTGGGTCTTAAAGGTCTTCAGACGGAAATTAGGTCTTGACAGTCTTCAGACGGAAAAACTTCAGACCGAACTTTGGGTCTGACTGTCTTCAGACGGAAAACCTTTGCGACTTGAAATCTTCAGACTTAACTGACTAAATCTTGGATTCTTCAAACCTTACTCTCGAGGCTGTTTTGTCAGCTTCAAAACTCCAAGGGATTTTTCTTCAACACAATTGTCTCTTACTTTCATGTATTTAGTTGCAAGTGTTTTATTTTGAAAAATGCAAATGATCGCACTGATAAGTTTGAAGAAAGATTAAATGAAGGAATTTTCCTTGGCTACTCAACCTTAAGCAAAGCCTACAGAGTATTCAACGAGAAGACTCAGTCTATGGAAGAATCCATGAATATCAAGTTTCAAGACTCATTGCAAAATCAACTGGATCAAACTCATCTTGAAGAACCTGAACCCACTTTAAATGATGCAAAAACTAATTCCCTCGAAGTGGTTCAAACTCCTGAAGTTCAACAACATGATGAACCAGAGGATTCAAACGAAACAAGGGATCAGTAGACTGACAAACCAACAAGCAACTGGAAGTATAAGTCAAGTCATCCCAAGGAACTCATCATCGGCAGCATTGATGAAGGAATACGCACCAGATCCAAAAGGCATGAAGAGTTTAGTGCTTTGACACTTGTTTCTGAAATTGAACCCAAAACTGTTGAAGAAGCCTTGGCTGATGAAAGCTGGATTGAAGCTATGCAAGAAGAGCTCAGACAGTTCAACATCAATGATGTTTGGGAATTAATTCCTAAACCAAAAAGTAAATCTATTATTGGAACTAAATGGGTTTTCAGAAACAAAGTGGACGAGAAAGGAAAAGTCGTGAGAAACAAAGCAAGACTCGTGGCCAAAGGATATACGCAAGAAGAAAGGGATAGATTATGATGAGACCTATGCATCAATAGCGAGGTTAGAAGCAATTAGATTATTACTTGCATTTGCTTGCTATTAAAATTTCAGGTTATTCCAAATGGACGTGAAGAGTGTATTCCTAAATTGATTTATCCAAGAGAAAGTCTATGTGGAACAACCGGTTAGTTTTGAAGATCCAAGAAAGCCAAACTCAATTTTTAGACTAAAGAAGGCTTTATATGGACTAAAGCAGACACCTCGAGCTTAGTATGAAAGGTTAAGTAAATTTTTAATTCAAAATGATTTTGCTAAAGGAAAAGTAAATACTACTTTGTTGATCAAAAGAGAAGGTAAAGATTTTCTACTTATTCAAATTTATGTTGATAATATCATTTTTGGTTCACCTAATGAAAATTTATGCAAGAAATTTTTGAGATGCATGCAGGATGAATTTGAGATGAGCATGATGGGTGAGTTAACCTTCTTTCTGAGATTACAAGTTAAACAATCTAAAGAAGGAATTTTCATTCACCAAAAAGAGTATGCAAGGGACCTCATCAAGAAGTTTAGATTGGAGAATTGCAAAAAGACAGAGACACCTATGTCAAGCTCTTCGAAGCTGGACAGAGATGATGAAGGGAAAAATGTGGATTAGAAGCTATACATGAGTATAATTGGTTCACTTATTTATCTTATTGCTTCTAGGCCTGACATTTTGTTTAGTGTTTATAACTGTACTAGATTTCAATCAAATTCCAAAGAATCTCATCTAACTGCTGCAAAGCGCATCATCAAATATGTTGTAACAACTCCAAAGCTAAGTTTGTGGTATCCCAAAGAAGTAGACTTTACACTCCTTGGATATTCAGACACAGATTTAGTAGGATGTAAAGTGGACAGAAAAAGTACTTCTGGTACTTGTCAACTACTTGGCAACATGCTAGTATCATGGTTTCCAAGAAAATAAAGTACCGTAACTCTTTAACAGCTGAAGTGGAATATGTAGCTCTTGGAAGTTGCTGCTCTCAAATCTTGTGGATACGGCAACAACTCAGAGACTTTGGAATTGAAGAATCATGCACCGAGATCAAATGTGACAACACCAGTGCAATAAATCTCACGACGAATCCAATTCTTCATTCAAGGGTAAAGCATATAAAGATTCGACACCACTTCATTAGAGATCATGTTCAGAATGGAGAAATTATGATTCAATTCATCGACTTAAAAAATCAATTGGCAGACATATTTACAAAGCCACTGGAGAAAAGTCTATTTGAGTCTATACGCACCAAACTGAGCATCATAAAGTCTGAAAGTATTCAAACTCAGAGGTAAAGTCTAAAGACATTCAGACTCAGAATGATACGACTGTAAGTTGATTCTTTAAAATATATGAGAATTTATCTTTAGATAATTTTCTTCGAATTGGAATGCTATTATTTTGAATTGTCACTTGCTATTTTTATTATTGGAAGTTATCTTTTTCGAATTTTGAATTTTTGGCAATTTTATTTTAAAATGTAGCTTTTACTTTTTCCTTTGTGACGCTTCATATACACCGTTTTACCTGCTATAAATACTATCGATTGTCTTCATCGTTTTCATCCCTAATCTTTATTCAAACCCTAGAATACAGAACTCCCACTTGCTTTCTTCTTACTCTTGTTTAATAAAAAAGATCTCACCTTTTTCGAACGAGTTCGAGTTTTTCTCCCTAAGAAGCGACAATGTCTTCGAGGAAGTCATCGAGAATAGCAAGCAGAGGACCATGACATATGGCTGAGGGTCCTACTCACTTCGACTTAACCGAGGAGGATGATTCTCCTCATCAGCAGTAGCCGTTTCCACAGTAGCCAATTCAACAGCAACATACTCAACAGGGTCAGTCTCCTTCATTGCCTCAACCACAACAAGAAGCAGTGGAAGAAATTGAACCAGTAAGAACACTAAGACCCACTGTTGCTTTCTCTCTTTTCTTCAAGATGAAACATGGAGGAACTCCTATGTCTGTGATTAACGAATTTCTTAAAGAATGAGGTTTCAAGAATGAAACTCTATTTCTACGCGATATGGAAAAGCTTGGCATTACGCTTGAGGGATCAACCAAAAAGGCCTTTGCGAACTTTCCTAGTGACCCAAGGTTTGGGACCGCTAATCAACCACAAAGTCACGATGACGATGAACGGATGTTTTTTCATTTTCAGCCTAGGATGGGAGTGGCTATTAATGTTGTGTGTGATGGAGCAAACATTTTTCACTCCAAAGAGCATAAGAAGGTTTATTCAAGGTTGCTGAAAAGAGGGGTGATGAACCCTAGAAATGTTGACTTCGACTTTCTCGACTCTGTGCAAGTGAATTTACGAGAAAAATTTGCATGTTTTCAATTGGAACGCTTTTGCTCTGAATCAACGATAACTTATATTGAACTCTCTGCATATTTCTATTCGAATCTATCGTTTTTAGATGCGAATAGATTCTCTTTCACTGTCAAGGATAAGGAGTATCTGGTGGATGTGGACACTCTTGCTGATTTAATTGGTGTGGAAAGAATGAGTTTCCAACCAATTGGCGTGTCCGTGGCTCGTGCTACGTTGGAACTAGTACGAGATAGGCGTGTCGAGGGCAAAATCTCCTACACAAGGATGAACGCCTCTAACGTCTTGCTACACAAGATTGTGATAAATTGCATCTGCCCGAAATTAACTTCAAAGACTGACATTTCTCATTCAGAAGCAAAATTGATGTATGTCATCAACGCTGGCCTCAAGTTCTCTCTCCCTCACATAATACTATTTCATATGTACAGGACAATTGTGAAAGATAAGGGACAGCTCCCTTATTTAGCTCTTATTACTCGCCTTTTTAAGCATCTTAAAATTCACATTCCTACACCTTTCTACTTGACTAGTTCTGCTCCTATGGTGATTGGTTTCAAATTGGTAACAAAAATGCGACTAAAGGAGCTCAATAAGGTGCTGGAGCGAATGAAGGAGAAGTCTCCGTCAAAGCCAAAACAAGCCTCTATTGCTGAAAAGGGGAAAGGAAATGAGCCCATTGATGCTCCTGTGTCAAGGAAGAGGAAACTCATCTTGCAAGATGATGAAGATGAGGACTAGATAACTCTTTCAGCATTCACTTTAAAGAACTTGAAAAGTTCTTTTCGAATTCACGAGATGAGAGAAGAGACAGAAGATAGAGGAGAACGGAGGAGGATAGATAAAGAAGAGGAAGGAAGAGAAGAAGAAGGACAAGGAAGAGAAGAAGAGGCTGAAGAAGAAAGAGATGATTCTCTTGAACCTACCTTGACTGTTCCCTTGTCAGGCAATTCAGAAAAGATAGGGAGTGGAGATGCTAGAGCAACAAGGAAAGAGAAACATCACTCTGCTGAAGGCAGACAAATAGGGGGAGATACTGGAAAAAGAAGTACTTCTTCACCTGCTTTTACCGGTGATGTTAGCCGCTCTGCTGCAGATCCAGAAGACGTGTATGCCTCCCATTTTCCAGAAGCAGATTTTGAGGCATCATCTCCTAGTCAAGGTGGACGAACTGCTGAAGATCCATCAATTCTCAAGACTCCTAGAATGGGATCAGCTGGACCAAGTGTTATACCTGAACATACGGCAAACTTTTCAAGACTGTTGGATATCATGCTAGATTTGCGGAAACAACTTTATGGTATGGAGTATGTGATAAAGGATCTCAAGAAGGCTTTCATGGTAACTTCAGTGTCATTGTAAGATCAACTTCTCGCCCTTAGGAATCAAGTGCAAAATATTGTTAAGGGTGAAGAATTACAGCCGCTGAAGGAAACTCTTGCCAAGCTCGAGAAGACTGTCAATTCCATGGGAGAATTTCAGCTCGTTCGGCTTCCCAAACAGCCTTGACTTGACCCCACCTTTATCAATCTCTTTTTATTCTCCACTTTTTGCTGTGACAAAAAGGGGGAGATGTGGTGCAGATTTGACTTTGATGATTTTGATGCTTTACTTTTGGACTTATCTTTTTGTTTGGCTTGGACTCTTTTGACTTTGGACTTTTGATTTGGACTGGCTTGATTTAATCTTTTAATGCATGCAGTAACTTAGGTCGTGATATCTGTTATGGATGGATAATCATCTTGCAGGACTAACATGTTTTCTGTGGTTGTAGAATTGATATTATCCAGATCCTATTTAACTCATCATTTACAAGATATCATGTTTTGCTTATGTGTTGTTTTGCAGGACAAAAGTTTTCAAATCTGTGGGAAAGTTTTGTCACCATCAAAAGGAGGAGATTGTTGGAGAAAACTCCTTTATTATTTTGAAGCTGACAAAACGTTTCCATCAGTCTAGTCTGAAGACTTCCAAACTCAGGTGTTAAAGTCTGAAGTACTCAAGACTCTGTCGTTAAAGTCTGAAGACTGCCAGACTCAAGACTTAAAGTCTGACCTTACTGACAATTCCAGACGAAGAAGGAATAACTATCTAGATGACGGATTATCTTCAAGGATTCAATTTGTATGGTTTATGGAAGACCTAATGGCTAGATACAACATCAACATGATTGATTATTCTTATTGGAATTTACTCTGATTTGAATGATCTTTTAAAATGCAAGTAAACTTGGAAGATTCTACTTATGAAACTCAAGATCCTGATTGTATGAGCGAATAGAATTGACAGGCTTTCTTCACTATTCAATCAACAACTCGAGATCACCTTGATTGATTATGTCCAACGGGAAGATTGGAAGATCCTTTGGTAAGTGCCAATGGTCGCGAAGGCATGAGGAGTATATAAGGATGACTCTTTAGTTGTTCGGTGAGAGTGCTTGAAAGAAGACTTCCAAAGTCTAAATCTCTGTAGTTCCTTGATCTTTCATTTTGTGAGCTTGAATTGTATACAAAAGAGATAAGCATATAATGTGAAGAGACTAGCTGAGACTCTCCACTGAGGAAGTCGAAGATCAAATGCTGTATAATTTCTTTTGATTCATAGTGGAATTTAGCTAGTGGGCTGTCAGCGTGGAAGAGTGGACGTAGGCCACAATAAACCTTGTGTTCTAATTCTCTTTCCCTAAACTCCTTATCTTATATGTTGCCTTACTTAATTGCTTTATAGAATTGTTTTAGGTCATCTACATCTTGAATTTATCTAAAGGCAATCTACGTTATTAAGTCTTCCGAAAAAATTTTATACACCTATTCAGCCATCTCTAGGTGTTTATATTAGCCCTTTCAATGTTGTCTTTTAAAATTTCTAATATTTTTCCTTTTTACTTTCTTTTTTTTGTATTTTCTTTTCATAATTTAAAAAAGAAAAAAGAAAAAACACAACATGTAGTCGCTATTACATCATTGGTGGGGCGGTGGCAAAGACTAGCAGGTTTGCCGATGCTTAGACAGGGGCCAACGATCCTCGTTGATCAGAGGCAAGAGTTGATAGATTGGGAGAAGGCGGCAATCCTCTACTAGATCTAGGCGAGGGTTGCATGCTCTTGTTGTGGCCTAGGCCAGCAACCCTCGCCTAGTGGCCCTAGACCTAGGGCAAGGTCCGAAGACATTAGGCGAGGTCCGTCAAGCTTACACGAGGGCCAGAGACCCTTGTCTAGGTCGCAGTAAGGGTGAGAGACCCTCACCCAAATCTAGGAGAGGGTCGCCATCCACTTCCCCTTTTGGCGAGGGTCGTCGGCCCTCACCCAAGTGTCGACCTTCACCATTGCCCTAGACAGCAAGGTGCTCCCTCCTATTGATGCTTTCATTTTTCTAAGTTTTATTTTTTTATTTTTAATCAAATTTCATTTAAATTTAACTAATGTTTAGACAAAAAAATGCTTGATCGACCAAAATATTTTGTCGACCCGTGAGGCTAAACCCTCATCTCAAAAAAGGGTTTGAACTCATTAGTTGTGAAGGGAAATTTTGTCATTTAAAATTTTTATTTTTTTTCCTTCTCTTTCTTTTTTGTTTTCTTCTTTTCATGAAAATTAAAAAAAAAAAAAAAAAAAAAAAAAGGAAAACACAACTTGTAGTCGTTGTTCATCACCGGTGGGGCAATGGCAAAGACCGATGGGGATGTTGACACTTAGACAAGGGCTAGCGGCCCTCATTGGTCGAGACGAGAGCTAATAGATTGGGAGAAGGCAGCGATCCTCTCCTAAATCTAGGCAAGGGTTGTCTGCCCTTGTCGTGGCTTAGGCCAACGACCCTTGCCTAGTGGCCCAGGACCTAGAGCAAGGTTTGAAGTCATTGGGCGAGGTTCGTCAAGCTTATACGAGAGCCAGATACCCTCGTCCAAGCCGTGGCGAGGGCAAGAGACCCCTCACCCAAATCTAGAAGAGGGTCGCCACCCTCTCCTGCTTTTGGCGAGGGTTGACCAGGGTTGTCGACTCTCACCTAAGTGTCAACCCTCACCATTGCCATAGGCAGCAAGATGCTCCCTCCTATTGATGTTTTCATTTTTTTTTAAGTTTTATTTTTTTATTTTAATCAAATTTAATTTAAATTTAACTTGTGTTTGGACAAAAATATGCCTAATCGGTGAAAATATTTTGTCAGCCAGCGAGGCTAGACCCTTATTTAAAACAATCATAACCACTTCAGGTCCTTTCCATGAGACTAATATGGTCACTTTAGACCTTTATTTGAAATAAAGAAAAATCTCAAATAGGGACCCAAAGTGGCCTCATTTTCTCAAAAAAGGACTTGAAGTGGAGTTTATATCAAATAAGGTTTGCCGACCGTGAACTGATGCATTTTCAATGCATATTTCGGCAACCTGTTCTAGGTATTTTTGTCCAAAAAATATTCTCTTTTCATTTTCCTTCTCCTGTTTATCTTCTTCTCGATCTACAAATGGTTGTCATGTTCATCATCTTCTTCGTCAATGTTGAAGATAGGCATTGCCCAAATTAAGAATATTGGAAGTAGGGAAGGGCCGACAAAGGTCGCGGGACTGGCGAGGGTCGGCCTCGCCCGAGGCCAGTGAGGACTCAACGCCCATTGCCAACAGTAGGCGCTGGCAATAGGTGAGGGATTGCAAGTAGGGATGAGCGCAGTTCCCGAGTAGAATCGAGAATCGAAGAACCGCACCGAAGGATCCGGCTCAGTTCCCAGTTCTAAAGAGACTGATTCCGCTTCCCGGTTCTCTTTTTTTGGAACCGGAACCAAAACCGGTCAAGTTCAAAAAAAAGAAACCCTAAACCTCCCCTTCCCCCACGTGATTTCCCCTCTCGATTTTCCCTCCTTCCCCTTTCTCTCTCTCTCTCTCTCTCTCTCTCTCTCTCTCTTTTTTTCCTCTTCACGTCACTTCCTGCCCCTACCCCTACTCTTCTCTTTTCTTCTCTCTCTCTCTCTTCTCTTTCCCCCTCTCTCGGCTGAAACCCCCCATTCTTCTCTTCTTCTTCTTCTTCTTCTTCCTTCCTCTTGCAAGGGGTGAGCACGGTTCTCAAGTAGAACCGGGAATCGGAGAACCGAACCGGACCCTCCCGTTCTCTGCCTCTGCCCGTCGTCGACGCCGCTCGCCCTCGACGCTGCCACTGGACACCGCTGGACGCCAGTCGCCCCACACTCGTCTTACCCTTGCCTCCTGCTCCCTCGACGCTGTCACCCCTTGCTTGCCTCGCTACTCAGCCGCTCGCCATCAACGCTGCCAGTGGATACCGCTCATCCCCTCGGTGGAGGCTGCTCGCCACTCGCACAGCTGCCCCCAATGCTACTCGCTCAATCGCCCTCGACGCTACTCCCCCCCGCCACTCAACCAGCTGCCCCCAACACCACTAGCCCAGTCAGCCCTTGACACTGCTCACCAGTTGACAACGCTCATCCCAAGTCTTTGTCTCAATATGCTTGTAAGGATAAGCTAATTTGGATGGTTTAACCTGGAGATTATGATTCCTAGCACTTGAGTTGGGTTCTTCAGGTTGGCGGTCGCCATTTGCATTTTGCTTTATGATTTTTGTTTTGTGATAAGGTATAACTTGTCTAGTTCATGTCAAGTAGATCTGATGGGACTTGTAATACTTATGTGATCTAATTATACTTGTTTTTTGATGAAGCACATCTACGAGGTGAGTTATTGATCCACCGCCCCTTCCTCAAATCAAAGGATGGGATGTGTTTTTAAGTCATGAGCAAGCAGATTTGCTCGTCTTGTACTGAATTTTCATTTTTTAGGGAAGGGGCCCTTGTTGTTGATGTTACATCCTGTAATCGAGCCATAACTACTTAAGAATTGGTAGCTAACTTGATTCACAATATGTCCACATCTCTTTTGTGGCACCCCTCGACGGCCCCCGATCCGTTAGGGTCGCCACAATTCGTTTACCTTTCTTTTTCTTGACCTGAAGGTTTATCAATCCTGGAGGTTTATATCTTTTAGATTGGTCCCTACGCAATTTATATGACGGAAGCATATCCAACAACTCCCTTCCCTGTATTGAAAAGATAGTGCACACCAACTAAACATTTTATATAAGTTAAAGCCGTACACTTCAATTTACATAACTTGATGGACATCATTAGTCGGTACATCAAAATGCCAAGGCTTTCTATACTCGGCTATATTTCAAAAGATGACCGACATCTCTTCTAATTTTCATATACTTAAAGTCCATCAATCAGTGTTGGCGTCCAAAAGTTCCTTCCTCTGCTGTCCTCCTCCTAGCAGCCATATCCAACCACTCAGTCTATCTGCTGGTGGCGATGGCAGCAGAGGTATCTTGTCTAGTCTGAAATGTTAGTCCCCAAACGGAGTGAGTACAACCACTCAGCTGTAAAAGATTCATTAAGCTATATCAAGCATTACTATTAATATCTAGATTCAAGTATGGTAGACAAAATAAGCAATCCATGAATGAGTATGCATCCAAACCATATAACTCTTCAATGCAATGACCAGTGCATTTCCAATCAATAAGATGCATCGTGTCAAGCCACACAAGTCCCGATCATTGGGCCAAACTGTAATGACACGTCCCATTCCATGTCATACAATTTAGTCCCATAACCAGACCACACTCACACTTAATATAATCATCGGTTTTAATCATTCAAAAGGTTTCATCCCCCGGGGACCAATGTTTGCATCCTTCTGGGATTCCGCACCCAACCTGGCGTCACGGAAGCCTCCGGGCATGTATTCAAAATACAACCGAGCATCCAAAGGGCATCGACTCATTCGAGCCTCTGGGCATCTCGCACCCCACCTGGCATCACGAGGAATCACTGGGGACTATAGACATGGTTACCCCTAACCTCCGGGCATGCATCATAATACAACCCCTCACCCTTCGAACATGTATCATAATACAATCGGGCATCCTGACACTCCTGGGGAAAACCTCTGGGCATGTATTCATAATACAACCAGGCATCCAAAGGGCATCGACTCATTCAAACCTTTGGGCATCCCGACTCCCGGGGCATCGTTGACCCGAGGGTCCAACGGCAACAATTAACATCTTAATTTCCAAATAATACTTTTCAATGCAATGACAAAATGTCTCTTGAGTCTCATCACATCTCAATATTGCATGATATGCCAATTCCAGTACCATCATATCACATAACCATTACAAAACATATTCGCTTTTGGGACATTTTGTGAAAATTCGAAAATAGAGCAACTCGATTTTACCATGCACAGTTCTGGTAAATATTTCGAAATAAATACACCTCAGAAAATTGTGAAATTTTATAACATTATCAATGAGACCTAAAGGAACAAATTTCATGAAGAGTACCAAGTCAAATTCCAGACACATCGAGAGTAAAAACTTCGGTATTTCTTGCTACAGTTTCTGTAAAATTTCCAGATTTAGCATTTCCTTATGAAAATCATTTGGTCGGCCAAATCTTGTCCATTTATGCTAAATTTTTGCTATGTTACTCTCACAGATGTGCTCTCCAACTTTTTTAAGACTTCAAAATCAAATTTTGGCTAGAAAATTTCAGAAAAATCGAGAAATCACTGGTGGTCATGCTATTCTTGCGAAAACAGTTTACTAGCCTAAAGAGGACTCTTCCTATACTTTGAATTTTGGTATCCAACTTCCACAGCCAAGATTTAGAAGCACGTTACACCACAATACAGCCTCTTTATTTCTCAAAAATTCACCATAGCTAAATCCTTGAGTTCTCATTTCAATTTAAAAGCAAAATCCACCAGAAACTTGCTCCAATACCTTGGCCAGCTTCATCTCATTCATCACAAACAACATGCAGCTCCAAATCTCACATTTCCTCACATCTACCCACTCTTCACTAGATAAAATAGGGAGCAAAACATAGGTTGAAGAACTTTTACTTGCCTCAACTCCTAAGCTCAATTTCAAGCAAAACAGGATCGGTCTGGCGATGCGGCTCAACGGCGTGAGGTGAGACATGGCTAAAGCGAACGGCAGCAGCAAAGGTCGGATGATCAGCAACAGCAGGCGGCTGGTCCTACTCCCTCTCTCTTGTTTGCTCGCTCACTTGCTCTCTCTCACGAATTCTCTCTCACTCACAGCTTTGTCGCTCAAAATCCTCTTTGTCTTTCTCAAAATACACGAGCACTTGTTTCTTTTTAAATTATTAACTAAGCTAATGATTTCCTTTTGCATGCAGGAGTTTTGGTGGCTGCACACGCAGGGGGCAGCTGTTGAAGACGCGGCCATCCCCAAGAAGCTTCGACGGCTACCTGTCCTCTTGCATGCTATGAGGTGTCCAACGGTGGAGGCCTCTTGGTCAATCCCTCCTCCATTAGTTGACTTAAGTGTCGACTAATATGGGGCTGTTTTGGGCTGTTTTGGGCTGGCAGATTAGTGGCCCAATTGGTCCTTAATCTCGCACATATATGGGGCATTCTTGGTCCCATGGTTTCATGGTTCAACAATATATCATGTGTACTCTTTCATAACTCAAATTCTTTTCTTGTTCCATATACACTTAATTGGTCTAGTTAGGTCGTGTCATCGAGAGAAAATGTGTACATAAATCGGCGGGGTCCAACATCGGTGCCGACGACAAAGTCCAACAATAAAAATAATAAAAGGTAACCGAATGTGGTGCCAATAATACGGTCCGACAACACTTCCATCGATCCGTGACGAGCCGTTACTTATTCTAGGTCTGACGAAAACCCGGATGCCACATCTTTTGATTTTTATGCTGTTATTTTTTATCCTTCACATGATATGTTTAACCGATATCTAGTATGCAATTTGGTTACACATAAGCATTTGAGTCACATTATTTACCTAAAAGATTTTGGTACAGTAAACGTATCGAACCCTTGAGAGGATAATGGCATGTCTTCTGTTCTCTTTTTTCTCTTATGAAATGTCACTCTAGCTTTTTACTATTCCATCAGGTCTTTGATTGTGAGCTGTTTTAGAGTCGGAGTAGATGATGAAGAAGAAGGATCTTTTGGTTTTTATGGATGTCTCCATTGATGGGGACCCTACTGAAAGAATGGTTTTTGAGGTACTCATTTGTGAATGCGAATCTTAAAATTTTTTAACATCCGTATGCCCTCAGTTATTGCATTTCTTTTGAAATTTGCTGCAGATTCTTCACAATCCTTATCCGTTGATTGACTTTCTTGTGAATTTGGTTCAACAGCTTTTTCCTGAAGTTGCTCCAAAGATGGTAGAAAATTTCCGAGCACTCTATACTGGAGAGAAAGGAATTGGCCAAAAGACAGGGAGGCCACTACACTTGAAGGGGTCATTTTTCCATCGGATCATTAGAGGCTCTATGGCTCAAGTATGTTTGTTTGTTCATGTAAGAGCTTTGTTCTAGAGAAAGTTTGGCCTTTATGGTTGTGTAAGGCTAAATAGGTTCTTTTGGTTAGTTACCTTTCTTTATGCTGTAGGATACAGGGCTGATGCTCACGACTGCTTTTCTTGTGGTATAGTTTTAAGGTTGTACTTACCATGTTGTCCACCCTTTGATCTTTTCTTTGGTTAACATTTCACATACATTTCTTTGAATATTATTTTTCTCACCATTGGATTTTTCATTAATTTTTTGTTATTTTTCTTTTTCTTTGCTTTTTGCAAGGTGGTGATTTTCACAAAGGAGATGGTAAGAATTTTTTCATGGCTGTCCAATTTGTCTGTTTGTTTGTAATTTCACTCGTCTTCCATGGTTGCTTTTGAGGCCTAAACTTTGGATTTGCTTGTTATGTGGCAATTTTTTAAGGTTCTTTTTCTTTTTTTGTCTTTGGTTTATGTTATGTGCATCTCATTGGTCAAGATGGACAACGCTACAAATTGCTACAGGTGAACAGGCCAATGGCCATTATATGTGATTATGTGCATATATGAGACCTGTTTACTTATTAGTTAGTTTGGATGAGTCTAGTACGTGTCACTACACATTCATCACACCAATGCATTCTTTGAAAGCTATGTTACCTTTGAATCTCAACAAAATGCTATTGGGTTTTGAATTAATAGTCTAATGTTCTTTTATGGACATAGGAGCTTTGGTTTGTCTCTTTCCTTCTTTGTTATAGTTCAAATCTAAAAAAGTCAAAAAATAATAATAATAATAACCTGCTGGAACCTGGAACCGACCCTGGAACCTGTGACAAGATAGGTTCCAGGTTCTTAGTTTTGACAAGTAGGTTCCAAGTTCCAAAAAATGAGGAACATGTACCCAAGGGTAGGTTCCAAGTTCCAAGCGGAACCTGTAAGGAATCGAGAACCGCTCACCCCTAATTGCAAGCCCTCGCCTATCCCTTACTACTCACCGACCTTGTCGAACTCATTGAGGATGAAACCGCCCTGTAATGGCGTCTTCTTCTTCTTCCTCCTCTTCGTCTACGCTTCCCTCGCATGGAGCGACCTAGACGTGCTCTTGAAGCTCAAAACCGCCATGGTCGAGCCTCCCTTCGCTGCCATCGGTGACTGGGTCGACTCCTCCTCCTCCTCCTCCTCCTCCTCCTTGCCGCTATTTCCGCATTGCTCCTTCACCGAAGTCACGTGCAATGCCAACTTGTGGGTCGTCTCTAACAACATCACCTCCGTCATCCTCTCGGGCTACATCCCACCCAAAATCGGCCTTCTCCACGACCTCGTCAACCTCACACTCGACACCGACAACCTCACCGAGACCTTCCCGCCAAAGCTCGACAGCCCCACCTCCCTTCGATTCCTCAACCTCTCTAGGATCTTCCCCAACAGAGTCCTGCGGGCAATAATCCAGCTTGAAGAACTCAACTTGGGCAACGACAAGTTCATGGGGTTGTTGCCGCCGGAGGTGGCGGGGCTGAAGAAGCTGAAGTGGCTCGATCTCGCCGTCAATTACTTCTCCGACAAGATACTGGAGGTCTGCTCGGAGATAGAGAAGATGAACAGGGGAAAAGCAAAACGAAAAGAGAATATTTTTTGGACAAAAATACCCTGATTAGGTTACCGGAATACACATTGGAAATGCATCAATTAAGCGGCTGACAAGTCAAGTCCTTTTTTTAGACTAAATGACTACTTCGGGTTCTTATTTGAAACATACTCCACTTCAGATCATTCTTTGACAAAAGGAAGTCACTTTGGGTCTTTATTTGAGATTTTTCATTGAAATAATGTTCACTTTAAACCCTTATTTGAGAAAATGAAAGCATTTCAAACTCTTGTTTAAAATTTTCCCAAAAGATTATGTTGAATATTGCTAACGTTAGTCATTTCAACGTTGTTCCCGTGCTATTTGGAACCAACATTTGTTTTTGTGATATTTCTTATCAATAACTTTAATTGATTATACCATAGATCAAAATTAAACAGTCAAAATTATTCCCTAAATATGATACTTTTTCTTTAATGTCAAGATTTAGAGACAAGTGGATTAAAGTAAAAGTTTAAATTAATCAATAATTGGACTAAAACAAACTTACTTGGTGAATCCGTTTATTTTGGTGTCCTCAAACCATAATGACCAAATGATAACAAAGTATGTTTACATGCAACGCCTGGAGAGTAAACTGAAGTGCAAGCTATTAAAATCCCCCGAAGAATAACGCCATTCACAAGGCATTCGTTAGAGGCATTATTTAATATATATAACCTTTACAATGCTTCTTAAATTGCATTGCATGACCTTGATAATGCTTCTTAAATCGCGTTACATGTTCTCGTCTGTTACATCAATACATTTACAAGCTGCGCTAACTTCATGCATGTCGCGGGCTTTGAACATATTCCTCTATAAAGTGTCCGGGCGATTGGTTAGTGAAAATAAAACATAGGACTTAGTGGAAATCGAGTTTAAAAAAGTTTCCATGGAATCTTTTCTGCTTTCGGGCCTCCTCGGTTTTCTGATGGTGAATATGTTACTTGCAAGTGAAGATGAACACCGACCTTACTTCCATCAGAACTACAACGTCACTTGGGGAAAGTCTCATTTCTCCAGTCTTTACAATGACACTGAAGTCCAACTGTCGTTGGATCAAAGTTCAGGTAATCATGCTGCTTACTGCTTTGTCTAATTTTAGTTATGTCTCATTATTTTATGGTAGATCATACTTATCTAATTTTCTTTCTTTTTTTCTTTTTCCGATTTGGGGAGCCATATAAGATTATCCAAACGTCTTTAAGTTGTATTTATTGTTCAAGCTCACTCTTTTCAGGAGCTGGATTTGAATCTCAATATTATTATGAATCTGGATTAATTACCATGAGGATCAAAATTCCAGAACAGAAATCCCCAGGAGTTCTTACCTCCTTCCATGTGAGTGAGGTTTTTCTTTTCATCATGTGCTCCTTGACTACATCAACACCTGTTTCTTACTATTATCATTGTCTCTCTTTTTTTCTTTTTTCTTTTGTTGGATTTTGACGAGTAACACTTCTGAATTTCACTTTTAGCTAACTTCAGGGGAAAGGTTTCACGATGAAGTTGACTTTGATTTTATTGGTAGCAACGGACCACCTTACACATTGAGGACAAACGTAATCATAAATGGAGTTGGAGGCCGGGAGCAAAACTTTCATCTTTGGTTTGATCCGACTACCAATTTCCATTCCTATAGGTTTCTTTATAACGAATATCAAGTAGTGTAAGTCTCTCTCTCTCTTTCTTTATATCTCTGTTTGAAATGAGAAAAATCTATTTGATAACGGCTAAATCTAAGTTGATAAAGACATATATCCCTATCTCTATGTGAATGTGTCGATGAATACAAACATAGCTGAAGATGGATGTTAATGCTGTGAATGTATTGTCATTACGCCGTCCGAGTGGGAACCAAAAATCTTAAGCTCTTGATACATAATTTTTTTGTTGAAACGCATTGTCACAGATCTATTCCCCCATGATTATGGTAGGTTTTTTGTGGATAAAATACCAATCAGAGTATTCCGGAACTTGGGGACCAACGGGACCTACCCGACACATTCAATGAAGGTGAAAGCGACCATCAGGAATGCCCAGGACAGGGCCGGGAAGATCGACTGGTCCAAGGCCCCGTTCACAGCCCATTTTCGACACTTCGACATTGCCGGGTGCGAAGCGATGTACAAGCTGAATCCTATGGGTTTCTCAGGATGCCTCACTCCACACCCGCATCAACCGTGGACTAGAAATCAAACCCTCAGCGCACGTAAAATGATGCACTACCAAATTGTGAGGCGCAAGTCCATGGTTTACGACTATTGTAAGGATAGGACTAGATATCCTCGCCCTCTTCCTGAATGCTAATCACCTATAGGAATTCAGGTAATTCCATAAGCCATTTGCTGATCTATAGTATTCCAGGAGCTCCCGCCAGAGACTCATTGCTATCATTTTCAGGAGTTTGTAGATAAAAAATGATGCAGTCATCTTTGTTTTTTATCCTACTCGCATGGAAGGAGGTAAGAACTATTGATAACATCAGAGGAATCCATCCTAGAGCATGCCAACATAGTTCAATCACCGAAAGATCTCTCACTTAACATGTGATCGGTATTCTCACATCGCGCAACAAACGATGGCAGAGAGGCTTCTCATAATAATGCACTGGTAGTACACGTTCTGTCACATATCCTGTTATCTCCTAGGGGATTTTATATAAGCAACTGCGCTTCTCGGCCAAGAAAATCACATAGCTTGTCCGATCAAGCAACACGGATGATGTTAGCAACATTGGTATTAGTTACTTCCACTGTGTTGCCAATAAGGTACGGTAAGAACGAGTGGATCAAGTCACAGGTAAGCTACACCGCTCATGGCATCTTCTACTAATTGGTTAGATCTACCATGGCGAAGGTCATAAACTACCATACAGGGAGCAAATCTTGCACACACAGGCTGAAAGACAGGGAAGGCAAGCGAGCGGAGAGACTCAACAAGATACTAAGCTCAAGTCATTGGCCCCTCCCTATTGATGATCGTGGAGTTGAAGTTATAGCTTTGATGCGTTACAGGTTCGGATAGATCCAGTAACAGCCTACCCTAAGCAGCTCACAGAATCATCCAAGTAACTGACTCTCTTGTATTTCTCTCGAAACATTTCGAGGGTACGGTAAGCATCATCTGTCGAGCTCTCAGACATAGGCTTATTCCTTGGTTCTCAGCTGCATCAAAGTGTAAGAGTTTTCCTAATATGTGGATTAAATTAATTGATGTTGTAATTTACCGTTTTACGGGGTTTGGTCTAAGGTGAGATAGAAAATTTCTTAATTAGTCTAATATGAGACTGGCTAGTGTGGGTCGAGTTGAGCCAGGCCCATAATGAGAGGAACTGGCTGAAAACTCTATAAATAGTGCTCAAGTCTCTCCTCTAACCCTAATTCTCACGTGTATTCTCACATAATTAGCGTTTACCTAACGCTAAAGGTGAGGGGGCCATCTCATTGAGCCAGTGATACGGAGGGCAATAGAGGAGAAGGATTTGCGCAAGAAACATTGTGTTTCCGCTTCCGCT
This sequence comes from Eucalyptus erythrocorys, assembly GCA_014182555.1. Classification (NCBI taxonomy): domain Eukaryota; kingdom Viridiplantae; phylum Streptophyta; class Magnoliopsida; order Myrtales; family Myrtaceae; genus Eucalyptus; species Eucalyptus erythrocorys. Next base: position 35,198,064 of record CM024607.1, on the reverse strand, counting down.
TCAAGAACAATCAATCCCAAAATATGTGCATTAATCCTATTACTTAATCATATATGTTCTTATTCTAGTTATGGAGATCTTGTGATTGCACAATTTGCGTCTAACATGTGGTATCAAAGCCTCCATAATCCTAGAACTTGAACGCAGTTGATTTTGCCCTAATTTGTAAGGATTTTGCCCTAATTTGTGATTTTTCAGATTTTTTGTTCAATAAAAATAAAATTAAATCACAAATTCAGATTGGGCTCGACGAGACAAGCAAGACGGTCGGCGACGCGTCGCCGAGGAAGGCTGCACGCGGTCCCACGTGTGACCACGCGCCGCTTGGGTGTCGAAGATGCGCCCCACGCGCTCCTACACGCGGATACTGACGTCATCGTGACGTTAGCGACCGGGTCCGTTGACCCATTGACTGACCCGACCCGACCCGGATGACGTCAGCGACTCGACCCGGGTGACGTCATCGACCCGACCCGAATGGCAACCGACTCGACCCGACCCGACCCGTTGACCATTCCCGACCTAGTCAACCATTGACCAAACTGGTCAACCAGTCGGACCGAGCGGCTAGACCGGACGATTGGACCGCCATCGGTCCAACCGGTTTTGACCGGCCTTTAGGCACGCACGTGAGCTCCATGCGCCACGCACTCAGGCGACACATGCAAGCGCGTGAAGGCTCCATTCGGCGCGTGGCTGGTGGCGTTGGATTCGTACGATCCTCCTCTATCTTGTGGTATATTTACTTTACATATTTGATGATATTATGGATGTGAAAATACAAATGTAACCCTAAATACGTGTATTTTTAGTGTATTTTTGAGTATTTTTCTTGTATTTTAATGTGATTTTGAAAATACAAATGTTGGGTTACAAGTATATTATAACATAATCATTAAAATACAAGTGTTGTGATTCATTAATAAAATCAAACTTATTATAAGCTGAAGCTGGCTTAATGAGAAACAGTAAAAGTCATGAAACTGTTGTTACTCATGCATACTCCTTTACACACTGGTAATCTTTGTGTGATGGACGTCTTAAGAACTTGTGACCAAACTAATTATACTGATTAACACATATGCTGAGTGTGGGTAATGCATGCGTCACGCCCCGAACCTCGGGTGCGCCAACATTCCACCATGGTCAAACAAATGCAACGTTCCCAGGTTAAGTTGCCGACCCGATCAGTTCTTTAATGCACAAGCGGAAGCATATTATAAAAGCCCTGACTATAAAATATGGGATAGAAAAGCAGGAAACAATTTAACAACAATATACTTTCATAAATCAACGGAATTACAAACGAAGGCTTACAGCCAAAAGTCTACAAAAGGCTGACTCTTAAAAAGAAACTGTCCTACGACCTACAAGTCGGACACGTTCTCCATTCCTCCTAACTTCACCTCTGCAACTCCTCAAGGCCAACCAAAGTGATCTGGTCACTCCGTCCACAAGGGACCTGAAAATGTTGGCCCACAACGGGATGAGACATTGTCTCAGCAAGTTCAACCCCTTAAATCCCTATAAGAAAGAAAATACGTCCAAATGTGGCCTAGCTACAACATCAAGAAGACTTACCTCGTCTTAGTCCTTACCTGCAGGTTAGTACAATTTATATAATTCAATCGCGTGCAGTTATAAGAACCAAACAATTGTAGCACAATCACATCATCCAAACAATTCAATTACTTATATCGTCTCAGCGATCAATCGACTCAGTCAATTACATGTCATTGAGATCATCATACTGTCATTTTGACTATTCATTCTCGACTCTCAATCACGACCCTACAGGCAAGTCTAAAATTTAGTGATAATCACGGCCCCACTCGGCATAACCTTTAAAAGGTGGTAGATCACAGCCCGATAGGCACGACCTCTATCAGGTGGTAAATCACAGCCCGATTGGGTGCGACCAAATCCAATTTGGCGGCAACTCTCGGCCCAACTGGCACAACCATACTTTGGCAAATTTCTAAGTCCACTCATAACCACTTCACGGTTATTTTTCCATCAAATTCCGACACTTGGGAATTTATGAAAGAAATCCCTATTTTTCACAATCAACATTCAAATTGCATTAACCAAACACCAAATTTAAAATCTAAATACACAGCAACGATTGGCGCGAAATTCTGAGAAAATAAGGTCCCGACAAAATTTTTGGAATTTAATAAATAATTAATTTTATTCCGAAATTAATTAAATAATAATATTTTAATAATTTTGAATAAGTATATATTATTAAATTATTTATTAATTTCGGAATACTTAAATAAATCAAAAATAAATTCCTTTAAGTCACATCAAGGCTGATCTTAATATAAATATTCACTTAGCCTTAAATTAAACACACTTTAAGTTAATTAAGCACCTTAATATAATCTACACTTAAATAAATTAAACTAACCACCTAATAACACTTAACATAAACTAAACCTCCCTAAGTATAATTAACATACTAATCAAGATTTAGTGAGCTAAACTCACCCGATTAACGAACCGAGTGAACCAAAACGACGAGGACGCCAAGGGGAACAACTTTCTTCAAAGCGAGCCAAGCATTTGGGGGCGGGAAGCCAACCAAAACAGGCCAAAACTCCAATGCGATACCCAATTTTGCAGCTGCTGGTTGGGGTCGGATGGAGGTGGCTCGGCAGCGGTTCGGGCGCGAAACTGACGAAAGAGGACGACGGCTGCTCGAACGGTTGCTGGTGGTGGCTCCAACGGCTTTCCGACGGGCTTGGCGACGGCGGGCTACTTGAGACGACGAAGGACGAAGGCTGGGACGCGCAAATGAAGGCTAGAGGCGGCGTGACGGTGGAACGATGAGTAGGCGCGCAGGTGTGCACGAACAAGCGACGACGTGCAGCGGCGAGCAGGCGACCGAGTGAGCGAAGGGGGCGGCATCAGGGCTGGCCTAGTCCGGTTGCACCTCCTCTCCTCTCCTCTCTCTCTCTTCCCAAGCTTGAAGATGAAATGTGAAGTGATGGGCCCTTTTTGAGATCAAATCTCCACCTTACACTTGTCAACATCCTAGCCACTCTTGCCCCCACACCATGACATCACCAAATGATGTCATACTCCACTATCTCAACCCTCCAAACATCATCCAATGGTTGCAATTTCCTTCTCCACCGTGGCCTGAAATCTTGTATATTAAATTCTTCAATTCCATTTGATTCTCTCCTAATTGAGTCCAATTAAAGTCCATAAATTAATCCAATGTCACCACACTTTAATTCACACCCTCACTTGTCCATAGAACCTTCTTGAGTCCCAAAAGCGCGACCAAAGGCGGGCTTACTAATTTCTCGAGCCAAATTAGCCATTCTCTGATTATTTTGCTGAAAAACTCGGCTTGCATGAAAAATCTTCCAAAAATAAGTCAATGATCCTAAAATGATTTGTGACACACCATGACATCTAATTTCTGAATTCGATCTCAATTTCACTAATAATTTCACTTTGGCATAATACTAGTATGTCCTAATCTATCGGGCAGCTTTTAGAAATTTTCATGCATTTGACCTGTGGTTGATCAAATCCAGCCACAATGTACATCGTTGACACATTGGCGACTTTCGGTTGTTGGGGTAACTTCAAGGTTTCAAATACAGACATAGGGTACCCAATCAACAGAAAAGTCAGTCCAATGCCGATCGACAAGAATTGTGCGATCTTGTGGAATCACTCACACTTGATCACATGCCTCCGTCGAGTCGACCTATCTCCAGTCTCTAATCGATTTTCATTTGTGCCGTAATGACGTTGCAGATTAGCTCGGTCGAAAGGTCGCTTCCTAGTCAAATTCTCGAGTCTAATGCATTAGAATCTCTTAACGGCTTCACTTGATAGACTAGTTTTCACACGAGTGGCCGACTCAAGGAAAAGAACTATATGCGTGCCAACAAAATGCCTGTCTCAATTTATTGAAAATAGAATTGGAAAATCGGGATGTCACAGCATGTCAATTAAGTTATTGTATATTGTACCTAGACTCATATGGTCACTGATTAATGTCCATCAAGTTGAATATTATTTATGGTTAAGGAATATGGCAATATTTATGCAGAGCAATAGTATCTATTGTTATAGTTTAGATGTTTGTTTTTGTAGTTTGACTCAATTTATAGGCCACTGGTTGAAGTAATGATATTTGTTACTTAAAATTGGCTAAATTAATCAATTGTTGGCCTTGGAGTCATGTTTTGACATGAGTAATAGTAGATTAGCTGTCGAGCTTCTCGATCTGGTGTACCATGTATTGCTATTGATATTAACTTGTGATAGATCATCTAGATCAGCATTCTTTTTATGTTGTTCTAGTAATCTGTAATCTGGGTGCACAAGAGAAGTTTCTTATGTTGTTGTGATCGGTGATTTCATTAGAATCTGTCTTTTAGGTTCCCTATATATACATATATATATATATATATATATATATGTATGGTTAATTTTTATTAATGAATAAAGCAATGTAATTAGCATGATATGTGATTTTAGTGATATGTGCCCCTATCACTAAAGTTAAAATCACATGTATATGGTGTATGTGAGATGTATATTTTGCATCCCTGGTATGAGAGAGTTTCAAAGATTCGATTGAGTAGTGACCGCCAAAGTGGCACGCTTGATTGGGTTTGAGAAATTTCGGTCTCATATGCTGATTGGGATGTCTCCTGATCTAATGCATGGTCATACTCCCAAATGAGGTGATTGTGTATTAGTTCATGGAGGGATCGTGGTAGAGGAGTAACTGATCCTAGTGGTTCATATGCCCAAAGGCGATGAATTCACGAAGATTGGAATATACTCTCATAATCGCTATCATGTAGGGAGTGCACAATTGCATGTCATGTATTCTGCCCAAAGGTGATTATATGATTATGCGTGTAACTCTCTAGATGTGTTCTTGTACGTCAAGTTATATAGTGCTTACATGATGCTAATTATATACATTGTTTGTTTTTCAATCACCTATTCTATAATTAATAACTCCACTATTATTGAGGTTTAACTGTTTCAAATTTTGATTTGTGAACATATGATTTGTTGCTTGAGATGAGAGCAACAGAATTTGTTTACTGTCCATGAAGCGTTCCATTCTAAAACACTTGAAAAGTGATTTACCTACTGACTACACTGCTAAAAGATGATGGAAGCCTTAGTGCCATGTAATTATGTCTTATCTAATACCGAAATTAGGATACACCTGCAAAGATTGTGTTTAAGTCCTAATGACATATACATATTGTATATGGTTAAAAGGTTGTTTCCAAAAGTTTTCAATTTAAGGAAAATGACCGAAATAAAGAATAAATAATTACAATTAGTCTTAAAAGGTTGTCAGGCTTAATAGTGGCCGTGAGTATTTTGGCAAGTATGACAATGCGAAATAGCTTAAATGGTCATCTGTCAAATACTCGGTAGATTTTGGGGTGGTAACTTAATTACTATACCTGAAAAGCCTAACAAAAAGATTAGGCCGAAAGGCATAAATACACCATAATGAACATGGTGATAAGTATGATTAGTAAGACTAATTTATTCAGTCTTCTATGAGATGATATTTTGAAAAGAACATTTTCACATACGAAAACGTGTTTCTTACATAGACTGTTAAAAGGGTTATCAATTTTATGACTATAACGACCCGGGCCCCACTGTATAATATTGTCCGCTTTGGATGGGATTGCACGAAGCCACACATACTTAGGAACCCAAGCCTTATAAAAGCTCCCAAGGCTCCCTCCCTAAGCGATGTGGGACAGGAGAAATGCCCTTAGCCTCGCCCGCGTACTGCCGAGGCGATCTTAGTCCGTCCCTCCGTACTGTCCCGGGTCTGGGTCGTCACATAAAATAAGAAGAACCACCATTACGGAGAATGGAACCCATGACCACCAACCGAAGTTGCTTAAGGGAAAACCAGAGGGGCAAACTGCTCTGATACCAGTGTGATAGCCTGAGCGGCGGTGCGCAGGGAGGAGGGATGGCGGTGCGTCCGCGCCTCAGTCTCTGGACGTGCGCAAGGAAGGGGTCTCTGTCCCACATCGCCTAGGGAGGGAGTTCGGGCTAGTTTATAATGGCTTGGGTCCCTTTAATCTGTATAACGCGTTTTAAAGCCATGAGGGGGAAATGGCTTCGTGCAATCCCATCCAAAGTGGACAATATTATACAGTGGGGCCCGGGTCGTTACTAATGGTATCAGAGCCGACTCCCGCAGCGTGTGGGGCCACAGCGAGGGCGCTGTGCCTTAAGGGGGGAGAATGTGACGACCCAGACCCGGGATAGTACGGAGAGACGGACTAAGATCGCCTCGGCAGTACGCGGGCGAGGCTAAGGGCATTTCTCCTGTCCCACATCGCTTAGGGAGGGAGCCTTGGGAGCTTTTATAAGGTTTGGGTTCCTAAGTATGTGTGACGCGTTTTAAAACCGTGAGGGAAAAGACCGTGGCTGGGATGGCGGTTCGTCCGCGCCAGGGCGGGTGACCCAAAGCGGACAATATCACACAGTGGGGGCTCGGGTCCTTAGAATGACCCTAAAGAAGATACAAGAATTATGGAATCACATACTGTAAAGCTTTTACAGTTCGACGTACTTGTAAAGGATAGCTGCTCTCAGACTATCAAGGATAATAGTATGATGGAAGATCACTGTGTCTTTGTCTTTACCTAAATAGATAATTATGGAATCTCCTATACAATAAACTAAACTTGTTGAGGTTGAAGGTACTATTCTTGATATAGTTTATAATGAAATTTTTTCAAACCTCTCAAGTATAGAATGAAGTGGTTGTAACTTTAGTCAGGAGATTTGTTAGGGAAAGATGATCAGTTATTTCATTAGACTCTATAGTCTATTTGTGAGAGCATTACTGCATTATCCACTACATGAATGATATAAATGTTGTTTCTTATCATCAATCAAGTATGTGATTAGATGCCACAAAAGGAGACATACAATCTATGAAACATCATAGTGTTTGGAAACTTACTAACTTGCCTTAAAGATCACAAGTTCATTAGTTGCAAATTGGCGTATAAAACTAAAAGGATTTCAAAGAAAGATTGTGGAATTTAAAGCCAAATTGGATAGTTAGTTTTCATTCTGAAAGAGGGGTGGATTGTTAATAGTGAAAAAATAATTATTTCTTTAAAAGATTGTTTCAGAGTGAATGTGGCATTAATAGTTTATTTATTTATTTATTTATTTATTTATTTATTTTTATATGGAGTTATGCCAAATAGATGCAAAATCTATATAGTGCAACTGGAGGATTTTGCAACAGATTTAAGTAAACTTGTGTGTAAACTGAAAAGTCTTATTAATAGTTTTTTGCAAGTTTCCAGACAATATTAATAAAGTTTCATAGTGCTATTATTTTGTTCAATTGGGAACAAAGTTATTCAACATACTGTAAGGTCAGTGAGAGAAAATTTATTTTTCTCATATTCTATGTACATGATATTATGTTTACAAGTAGCGACCTTGAGACATCTTTTGTCCTTTGTACTAAGGTCCGTAAAGATTGTTCTTACCACATATATTGGATTTTATTAGATTTTCTCAGAGAACATTTGCTTATCGTATTTTGGAAATATTCAATATAGTTAAATGGTATAAAGGACAAAAGATGTCTCAAGGTAGACTGAATCTATCACATTGTCTTTATTTAGATATTGAGAAAATCTAGTTAAATGGTATACATTGTGTTAGTGCACTTAAAAGTATAATATATGCTTGAATTTGCATTAGATTAAATATCATCATTGTGATGGGACTTCTAAGCAGATATAAGTTGAATTCAGGACGTGATCACTAGGTTGCTGCCAAGAAGGTTTTAAGGTACTTAAAGAGGACAAGAGATTATATGTTAATTTACAGACATGTTTGATTCTTACAGTTAATAGGGTATTCAGATGTAAACTTTGCCAGCTGTTAGGATGATATCATATCAATAATAGGATATATATTTATGTTAGCAGAAAGTGCAGTAAATAAAGTTCTATGTCTACTATGTAAGCAGAGTTTGTAACATTCTTTTAAGCTGTTACTTGGGCTATTTGGCTCTGAAACCTCATGAAGGAGTTGATCATTTTAACTTTATGGATAGACCCATACGGTTAAGTGGAGACAATAAATTTATTGTATTTTTATTAATAACAAATGTCTCAAAGGGTCTAAATATATGGTGGTCAAACATTTTTTATCAAAAAGAAACAGTACAGAAATGTGATGTTAAAATATACCATATTTTCATAGATGGTGTGATGGCTGATCCACTAACTAAAAGCCTACGCCCATGTGTATTTAAGCGACATGTCATTAACATGGGCTTAGGAGTATCTTGGGATACTGTTGTTTAGTGGGAGCTATTTTGGCTTTACTCTGATAAAATTCACATCTATGTTCATTACATTAAGTAACGGTTTGATATGTATCAATTTTTGCATTCAATAAAATATTTTTGAATGTGTTGTTATTATATTGAATACATATTGATAAAGTCTCAAGGTATTACTTAGACCTTGAGTGAAGGCTAGGGACATCTGGTTATTAGCCCTGTGCATATGTCTTGTGATATATAAAGAAAAGTTAACCATAAAGACAAGATATATGTGAGTTCATTGGAACCATAAAGTCATTCTCTAGTTGCACAAGCTTTTGTGTCGCCTAAAGTAAGAAAATGGTGACTAACAAATGGGATCTCTCTATGAGAGATGTTATCCATTTGCCATACTACCATATTGAATCCATATCAATAAAGTTGAGAACATTCGTGACCATGGAAGGCTCTGTGTGTATACATGCAATTATCGCCATGATTCGGTATTTGAGACTTTATGGGATGGGATTGACTATTAAGAATTATCTCTGAACCAATGTGCGCACATACAATACAATTTCAATTAATATAGTCCAAGTGGGAGAATGTAAGAGTTTTCCTAATATGTGGAATAAATTAATTGACACTGTAATTTACCGTTTAATGGTTACCATTTTACGGGGTTTGATCTAAGGTGAGATAGAAGGTTTCTTAATTAATCTAATATGAGGCTGACTAGTGTGGGCCGAGTTGAGCCTGGCCCATAATGAGGAGGACTGGCTGGAAACTCTATAAATAGTGCTCAAGTCTCTCCTTTAACCCTAGTTCTCACGTGTATCCTCACATAAGAAACGTTTACCTAATGCTAAAGGTGAGGGGGCCGCCTCATTAAGCCAGTAATACGGAGGGCAATAGAGGAGAAGGATTTGCGTAAGAAATATTGTGTTTCCTCTTCCGCTTCAAGAACAATCAATCCCAAAACAGGTGCGTTAATACTATTACTTAATCATGTATGTTCTTATTCTAGTTATGGAGATCTTGAGATTGCGCAATTTGCGTCAAACACAAAGCTCTCAGACCTCACTTGGTGGTTTGCTTTCCCCTCATGCGACACACGCATATCCAAAAAAATTTATGTCGATAATGATTTCTTGTTTTCTAATTCATTAAAGACTTAACCAATTACATCTCCGAGGCATTCGGAAGTCTTCGATTTATCCGCTAAAAGTCTTTAAAACGGGTCATCAAGCAAATTAAAATTCGTTAAACCCGAATCTAGCAATGAAATTTTAATTTTATTCTATTTGATGTATAGCCCATTAGATTTAAGTCAACATCTTGTGGCCAATAAATATAGATAGCCAATGAACATTTGGATTAATCTTTATGTAGTTAATAATTCAGATAAAAAAAATTGCCGACATCTATATTTAAGTGATCCACATTATGCCTTTGAGAGAGTATACGAAGAATTCATGTCTTTGTTTGATTTGGCGGTAGGGTTCTGTGTAATGAGAAAAAGTAAGCTTTATAAGAGTGGAAAGATGATAATCCATATGATGTCTGCCTCGCTATCCATATGCCCAAAATTCTTTGCTTTTAATGTGAAAGAATATGATATAAGAATAATAATGTGGGCATCTGATCTTACATATGAATTCATTTTCTTCCTAGTAAGATATGATTTCATTTAATTAGGACGTTCAGTGATTCTAAGATCTTGCATGTCGACGTTTCGATATCTACGTACACGGATGTCCTTGAAGTTGAAGCAAAAATTCTCCAATGAGATTCTCTTGCCCACTCTTTAAATTTCAATCGTTACATCACTCGTCAGCCTTGACATAGTCTACGAAGAGGTGCATTAAGCAGTCCAATAACTGGGAGAACAACCAAAAAAGTCACAAACATATTACATCTATGCCAATTGGTCATTAACATTTTAATTGAATCATAAACCTTTATACATTTTGCTAATTAAGTTTATCTGACTAATTTTGTTGGGTAATCGCTCACATGGACGTTAGTCTTCCAACATGGCACATTTGACATTAATGTCGATATTTTTATAAAGTATTTTTATTTTTTTGAATTTTTTAAAACTTTTTCATTTTTTTCTTTCTTTACTTTTTTTGGAACTTAAGACCAGCGACCCTTTTTTCGAATTTTAATACTTTTTAAATTTTTAATTTTTTTCTTTTCTTTACTTTTTATGAACTTAGGGCCAGAGAACCCTTTTTTTCAAATTTCTTAAATAATTTAAAAAAATTTATTTGTTTCTTAACTTTTTTTTTTCTAACTTAGGTCCAGTGACCCTTGTTAACCATAGGCGAAAACTGAAAAACCCTTCCCAACACTTGGCAAGGGTGTTGCAACCCTCACCGACTCCTGACTAGGGTCGCTATGCCCTTGCCAACCCCAAAAGAGGTTGTCGTGGGCCCTTGCTTTGGTCAATGAGGGTGTCACGACCCTCACCCAATCCATCATTGACCAAAGCAAGGTGTCGTGGCCCTCGCCTGTAGTTAGCAATCCTCACTAGTCCTAAGCTGAAAAAAATAGGAAAAGAAGAAAAATATAATAATAAATTCACAAAAATATTAAAATATTTATTTAAAAATCTCTATGTCAACACCAGTCATGTCACATGAGATGTCTACATTCACGTCAATCTTCAACTACAATGGATTGAATAGAATCAATTGGCAAAATGTGAAAAGATTTAACACTCAATTAACATAATTAAAAAGTTTAGCACTCCATTGATACAAGTGTAATAGGCTTATGACTTTTTTTGTTATTTTCCCTCCAATAACAAGATGAGAAAGACTAACATGGAACTCTTTATTGTGGATTTCATTATACCTTGGGATTGATCTGATCTAGCTTTCTAATGATTGAGAATGGATTTAATCAATTACTTAGATTCGGAAAGTGTTGAATAATTCCAATCAATCAAAATTGTAGATACCATTAGAGAAAAAAATTAATGTGCAGATTGGTTAGCAAATTCGCTATTTGAATCCTATGATGTAAATGACATTCTATTATTAAATAGGTTACCAAGAGATTTACTTTCTTTGTTAATAGGACATTAGATTGGATCAGGTTTTATTAAAGGATATAAGACTAGGAATTTTGTCCTAGGCCAAAAAAAGTAGTCCAATAACTAGATGAGATTTATTAACATAAAAATCTTTTATTGTGGATTTCATAGTATTTTGGTAAAGATCTGATCTTGTTTTCAAAGACTGAGAATGGACTTAATCAATTACTCATCTTGGGTCGTCTATATATTGCGTGTAATCATGTGTGAAAATAGTAGTACTATTTGAATCCTATGATGTAAATGACATTCTATTATTAGATAGGTTACCGAGAGATTTACTTTCTTTGTTGATAGGACATTAGATTGGATCAGGTTTTATTAAAAGGATATAAGACTAGGGTTTTGTCCTAGGCCAAAAAAAGTAGTCCAATTACTAGATGAGATATATTAACATAAAAAAATTTTATTGTGGTTTCATAGTATTTTGGTAAAGATCTGATCTTGTTTTCAAAGATTGAGAATGGACTTAATCAATTACTCATCTTGGATCGTCTATATATTGCATGTAATCATGTGTGAAAATAGTAGTACTTATCTCCAATCTTGTGATATCCTTCATTTGAGGCTTATTTTATCACTGTAAGTTCATCCGGATAGGCTCCATTTCCAACTAATTTTCATTTTACCATTTCGATTAGCAAGACTATATTAGAGGTAAGCGGTTTTAGGTTTTTGATAGGTTCCATCTAGAATCTAGGACCTAAAACTATTTTACCATTTCAATTAGCAAGATTGTATTAAAGGCAAGCGGTTTCAGGTTCTTTATAGGTTCCATTTGCCTATGGGTATGACTTTTTGGGATAAGTTAAAAGATGTCCTTTTGCTTATATGAATGAAAACAGATGTCTTCTCAAAGGGAGAAACGAGATGAGTTTATAAGTTGGATGTTGTGTTAAACTCAATTTCGACGGGGCCTCTAAAGGCAATTCAGGTTCAACTTTAGTAGGTAAGCTTTTTTGTAATGAATTAGGCAATCGGCTAGCTGGGTTTACTCCAAACTATAGTAGTGTTGCTCTCCACTCAAAGCAGAACTTTAGAGTATTTATTTGGGTCTTAAAATGGCCATCTCATTGGGCATCCACAAACTTACTGTGAAGGTGTATTCGCAAGCAGCTCTTTCCCTTCTCCAGAAATTAACTCTCTCTCTCTCTCTCAGTTTTACTAACATTCTCCTTTTTCAAATTGTGGAAAAGTTAAGAGTATCTCCAGCAGATCAAAGTTGCACACACCTTTGGGAAGGAAAATAAATTTCCAGATTGAATAGCAAATTGAGCAGGTCAATCCTTTGATGTTCTCTTTTCTCCAATTGGAGACTATCAAAGTATTAGTCAAAATATTTAATACTTTTAAGGAAGGAAACTCATGTGCAGATTTATTGACAAATCGGACACTCCTTTTTGAGATTGAGAAACTCTTAAGAGTTTTTCCAATATGTTAAAATCATACATACTATTGAGGAGAAAAATTTTAGCGAATTGGATATCTTAATCCTTTGATGTAAATGACACTCTCGACATTCTACTTTTGCAGAATGGGGAACCATTAGAATATTTTCAACAAATCAAAATCATACATAATTTTTTGAAAGGAATCTCATGTGAATTAGGCATTTATATCCTATAATGTGAATAATACTCTAGCATTAAGTAGGGAACAGAGAGATTTACTTTTGTTGTCAATCGGAGATCAAACCAGATCAAGTTTCATTAGGAGACTAACAATGTAACGTTATGGTTTAGGCCCCCCTTTTCTTGGGGGAAAAAAAAAAGTTTTCCGATAACTATATGAGTTTTTTAGGAAAGAACTCTGTTGTTGTGGATTTCGAAGTATTTCTGGAATGGTCTGATCTGGTTTTGAAAGATTGACAACGGACTTAATCGATCACTCATCTTCGGTCGCCTATATATTACGAGTAATCATGTGTAAAAACAAATGTCAACCTCCAATCTTGTGATATCTTTCATTTGAGGGTTTATTTTATCGCTGTAAGCTTATTCATCTGTACTGGCTCTATTTGCAACTATATTTCTTTTTATCATTTCGATTAGCAAGACTATTTGCACGATGATTTCCTTCGATCTCATGACTATTGCATGTCGTTGAAAAGCAGTTTCCCGCTGCTCTTTCATGGTTATGATTGATGCCTGCAGATTGTTTTTTGAGTCGATGGCAAGTAAAATTGACCAAGTGAATGCAAAGTAGGTTTACATGCCACAGGAGAGTAAACGCAAATGCAAAATTTCTACATTCCCCTGAAGAATAACGCCATTCACACGGCATCTGTTACAAGCAACGTTGAGTAGTATATCGCCTTCGTAATGATTCTTAAATTGCGTTCCATGTCCTCGTATGTGGCATGAGTACATACAGGCTTTGAATATATCTCTGTATAAAGTATCCGATTTATGAGTTGGTGAAAATAAACACAGGGACTTAGTGAAACTCAAGTTTGAAAGAGGATCCATGGAATCTTATCTGCTTTCGGGCTTCCTTGGCTTTGTGGTGGTGAATACGTTATTTGCAAGTGGAAGAAGCCAAGTTCCCTTCTCTCGTTACTACAACAACACTTGGGGACGAGATCATTTTACTAGCCTCGACGCCGGCACTGCAGTCCAACTTCAATTGGATAAGAGATCAGGTGATCATGATACTCGGTGATTTGTTTCATTTTAGTTATGCCTCATCATTTGATGGTAGATCTCACTTATCTAATTTCCTTTCTTTCTTTTTTTCGGCAATGTCTTTAAGTTGTATTTCTCATTCAAGCTCATATTTTTTTAGGGTCTGGCTTTGAATCTACATCACAACTTCTATCTGGATCAGTTAACCTGAAGATCAAAATTCCAGAAAGCAAATCACAAGGAGTTATTACCACCTTCTATGTGAGTGAAGTTTTTTCTTTTCATTGGGGGCTTCTTGAATACATCTACTACGCGCATTCTCTAAGCTGTAATATATCCATAAGGGCCGAGCTACCCATGTTGTTTGTTTTGTTCTTCTTTTTTTTTTTTTGGTCTGTGAGCTACCCATGTTTATTATTACCATAATTGTATTTTTCCTGGGGACTTTGATGACTGACGCTTTCGAAATTCGGCTTGTAGCTAACTTCAAAGGGAGCCAAACACGATGAGATTGATTTTGAGTTCCTTGGTAGCAACGGACCACCTTTTGATTTGAGTACAAACGTATTCACAAAAGGAGTTGGAGGCCGGGAGCAAAAAATTCATCTCTGGTTTGATCCATCAACCGATTTCCATTCCTATACGATTCTTTGGAATCGATATCAAGTAGTGTAAGTCTCTCTCTTTCTCTACATGTTTGTTTGAAAGGAGAAACATCTATTTGGTAATGGTTAACCATAAGAAGATGAAGACATATAATCCCTACGCGGCGCCGCAAATCCATATTGATGTTTGTTGTCATGGTAGGTTTTTCGTGGACGACATACCGATCAGAGTGTTCAAGAACTTGGGGAAGGAGACGAGATACCCAACGCTAGGGATGCAAGTGGAAGCGACGATATGGGCCGCCCCGGGGTGGGACGGGAAGGTCGATTGGTCCAAGGCCCCATTTAAAGCCCAATACCAAGGCTTTGACCTCGACGCGTGCGTTGTGTCCGACGTTTCGAATCCAGGAAAATGCGACTTTACTCACGGCGCTGCCTGGGCGCAAATTCAGAAATTAACTGCAGAGCAAGTGGCGCAATACCAAAATACCAGGAGACAGTACTTGTTTTACGACTATTGTACGGATAAGTCTAGATATCCTCAGCCTCCTCCCGAATGCCAAGTGCAGATATAAAAAAATTGAGTAAATTCATAAGCCAATAGCAGATTTTGAGAGTTTCGGGCACTCCCAAGATTTGTTGTTATATTCGTGAGTTCGTTTATAAATAAAAGCGCAGTTCCTGATTGAGAAAAAAGAAACTTGAACCGGCTATATGTTTCCTTGAGTTGCTCGATCTTGTGTCACATAAGCACTGCTCTTTGGTCATTCAATGATTCTAAGAGAAGTTGCATGCATGACGTTTGAATGTCTACGTACATGGATGTCCTTGAAGTACAAGTTAAAATTCTCCAATTACTCAGTTTTGACATCTCTTTTCTCTAATTCTTCCCTTAACTATCTTAGTCGTATCTTTTTCTTTTCTTTTCTTTTCTTTTCTTTCCTTTTGACATCTCTTTTCTCCGATTGGGCCGTGAATGGGGCCTCGAGTCCAATTGATCTCTCCGGCCCAATCTATCCATCCAAGAATGCAATGATTCGGACAGTACTACGGGCTCACGACAATTGTAGTGAGCGGACCCGGTATCATCAGCCACCTCCCCGATGACAACGCCCATAGCAACTTGAATGAATTTCTCACCCATTTGCTACTTCGGAGGAGAAATGTCCGAAAAATCATAAACTCATTGACATCTTAAACTTTTTCAACTAATTTTAGGTAGAAATCGCTAACGCAACAGTCCAATCAACACCTGCTATCTTTAAATTTTCGGAATCTGATGACCGGTGGAAGCAAATATTGAAATAAAGAAAAAATGAAAAAATAAAAATAAAATAAAAATCAGAAAATTCAAAAGAAATTGCAATAATATTTTATATCAATGCTAGCCAAATCACATTAGACAGCCATTTACGTTAGTGATTTCAATTAAAATTGGCCAAAATGATTATATTAATAAACCATCGAAAAATTTAAAGGGTTAATACTTTGAAAAACTCCAAACCTGCCAGTACACATGTGACAAATTTACCTCAAACCTTTTTTTTTTGACCATAAAAACCCCAAACCTGGTACACCTATGACAAATTTACCCCGATCGACCATAAAAAACCCTAAACTTGTATATTTATGACAAATTTACCCCAAATTAATTTATTTGACCATTAAAAACCCCAAACTGGTCAATTTGTAACAATTATACCTTACACTAAATTAAATAATACCACAAAAAAAAATCACAAAAATTGTAAATTGTGACAAACGGAGTGTAAAATCCCAAATTGGTCTACCGGTCAACATCACGTGTTATTTAACTTAATTAAAATTTAATAAAAATAGCATAGGGTAAATTTGTCACAAGTGTATCGGTTTGGGGTAAATTTGTCAAATGTTTACCAG
Organism: Eucalyptus erythrocorys; assembly: GCA_014182555.1. Classification (NCBI taxonomy): domain Eukaryota; kingdom Viridiplantae; phylum Streptophyta; class Magnoliopsida; order Myrtales; family Myrtaceae; genus Eucalyptus; species Eucalyptus erythrocorys. The sequence goes on along the minus strand of CM024607.1, from coordinate 35,181,501 downwards.
TTTAGGGTTTTTGGTGGTCAAAAAAATAGTTCGGGGTAAATTTGTCACATGTGTACCAGTTTAGGATTTTTCAGGGTATTAACCCAAATTTAAAACTAAATTGGCCAAATTGAAAAATAAATCATAACATAATCAACCCACTCAATAGGGAGGGGAAAAAAACAAAAAGAAAAAAATCAGAAAAAAATAAAAAATCAAAATATTATTATTGTCCACATGAGTGCCAATGGTGTCACTAAACCGGCTAGTATCCAAGTTAGTAAAATCCCACCAAAATTAGTCGAAATTACTAAATTGACATCAAATCAAAAAGTTTAAAACTAATTTGACATTAAATCAAAAGATTTACAATTAAATTGATTTATTAAAAAGTTTAAGACTAAATTAGCACCAATGTGGTGGATTTAAGACTTCTTTGGAAATCAAACTCTCTGAACGTGGTCTATGGAGCTTTCGATGATGCTAATACAATCTCAGGAATGCACGGCGATCGTGAAGGGGAAATCAAACCCTAAGCGCACGCAATACGGCTACTTTCCCAAATGCCAATCACCCAAAAGAATTTGAGTAATTCCATAAGCCATCTAATAATTTTTAGTGGGTCGGGAACTCCCATCGGAGACTTATTGCTATCATTTTTGTGAATAAAACAATAGTGCAGTTCTCTCTTCTTCTCTCATATTTGCATGATCGGTTCTAAATTGCACTTTATCCAATGCGGTTATCCATCGAGGGAATGGGAAGAGTTATCCCAACCACCCTTCCAACGCCAAAACTTAACAAAATGCCATTTGATCCTCGCCTTAGAGACTTCGTCGCGGCTTTTGTAAAAGAAAAATAATAAATAATCGCAAAATTAATTCACGATTCGTCCATTCCCCCATCCCCAAAAAAAAAAAAAAAAAAAAAAGAAGAAGAAGGAACTGTAAGCATCACTGGTAGTGACTAGTGAGTGCATATGCTGTCCCCCCAAAACAAGTGCTTCAAGGAGCAAAGTCATAGAAGAGACTACATCCATGGTTGCGAGCAGACCAATGTTGGACTGAAAATACAAGCAGCAAAATGGCTTTAACCAGAAAGAAGAAAACCAGAAAAGAAGCCATATTGAAGATTAGAAGGGAGAAAGAAATGTAACTTCCACTTCCATTCATAATCATAGGTCAACTTCACATAGAGTTATCTGAGTTATGACAGCAAATCTGTTGCTGCACTCAATATAGTTATCTGAGTTCTCACAAGTTTTTGGTGGAAGTCAATACATTTTCTAACAAACGCTGCCCAAACATGATAGAATTAACAGTTGCATGGGCGGATAAAAAGTCCAGTTAACATCAGCAAAGCTCATTAACCCTTTGCCACATCAGATAAAATTCTAATGTTAAGTCCTTAATATCAGTCTGCTTGCTTCAATTGTGCATCACCAGAGAAGATTCAGAGTCAATACCTTGCAAGTTTAAAATTAATGAAAATGATCAATCAACAATTGCATGACAAAAGCATTTATAAAATAGACAACTGCAAACATTAAGAAAACCCATGGTAAGGCATCCTTAGACTGCATTCCCCAAAGCTCCAAAACAATATGGCCAAGCCATTAAAAAACTTGACTAGGGTCCTAACAATGACATGCAACAGGACTACTGATGAAGGTATCACTTTTCCAAGCATTATCTTCACAAGCATTTATTTAGATCCATACAAAGATAAGGAGAAAGTCAGAGCCAGTACAAGTCACAAGAGTCAACGTGAAGCCAAAATATCATATGAACAACCTCCCACTACACTTAAAACCAAAACTTAAATCACACAAAAAAAAAAAAAAAGACCTAGTAATGACTTCTGAGAAATAACTCATAATTTGGTACCACTACCAACACCTTTTACTGCAAAAGGCAAAAATTCTTAACACCAACAAGGCACTAGAGGATACCCGTGTCCCACAGTTAACTCCATAGTCCGTAAATGGGCAAAGTAAGTCAGCAGCCATATGGTCGAGTTTATACTGAGGCTTTACAATCCACTTAAAGGAGCACTCATCTCCCTTTCAACATTTAAGGCTAATGCAATGTTTGAACTGGCAATTAAACTCTCACTACCCTGACAAACATTGAAATTGGAGGATCATCTATTATGAACAAATTACATTCACAAAGAAGATTCACCATGAAGTTAAATTCAAGAGAATAAAGGATATTGGGGTAAAAATGAAATGGCATTCTCTATCATTGTGAGTTTCTTAAGCCTTAGACGAATTCATTCAGCAAACAGAAAAAGGTGAACAGTCAGTCTAACTAAGTATACTATCAAAGATATCTGTCCCTGAGCATATCAATACATTTCATCACCTGACCTGAAAAGGGAGAAGGAAAGATCTCTCTCACTTAACAGGTGTCGAGAAGATTGATATTCTCACACTGTGCGTCAAATAATGGCAGAGTCACTTCTCAACAGAATTTTAGTCAATTAAAGCCATAGTCGTGCATTGGTAGTAGACAATCTACCATATATCCTATCTCTCCCAGAGGGGCTTTCTTTAAGCACCTATACTTTCCAGCCAAGAAAGTCACCTATATTGATTGTGTTAGCTTTACAGAAAGTAGTTACTTTTACTGTGCTGTTAACTAGGAAGGCTAAGAGCGAGTGGATTAAGTTACACATGAGCTACTTCAATCGCCATATCTTTTGATAATTGGTAAGATCTACCATGGCAAAGATTATAAACTATCATACAGAAAGCAAAGCTTGTACATGTACGTTGAAAGACTGGGAAGGCAAGTCAGTGGATAGACTTACAAGCTTCTAAGCTATTGGCCACTATTGATGATTATGGAGTTGGAGTTAGCTTGGATTCCCTGTAGATTCGGATAGACCCAGTAACACCCAGCCACAAGCAGCTGACAGAATCATCAAAGTACTGACTTCTCTGTGTATTTCTCTCAAAACATTTGAACCATAGGTAAAAGTCATCGGTCCAATGGTTATGACTATTCATTTATCATATTAAACTATCAAGAGTTATAGATGCCTGCCATAATGTCAGTCAATTAATTTAAAACAGTTCATTCCTAGGTTCTCAGCTGCATCAAAGCTCTCGGACCTCTTTCTCCCTCCCCCTTTGATTCTCCCTATCACTTGGTGGTTTGCTTTCCCCTAATGGTACACATATCTAAGAAGAAATATTCATGTGAGAATAATTTTCTGCATCAAAGATGGGCAAGGAGAAGAAAAAACAGTGGAAGATGAAGGAGAATATTCAACCAAGAGTTGGGCATAATATGCAGATACACTCGCCAACTGATCTTTGTTGCCAGTGACTGACACTATCTACCAAAGTAGCAAAGCGGTGACAACATAATGAACGTCCCTCCTTTATTGATGAACTAAGTTGAAGCGTTAGAATGGGAAAAAATATAAAATAAAATAAAAAATTGAAGCGCTTTTCTTATCGTTTCTGACATTAATCTGTTTACAGTTAAGTGGCCAGACAAAATGTCCATTTTTATCACTTTGGTCCTCACGAAACACAGACTGTTATAGGATGAGAAGAACAACTAATAATTTTCCAAACCTTAGAACACAGTATAACATCGTTTGGTAGAAAGCTGTGTACCTCTCTTGAAGAAGTGCTTTGCATTGGAGCAAGCAATGCCATTTGTCATATTCTATGAAAAAAAGACGTCAGTCTCCCACGTCCCTCCAATTTCCTAACATTCAGATCATCTAACAGCCAGAATTTAGTATCAGCTAACGCGTGGAGCCAAAGGCCTAAATATCTAAGTAACTCTTTACTCACTGGCTTATGGCAACAAGACCCGTGTCTACTCAACAAGACATAGGCCTCGTTCGTTCTGGATTGCATCATACAGGCCTTTTTTTTTTTTTCTGGTCAAGAATCATACTGGCCTTTTGAAATGTAATCTTCGCATTGTCGTTTTTCTTCTTGAATTTCGTGTCACTTGCCTTTTGAAACGTAATCTTTGCAATAAATGCACTTTTTTGGCTAGGGTATGTTCGAAATCTTCTGGTTAATAGATGATTAATACTGAAGATTGATATGGAATTTCCTAAAGGCTCAATTCCAGCATAGTCGAGCTTGAAGGAGCTCAAGCCGCTACTTCAGGGATGGCTGAGCATCTTTTCAGCTGAAACAATTCAAGCACTTCAGAGAAACTATTCGGTAAAAAAGCAACTACTAGTCCAAATGTTGACTGCAATTCTACAGGATAAAACCGAAACGGTAGACTTTTTTCCCCCCAACCAAGAACATCACTATCAAATCCTAGGTAGCATTCGACGGATAAAAAATTCCTAGGTCGCAAAACCCAAACTTGGGGAAGCTTATGATCCAGTCCACGAACATCATACCACGACAAGCACAATTCACAAGCACCTCAAAACATTCACCCAGCAGATGGATGCAGAACGAGACGGAAACGAAAGCCCGAAAAGTCATGCAAAAAGAGAATTGAAGCCACAAGATAGCGATCGTTTGATACATACCCTTGGCCATCGAGATCCCCCGGCTTGCCGTACGCGCCGTCGTCGGGCGCGGCGGTCTGCCACACGCTCTGCCACGCCTGCGACGGCGGAGGAGGCTGCTGCACGTAGACTCCGCCGGCGGGGTCGAGGGCGGGGCGCCCGATCATCATCCCCGGCGCGGCGGGCTGCCCCATCGGGGGGTAATAGTAGGGGACCCCGCTCGCCGGCGGGCCGACCATGGCGGCGGCGGCGCCGAGGCCGGCGGCCTCGTCCTTGAGCTCGTCGCGGGGGACGATGTCGACGAGGAAGTCGAAGATGTCGGTGCGGGTGATGGCGGCGGCGATGTCGTTCTTCTGGAGGGTGCGGCGCTTGTTCTCCTCGGCGTGGAGCCAGGAGCGGATGGTGAGCTCGAGGATGAAGAGCTCGCAGGCCTTGGCGAAGAGCACGGGGCCTCGGCGGAGATCATGCGCACGTCCTCGTCCGCCTTCATGATCTTCTTGATCCGGGCCAGGGGCAGCTGGTGGTTCTTGAAGTCGTTCGCTTGCTCGATCTCCTGCCGCTGGAACGACCAGAACATCTGCAGCTGCTGCTGCTGCTGCTGCAGCAGGTGGTGGAACGGCGCCGCCGCCGCCGGGGCTCCGGGGCCGGCGGCCACCATGGCCGCCGCCTGCGGCGGAGGAGGGGGCGGGTAGGAGCTGGGCTGGGGTTGCTGCTGGGAGTTGTCCATCGATGGTGGTGGTTGTGGTGGTGGTGGGGGAGGTTTTCGAATTTTTCTGGGAAAAAAATTTTAATTTTTTGAGGGATTTGATTTGATCGTGAAGATGGAGGGGGAGAGATGGGGGATAAGGAACGAATCAGCGGTGGAGGCTGATTCTCCGACTGGGCCTGGGGCCCACTCTGTTCTTTCTTTCATTTTATTTAGTTTTCCCCTCTCCTCCACCTTTGAATATTTTTAAGGAATATTTCACACAAAAATCTCACACCATCCCAATTGAAACATAAATATCTAGAGTTTTTTTTTTGTGTTTAATTTATCCGCCGTAACACAAATACCGTCATAAAAAAAATCCGAATATCTTAAATAGAACTGAAATAAATGGTATATATGTCATGTATATATAAGTTTCGGGTGTTTTTGTTGCACAAAAAAAGTTAAGGATATAGCAAGTTTAGGATTTTTATGACACAAAAAAGTAACATATGAGTTTTTTTTTGTGATATTTACCTTACTTTTAACAAGTACTTTGAATGAAAATGAACAAAACGAAAAAAATTAGTTTCGTGTCTCTTGTATATAGTAAGCACTTGTCCTTTAGATGCCTTGTAATGTTGATGCAGTTCATGCCTATATAAGGTAATGTGATGTGGCTCTTCTCAAAAGTCAGAATCATTAGGTTCTAAAAAACACTCTGAAGAGAAGACTTGACTGTCTTAATCGTCGTTTTCAAGCTATTTAGCTTTTTGGTAGGTCGTCAGATGAGTAGTTTGAGTCAAGTTAAAATTAATATATAATATAAATTCAGTAATTCATAATCGATATGACCCAACTCATATCAAATCCGACCTATTTACTAAAATGCTTTAATATTAAATCCAACTTATAAAATCCATATCACTTAGTTAATCCACTTTAAGTCATTTAGGTGTATATGTTATTTAGATGAAATTGCTATTTCAACTATAAAATACTAAATAATTGGCTTTCAGCATTGTGCAGTGTTTTCAATATTTGTATTGATCAACGATAAAGAATAAGATAAAATTAGTAGTAACATATAACGTAGAGGAATTGAAAGTTTAATTAAATCAAAATATAAGATACTGAAAAGGCTGATTTACGTTGACCACAAATTGCAATAATAAGAATTAAAACTTTATTTGTTTCACGGAAAATGAATGACTTGAAAAACATTTACCAAAAATTGATCGCATGTATCACTTCAATAAGTAATTAATTAAAAATATTTTAGCTACTAATCATAATATGTTTGTAAACAATGAAAATGTTTTTCGTTTATTCATTTTCGTAAGTCATATAAGCTATCGATTTCATTCATTTTTGTTATTAGAATATTACATAAAATTAACAATGCCAAATGAAACCAAGAAAATATATATTTCAATAACTAATAGAGGAAAATTACATGATTAACAAAAATAAAGGTTAATATCACGGAATTCCCTAAATCGATACACCTATAACGAATTCGTTAGTTTTAGTAAAATTTTACAGTCAAGTTGTTAAATTAAATTATGCATGATAGTTGGGTCTATTAATTTGAGGTTTTATCATTCGTTTCTTACAAATGTATTGGTTTATTAATCAAATTTAACTGAAACAACGGAGGTGGGGTTTTTGGTGGTAAAAAAAAATGGTTTTTGGTGAATTTGTCATGGGTGTTGTAGTTTTTGGTGAATTTGTCATGAGTGTACTAATTTATATTTTTTGTCGTTAAAAAATTAATTTATGGTAAATGAATCGCGAGTATACCAGTTTTGAAATTTTCATGGAATCAACACTAAAAATACAAACAAAAAAAAGGGAGAAAAACAAATTGTCTTGATATTTTTAATGAGTGAAGTCTGACTCATCTTGCAAGTCTATTAATGGTATGTTTGGTAATCATTATGTTTTTTGAAACAATTTATACTTAGAAATGATTTTTTATGATTTTATTTCCTAAACTATTTTCTAAGCATCAAAGGCATTTGGTAATTATACAAATTTACATTCCCAAAATAGAAATGCATTTGGTAAAACCCTCAAATTTTTTTATAATTTAAAATTTCTTTTAATTTTTTTAAATAATTTTAGTATATTTTTCTTTTTTTTTTTTTTTTTTTCCTTTTCTTCTTCCTCTTCCTCTAGCCGATCGCCAACCCATGGCAAACGACTAGCCAAACAAGGGCCGATGACCTCACGACCTTGGGGGAGCCTCGCCGTGGCTAGATGAGGCTAAGCTTTGCCTAGTCGCCAGCAAGGCTTAACCACCCAACCATCATGAGGCTGGCGTTACCCTTGCCCAACCACAACGAGACTAAGGCGACAACTAGCTAAAGGAAGAAGAAAAAAAAATGCTTGATTCTAGACTCGTTCCCAAAAACAAAGAAGCAAATGTTTTTTTCTTTTTTATTCTATTCCAAATCTATTCCCAAAAACAAAGATATTACCAAACGAAATTCTATTTTTTTTTATTCCGAGTAACAAACAAAAGGAATAAACATTGTTCGACATATTACCAAATAGACCCTAAAACTTCTTTGAACTTAGGAAAGTCTAAGTAGTCCATTATTTTTTTATAAAGAGTGAAGAGGAAGTCATAAAGATTGACTGGATTTGGGTAAACTATGAGCTCATTTAACACACACTTTTTTTTTTCGGTTTTGCTATTCTAAACCATTTATTACCTATTTACAAAATATAACTAACTCATATAATGACTCAGCCATCAAATATGAGTTAAAAAATGAATTTATGATTTTTTTGATAGATCTACTTTTTTGATCAAATTTGATCGTTTTAGCATAAGGCCAAATTGGGGTTATATAATGGATTCTCCATATTTTTCCTATTACAATGCAAAACTAAAATACTTATTTACCCCACACTTCAAAGTAGATCTCATACAACTAGTTTCAACGTTAACATTCAACACTACATACAAATCACTAGTTGTATTGTCACGGTTTTGTTCCGTTGCTTGTTCATGGAGCATTGATGGTACAAAACCTTACCTTCATTAAAATGGCTATGCCATATTATATCTATCCATTAAATTAGATGACTTCAAGAGGACAATCTCTCCCTTCACAACTGTACAAAGCGCAAATTGATAATTTTGATACTAATAGCCTATTTGATAACCATCATGTTAATCTATATTTTTCTTGTATTTTTCATGATAGAAAAAGAACAAAAATCCGTTTAGTAACGTCAATTAATTTTTTTATTCTTCGCAATAGAAAAGTAGCTAGAAAATGGATTTGGAATAATAATAAGAAATAAAAACAAAATTTACTCCCTTGTTCCTAGAAATAGAAATAGCAAAAACTATTTTTGGACAAAACTTGTTCGGAGGAACATAAAGGTTACTAAATGCACTCCCAAGCAAAAAACCAGTGATTTTCAGACTCTGCAATCTGTTGGGCTCCGCTTCGAAAGTTCGAATCCCGCTTTTGAGGCTTTCATTGGTGAATAACACTGACTAATATTCCAAAAGTGTGGTCGATCGTTCATCTTCAAAAACCAAAACCCAAAGCAAATGGCAAGATATGACCATGAAGCTACAAAGTTTCGGCTTTTTTATCACTGTTATATCTCATAAGAGAGGGCAATACTGTGAATTTCACCAAGGTTTCAGAAAGAGTCCAGTGTGCAATTGCACTCGTCGTCGTCTTGAAAGGTAACCTTTCTCCAGTATATGAGTGTTACAGTTTAATGGCAACGTAAATTGACACCAGGAAATGGAGACCTTGCTTGGTGAAGTCAAACATAACTACTCAGTTGAAGCCTGCGCAAGTTTCAGGGAATTTTGTTTCTTCTTTCACATGGTTGCCCAACCTCCTTGGCTAGTCGAAAAATCCATCCAAGGTCTAACAGATAACAAAATTTACATTGGTTCTCATTGTCTTATCACCGAATGGCCTCAGTTGCTAAGACCAAGCTGCTAGGCATTTTTTCACCAGCGTGAAGTGAAGCCACACAGCCAATGCTGCAACGTAAACCTGGTTCACCTGCCCTTGTTAAGAGGGTAGTAAGTAACAATTCTGAAAAAGTGCTTTCAGAAAATGATTTAAGGGTCAGGTAGTAGATCATAGAGCAATCTAAGTTTGGATAAAGGGTTCTGCAATTTTTCATGAACTGCAAATGCTCAACCGATACTGCAATTTGGCATGAAGGTGAACATGAAAGCATAGAACATTAGAGTTTTATTTACAGGACAACTTACAGAGAAGCAGTTTTTCCTGCCCTCCGCTCCCTAGCAAGTTAAAGCAGATAATTGTCTAGCATGAAAAACCACAATTAAAAAACTAAACCTATAAAGCAAGCTTTGATTTCTCAATCTTCCTTCCCAACTGTTCTGATTCACAAATTCCCCAAGGAGAGATATACCTAATTTTCTTATATAGGCTACTCTACCAAACATGTGAAATCCCCAGGAGTTCTATCTAATTGTGGATAGAGGACCTTGTAGTGAGTGATGACCGCATATCAACAATAGCAGACTCATCCGCGCCCAGCTTGATGGCCTCTTTGCTTGCTCTGATGAACCGAGAGATGGCACCATTCACGTACTCACTGGCCTGCTTTACATTCATCTTCTTGCCCATCTCATCCGGGAAGCTGCTCAAGAAGTGGTCCCCATTTAGAACAGCCGCTAACTGCACAACTTCACTCTGAAACTCAGATAGCACGCCGTCTTCCTTTGCTTCCGTACTCCTCAAAGGCGTCACATCAGGCAATGTCTCTGCACATATTAATAATTCAGCAGCATGTTAAATACTTGCTAACTGTAATCAGTGATCACTTAATTCTCCATACCTGGGCAGTCAGTTCTTGGGGAGGTCAATTCTCCTACAACCTCTTCAAACGTGCCAGCCCATGCATCTCTGTGAGTCAAGAAGTTGGAGGTGAGGTTGAAAATTTTCTTTATCGTTGCAGGAATTGAAGAATGCTCGAACTCTGAATTTGGAGCGGGTCCCTTCGGACCACTTATCACTGCAATTATTACCAATGCAAATAGGAAAACATCAATACATGCCTGAGGCACATATACTTCCTCAAAAAGTCAGAGCCATTTGCTACCAATCGTAACCAGACCACAAGCATCACCGCCCAACTATAGTTTTTTTTTTTTTTTTTTTGGGTCTGACAACTATAGTAGTTTTCTTACTGTCAAAAGCATATTTTAAATGGCCTCAAATCAGTAATACCCTTACTCAAAACAATTCTTATTGATCTCCATCCTAAGGATGACTAATTCAAAAATGCCATAATATATTTCACTAAAACAAAGAATATGTGATCCCTGCAGTCGTGGCTAATAGGCAAAAACTCATCGACTAATTTAATAAGCAGGCAACTAAATGATTACGTTTGAAGAAACATTCCTTCTGTCAAATAGTTCGAGCTTCAGCAACACCACAAAAAGGCTTAAGGCAGGGGGCTTACCAGTTCCTTTCTTGATCCAAGGAGACACCATGATCGTGGGCACCCGAACCCCAAGGCGGTCAAACTTGAAGAAATATGGAGCAGGGCCGGTGTTCCCATCCGGATTAGGCACATTGACATATGGAGTCTTGACATGGTCATAGAATCCACCGTGCTCATCATACGTGATGATCAAGAGTGTCTCATTCCACTGAGGGCTTCCTCTTAGTGTCTCATAGACTTCCTTAACAAGCTTTTGCCCATTGGCCACATCATGAGAAGGGTGATCATCGTTACCCGGCATACCCTTGAGATCAAAGTACCGAGGCTCGATGACGGTCAGGCTAGGCAACTTCCCATCTCTAGCATCTTTCTTGAACTTCAGATCATACTGATGAAACTTGAGGATATACTTCAATTTCCTCAAGTTCCTATAGAACAGCGTGTTGGGTACGTTTTGGTAATAAATCCGAAAGTTCATGCCATTCTCGTGGAGAGAATCAAAGATGGTCTTTTGAGGAAACCCTTTGGCAAGCAGTTTCTTGACATGGCTGGTGGAGCCATGAGAGGTGGCGGAGTAGACAAAGAGCCTGTTGGGTTGGGTCGGGCCAGGAATCGACGAGAACCACCGATCGAACACCGCGAATTCACTCGCCAGAGTGGCATAAACAGGCAGAGACTCAGGCCGGAAGCCCTTCATCACAGTTTCCGAGAGGTCCTGCGACATGGTCAGCGCTTGCTCCACGAAGCCTGTCATGGTAGGAACTGTGCCGGACCCAAACACCTGTTGCTGCACGGCCTCGAACGAGTGGCCTGGATCAGGATCAACGAACTCGGCGTCGTCCGTGAAGCAGATCATTCCCGGGTCAGTTTTATTGGTCGAGACCGGATTGCACTCCCGCCCGGTAACGCCATTGATGTTAGGATTGATGCTTCTTTTCATCCATCCGAGCATGTGATCGAAGGACCTGTTCTCCAGCACCAACACCACGATCGTCTTGATGGGTTGTCCTCGTTGGGCCAAGGAGAGACGTGAAAGAGCGAGACAGATGAGCAGGATCGAGGGAAACAGAGGAAGCAGCCTCGTCTTCTTAGGATTTCTCATAGCTGCCGTGCTAGGAAAAGCGAAAAACACAGCCAGAGTGAAAAATGATGCGAAAGAAGACGATTCTGGCAAATGGGTTTGTCAAGATTTACGCAAGATTGGCTTTTTTCCCAGTTAGCTTTTGAAAGGGCCTTGCAGGGGAATGGAGAAATGACAGTGGAGCTTTATTTTTGAGTGCGGGAGTGATAAAGTTGGTAAAGAATCTTGGTTTATTAAAAAGCAGTTTCCATTCCATCCGGCTTTGGGATGTGATGTGACACGTTCGTTCCTGGTTTCACTCTCAGAGAAACGGCGGCAACTGTATTTGTTTATGGTGCAGAGAGTGCGGGGAGAGGAGAAACATCTGGTCTTTTTTTTCTGCCTATAACAAGGTTCTTTTTTTCGTGGGACGAGTGGAAGATCTGCAGCGCTCTCGTGTGGTGGTGGGTGCAGTCAACACTCGCGTGTTTCTCGGACGAATCAGTTTCCACGCGGGGGACTGGGGTGTATCATCTTTTGGCTCTCGAAAGATTTGGGTCCGAGCTTTTTTTGGATTCGCTGTTTCTTCTTCCTCCCTTGTGTGTTTTGATGCCATTTTCAGATTCCGAGCAATCGAATTTATAGTACAACATTCTCTGTTCTTTCCTTCGGCCGCAATCTATTTGCTTTATTTTTTTATCGTGCTCTGTCTAAAGTTTTCGGATGCTAAGGCTGGATACAATCGGGTTAACTTAGGACATTTCTGTTTTCTTAAATGAAGGGACCATATCAGGATTGCTTTGTATCCCCTTTATGTCGCAAATCCAATAATGCCTGCGTCTGGTATGCTTTCTTTTGGGTTTTCTTCACTAATCTTGACCCACTTCTTTTTTTAACTAACAAGGAGGACGACGATGCTGTTCTGCACTGACATCGTACTCCATCGCTCTTTCCTGGATCGGGTTGCTGGTCGATTTCCCAAAAAAAATGGTGCTTTCGGCTATCCCAAAGTTATTACAAGATGTAGAGCCGTCTAAAGAAAACGGGGATGCAAAGATTTGATTAGGGAACCGAAAACATTAAAAGAAGGCCAAACCTTGCACGCTGTCCCTCCTGAATCCTCGCCGGAGCAGCGTTATCAAATTCACCATCGGTTGACCGGGCACAGAGAGAGAGAGAGATAATAATATTATAATAAGAGACCCTAGTGCGGGGGGCTCCTTCTGAACGTGAACGTCGATTCTTCGGGCATTAAATGAGCATAGCAGCCAACAGTGGCCACCCTTTCAATATGGAAGAGAGAGGTGAGGGGTTCAAACCCCCACATTCTCAGGGAGAGATGGGGTGGGGACGCGCAAATTTCAGGAATGAGTTTCAACGCTCACGCCCTGCAAGAGGCAAAACAAAAGTCTGAGAGTGAATGTAGAATAGGTATAAAGTAAGACTTACCAAAAAAAAAAAAATGAGCATAGCAGCAGTATCAGTGATGAAATTCAACCTGCCATCTCATCGTGGCCTCATCATTATTAGTTAACGAAATGGAAACGCATGTGGCCGGACTGGATCTCGACATTACTGCCCAGTTTTTTAGTAAAACTCCTGTAATTATATATGCCCAACATTTAAACGCACTCCATATCTGTCAGGTTTGCGGAGCCGATAAATGATGTTGACGACGAGAAATCCATTTTTTGAGGGGGAAAAGGAAGAATTTCGTATCGGTATCTGAACCCTTATTTAAGGCAAGAAGGTCGTAGTGGACAAGCTTCTCTGCTCTGTCCCCTGCAGAGGAATGGTGAATGGGAAGCCCCATAAAAAGCGCCTGCACTAGAGTGGGAAAAGGAGAAAAAGAAAGGGAGAAAGGGAAAAGCTGAAAACCCAAAAAAGGTTAACGGTGCCAAAGTTTTACGCGCTTAATATCGGGCCGGTGTACTTAGTGGGGTCCACGCACCGACAATGGGGAACCGGAAAGGAATTGAGATCGGTTGTTGGACCGGGACCCACGTGATGATACGGGCCTCGAGGCCCAGAACCTGTAGTTGGCACTTGACCCACATGGGCCTCTGTCTTCGGTTGGTGTCTGCTCCGATGTGCAGAAGCCTCTTGAATCTTGCCAGGACAGAAGACAAATTCCCCGCAGTGATGCCGGAACAAGCCAATTCCTCATTTGTCCCGGTCATTCCACCGGCAGCGCAGGGCAGCGCAGGGCAGGATGAGATGGGGTTGAGGTGGGTTGAGGTTGGGATGTTTAGATGTAACTAGCTAGTTCAAACCTGCGTACAAGTGGGGGAAAATGCAATACCGGCGAATTCATACCTTTTCCTGTCCATTTACATCAATCATGCGAGACGAACCACGAGAATTAACGACTCTGCAAGGCGTGCCCGGCTCTACAAACCCATCTTGTGATGATCGTGTGTCTTGATCTGTGGATATAAGCAAAAGGGAAAGATAGGAAAAGAAAGACCAGACATGGATGATAGGCAAAGCAGTGTTTAATATCCAATGCTGCCGAGATTCTTGCAGGGTATAGTCACAGTGATTGCAAACAATGCAAAGATCGTTTATACAGTCCCGTGGCAGTTACCCACCACACCACATACAATACTGCCTAAACCCAAGAAATAAAAAATCAATTAATATTCATTTTCGAACCCACAAGCCTCGATTTTTTATTTTTATTTTTTTTGAGTGACACAAATACCGACCTGCCAAAGTATTCCTGGAGATCAGGAACTGCAAAAACTGGTGAAACAAATGGGTCATAGCACAACCTTACAAAGGCAGCCGAGTGCCAAGAACTTTTCTTCTCCTTCTGCGTACAGTTCCCCGAGTATCTATGATTAAGAGCAATAAACCCACCCCAGAATTAGTGTTAGGATTCCATCTTTCATTTGCCACTTCGGCAGGTTCCTTGGAATTGGGCATCGATATGGAAATTTAGTTACCACCTCTTTTCAAGTATGCCAATACTCCCAACCCAGCAACAAGAGCAGCCCCAGCTGCAACAGCACTGTATGCAGAAGCCCAAGCATCTGCTTGGGCGTAAGCCATGTCACCACCAGTCGCACCTCTACTTCGCTTGGCTGTTCCGGAATAATCTAGATGCAATCTTAAACCCTACAACAGGTCAGAATAAACAATCAAACTTTATGCAGCCCCAATTTGCATAATCATCTGATCGAATTACGATAGTGTTCCACCAAAAGATGCCAAGAATAAACGGTCAATCTATTTTTGTGAGAGATAAGAGAGAGCGAAAGAGAGATTGCCATTAATAAGTGAAATCAGTTTGCAAAGAGTTCTTGTGCTCCAGAACACATAGCCAATCTATAAATTTTTAAAGTAAAAAGAAGGAACTGATATACAAAGCAGCTGACCTTCCAACCAGCTGACCTTGCATGTTCCACTGCAGCTGTGAGATCACCGTCTGATGCGAGGACGACCTTATCATGGTCTTCATCTTCATACTGCCAATGGACCATGAATTAGCTAAAAATGACACAGAAATTAAAGGTAGAGATGTCATGGAAATCCCAAAAATTGTAAGGCAGGACTCACCAGAATCTGAGGTAGATTGTTCCTGTCGATGTCATCACCTACTCTTTGGACAATTGATGTTATAATATCTGTCATGCTTTGAGCATCTGATATCAAACAACATGAAACAAAGGGAAAAGTCAATTGAACACAGCACTACATCTTAATGTCAGGAGAACAGTTGTGCATTAGAACGTTCATCACCAATGATGGAAGAACACATTCTCTCAAATGTCTCAAATGTATAAAGACTCCCAAAAGTTGATACTCACAATTTCATAAAAGTCTGAAATAGTAACTAGAGGTATCTGAACTGAAGACCAATACTTAAACAGCCATGAAAAACATTTCTGCTAAAACAAAATAAATATGCTGCATTAAATTTTTTAGTGAAGAAAGGGATTCTCCCATTGCAGAGCAGGACTATCACTTCAAAATAATTTATAATGGTTGAAATTTCAGGGTGAGTACTTCATCTAAACCAACAGGATGCACCATTATAAGGATCAATGGCAAAAACACCACATTAAGGAAAAAGGTAAAAATCATAGCAATTTCCCAAGAAACCTAAGCAAGATGGAAGTATTTACCACAAGAAAATCTATGCATCCGCCCCTTCTTATCTTGAATCTTAAAGGTAAATGAATTTGTGGTTGATGAATAGGACAATGATCTCCCAACGTCTCCTCCATCGGAAGTTAACTTCATGGAACCTTCACTGAGATGTCACTTGGTGGGGTAAGTAAACAACAGTTGCAAAAGCAGGCCATAGAAGCGTCCCCGTGAAGAAGAATCTCGTCGTAAAAATTGGGCATATCATATTACCTTCTAGTTTCTTCTTCATCATCTGTTGGACTAGCAGCCATAGCAGTATCCCAAAACTTCTGCATCATTGTGCTTGCAGCCTCATTATTGATTCCAGCAGAACTTCCAACCTAGTCAAAAAGACAAAAGCTTTAAACTTGAAAGTCTAGTAAGTAGTAAACAGAACATGGAAAAAGCCTCATGAAAAATCTTAATAAGAGCAAAAGGACAAATCAAAGAGAAGGGGCCATTTTCTCAGGATTCTTCAGTCCGGTTTCAACACAAAACAAATGACCGATGAAAAGCCCCAACACTGTACATGATGCTTAGTTCGAATCAGGGAGTACGAATTCTGCTCCATGAAGTTCTATAGAATAGCAACCCACTGAAAGAGAATCCTAAAATCAAGAAATCTACTGCAATCCGATTACCCAGTGCGTTGCAGGCCCATGCAATATTAAGAGGTATATTACAGCCATAAAAACAAATCTCAAGCTGTTCTACTTCTTAATGGAAGTTAAAAGTAATACAAATAAACTTGACAGCCTATGAAAAGGTATTTGCTTTTTGAAAACTATAGGGGAAGAAAAAGTTATTATGCAGCTAACCCGCATAAGGCTTGATGCAAAAGAAGAAGTGAACACCCCAGCTAGAAATTCAACTCACAGTGGCAACAGCAGCATGAGTTATGTGAATGACATCCACCACGGCGACAATATTTCCATCTGTTCCAATCAATCATTTCATTAGAAAATATGAATTATCCACCTAAACCAACAAGCATCTGCTGACTCCTAATTCAATGTCAATCACCTCTATCTACCACTGGAAGGTGTAAAAATTTTCCATCATGCATAGTGTGTAAGGCATCAACAATAGGAGTGTCAACCGTTGCACATTCTGGATTCGGAGTCATGACCTGCAATTAAAAAGGAAATCTTAATAACCGCAATTAAGCACACACAAGTCCCAAGGCATATCAATTTGAGCCCTTCTCTATACATGATTAAATTTTTACATTTTTCCAAGCTACATAGTAGAGAACAGGTCTAAAATAGATAATGAACTTAATTAGTCAAATCATTTGAGAATGCACTCTCCCATCTCAACAAAACAAGTACCTTCTCCACAGGAGTGGAATCTGGAGGAAGACTTTGAGCTATTACTCGCATCAATATATCTTTTGAACTGAAACACACACAAAAGTTATTCCCATAAGAATCGTCACTGCATTGGATATGTTACGAGATAACTCTTCATTCAAACTGAAACACAAGTTCATAAAAGTCACTTCTTTCTATTTCTTGGAAAAGAAAAAGTTTAAAACAAAACCAACTCACGTTAGAATTCCCCTTGGTTTATTTTCTACAGTCACAACCGCTGAGTTTAATCGGGATTCAAGCATCTTTTTGGCTGCTTCTAAGACCGTCTCTGTTGGTGAAACTGTTACCAATCTGAAAGATGCCAACATCTATTAGAAGAAGCTTAAGCTTTCAATACATCATAGTCTGATAAATGAAGATGGTATTCAATCGAAAAAGCAAAAGGAGATATTACCTACTTTGAATTCTCAGAAAGGACTGTGGACAGAGAGGGCCTAAACATTCGCTCTTTGAGTGTCTCGATGAATGTGTTGGGGCCTGTGTTGTACACAATATATTCAGGTAAAGTACGTAGGAAAAAAAACAAAGACATCAGAAATAATATTCAGCACTAACCAGAGACGGATGTCCCCCAATTTTTTTCAACCCCTTCTACAGCAGCAGCAATTGCTTTTCCCTTTTCAGCAGCTCTTTCCATGCGAGCAATAGCATCGTATAAGCATTTGGCTATATCAAGCAAAGCAATGACCTCCCCATTCTCCACAACAGGTAAATGTCTAAACTTTCCTGCAGCCAGAAGCATCAGGACCATATCCTGATTTCAACATATAAAGCAATAATAAAACTAAAGTAGACAGCATTTGTTCCTATGATTGTTGTTAACCTTGCACCATCTTCTGAAGTGCCTCAACAGCTAGGGTGTCGGAGAGAACAAATGTCGGGTTCCGAGTCATTACTTTAGAAACAGGTGTTTCCTCAAGATTCAACTCCCGCGCTACGACTCTTGTTGTTATATCCTTCAGCAAACAAAGGCAAATAAAAGCAATATTGGTCTTAAATTAGGAATGGTGCTAAGCACAAGAATGAAGTTACTAGTTACAAACATCAAACCTTGTCTGTAAGAATACCACAGAGTAGTGCATTGGAATCAGTTAGCAGCAAAGCATCAACTCTGCGAGCTGCCATCCTGCGGCAAGCCTCATAAAGGCTTGTAGTTTCAGGTACTGTTAGGGCCTTTGACAACCTCAGTCTCTTCACAGTGCGCTCTCCAGTCAATCCCCTGGAACCAAACAAGCTTAAATAGAGTAATAGGAAATTAAAATTTAGTTTTAGCCTCAAAATCTGTAGATATGGCACTTGTGAACATGCTCAGATGAACCTTCACGAGCAGAGACCAAGAGAGTCCTCCCATGCGCCTGATCCTACCCCCCCCCCCAAAAAAAAAAAAAAAAAAAAACCATTGCTCTTATATTCATACAAGAAAAACATATTATGCATCGTCTGAACAAACAAAACTGCCCTTATCAACATTTGTTATTTTCGCACGCATATGTTAACGTGTAAAAATGAAAGGCCAGGAAAGACATTTATCTAATGATTCGGAGAAAATAGGCAAAAGAAAAAATCATAGTAACAATAATTGCCCCTTCAGTCAAAGGACCTTCCACATGAATTGATTATGCAAAGACCACAACTTAAGTTACCATAAAGATGCATCATTTTGGAGCAAACTTCAATGCCGAAAGACCTCCACACCTGGAAAGCCTTTCCCTTTGTCTTTTCAGTTCGGCTGCAGAGATATACCGTTGGCTCTTCCGTGTTTTAAGTGAAACAGAAAAAAGTGATCCTGTTTCTAGGCTCGTCCAAATTTCCGGAAGAAGGCAGTGCTACACTTTCTTTTTTCTTATACAAAACAGAAACTTCCAAACAAACTGGAAAATCGGCGAAAGTGCGGCATAAACTAGCACAGAAGTTTCCCACCAGGAGGATTTGTATCTTAAGTATTTCTATGCCGCAATGACCGCAGGTACAGATATCCCCAACTTACAAGACATGAACCGAAACAGAAACAATCACGAATTTCGCTCTCTCACCGTCGGTCTCGAGGGAATGACACAGCAACGGCACCGTGGGGACAAAATGTCTATAGTCCGGATTTTCAGACCAATGATTTTTTTTCAATGCGAATTCACATAGTATAACCAATCCCGCACGTTGGCGCACACAAGAACCGAATCTCAACTGCTCTATAAGGTAAACCGTATATTTAACGCGAGAAAAACCAAACGGCAAAAGAAGAATCGCAGGAAGGATGATCGGAAGTACATGGAACGAGAAGACGAAAGAGATTTCCGGGGGCCGTCGAATCCTCGTCCCCCATTTTCGGAAGCTTTCTTCTTCCCCTGCGACAAGCTCGACAGCGTCACGCTCCTCCGCGACGACCCGCTCTGGCTAGCCATCTTCACAAATTATCCCCACCAATCCTCCTCCTCCAGAAAATTCCTGCAACAAAAAGCACGGTCAATCTCCATAAAAAAAAATAAAAAAAAAAAAAAAAAAAAAGATAGAATCATACGAACTGAGAGCTTTTGGCGAAGAAAACGAACCCAATAGATTATGAATAAGAGCGAGGCATGAAGCTCGATCGCCCAGAAAGGGGGTGGGAAAAAGGCGTTAATATTGTCCCTCTCCTGCTCGCGAGAACGAGGGAAGAGGGAGCTCGGTTTCCCGGAGGAGACCGGAATTGGGGAGGAGCGAGGATGGATTTTCCCGGAAAAACAGAGCCCGGCTCGGCGACTCCGATCGAAACTTTTCCTGGTTTTCCGGGAAAATGGAGCGACCGGAGGAAGACGGGCGGAGGAGGACCGACCCTAAGGAGGGGGATGCGCGCGGGGGGACGATGAAAATTTTCGATTCTATTGGAAGTGGGCCAATGGGAAGCCGACGCGTCGTCGCCGATTTTTATTAACGAGACGAACTTCCTCCAACAAAAATGGGGGAATTTCGCTGGCCAAAGGAAAAATAGTTTTAAAAAAAAAAAAAAAAACAAAGACACGCGAAAAGCGATGCGGGGGGAAATTCCGCGCTTCGAGGATTCTGAGGTCCTGAGATGCGTTTCGAATTTCGATCGAACAAGGTTGATTTTCTTTTACGCGCATTAAATAAAATTCCTACCTTTTTCTTTGGTCCACGATTTATTTGCTTTTTGGTCGAAAAGGTCCACAATTTTTTGACGATGTCTTTGTCTTACATTGAAGGAAACGGATGGATAGAATAGGAGCATTCCCCCCCCCGCCCCCTCATTTTTCTTCGTCCTGATGAATTTGATTTTAGAAAGGTTGTTTTCACATGACACGGTAATGCGTAAATTTTTTATTTGTTTACTTATCAAAGAAAAGTGTACAAGGAATTAGAGATGATCGGCTTTTGATCCGTCTAATTCTACCTTGAAACCAAAAATCGATCCTAATCCAATTCTTAATTTTTGGGATCAGGGACCGAGGATCATACCAGATTGTCCTAAGATCAGGAGCTAGACTGGATTGGTTAACGCGATTCAATCCCATAGAATCAATCACTTAGCAAAAAAGTAAAAACTTTAAAAAATAAAACAAAACTTAAATTGTTATTATTTTTAGTGTTTGTTGCTATTTATAATGAAATTTAAAAAAAGATTTGGTCCTATTCGGTCGGATCCAAAGGGTTTCCAATTGGGACAACTCCACATGCTCACCCTTGCAAAGGATTGTTGCATAGCTTTCTTTTTTCTCTATTTTTTTTCAAGAATTTGATATATATAATTGAGAACTTCCATTAGTCAAGATTTTAGAGCAGTTTCGAGAGTACTAGCAACACGTTACCTTAGAAAAAATTAGGGACTTGTCTTCATATGGTGGCCTCGTGTAAACCATGTCGACGCTAAAGAAATATAATTAATGATTTTTTTCCATCAACGAATAGTTTGCCGATGATTAAATAAATATTAGAATGAAGACAAAGGAACAAATTCCGTGTTTATTCAAGGGGTGGAGTTGAAATTCTCCACGTCTCTAGACAACTAAAAATATTTTAATCTAAAATAATCTTCACAAGAGAGAGACTATAAGTTGGTTTAATGATTGTCTAAGGTTGTGACAATCAATCATTGCGTAATATAATTACGAGGTCTCCGGTCCAATCCCTCGCCTTAATTCGATTGCGCATGCGCATGCCCCGTGGGCGTAGCAAATACGGAATGCACTTTTTTCAAGCTGCATTTGCCAATTAAGCGACCCGATGATGGTGAATCCCAAAGCCAACAATTCTTTCCTTTGGTAATGAGACCAGCCCATTCCCATTTTCACTGGATGCCTTACCCCCGCAACAAGAGGACCTAGGAAAAACGCTTGTGATAGGAGGGAGGGAGGGAGAGAGAGAGAAATTGGAAGGAGTACTAAAAAATTTTATAACTGAAATTAGGTAATAATATCAGATTTCCAAATTAAAAGAAAAATACATAGTAATAGTAAGAAAAAAAATCCTTTTTTTCATTAAAAATTATTGATGAATATGAATAAGGAAAAGTACTAAAAAAGTCACAAACGTATTATATTGATACTTATTCAGTCTTAACTTTTTTTAATTTGATTAATTTAATCCAAAATATTTGTATAGCAGTGTTGATTCAGTTCATTTGTTGACATATTTAATTGATATTCTAATTATTTTTTTATTTTTTTCCTTTTTTTGTTTCCTTTTTCTTTTTATCAATGGCCGCTCCACGTCTAGGTGCGAGGGCCCCTCACCAAATCTGGCCAAAGATAGGATCTTGACATCCGTATGTGTTCATCGTCACGTCTCTCTACTCCAAGACTTCTATGAAGGAAGCTCCTCCACCGGCTGGCGCAAGCTGAGCACCCACGAATGGCGAGAGGCTGAGAGCACGGCCCTTCTCCCTTTTCTTCGACTTTGGGTTGCCATGGTGGGAATCGTCTTGACTCTTGTGCCTTTTGATGTTGACCTTGCCTTTGCTTAGGTGAGGCCACCCTGACTAGTCAATAATAAAAAGAAAAGGAAAAAAATAAATTGTTAAAATATTAATAAAAAACATTAGTATTAGTTATATCGTACAAAACAGATGACATCCACGTTAATGATTTCTAACCTAGGAGACTAAATTAGCGTTAATGTGAAAAAAATTATTATTAAATTGACTCAATTAAATATTATATGATATAACAGGGTTAGAGATTTTTTTTAGGGTACTTTTCTAGATATAAACACATTAATGTAAATGGTCGACATTTCCCTATGATTCCCTCAAAAGGAAGGATTATTGGTATCCGATGCGAAATAAATGCTGTGCTCAAGTCTCATGAGTACGCATGGCAATAACTATTATAGAATTTTATGAAAGAGTCAACGATAGAATATATCCACATAGAAAACTTGCAAAAATATCTATATACACTATGATAAATTTCCCTATAATTACAAGGCATAAATGCAATGAATAAAATCTAAAAAAGCATTACCCTTTCATATAGGAATTTGAATCTTCAACAAACTATCCTTTTTTATTTTATGGGTTTTATTGTTTTATTTGAACTATTTAGGCGAACATAGTACATACTTGCATTCTTTACAATAAAGAAAAAAGAGGGGAGAGAGACACGAATTCGAAAAGTCATAGTGCGGCATCACATGTCGCAAATCTTATAGCATGTTTACATGCGGTGAAAATAGTAATTTAAAACTAGAACTAGCGAAATTTACACCTGAGTTTCTAGAAGGCTAGATATGTGCTTGCACGTGTTTTGCATTGATGAGCTCCAAAGTTCAGAGAGAATCAACGAACAAGTTTCCGTTTCGCAGATAATTAATAATTCAAAAAAATATCGCTTATATTACTTAAAATAATTAGTCAATGAAAAGTACATTCCTCATATATAATATTTAAATATTTTTATCAATAATGAAAATATTTTTCATTTATTAATTTTACAAGTGATTGAGCCGATATTTTTTCTTTTTTCTTTTTTCTTTTTTGAGAAAATGGTTTCCAGATAATCGTAAAACTTGGTTATTCTCCGAATTGGGCCGATAGTCTCAGAGCCCAAAACAGTAGTTTCACAATGGCCATGGGCCATTACCAAGCCAGGCTGGGCCGCCAACGAGTCCCCCCAGATCGTGGTGGGATCGACCCTAGGAAATCGGGACCGTCGTCGATGCAAGAGCGACACGTCCGCTCCGGTACCCGGCAGTTGTCCCGCCCGACAAGCCTCCACATCCCTCCACGCACCCTTTCGAAATTTCAAAACCAGTCACCCGTCCGCTCCTCCTCGTCTCTCCTCGTTCGCTCTCCAAAGGCCGCAGAAGAAATCTAGGCGCAGGGACATAAGCATTTTCTAGAGTTTTTTCCAGCGATGGGGGATTGGGGACCGGTGATCATAGCGGTGGTGCTGTTCGTGCTGCTCAGCCCGGGGCTGCTGTTCCAGATCCCGGGCCGCCACCGGGTGGTCGAGTTCGGCAACATGCAGACCAGCGGCGCCTCCGTCGTCGTCCACGCCGTCATCTTCTTCGGCCTCGTCACCATCTTCCTCGTCGTCATCGGCGTCCACATCTACACCGGCTGATCGGGTAGCCGCAGCGATAGGCGCGTTGCCATTTTTGATGGACAGGCGGGTACCCGGTTTTTGGTCTGCAGCCGACGTTTCCCTGTCTCAATCTCTTCGTCAGTGTCTGTTAAGATTAGTACTCGCGGGTTCGTTTTCTCATGGTTAGTGCCGTCGGTGTCTGCGGATCGTAAGCAGGCTCCAAAGAAGAAGACTAGGTTTAGAAACGTGTACGTCGATGATCTACTTCGTTAGTGCGACGATACACTGCTCTGAAGGAGTCGAGAAAGCGTACACGCATGTCGCGTTGATTCCATAACTGTTGTAGACCCGGCTGATGTTATTAGCCCCTGTTTCTCTCTCGGTTCTTCAGTCTATTCCTTCATTTCAGTTCAAGGCAAAGCAAGTTGATGTTCATCGTGCTAAACATAAGCCACATGTTGCTACTTGGTCGACAAACGAAACGAGGACTTTATTTTTCAGAAGGGAACGATGTCACTTGTCCTGCTAGAAATTAATTTGGCGTGCGAGTATTAACCAATAACATGAAATCATCTAGGGTTTGCTTCGGGTCCCATTACACCCCTCCCAATATTGCCGTGCAAGCAAGAGGTCGGGGCTGTCGATGCAGGAGTACCTTGACGTCGATTGGATTGACCGACGTGACAAAGACGTGGAGCGGCTTTACAGGACAGGAATCGCATTCTCCCTATAGCATTTTCTCTTAGTCTTCAAGCCTCAATTATAATGCTGCTCCCGTGTCCTCCGGGGCGAAATCGTGGGAAACGAAAGTGAGAAGATATTAATAAAGGCAATGTCCTCCTTTGTCACATAACAGGGGTCGGCCAATCAAAGAAAAGACATGTCGATAGAACTTCATGAAAGGAGCTTTGCCCCACAAGGACGACATGTCGATACCCATGCTTTGATTCCACTGAAAGTGGCGCCACTTTTTCCACGAGTTACCTGAACTTTCTTCGGCAAAGAGGTCGAACGTGTCGATTGCTCCTTGCCTGCGTATCAACTCCACAAAGAGAGGAAAAGTCAGTAGAGGAGACAGTACATAGAAAGCATCGTTTGATGATGTCAACTCGAATAACATAACGGACAAAAGAGATTGGTTAATCAATATGGGCAAATGACGTCTCGACAAGGAATTGATCGTGTTCGGACTAGAGAGATGATCTTACTTACCGTTGTCTGGAAAAGATTGTACATGCTCGAGTGGCTATAAGTGCCTCATACATGGTCAAGTGTGGACTGAAATGCATCAACAATACTGTAACATGTTTATTGATGATCTGTTATCGTGTTGATAATTTATAAAAAGCATATAATCTGTTTTCAACTTAGCTGGGGGATCAAAAGATGGTTTTTGAAGAATGTATCTTAGCATTCCAGATAAGACGTGAAAATCTTACCCTAGAATGCTGGTTTGTAACCTCTTTCTCTGCAAGTTCCAGCGTGCAGTGGCATAACATTCAGGATACTTAGGGTCTGCATGAGAACCTTCCCAGGAAGAAGAATTTCTATTCTTTGGTTCCCGGGAACAAAAAAAGAATAGAAACCCGTTTGGTAACGACAAGTTGGTTTTTTGTTCCCGGGAATAGAAATGAGAAGTAAAAAAAATTGCTTCTGGTTCCCGGGAACAAGTTTAAGAAATAAGTGAATTTTTTTCTTTTATTATTCTCTTGCTGACTGCCATTGACCGCCGTTGACCGCCGCTCGACGCCGCCCACCGCCGATCGACCGCCGCCGCCGGCCGGTTGCCGCCGCCACTGCCGGTTGCCGGAGGCCGACCGACCGCCACCGTCGCCGGTTGCCGCCGCCATCGGCCGCCGTCCAACCGCCGCCGGTCGCCGGAGGTCGATCAACCGCCGCCGGCGGCTAGCGAAGAATCGGCCAACAAAAATAAAAATAAATAAATATAAAAAAATTATTTTTTACCAAACGCATTTCTATTTTTTTCCATTTTTAAAGTAAAAATTTTATATAGTTACCAAACAGGTTTTTTTTATACGAAATTGTCCCGAAATAGAAATAGAAAAGAACCATTTCTGAAAAAAAATTATTCTCCAACCAATAAGCATTGCCATGCGCAGCATTAAAGATCTGTTGCATGTCCCGATGACATCCAGGGCATACTGATCCTTCTTCATCTTTGGCATGCTTGTCAATCCTCAGGCAAATAACAAGGGCTCTTTCAGACTTCTCGCCGAAGGGTGGCTTATATCAGTCATGTCATGTCATGGAAAAGCGGGTTCAATGTCCGAGGATAGAGCCCCAGTGCACAAAGTGGTGGGCCACCATGTGAAACTCGATCTTCTCGCCTTCCAAAAAGCAGAATGAAACTTAGTGGGGAGATTCGTTTCACCTTTTTATTCAACTCGAAAATGATGGACTTCGGGAACATTTTGATTTTTGCTCCCTGAGGAAGGTCACCTCAACGCGCACGCGTCGACCTCTCATGGGTTTTGCTAGAATCTCCTCGTGGAGCTCAGCTTGACGTGTCCACTTGGGAGAAGATGCAACGTTTCAGAAGTTGAAACCGTCCCATCGAACATGTTTAACTCGGCAATTTCTTCTCACAGCAGTACAATATCTTTCGGCTATTACTTGAAGAGTAATTTGTCTGTCATGTCTCGATAATTATATGGTCACCATTACCTAAGAAACTCGTCTTCCTTTTTATATGGCCATCTCGAAAGATGATGCCGTTGCGTTATGAAAGTATGTCACGAGAATACTCAGCCGTCGCCTTCCCCTGAAGTCTAATAATAGCGTTCAAAGAGCAGAATAACAGCGGGCAGATCGGAGGTTTTAAGGGTAGGGAAGATAAAATTGGTATGTGAACCAAAAAGCCGAAGAGAATATTGTTGGTTACTTTCTTCATACAGTGGAAGTGGGTGGAAAGGATGGTGTTGTGCGAAATTTGTATATCAAACCTAGTGGAAAAAGAGACGAAGGGGAGATTTTCTTTCTTTTTTTGGTTGATAATATAAGTATTATAAAATACTTTACCAAAAAAAAATATAAGTATTATAAAATATATGAAGTACAACAGCTTCGGGGCATTTATGGCATTTCAAATAGATCCAAAAAATAAAGATAAGAAGTCTAATATGACATTTGACTGAGAATATTTAATTTTTTTGATAAAGTAATATTTTTGCGCACCTTGACCAAAATGACGAAGGAGAGATATTGTTGTCTTGTCACCTGCGTCATCTATGCCATCAAATGCACCGACCTCCTATGCTTTCATGCATATTGCAGCAGCGCCCGACTTTATTTATATGTGCAATAGAAATGGCAGCTCATTCCTACCATACTCACCAGCTTGCATCGGCACACTCTTTTTTTTTTTTCTCCCAATAAGATTCCATCCCGCAATACCTATCCAAAGAAAGAAAACCAACATCGATTTAAAACCGTCTTTTCTTGTTGTTGGTTTGGTTTTTTGGGTTCCGAGATCCGATCGAGTCCAGAAGAATGGGGAGAGGGAAAGTAGAACTGAAGAGAATAGAGAAGGCATCGAGCAGGCAAGTGACGTTCTCCAAGCGGCGAAACGGGCTTCTCAAGAAGGCTTTCGAGCTCTCCGTCCTCTGCGATGCCGAAATCGCCCTTCTCATCTTCTCTTCTTCTGGAAAATGTCACCAATTCGCCAGCCATGAGTAATCACACTGATATAATTGATCCATTTAATTATCAGCTACCTTTTTTATTTTCCATTCGCATGTGCTTTTGTTCCTTCCATATGCGCATGTACTGATTTATATGAGAATCATTGTGCTACTTTACTGGGGAATACTCACAGCATGGATAGGACTATTGTCAAGTACCGAGACGAATTAGGACTTCCGCAACCATCTCAGAACCAGGGATGCCGAAGCGCCGAGGTGATTGAGATCTATCCTTTAATCTGTCTGAATATGTAACTCAATTTGTTGCCATGTAATCTAAATATCTACTCTCTCTCCTTTAGACTCTCTATAATCAAATCCAGGAAAGTAGAAATCTTGTAATTTGTCCTACTTCACCCTATTAAACTATGATGATCTCTCAAAGAAAAAGAGATGACTTAAATTTTTCATTATTCTTATTATTAGCGATGGAAAATACATCTTGGCCTACATTTCTTAATAAATCGAGTTAGTTGAGATTAACTATCACTCGATATTCAGCCAAAGGACATTAATTCCCTAGGTACAGCATGATGAACCCTAAAAGTCCCATGTAGCAATGCTTTGTTATTGTACTCTGGGGACATACTTGTAAGTCTGTTGATGCAATCTCTACAGTTCTGGAGGGCTGAAATTCACGAGTTGACGAGAGGGATTGAAACTATGGAAACACAACTCAAGTAGGTGGAAGCGAGTTCTTTTTTTGGTGAAAATGAAAAAACTTAAAAATTTCCAGAGGATTGTGATTGACCAAATAAGACCCGTACTGCATATTTATGCAGGCACTTGTCTGGAGAAGATCTTTCAATGTTGGGCATGAAAGAGCTGAGACAACTAGAGCGACAGCTGAAGACCGGTGTCGAACGTGTCCGCTCCAAGAAGGTGGATGTTACTAATTAAGTAATTCTTAAATTTGGTGTGGACTAATATCTCAAGAATGCACATATTAGCTCTGTGATGAAGTGAGCGCAAACTCCTCAACTGTACAAATAATATCTGGAGGTCTTATTTTTCTTTCGTTCTTAAGGTTTAGTTGAAAAGACCATCCCAGTGCAAGAATGAGTTAGTCTTATAAACATGGATCTTTCTAAGACTCTGGAACAGATGACTTTGGAACAGATGACTTAGACATGTACAAACATAGTATATGCTCAACAACTTCATTGCTGTCCTATTTTCTGACTGAGCAAACGGTTGCAATGGACAGAGACGCATATATTCGGAGGGTGTAAACCTGCTGAAAAGGAACGTAAGTTTCCTCTATTAAACCAAACTCTCGTGGTGTTTTTTGCTTAATTATCCAGACTCCATATTAGTATGATTGCGCTTTGAGGGTTGATGCAACATCTTGGATACACTTTGCTGAGGTCTTCCATTTGACTCATACCCAAAAGATAGTAGATGTCTCTCGTATTCTAGGCCTCCTAGCTTGTCTAGATCCAAATGCACATGAAACCACCTCCTGAAACATTATCCAAAGCCGGTATCTTGCATCGCGTTTTATGATTTTGTTCTATGATTATTACAAACAGAAAACCTTGTACTCCAAAAATGCGAACATCTACTAATTATTAGCGATTCAAGAACATACATATTGAGAAGAATCTGCATATTACAGCGCATTGATGCTCGACCTATTGGTCTTAAAAAAGGATTTAAGATGAATAAATTATGAAATAGGACTTACGTCTCAGAGGCCTATCATATCATTAAATGTCGAGGACATTCAATAAGGACTTTGTGTATACACAACATAACGGTCGCTTAATTTCTTCAGCTGAAAGTCCTGCAAGAGGAAAATGCTCGTCTCCTGAAAACAGTAAGGTCTTTCCGTAATTGTACTCGTACATACATACTTTTGAAGATGCGTAGCTTAGCAATTCACAACACTGCACTGATCATGATCGACATATATTTTCCATCATTCCAAGGTCAAGTTCCAAGAGATGCACAGCGTCAATATTAGGCCCGGAGCTTTTGTAGACCATTCCTTTAATCCCGACCAAAGGTACGTCATCCTCATACGTCACGAAGATTGGTTTTCCCAAACGTGAGTATTTTGATCATCCAACATCCCTCGACTGCTCACAAAATGGTTCATATAGACAGTTCTCGAGTGATTCTGTACAAATCTACATCTAAAACTAAGTAATAGTTGTCTATGCCTGTGCATGCTTTTAAACCATCAAAGAGTTATCCATTGAACATCTGTGAAATTGCAGGGTTCCTGAGGATGGGTCTTCCTTCATGGTAGTTGGCCGACACTGAAGCAATGGCGAGGTGGGCAGGCGCTAAAGCAGGCGGTGATTTTTCCTGATTGCATGGGTTGGCAAGGTGTATCAAAGCTAGGACTGCTTTTTGTTGGTATGTTGTGAACGTGCGTGAGAGATGTGATATGGACTATACAGAAGTCCAGAAGTAGAAGCAATACATGTGTATCGTGAATAGCTTGGGGATGGACTGTGAGATATGGACTTCGTCCCCTGGGTAATGGATGATCGTAATGTTTGAACTTTCTCCCTGTGATTTTGCAGAGCGAAATGAATTCATTCTACTGTTTCGTACCGAAAACAATTCCCCCATGCCGGTTCAATAAGCGTTTGATAAGTGTCAAATAATTGTTGATAAAGAAAATGACCGATAATTACTGGGGAGTAACTTGTTCATATCTTAACAACACTTTTCCGAGATACCGATTTGTTTTTTCATGATTTGCATCTTGACTATTTTCAAGCCAACAATAACCTTTTTCTGAGATACCAATTTATATTTTGTCATGATTTGCATCTTGAATATTTTTATGCCAACCTACCTACTTTTATTTGTACAACTTACAATGTCATCACCTGCCTAAATTAAAGTAATTGACCAATTCTTGTTAGATTAAATTATCAAGTTTTTAGGTTATCAACGCACATAGTTTTATTTATTCTTTTAATTTCCAATTGTTCCAATTGAGTATTAATTTTTTACTTACCTAGATTAGCAACTTCTTACATTTTACTAGCTTTTTTGTTTTTTTTTTTTTTTTAAAGATTATCAACCTAAATTTGTGTCTCACCGATCTTCTCTCCATTAAATACCATCTCCTATGGGGTTACCAACTTTGATTTATATTATTTTTATTTTTATTTTGTTGTTGCTAATTTGTCCACTTCTCCTACCCTTTTCAAAAAAAGCATTTTGCAGAATACTTGATGTATTGGACATAATAGAGCTTTTAATTTGCTTAACGGATCGAGGTTCTTCAAATCCTTTCTAGTGATTTATTTATAAGCTTTAATTATCGAGTGTTAAATTCTTGTTTGCAGACCTGCATCGTGATCTTCCATATGTCAGTGGTTTAGGATTAATATTGATCGAGCTTACTTGCAAAATATTTTTTGGAATGAAGGGAAAATGTACTAAAAGGGCATTAAAGTAACCAAGTCCTCGTATTTATGATGTCTCTGGCTTGCAAAAAAATAAAATGTTCTCCCACATTTTATGAAGGTTTCTTATCAACCCATAATAAATTAGTGACAACTCCTAAATGAATTAAATTGCGTGTTTAATTAATTAAATTAAAACCCTAAAGTTGCAAGGTTTGAGAGAGTTTGCACTGAATGTGCGCTTAGTAATCTATTAACTTTTCATTGGTGGTTCACCTCTTATAAGATCATGATACACTCCTATGCCAAAGACATGTATATATGTTTGTGAATATTCCCCTAAGACCTAGTTATTAACTAAGTAGCATAGGCACTGACACGTAACACGACACAACATGCCACAACATGCCAACACGTCATTTCTAAAAAAATAGAAAATTCTAACACGTTGGGACACGTTGTATATTAAATATATATTTCATATATAAATAATAAATTATTATTTTGATGATTATTTCAATCAAATTAATATGATTCAAATTCCCAAATAAATAAATAATAATAAAATCCTCTAATGAATTTACACTAAAAACATTAATCCACCATTTATTAATATCCTTTATTGTTTCAATTTGACAAATTCAACTCAATTAAATCTATAAAACTTGGAAAAGAAAAGAAAAATTACATTCTAGACTTGTGTGTCGAAAGAAAAAAGCAAAAAACTTAAAGATAAATTATGTATCATGGAAAGTGAGAGTCAAAAGAGAAAAGAAGAAAATATTAGATTTTTCTTCTTTCCTAATTTGTTATTTTTATTATTGGTTTTTATTTTTTTCAAATGTATATTTTGACCATTTATTTTTTAAAATTTTTCAAAATTGACCTCGTATGTCGGAATCGTGTGTCGAAAACTCACATATCGAAATTTTGACTCAAGTGTTGAAGAATGTCGAAAAAATTGACTAAGTTTCAAATTTTTTAACACGTGTTGACCAAGTGTCCAAGAGTGTTGGAGAGTGTCAGATACGTGTCAAAGTGTTCGACATGACACGAAGGCTCTCGGAGAGTATCGGTGCTTTCTAGATTATAGATTAGTTCCTATCATTATTCAATCTAATTACGTATTCATGTGCTGTGTGTTAGAAGTCATTGCGTTACCTATTAGGTGAAATTATCTTTGACATTTTTCATAGTTGCTGAGCAAATTTTTGAATCGATGTTTCCTTCGTGCTGTGTTTTTTGTGCTCTCCATTGATCGTGGATGGTGATCATCGACGAGGAAATGGCTTGAAGTCGTTGGCCTGAAAGTTGATCTATAGTAGCGTTTGAAATGGTATGTTCTTCTATGCAATATCTGTGCGTTTCTATAACTCGGTGGAAGTGAATGTTGAGCTGCCGGTGATTGACGTTGGCGAATGAATGTGGTAGCCGATGGTGGTGTTATGGTGATGGACGGTGGTGATTGTGGAGCATAGATTTTTTTTTTGGTAAATGTAAGAATATATTGAGCTTTAACCAACTATACAAAAGATCCAGCGCCAAAAACTTTCACTCATAGTGACAAACAAGTTGAAACAAGTGGAAGGGATCTAAAGTAAAAGAGATAAGCCACTAAGAAGCAGCAAACAAGACACAGGAAACAGCCCAACCAACTAGCACAAAGAGCAACAAAAGAACCGCCACCAACGCAAGGAACAAGCATCAATAGATGGCAACACAATGAAGCCATCAGTCACCACAGAGCAACGAAACAAAGACCGACAACAGTAGCATCCCACTTCAGCCAATCTCCACCCGTAAACGGTCAGCAGTCGCGGTGTCCATTAAAACCAGAGAGACAAAGAGGCGAGCGTAAGAAGAGCAACCACCAAGCATCTTGAAACCAACCAAAGCTACGGCCCAAAGGAAGCACTGGGGTCTCCTGAAGAGAAGATAATCGGGTCGAAATCCCAGCTACGTTGCAGCCTCCTGTTTCTAAAAGTATCGTCTACACTCCTGAAAGTGGTGGCCTTATCTTTGATGACTTTAAAAAGATTGTTCTTCAGTGCCAGGATGGCTAAGTTATGCTCCTTAAAGAGGATGCCATTCCTATGCTTCCAAATAAGATGGCAAAGAGCACCAAAAGAGAAAAAAGCAATGCACTTATAAAACTCTTTGCTCGAAAGAAAGGAAATGGCCCAACTGAGGTTCTCTCCCCACGACCTATTCCGCCACGGAAGGTTGCATCTTGCGGCCCAAAAGAAAGCAATGCCAGCAGTGATGCGACATCCAAAAAATAGATGATCGATAAAATTCGGCACCTCATTGTAAAAAGGACACAATGCGCTATCTATCCTACCATAAGATAATAATAGAGCTTGGGTAGGAAGCTTGCGCTTGGCAATAAGCCATAGGTTTACTTGGTACCTTGGAGTGATCGAGTTATTCCAGATGAACGCATGCTAGAAGACCCGAACCTTCTTCCTCCTAATGTTCTCCCAAGCCGAAGCCACCGTGAAGAGGTTAAAGGAGTTCCCCTTCCAACAGAAATAGTCTGAGTTCTGGGCAAGGATCGGAAGGGGATGCTCCCAAGAATCCAAGACCAACTTAAGGTTTAGGCCAGGGTTAGTGAATAGGTCAGCCATTGTCGCCTGTCTAGAGAGGCTGAAGCTATAAATGGCTGAATCCAAAAAATATAAGTTCAAGAGACCCCTGGGGTGCCAATTATCGAACCAAAGACACACCAAGCGGCCATCCCCAATCTTCCAATAGAAGGAGCTACGAAATTCAGCCCTGAGTTGAAGGATTTTCTTCCAAGCCCACGAGCATAGGGTCAACTTTTTGGCAACCCAGAAGTTCGTCCTTTTTAAAAAGGTTGAGTGAACCCACTTGCACCATAATAACTCCTTGTCCGAAAATAGAAGCCAAATATGCTTTAGCATGGCGGCCTTGTTGCACTCATGAAGCCTTCGGATACCAAGGCCCCCCTCCTTTTTTGGGTGGCAAACATCCTCTCAAGATCCCTTCGCATCCCTCTACCCAAATTCGGGCCTTTCTAGAGAAACCGTCTGAGAATTTATTCAATTTGATTCAACACAGCTATAAGTAAAAAGAAAACACTAGCCCAATATGCTTGGATGGCATAAAGGACTGACCTGATCAATTGCAGGCAGCCGGCAAAGGAAAGGAAACAATGGGTTCAAGATTGTACCTTTGCTGTGATGCGGTTGACTAGAACGCAGCAATCTACCTTGCTAAGCCTAGAAGTGATGATTGTAACCCTAAAGTACCGAATCGGCAGGTTCCCTTCATGAAATCCCAGGGCAAGGAGAATTTGGGTTCTTAAGGCGACCCTCCTGCAAGATAGATCTCACTCTTGTTTCTGTTTGGGTACAAACCAGTCAACTCTGAGAAGATTTGGAAGCTTTCCTTGAAAAGCATGAAGCATAGGTTGTTCATGGCTTAACACTTGAAGAATTGATCGTTGATGGAGGTTGGGTATTATAGTGCATAATGAGAGGAAAAAAAAAACATGAATGCACTTGGTCCACAGGTGAAGAGAAAAAAAAAAAAAGGAAAAAATTTAAAATATAAACAAAGAAAATTTTCAAACAAAGGTCTGAAGTGGAAGTTGTTTTAAATAAGAGCATGAAGTTGCTATATCAATCTTAAAGAATGGCTCAATTTCATCAGCTGGTCAATGACATTTTCACCATTTACTTATTTTTATTTTTTTTTCATTTTTTTTGGTCCTTTTTGCTTATGGCCGATCTCAAGCGATGGCCAGCCACCAGTAGTACTCGAAGAGGGTGGCTGAGGCCACCTTGGAAAGCTAGGAGCAATGGCCAGCCTTGCCTAAGCGACCCTCTTTGACCATAGGTAAGGCTGATCCTTGCCAAATTTGGGCAATGGTCACATCGTCCTCAGCCAACAAGGACTTGGGCAAGGCAACCCTCGCCAACGGTTGGGGAGAACTTTTTATTAACTTCATCAACGGAAAATGATAATGCGGTTTTTTGATATTTTATCTTTCCCAAGTGGCGTTAAGGTTAATTAAAACACTAAAATGGGATCGTTTTGATATGAATCCTAACTTTTACATGCAATATTAATACATTCGATCGAATGGAATTATTTTGTCATATCCAGACTAATACCAATTCAACCCATTTCATGAAACAAACCGTGACCAATTAATCAATCATCAAAACTAGTTGCAAATAACAACTTGTTGTTGAATTGAAACATATAAATGCTAACTAATTTAGCTAACATTAAACTTGGTAAAATGAAATGGTTAGGTAGAAGAACGAGAATTATTTTAGGACATACAATGTATTGCAGTATACGCTTCAATTGGGTTATTCTATTTTACCTCTTAGAAATAAAAGAAATTAAATCAAAATACTTAACATTAATAGTATGGCGATGCATTTATACAAAACTTCTATCTCGGACACATGCAATGGAGCCATAAACAGTTAAGTGAAATCCAAGCTTGTTGCTTGTGACTAGGGGTGGCAAATAGGTGGGTCGGGTTGAAAATGGGTCGACTCATATTTGACCCATTTAACTCGTTTTGATCAATATTCTTATAGTGTAAATCTAGTAACCCATACCCGACACGTACGATTTGACACATATTGCTAAAATTACTTATTGTCAAAATATTTTTATGCAATACAAATTTAATGGAAAAATTTTGTAATTCTTTTTAAAATATTTTTTAAAAAAATCGAATTTTAATTTATATATATATAATTTTTAATTATTTTATTTTTAAAAAATATAATTTTTATAATTTTTATTTTTAAAATATCAATTTTAATTTTAATAATTATTTTCTCTTTTTCTCTCTTTTTTTTTCTTCTTCTTCGGTTAGCCGCCGGCCACGACGACGGCCGGCGATTGGCCACAAGCGAGATCGAGCTCGTCTCTTTTTTTCTTCTTCTTCTTCTTCTTCCGCCGGCCAACGACCACGACAATGGCCAGCGACCGGCCACAGGCGAGATCGAGCTCGATCCGGCGAGGCCAAAGCCCCGCCCAACGCCGGAGAGCTCGAGTCTCGCTAGATCCGGCGAGTCTCGAGCCTTGCCGGCCGTCGGCAAGGTCGAGCCTCGCCGGCGTTGGGAAAGGCTCAATCTCACGATCGATAAGGCCGAGGCCCCACCCGACGTCGGTAAGCTCGAGCCTCGCGAGTCGTCAGCGAGGCCGAGAGATCCGGCAAGGCTCAGTCGTCAACAACCTTCGAGGGAGCGACGGAGGCAAGCCTCAGAGGCGAGCGGCGAAGGTGACTCGAAGGCGAGCCACAGCGGTGAGCAACGGAGGCGACTCAGAGGCGAGCTGCGGCGGCTCGAAGGCGAGTGGCGAAGGTAGAGGTGGCAAGTGGGTAGGTCAGGTCGGGTATGGGTCGAGTCAAAATGGGTTGACCCATATTTGACCCATTTAGGGTGCGTTTGGATTTGGCATTTCCAAGTGACTTTAGGCCTCCAAAGCCCTTTGGGCTAAAAATTGGTGTTTGGCAATTTGTTTTGTAAGGATCCTTGGCTAAAAGTCAGCCTTTTGAAGGCTGAAAGCCCAAGGCAGGGTCCCCCCTTATAAGCTGGCTCTCTCCATTAATGAATTTTGTTCGATTGCCATTGTTGCCCTTATAACTTAACGAAATTCCAAGTTTAACCCTTGAGCAAAAAACCCTAGATCTACTCACTTTTTCCTCTTCCCTTCCTCACGCAGCCGCAAGTTATCGTTTTCTTCTTGTCTCTCAAATCCACGAGCCTGACCCACCTGCAATTCTCATCTTCTTCTTTTCTCTCAAATCTACGAGCACGCACCAAGAATTGTCATCAAACCGAGCTCCCCAATACAACCCGAAAGCCATCTTCTCGTTACTCCTATGGAATACTTCTCTAGTTTCGCTGTGCCTCTGGTTTCATTGTGCCTTTGGTGTCGCTACTCTTCTGGTTTCGTTGCGCCGTGCCTTTGGTGTCGCTGCTCTGTGGAATATGCCTCTGATTTCGCTGCGCCGGGCCTTTGGTGTCGCTGCTCTGTGGAATATGCTTCTGGTTTCACTGCACCGTGCCTTTGGTGTCACTGCTATGTGGAATACGCCTCTGCTTTCGCTGCACTACGCCTTTGGTGTCGCTGCTCTGTGGAATACACCTCTAGTTTCGCTGCACTGTTGCGCCTTTGGTGTCGCTGCTCTATGGAATACGCATCTGGTTTCGCTGCGCTGTGCCTTTAGTGTCGCTGCTTTTATTGCTCGGCTATTTGGTCATCACTTGGTCATCTTCCGTCTTCGCTCATCAGTTCCCAGTGCTCGCCTCTCTCTTGGTGTCTACTTTCTTCGCTGCATCAAGTCGACGTACTTGCTCGTCTCACCCTAAATCCAGGTTCTTTTAATTCGATTCCTTCTTATTATGCTTTTTCAGTTGTGATTGTTAAGTGTGTGGTGATTTCATGAATGATACTTTTGATGCCATGCTTGATGAGTATATATAGCAGAAGAGTTTAATTGAAACTAGTTGGACAGTGCTGGCTATATCTTTGTAGTTGTTTGTTGTTTGTTGTGAGTAGCTATTATGAGTAGCTGTTATGCACAAGTCTATCTCAAAATCAAATTTAGTAATATAGTTATTTTAAATCTCATGATCGTTTATCTTACGGATTATTGAATCGCAATTTTAGTAATGAAGTACAAGGTAAAATTAGAATTAGACCTAAAGTTGAGTGTTTTTTTTTTTCTTTGTTTGAGGAATTAGATCTCTCTTTATAATTAGAACCCATGCTTAGTAGCAAGTGCAAACGAAAAGAAAACCAAAAGAAAAAAAATAAGAACTTATAACACAAGAAAATAACCCCAACCCACTTATTGGACGATCCTGAAAAAGAAAAAAAAAACACGAAATTGGTTATCAACATTATAAAAATAACCTCCCTTTCAAACTACCCCAAAACATGTGTATACCAGAGATATCATGAGTATGTGATAGATACATCAACTCAGCTAAAATAACAACGTTTTGCTTCAATTATAATGGATGTTTTGCTCCAGTTTCTTCCAAAATCCATTATTTGAAATTATAACAGACAAACTTGAAACATTAGTGGTAAGAATTTGATCTTTGGACCAAAAACAAGTGATTTAATTTGTGGCCAAGTTCAGTTCTGGCCATGGCTCAAAAGAAGCACTTGCACAATGCTCAAGTCAAGGCTTCATCCTAATATCAAATATGGGGTTGACTGCAAAGAGAGAGATCACATAGACATGGAAACAGAGCACACGAAGTAAATATCCCCTTTTAAGCTTTTTGCTCTCAACCCCTTTCACCATTTAGTGAAAAATCCCCCAAAAGCCTAAAGAAAAAGAAACAAGAAACAGAAAGATAAGCTCATCTTTTCCTCTTTGTTCTCAGTTCTCACTCTCTCTGCCACTACCTCTCTCTATCTCCTTGGCTTCTTTGTGCTAGGGTGTTTGAAGGACACACACACACACATCAAAGGCGTTGTCCCCCAAGCTTATGCAAGGACCAATCTTGAAATGGTCTAGCATGTGCCATTAATAGTTCTCTCACTGTCACAACAGCATTTTACAAGCTGAACAATCGTATGTGGTCTTCTTTAGATTTCACACAATTTAACAAAAAAGACAGCCAGTTTCTTCAAGTTACTTGATCATTCATTTTTAACAGAAATATTCATGTGTCTTAGTGTCCGGTTTTGTTTTGCTATATCACCACTTTGATTGGAATATAAAGCCCAAACAATGGATGGCAATAGATATCTTATACTCTCTTTTTCTTTGACAAATAAGATAGCAGTCTTTGGCATTTTAAATCTACTCACCTTTTATTGTGTTACTCTAGCAATCATTTTCTTTAAATTCATTTAGCAGACTGAATAACCATTACACCAGCAATAGATTTACCTTCTCTTCCCTCTCTTTTTCCTATAAGGTGCATTTTCTATGGCTATATCGTTCATTGATTACATCAAATACAAGCCAGAAAATCATTATTTGCGAAGAAAACATAAAGGACAATGCCAATTGAACTAAAAGAAGAGGTCGTTGACCAAGCACCTCAGAAATATAGTGTAAGCTTGAAGAGCTACCTGTTCAGAATGTACTTTAAGCACAAATGCATATTAAATATCTAGGCTTATGCTGAGAGACACAACAAACATCATGGCCAAATTCTGTATTTTTTTGTGCTATGCATAGTTCTATCTATATACATACGTGTTCATTCATCTATAAGGAATTGGATTGTAGTTAATCTCATTTGTTTTCATTTTTCAAATGTGTTCGTGTTTATTTTATTAGAAGATGGCGAGTTCATCAAAAGAAAAGCCATATTGGAGCCCGGAAGATGTAGAAACATTTTGTCGATTGTGCATTGAACAAATTGAAAAAGGCAATCGCCCTGCGAGCAACAAAGAGACGGATGGACAGCTATAATTACCAAGTTTGAGGAGCTAAGAGGCAAAAAATACGATAAAAATCAAATGAAGAGTAAGTGGTATAATCTAAAGGAAGAATGGAAAAGATGGAAGCAATTTGTTCAAAAGGAAACAGGACTAGGATGGGATCCAAGGAAGAAAACCATTGGTGCGAGTGATGAATGGTGGGAGAGAAAGATTCAGGTGTTTATCTTTTTTTTTTGCCACATTTTTTTTGTAAGTTCATCTTTTGTGATATAACTCATGAAAATATCTTATTATAACAGGCCAATCCTAAGCATAAAGTCTTTCGAACGAAAGGCATACATCCGGATATGGAAGTTTTGTTGGACAGAATGTTCCAGGGTACGGTTGCCACTGGAAGTGTTACCTGGAATCCTGCACAAGATTTATGCAATACTGAGAATCTTGAGGCCACACAAGCTGATATTGGTGATTGTGCAGGATTTACTAATGATACTTTAGTGTGTGATGTAGGTGAAACAAATGCCCAATCAAGTCAAAATAAGAGCAATAAAAGAACGGTACAAAGTTCCATGAAGGAAGCTCGAGGAAAGAGAGCGAAAAAATTGATCGGACTTACTAAGTTAGCATCGCAAATCGACAG
Source organism: Eucalyptus erythrocorys (assembly GCA_014182555.1). Lineage (NCBI taxonomy): Eukaryota > Viridiplantae > Streptophyta > Magnoliopsida > Myrtales > Myrtaceae > Eucalyptus > Eucalyptus erythrocorys. The sequence goes on along the minus strand of CM024607.1, from coordinate 35,141,668 downwards.
ACTTTGTTCAGCAGTTGAAAGTAGGAGCAATACAACATCGGTTGCAAGGGAATTTGACCCTTACAAAGAAATTATGCAAACATTGAAAGCCATTCCTGAGATTAAGGAAGACAGAAAATTGTTCTTCTTTGCACTCTCTCATCTTTCTGAAAAGAAAGACAATAGGCAAATTTTTATGAATTTGAATGGAGATGAAGAGAGAGTCGAGTGGCTGAAGTATAAGTTGGAGGAGTATAATAGTCGTCATTAGGATGCTAGTTACCTGTTTGAGCTTTTCATATTAATCTATGTAGTAATGTGAAACTTAATTTAGATTGGTGATTTGCACTACTTGTGAACTCTGTTTTTAATTATGTTTTTGAGACTTGTGTTTTTAATTTGTGTTCTTTTGATTGGATGGAATTTGCATATATATTATGGATAATAACTGTTTCATTGATGGATAATTACCCATCACTTTTCTTATTGTTTTGTTACTTTAAACAGATATGGATGACTCTCCTGAAAGAGAAATTCATGAAAAAGAGGACGAGGAATATTGGCAACTTGTGGAAATTACTCAAGCTGCAATCGCTTATCAGGCAATATATAGTAACAAAAATCTTATAGGACATCATCATATACAAGAAATGCATGGGTAGGAGAGTTGATGGATGAAGATGCTAATCCAATAAGGTGCTATCAAATGTTTATAATGGATAAGATTGTATTTAATAATTTAATGCATGATTTAGTAACATGTTATGGTCTTGAAGGAACTAGAAATATTGATGTTACAGAAATGCTTGGAATATTTCTTCATATTTTAGGACATGATATAGGTAATAGGTTGATACAAGAGCGCTTTCAACGTTCTGGGGAAACCGTAAGTAGGTACTTTAGCTTAGTATTAGATAAAGTATGTGAAATGGGAAAAGATTTGATCCAACCAGCTGATTGGCAATTTAGGGATGTTCCAGAGAAGATAAAAAATAATCGAAGATTTTTTCCATATTTTAAGGTATGTTTTGATTATACAATAGGAAGAAGGCATATGTTTTGATTATACAATAGGAAGAAGGAATTAAAAGCAAATTTTGATTATACAATAATATTTGCAATTTTTTTTTTTTTTTTTTTTTTTTTAGGATTGTATTGAAGTTATTGATGGCACTCATATCCCCGCAGTTATACCTGTAAAAGATCAAATTCGTTTTATTGGTCGAAAAGGTACATCGACTCACAATATCTTAGCACTGTGTAATTTTAATATGGAATTCACTTATATTTGGGCTGGTTGGGAGGGCCAAGCCCATGATACTCGTATTTTTTATGAAGCTTTAGGAAAACGTGATGTGCAATTTCCTCATCCTCCTCTAGGTTTGTTAATTAATGGTTTTTGTACATTAATATATCTTAATGTGGTCTATGTTGATTAAATTTATATTATATTTGTGCAGGTAAATATTATTTAGTAGATGTTGGATATCCAAATCCAATAGGTTATTTGGGACCGTACAAAGAAGTTAGATATCATTTGCCAGAATTTCAACAAGGTCCTGCCCGTACAGGCTATCAAGAGGTATTCAATCGTGCTCATTCCTCGCTGCGATCAGAAATTGAGCGAGTTTTTGGTGTCTTGAAGAAGAAGTGAAAGATTCTAAAGCATATGCCAAGTTTTCCATTTGAAAAGCAAGTAAAAATTGTTATAGCAACAATGGCTTTGCATAGTTTTATACGATGAAACGCCGCCAATGATAGACATTTTGCAAGAGTAGATTTGGATCCAAATTATAGATATTCAATTGACCTTGATCACACAAATGAGGGGACCAGTACTTCAAATGACAATTTATCTTTTGACATGGCGTGTTTACGTTATCAAATAGCAATGAGTTTAGTAAATACTTAAGGATGTTTGTAATTTTCACTAAAAACATATTTCTTTCTTCAATGCATATGTAATCATGTTTATTGTAATGAAATTACTCTTTCTTTTTAATTGAGAAAAAGTCCACTTTGATGTATTTCTTAACTTATGAATTTGTTAATATATATCTTTTATATATACATCTCAGTGTAAAAATATATATATAAAAATCATTGAATTTGTTAATATATCTCTTTTATATATACATCTTAGTGCAAATATATATATATATATATATATATATATATATATATAAAGTCATTAAATTTGTTAATATATCTTTTTTATATATACATCTCAGTGCAAATATATATTAAAAAAAGTCATTATTTTTGTTAATATATCTCTTTTATATATACATTTCAGTGCAAATATATATATATATATATATATATATATATATATAAAGTCATTATTTTTGTTTTCAATTTTAAAAATTAAAAATTAAAAACTTAAATTGGTCGCTCTAAAAGACTTCCCAAATATGTGTTTACCAAACAAAGATTTCCCCAAAGTTGCTTCTCAAGGCGCTTTTCAATTATAGTTTACCAAACAGTTTTGCATTTCATTAAAACCCTTTAGATCAAAGGCCTTTGCATTTCCTTAAAGACTTTTCCCAAAAGCTTTCCCAAACGCACCTTTAACCTGTTTTGACCTATATTATTGTAGTGTAAATTTAGTAACCCATATCACCCGACCTGTATTACTGAAATCTATTTATTTTTAAAACATTTTTATGTAATACAAACTTTTTAACAATTTTTATGTAATACAAATTTAATGGCAAATTTTTATAATTCTTTTTAAAATATTTAAAAAAAAATCGAATTTTTAATTTTTAATTTTTAAAAATGTAATTTTTATTTTTAAAATATAATTTTTTATTTTTTAATAATTATTTTTCTTTTTCTTTTCTTTTTTTTTTTCCTTCTCCTTCGACCCTTCTGCCGGCCATGACGACGGCCGGCGACCGCCACAAGCGAGATCGAGCTTGCCGACATCGGGTGAGGCTCGATCTCGCCGATCCGGCGAGGCAGAGGCTCCACCCAACGCCGGTGAGCTCGAGCCTCATCGGTCGTCGGCGAGGTTGAGGCCCCGCCCGATGCCGGCGAGGCTCGATCTCGCCGACCTAGCGAGGCCGAGGCCCCACCCGACGTCGACGAGCTCAAGCCTCACCGGTCGTTGGCGAGGTTGAGATCCCACCCGACGCCTCCAGTGAGCTCGAGCCTCATCGGTCGTCGGCGAGTCAAGCCTCGCCGGAGCGAGGCCTCGCCTCGCCGATCGGCAAGGGCATCGGCGGCGCCGCAAGAAATGAAGGAAAAGAAAGAAAAAAGAAAACAAAAAAAAAATAAAATCTGAAAATTAATTATAATTTCTATTTTTATTAAAAAACATTTTTATAAATTTAAAAAATGCCAAAGTTTTAAACTTTAAAATGGGCTTCCTTATAACCCATTTAGATTATTTTTTTTTTTTTGTGTTTTACATTCACTGATCTATTTCTGACCCATATTCAATCTTCATTTGACCCATTTCTGACTCATATTTAATCTACACTTGACCCATTTTTGACCCATATTTAATCTTCACTTAACCCATTTCTGACCCATATTCAATCTACACTCGACCTATTTTTGATCTATATTCAATTTTCACTTGATCAATTTTTGACCCATATAATTAAAAATGGGTGATAATATGGGTCTTTGACCTATATTGCCAGCTCTAGGCGAAGGTGAAGGTTGAAGTGCTTTTTTAGGTTTTAAAAATGGGTTGAAAATGGATCAGAACGTGTGACCCATTTTTGACCCATATAAAATTGAACTTAAAATGGGTCGAATGTGGGTTATGGCCATTACAACTTCATAACCCACATTCGACCCATTTGTGAAAAGTATGGGTGCAAAATGGGTCATGATCCATGATCCATTTTGCCACCTCTATCTATGACCATTGGCCATTGCCAACGCTATCCCATTGCTAGTCTCCTAGTCTAGGTGAGGTTCACTCTTGCCCTGGTTGCCAACAACCCTGCCGACCATGGCCAATGCCCCACCGGCAATGGGGTGGTGGCCATTGGCGGGAGTATCTACCATTGTGGACCACACGACGATATTCCGTTTTCATTGGATCCACCATCGTGGGCCTAACAAGAGCCCACAACAACAACACTAAGCCCAATATATCTAAAAGCCCAAATCCATTTCCTTCTCTCTCTCTCGCTCGCCGGCTCTCGCTCTGCATCCGCAGCCGAGCCTCGCTTCTCTCTCTACAGAGCACAGTCCAACGCCCTCCTCTCTCTCTCTCTCTCTCTCTCCTCTCCGATCGGAATGGCCACCTTAGCTCGCATTTCCAGACGAGCACTAGCCACCGCGGTCTCCAACCACGGCCACCGCGCCCTCCGCCGCCGCGCCTTCTCCGCCGAGGCGGCGGCGGCGGGGGCGGCGACGAAGACGATCGCGCCGTCGCCGGATCGGGTGAAATGGGACTACCGAGGCCAGAGGAAGATCATCCCGCTGGGGCAGTGGCTCCCCAAGGTCGCCGTCGACGCCTACGTGGCCCCGAACGTCGTCCTCGCCGGTCAGGTCACGGTCGGCGACGGGGCGTCCGTCTGGAGCGGGTCGGTCCTCCGGGGCGACCTCAACAAGATCACCGTCGGGTTCTGCTCCAATGTCCAGGAGAGATGCGTCGTTCACGCCGCCTGGTCTTCTCCAACAGGTTAGGGTATTGCTCTTTTGAGGACCTGTGAAGAGCGTTGATTGTGATTTTTGGGCGTTAGGGTTCTGGAATCGGTGTCATCTCTCCTTAATTTTCCAGCAAGTTATTTTCTTTATTGCTCCACTTGCTTGATTTCGCCTGGAAGAATGTGTGCGGAGAAATGTTCTTTAAGAAGTGCTTTAGGAAGTCATTAGCTATTGAAGTGGGAAATTGCTTGTCGAGGATGCTAAGGGGCTGCGGAGTTTGTTAGTATCCGCAGCTGAATTTTTTCTACTTATGGAGGATTATGATATTACTGGGGAGGCAACTGTCGCAAGTTGATTACTTTGTGATTTAGAGCTCACTAGGTGTGAATGTCTGTTTCTTTGAGGTGGGCATGTAACATCTTAAATTATGCTGAAGTTAGATTGATCGATAGCAAAAGCTTGTATTAATGTCGGGCTAATTTGCCAGTTGATCCTGTAGGGAATTGTAATTGATGTGCTCGAATTTGGAGGTCAATGGGTTACTAATCTTAATTTGTTAATTTCTGCACTGTCTGAATTTGTTGGCCTTCAATGATCTTTTTGGTTTATCATAGCATTTGATCAGGACTGTGCAGCGTCATTAATTGCGTTGTTTAGATGCTGAAAGGAAATGCTTCATGAAACCATGTCATTGTTTCTTCTTTTTTCTATTTATCCCTTTGATTTTTATTTTTGCTGAATTGTTCTTTAGCAGATCGTAACTATACTGAGACAACTATTGTGTAGTGTGAACTTTGAGGTTCAAACAATGAACTGGGTATTAATATAACAATTTGGTGATCATTGGGATTATTTCCCCACGGAAAATTGTTCATTGCATTTGATATATTATGTGGTGTATATTTTGAAGAGGGAGAGAGACGAGGTCCATCATGTTCTTGCATTCCAATCAATTTTTCTTTTTCTGGGAAAGCAAAAAGAAGCTAAAAGAAATGGAAGCTGAGGGTTTGGTGTAAGTTAATCGGGGCAGAGCAGAGTGAAATCAGTGGCTCTGAAACACCTGTGGGTTTTCTACAGGGTGCCCGCAACTCCAAGCCCTCCACATAAAAAATTGATGGCATCATAGTACGGGTTTTGTGCTTAATCAATGATGTTGCTGGAAAATGGAGCCTTTTCAGGATCCTCTGAAAGCTTCACTTTGCTCTCCTCTCATTGTTCTTCTCTTCACAAACCTGCCTCCAAATGCCATTACATTTCTGATTCCTGTTAAAAAAAAATTTCCTGCCTATCTGTCTGTGTGTTGTTTCATTCACTAATAGTTCATATATCTTTTTAAAAGATATATTATAAGGTCAAAATTCTTGCGAATAAATTTAGCAGGCTTGCGGTTTCAAACGCTTCAGTTTTATTTCTTCCCCAGTGGAAAAGTCTCCATGGTGGAGAGTTATGTTTTGTCTATTTGTTCGAGTTGTTAATCTAATCAATTTTCTTGTTTGCCTTGCAGTAGACTCTAAGGTATATGGACTGATAAGTTCCGAACATATTTATACTGAGCAGTATTTTTATGAGTCTTGATTCTTGATTGACACACCATCCCTTTTCTGTTCCCATTCTTATTCTTCATTTGCATGCTTTAGACTTTCTTATTAGTCAAGCTTTTAAGTTAGAGCTTGTTTCAATTAGATAAAAAAGTTAGAGCTTGTTGCTGAGATGAGCTCAGTTTTTAATGCTTCTGTTCAAAAAACGAATAAGAGATGAAAGGTAATTAAGATATGATGTTTTGTTGAAGGATAAGAATCTTGTAGAAAAGATTGTTGTCAATGTACACAAACAAAATGTAGTTTTGGCTCTACTATGCACCTACCAGCAGTTGTCTACTATATTAAAACTTAGTGATAATTCTGAAGGACTGCAGAATTCTCCTCCTTTGTGTTTTGTGCTATCAATTTATGTAACCAGCAACTTCTCTCATTTCTGCCAGGTTTGCCAGCAGAGACAACTATTGAGAGGTTTGTGACCATTGGTGCATACAGCCTCTTGCGGTCATGCACAATTGAGCCTGAGTGCATTATTGGTCAGCACTCCATTCTTATGGAAGGTTCCTTGGTGGAGACCCACTCAATTCTTGAAGCTGGGTCGGTGGTCCCCCCAGGAAGGAGAATTCCAACTGGTGAACTTTGGGCTGGAAATCCTGCAAGGTTTGTCAGGACACTCACTCATGAAGAGACGTTAGAAATCCCTAAACTTGCCGTTGCAATAAACGATCTGAGTAACAGCCACTCCTCAGAGTTTCTCCCTTATTCAACTGTGTATTTGGAGGTTGAGAAGTTCAAGAAATCCTTGGGGATTTCCATATAATAGCCACCGTTAACTTTGACTCGAGTTTTATGTTGGGCATCCCATTCAAGGAAATAAGCTGCTCTAAGACATGTAAAGCTTGCCTTTCGAGCTCCATGCAAATTTTTGTTGGCTTGTCACTGCTTCACAAGATTGTTTGCAAACTCGGTCACTTGATGAGAGACTGCATGTGTTTTTCGGGACTTCAAGTTTGTATGGGTTCACCCCTTTCTTCCTGGTATGTAGACCAAGAATTTTTGCATTTGTCAGTTGAAATCTAGTATTGAATGGCTCTTCTGCACCTTACAAAGCAGACTTCGACCTCACGAATCTCTCTGTTATAAATTATCATCCGTGACTGCTCCTGAAAGGTCACAGCTCAGAACATACTTGTTCGGACCATGGAAGGTTGGTTGGTGAAGATTCCTGATGCTAAAGCTAACTCTATTATTGCATTGGATTGTGGCGGCCAATCAAGTTTCAGCTAACCCATTAGATTAGATTAGATTAGATTAAGATTAGATTAGATGTATTGATATTTCGTGGAGGGCCTTCCACAATTACCTGGTCGGTACGTGCTCCCCAGTGGTTGTACCCAATCGGAACTGCCTTTTCCGTAAGGAGCGAGAGCCATTCGGATTCCACTACGAACGAATGCTGTCTCCTACTTCTCCCAGAACTCTTCGTGATTCGAGTCTTGACTTGTGAGTGGCTACGGCAGAGAGAGGAAGGAAGCTAAATAAGAAAATACAATGATGGAAGGATCACAGGAGTTTTGCAGATCTTTTGGGGGCAAATAAGAAAATACAATGATGGAAAGATTACAGGAGTTTTGCAGATTTTTTGGGGGCAAATTGGCGAGACCCGAGGTGCATCATTTTCTCACGCCAATTTGGGAGCAAATCTCCATCGTCCTATTTCCTTTTGGTTGGACAGAGTCCTATGAGCTGACTCCCTTTTCCTGCCAAGGTGGGCGAAAGCGACCGCCAGGGTGGAAATAGATTAATTAAATCCCGTCTTCTTGTGGAAAGTCTTCGGGCATCTAAATTTGCGAATCGAAATTTCGGTACCGGCAGAATTTTGTTTTATGGGGTTACTTGCAAACTTTCGATTTCTTTCTCTTGACGTGATCGATCTCCTTCACTTTCCAACAACTCTCCTTGGCACGCTCCTGAAATGCGATCCAACCTTTAGTGATTATCGGCGGGGCACATTGCGAACTTAATAATAGCCGGTCCTCGTCAGAAAAAAGAAAATGAAAAAAAAAAAAAGAGGCCTGAAAGCTAGATCATAACCATCATCTCAAGCTTACGAGTGGATTTAGTAATTTGATTCAAGTAGGCTCCAAATATACTTGAGCTCCCAATGTGATTGTCCGGTCGACAATGTAAAAGAGAATGTCCATGTAGGCACGCGGCGCCGCGTGATTTATTACGTGAGACACATCGAACTGGTCGGTCGGCGCGATTCAATAACCGCTTACATCTATGATGAGCTGATGGTCCTCGTCCTACCACGTGAAATGCGTTGGGGGAAAAAGATCGGACCTTGAGTGGCCGGGGAGGGATTAATTCGTCAAAATAATTTTGTGGGCGCGAGAATGATAATGAAGATTTGGTGAAGGAACCTTTTTTTTGTGCGAGCTTGTTGCCCCACCTTATCGACCCCTGAGAGGAGTTCCCCAGGAGCTAATTATGGAAATTATTTTAATCCTCCTTTTCTTTGCTGAGGTCTTCCCAATGAATCAAGCAACGATTTTGACGTCCCAACCATTCACAGTTCGTGCAGGCCGGAGGAGGAAGGGAAGGGGGGGCCTTCTCTCTTATATAAACCGTCCTCGCTTTCTGTTGTAGACATATTTATTATATCTATACACCTCAACTTTATCGATAAAACTGTGGCCATCAGAGATTGTCGAAGAGGCTCGCGGCGAGCCCCATGTTCGGTGCATCGATCCGATCCTGGCGGTGCAGGTAAGTCGAGGTTCGTGACGATGTTGGAATGGCTCAATCATATCAAATCTCCCAAGTGTCGAAATGGGTCCTTTAATCTGATTGAGCCGTGCCAATATCTTCACTTATTTTGCTTCTTTTTCTGATACCATCCGCCATCACGCTTGTCATGCATACCTTTGTCAAGCATGCTTGTTTTTCCTTTCTTCTTTCATTTTGCTAAGGCTGAGGATGATTCCCAGTGATTTCTCTGGTTCCTGTTATCGAGTTTGTTCCTACTGCAGTGTTCATAATGCGGAACCGTTCATGTAAATTACAGTAGAACAATTTGCTCAATCATGAAGCTATCTGGCCTTATGAAACCGTAGCCATGTAGTTTTAGATATCGCCGGTTGTGAGATTGGCAACATTGACTTTAGGTGGGTCGACAATCAATGATCGCTTGTAGAGGGAGAATGCTAAATCCCCTAGTACCATGCTTAATCTAAGTACAGCATCTGTAAAGCGTGCATAGCTAAAAACATTATCGGAGGAAGGCAGATTTCAGCTCACAGAGCTTCGAGATAATGATACAAATAGGTTCGGGGAAGCAACTGGATGAGTGATTCTTTCTATCTTTTCCTTTACATAGCAGATTCTGACATTTTAAGAGTTAGCAGTGGGAACCCATCTCAGCTCTCTTCCCAGAAAAGCCAAAACTACAAGTAACGATGAGAGGTCAATTATGAAGACGAAAATCGTGTGATCATGAAAGATTGAATGCTTAGAAGATTCTACAGGAAAACGAGTATAAGGAACACATATGGATTGAAGGTCAAAGGGCTAACCTGAATGCACCAGACCGACTAAATGTAGGAGGAATCATTGTGTTATTGCAATATAGAGGTATAACAACATTTAGAGTTTGTTGTTTCCTCTCATTTTAACTAATGAGTCGCTGCTTAGGATGAATAGCCCATAATGCCGTACTTATCTTTCTTTAGTATCAGTTAAATCATATCCAAGTGATAAAGCATTTGAGATATGGATTAACCGGGTAAACAAACAAGACTCCAAATGGGAGTCCTTTTGACTTTGCCCAAGTATAACATGTATCGTCCTTGATGGAGAAAGAGCGCAATCACCAAATCATAACGGGAGGGCGATGTAGTTAATACTCTGAATTAGAAGAGTTCACCAAAACACAGTTTACATACGAGAAAGAATACCACGATAATCTCTACATGAGAATGAATATGCAGTAATTATGCATCAGGAAATTCGGGAGTGAGCTTATAGCTTACTAGTCCCAGTGAAAGGGAATTACTTGAGAGGCTCCATTCCTTTGCCGTCCTTCAGATCCTAAGTGGAACAATCCCTGGGAATTGGTATTCCTTCCGCTGCCACTGGAAATGCGAACAGAATCCAAGGGCTCTAAGCTGTGATTACCACGGTGGGAGTTTTGGTGCGCCAGATGGCTGAAATTAGTTCCTGAAGTCTGCATCTGTGGTGATGACAGAAGAGAGAGAGCACAGTCCGATTCGCTGACTAGCCGGTCATAGAACATATTGCGGCCAAGCCCACCACTATCAGACGAAACAATTGTCCTAGGGAGCGGCTGACATACAGAAGATTCGGCAGACATTTGGCTGCTCAACACGGGATTATTCCCTTGCAAGAATTTAATTTGTTTGCCTCCCCCATATATGCTAGAGGATGACCCATATGGGTGTTGGTGGTGGGCATATAGAGCAGCTTCCGTTTCAGGATTGACAACTCCGGCCCATGTGGGGTTGCCAACAGCAGTAGTGGGATATACCTGTGAGTTAGATAGCGGTAATAATTGGGGACCTGAAAAAGATTGAATGAAGAGTCAAAGAAGCATAATAACCGACACAAATAGTCATGCTAGTATGAGGAGTCATTTACAGACTTCTCCTGCACTTATAAAGTGATCAATAGGACCAATCTGTCTGCTCATGGTAAGGTATCATTGGCACATGGAAATTTGTAATAGAGAAGCCAGACCATCTAAGCAAGAGGCTAAAATTGCCAAGAATTGAAGATCTAGAATTAAGTTATTTCTGTTGGAATGTATGAGTATTCAACCAGCCATCATATAACAGATGAAAGGAGACATCAGGAATACTCAATTAGTCACTGGTCCTATTAACTAGGCTCATTCCTACACAAGCTCATCCCTACGCAAATTGAGCTCCCTCAGAACCACCATTCTTAACATGATCGAACACAGAGCATTCCCAAGTTCTTCTGACGGGATATCTCCTGTGGGCAGGACTAATAGGGGGAAACATACAGGTAAACAATAAAGTAGAAAGAGATGGTCATTCCACTCCAGAAAATAAATCCCCTTGCAGATGCAATTTCTGCATGTATGGATCTTATGCCAGCTCTAATCAGAACTGAATATTTATGAAATTGCCCTAGAGCCTGCCACGTGCTGCTATTACACATGTACATTGGAGCTAAGAAAAATTACTACAAGCGGATCCTCACCTCGAAAACTGGATAAGATGTCTGCTGACCGATCCGGCTGAGGTTTTCTTCGCCTTCTGTTATGTCCATCAAGGCGCTTCCTGCAACTCCTTTTGCCCTCATCAAATTCCTCCAGTGAATGGAACCTACAAGACCAGATATTGTTTAAAACATAATATTAGCCATTGTCGACTCCAGTTCCTGTTGTTAGGAGCAGTTTCCATTTAAACAATCCACTTCAGACCGTGAGTATTATTAACAATGACGAAGCAAAACGGTGGGTTTGAAGAATACGTTGAAGCATTGGTAACGATTTGAGACAATCAAAAAGCATGGTCAGTACCTGCTGCATTGCTGACAAAACCTTTGCTTTCTACCATTAATCGTCACCTCGGGAGTCTTGGAGTGAACTTCGCAGACCTTGTGGCGCCTATGGTACTCTCTACAGTTACTAAGGTCCGCATTGCAACCGTCAACAAGGCAATGTACTGCCTGACCCCCATTGCTCGCCGATCGAGCCCTCTTCGACGACCCTGATGGAGATGACGCCATCTTTGAGACACCAGAGTCCTTCCACATATTTACCGGTTCGTTCACTGTGTTACTCATTTGACCCAGCTTCAAATCAACCGAAAATTCTCCTTTTGCACTAGGAATCCCATAGCTATTCGGCCCATCAGCTCCATGGCTGCCTGGCAGGGTTTCTTGGCCAAATTCAGTCAAATCCCAAGGAGCTTTCAGATTCCAATCCATTAAGCCTTCCACCACTTCAATTAAATGAGATTGTAGGCAAAGCGACTCAGAGACCTTGCCTCACCCAGGACGACCGAGCTTTTCTCCTTTTGCAAGATTGAATTTTTTTTTCCCTCAACTGCATCAAACAGGGAGCAAAAAACTAAACAAAACAGTATCATCTAGCCAAATCAAGAACTCGAGATTTTCGTCTTTCTAAATTGCTGACGAACATAAAGCAGAAAAATTTCCAGTCGGCTGCTGGGGCAAGGAAAAATCTTTCGTGAGCTAGAAAGGAGACCTTATAGAAAGAGTTGCACAATGGGCAGCTCAAGATGGAGTAATCATTACCTCCAGTAGCTCTTTGTGATGTCTAAGTTCATGGAAAGCGTAAAAGAAAAAAGGACATCACAAGAACCGTTGGCAATTACTACAGGTCTACAAGTACAGTACGATAATGCTGCAGAAACGTTTCCCGGGACAATCGGAAGATCAGAGGAGAACGTACTAGGAAGAGATCAACGAACACATTTAAAAAGAAAAAGACTTTCCAGGAAGAAGAAAGCAAGTAAATTTAACAAATCAACCTTGACTAAAAAGTCCATGAACTACAAGGGCGAGGAGTGCAAAAGAGTAGAGTAGTTGCGCACAGGAAGTCCAGTCCAGGATTAGAAAAGAAAGAGACCGAGCCCTTCTCTCTAACCATCCATTCCCGGCATAGATTCCACAAAGACCAGCAAAATAAAGAATCAACCCGGAAAAGAAAGTAAAAACCCAACCCAAGAAAACCCAAGCGTGGAAAAAGGTGAAAAAAAGAAAACAGGGGAAAAAACAGGAGCTTTTTAAGGAAGAGTCACACCCACCCACCTGTTTGCTGCTAACAGAAACCCATCCCAGCCCTCCACTTGAAGGGTTGCTCTTGGTTGCGCAGAAAGAGAAAGGGGGGATGATGGGAGTGAGTTGTCTTGAGTGATGTGGAGAGAAATCATTGAAGGAGAAGTTGGAGGAGCCAAAAAGGAGGGGGCAGGGGGTCAGGGGGCAGGCCGCTTGATTTGGCTCTCCCTAGTCCACTTCAGTTGTTATTATATTATCATCTCGCATTCCATATGTAGGGTTTTTTTGGTGCTCGGAAATGTGGCTCTTTTGCCTGGCGGGCTAATGAAAGCGGAGCGGAAGGGGACAAAACCCCACTGTTTTGTACCCTCTCCCCCCAACGTTCTCTTAAAGAGAGAGGCCAACAGTGAGAGAGGAAAGAGATGGCAAAGAGCCAAAAGAGAAAAAAGGAAGTGGGGGGGGAAGAAGGGAAAAGAGGGAAACAAAAGGTGTGCAGAGGATGATGGACGATGGGTTGTGACAAAGCATGTGGCGGTGGCGCTGTGTTTCACATTTTATGGCATGTCTTCCTTTCGGTGTTCCTTTGCTCCAGTCCCTTTCATCCGCTCCCAACTCATGCGCGTGAGTCCGATACATCACAAGTTTGGATTTTGATGAAATCCGTAATAGGACCGGCAAAATCTAAATTGCAAGGATCCACTGAACATTGTGTTGAGGGACCGGGCACTCTAATTTTGGGTTTTAACCTTACTTGCAACCCTTTACGTGACTGTCCATTTCTTTGCTTTTTCCTCGCCAGTTTGGTCCTAGTTAAAGATGCTCGAACCATACCCGTGACATAAGAAAGAAGCACTTTCATGTGTTTGGGATTGCCGTGAGTGCCTTAATTTCAGATTCATTCCCAAACAATCCATTTCATCAGGAGAATCACCAATTCCTTCCCGATTTAGCTATGTAGAATGATTGTTTTTGTTGCTTCGCCGAGTTTAGGGCCTTCCTCTTTCCTATTTCAGTATCGTTCCCTTGTTTTTTTCTACTTTTTTCACAAATTAAGTATACGCCGGCCGGAAAGTAGATGTACGGTGCGATCAATTTTGGTAATACGATGTTGGTAATTTGATCTACTCTGTATCAATTTGTGCCCTACGCGAAATAATTCACCACAGTTTATATAAACATCAGTCGCTTTGGAGTTAGTTCCATGGTTGGCCAAGGGAAAGAATGTCTTTGCTCTTGCTTAACCTTTTTCACCCATAAATTCAGTACCTAAGGGTGAGTAGGCTGGTTGGTTAGTGGTCCCCCACGGCCTACGGTTGCTTAATGCAAAACCAGACATTCTCATTTTCCTGGCAAATCTCACTTTAATATATTAATTTTTTCTCTTTCTATTATAAGTATGCTTCCAAAGTAATCAAACCGGATCATCAAAAAGTGCGTTTCTGAGTTTAAGCACGCTTGCATTTTTAATGAAGACGAGAGACCCCAGGCCCATCCTACCATGTCACAGTCTTCTCTGTTCATCAAAGCATGGTAATTAAATTAATCAACATAAATTATAACTAAGAGGGGATGAGATGATAAAGTTAATCTCGCCGAACTATCAGTAACCCACGTTTGGTGACTACTTAGCTTGGATCTTTAGAGGAGTGATTCATATAAACGGGATGTTCTTATTAATGTCACCGATAGAGTCGATTAAAAGGATGTAAAGATTATGTTGCTCTAATTGATTTCTTATCACATTCACTACGTGTTTTTTCCTTTATGCAGTTCACGAGGCACGATTAATTTGTGTAGTACGATAATAGCATATGGGGAGCGAGCAAGATACCATTTTTTTTTTTTTAACTTCGCTTGCAATGTGTTTGGAAAAAGAATTAAAATCTTAGGGAAAAAAGGAGCTCGTCATAATTTTACAAGTAGGGGAACGTCTTATGGTAATTGTCACTTATTGCCGTGCGAGAGCTAAAGAAATTACTAAGATAATCAAGAACACAGGCCCTCCTCTTACGTAATTGCAACGCTGGAAAAATCGAATCAACTGATTCTACTGCATGTCTCTACAAATCAATTTTTTAGCTCGGTCCAACTTGATCAAGTCGAGCATTCAGAAATCTAGCGCAATCTTTGAGACTATGATGCGGTGTGGCAGCACTGCATATATTTAGGTCTCACATGAGTGGAATTCATGTCACATTAATGGTGTGTTTATTTCACGAAAAACGAAATGTTTTTGGAAAATATTTTTCGAGAAATCATTTTTCAGGAAAATGATTAGTTTTCCTTTATTTGATAATACGTAACTGAAAGTATTTTTTGGTATTTTGATTGCATTTGAAAAATGATTGAATGACATTTGACCTAACAATTGATAATAGTGTGCATTTCACTTCCAAATTAATTTATTGAGTCCATATTACTTAATAAATAGATTTTTTTAATCAGTTTAGTAAATCTAGAATTTGACCCTGCAAAATGAAAAGGAAACTTGAATTCATACACATATATTTTTTTTTTTTTTTTTTTTTTTTTCTGAAAATGGACATGATTTTCGGTCAAAACGAAAGGGAGGGGGTGAAGGAGAAGGAGAGAGGGGAGGAAGAGTTAGGGTTTACATTCACACAGGCAAAGAAATAAAAGAGAAAACAAGAAAAAAGAAAAGAAAATATATAATAATTACAAATTCAAAATTTTTAATTAGAAATTCTTTTTAATAATAATTTTTTATTAAGCAAGGATTTTAAAATATTTTTAAAAACGTTTTCTGGTTATTTCAAAAGGAAAATTGTTTTCCTGAATTTAAGTTTTAGAAAGAAAATATTTTTCATTAACTAGGTAAATATTTTCTATTGACTCATTTTCCTAAATAAATCAAACGCTAGAAAATGAGGAAGACGTTTTTCAGAAAATTATTTTTCGTAAAATAAATACACAAGTTGTGATTAGAGATTATTCTGTGAGGGAACTGAGGATTTGTGGAGGAGGGTTGACGATGGGAACAACGTTAATGCAAGCCCAACCACCAAAAACTAGGGGGATGGGGGGGGGGGGGGCAATGAAGATTGTTGTTGAGCCTGTCAGTAGGTCCCCAGCATTATATGACTTCGATGCTCTCCTCTTTCCCTGACGTTGATTACTCTTGTTCGACGCCCGCCACGTGTCCCCCCTCGTAAACTTCTCAGGAAATTCCCACATATGAAGCTGTCGGCAAACTATTCAACACCCGGTTTCCAGTCCCTCGGTCCTTCCCCCCCCAACCACTTCCACTCCTCCAAAATTTCTGCCTTTTTGAGCTCCCAGCGGATTCCTTTTTCCCAAAATCGGAACAATCATTCGGGATTTCTTGCCTCCAAACGCTAATTTTTATTTCTCGGAAAACCGACGTGGGTTTTGGGTTGCGGAAAATTAGGACTTGATTAGGAGAATCTCTTTCCGCTTTTTCGTGCTTTGCTTTTAACGTGGAAAAGTTACGCCAGTCTCAGTGGGTTAGAGCTAGAGAGTCATGGGCCTCTAAATCAGGAACTGGCTTGCACATGAGAATGTAAGAAGTCGAGCATTCGAACCATGCACATGCTTGTCCAAAAAAAGAAAAAAAAAAAAAACCATGCACGTGACCGACCAAAAAAAAATCATGCACATGAATCACTCTTTCAGTTTAGATTTAATTTATTTCGTGAAAAATAAATACTTTAAAAAAATATTTTTTAATAAAATTCTTTTCATTGTGCAAACATAACTTATTATTGATAATAAAAAAATTTCGTTAGCTCTTATTTCAAACAATATCAACAATCAATTTTAAGTAAATATTTTCTAGACGGTTCTTTTTTCACGAGATAAAAGTCATTTTGATTAGCGAAATCGACAAAAGAGAGGTGGGAAATCCAACAAAGTTACGCAAAGAGCTACTAAAGGCCGTGAATTTTCCACGTCATGGGAGGTCGCGCGACACTCCAAAACTCCAAAAGGATGGCGAGCAAAGGCAACACGGCATCATCTCTCCTTTCCCACTCTACCCTTTTTTTTCTTTTCACCACGTGCGGAATGACTCTCGGGCGCACTCCCGAAGAAAAAATCAACCGAGCGTGCCCCCTCCCACCAGAGCCAATGATCCGAAAAGGAAAGCCAAAAAAAAAAAAAAAAACGAGGGGTCTCATCCCATCGCACGGAGGAAGCGGGATTTATTCTTTTCTCTGGAAGCTTTCCTCAAGAACCGATTCTCCTCCTTCCCCCAACTGGACGTGATTCCTTGTCTTAATACACAATAACCCCCCTCTTTACCGAAATTCATCTCCGCTTCCAAAGGAGTCGATCGGACCATGCTTTGATTTCACTTTAGAACCTTCATTTCTAGGGAAAAACGGAACATTTTTTTTTTTTTGGACGATGCCAAACCGCGGCCGCCACGGGAAGAAACCCGGGATCAAAGCGCCACCGCCGCCGCCCCCGCCACTGGTCAGAGAGGATGCCCTTCAATTCATAGTCACCGTTTAAGACATGGTCCTTCTCTGGTGGACGGTTCGTGGTGCAAATTCAAGATCGATCCCCCTTTTTCCATGGTAAAATGTAGGCAAAAGCTCGCCCTCTTTCGGGACAATTTGGGCCGTCGTTACTCGGAAGCCCAACGGGACATGGCCCAGGACCAGGCCCAGGCCCAAAAACCGAACTTGCTCTGGTCAATGACAATGGCGGGTTCCGGTATTCGCTCTGAGGAGGAGAGAAGGAGAATCTTAAAAAAAAAACGAAGGAGAGACAGTCCGCTGGTGCGGGCTGCGAAACTGTGAACTCGGAAGCCAAGTCGAGACTCGAAGATCCTTCGATTCGCCTCGCGTTTGGAAATTGGGATTCCGTGCAGCAGCAGTGTGAGCTTCTAGGGTTTTCATTTCCGGCGGAAACGCTGCTGTTCCTCTTCTTCTTTTTTTCTGGTCGCGTGAAATGCTGAGGCTGTTATATGCGCACGTTCGAACTTCGAACTTAGAAATGGCGTCTTTGCCGCATTTTTTCTAGGTTGCGGCGGGAGATGGACGGGGAGGAGTTGACGCAGCAGGAAACCGAACTCTACGATCGTCAAATTAGGGTTTGGGGCGTTGATGCTCAGAGGAGGTTCTCTCCCCTTTTTTGATCCCCCCCTTTTTTAACTGCTCTTGAGATCTTGAGTTGTTTAATTTTGCGTTGCCGTTTCTATGGTTCTGCTTGCGGGGCTTTTTTGAGGTCGATGACGGTGAAGGAAGTTGCCGTCTTTTTGGGTTCGTTGCTGATATCTCTGTTAAGATGTGTAATATTAGAGGTGATCGAGGTTGTCCTCCTATTTTCAGGTTGAGCAAAGCCAATGTTCTTGTCTGTGGAATGACGGGAACTGTCGCCGAGGTAAAATTCTTGCATTTTCTGTTCAATTAAGCAGCAGCTGTTGTTTGTTATTCGCTGTGTCTTGACGAAACTTGTATCATTGTCTAGATGATCTTTTTCCGGGTGTGTTGCTTTGTTTTAATTGTCTATGATTTTTTGGGGGGCAGTTTTGCAAGAACATTGTGCTAGCAGGAGTTGGGAGTGTGACCCTGGTGGATGATGGGGTAGTCACTGAAGCGGCATTGTCTGCCAATTTTCTGATTCCTCCTGAAGAGAGCGTGTATGAGGGCAGGACTCTTGCCGAGCTCTGTTGTGATTCTCTCATAGAGTTTAATTCTATGGTCCGTGTATCGGTTGAAAAAGGTTGACTCTTACTAGACAGTTGCTTGTAGGCTTCCTTTTCCTGTATTCATGCTGTGCTGAGTTCTGAATAGCTGAATGGTGCTCTATGGTTTCTCTATTTGGATACATAACTAGGTGATATATCAAGCTTTGGTGAAGATTTCTTCTCTAAGTTTGATGTGGTTGTCATTAGTTCATGCTCACTGGCTACTAAGGTAAGAAGCTCTGCCAATTCAAACTTGAATCCTCTTGAAAGAATTTCAAAGCTTGGTTCATCAAGTATCAATAGGCAATTGTTGTTCTTGTTTAAAAGCTTCTTGTATTTTGTATATTGCAGAAACTGATTAACGAGAAATGTCGGAGATTGTTGAGGCGTGTGGCATTTTACACTGTAGATTGCAGAGATTCAATGGGAGAAATTTTTGTTGATCTCCAAAATTACAAGTACACAAAGGTTGCAACTCACTTCTATATTGATCCTGCTATACATTAGCAAAGTATATGGAATGGCTGTGCAATTCACCAAAAGCCTTACAAATTTTCACTTGAGTCCACATGGTACAGTTTTAAATTGTTAAATGTAGTTGGCCTTATTTAATGAATTTGCAATATCAGCTAGTGGCAGGGTAGGCAGTGAACATTGATATTTGTTTGGTAAGATGTCGAGCAGTACATTTTCTAATTTGTTTGGAGATTATACAGGGTTGGTTATTATGCATGATAGGGTGGAACAGGTGCACTTATGACCTTGTAACTTTGTGGAATTTGGTCTTAGCAGCATGAAGTATTGCCTGTGTTAATACTCTTCTTGTTATTGCTAGCCTTGTATGTGAATTGCTTCAGTGGCATGCCTGAGAGACACTTATCAGACAATGAGATTTTTGCACTAAAATTTGCAGATACGAGTTGCTTTGCTATATTCAATAATATTGATCATCAGAAATAGTGATATCGTCACTTTGTTTTCTTCTCCTTGATGGCAGAGAAAAGTCGATGAAGCTGTTGAATTCGAACTAAAGTATCCTAGTTTTGAGGTATGACTGAATCATCTTAATCAGATGAATTGATGCTTGTCTCACTCTATTTATTTAGAAAATGTTATGGTAATGATGCCTATAGTAGTTAAAAAGAAAAGAAATAAACAATGATTGAACAAGAAATGCTTGTGAAAGCCTTTTCAGACTACTAGTTGTGGATGATCTGTTACATATTGAACTGTGCTATCACTGGGTGTGATTTTGAAGTTATAAACAAGCTTTTAGAAATTTATGCAAGCGTTGAGCTGTTTTTCCCCCTTTATCACACAGGAAGCAATTACAACACCTTGGAAAAGGCTACCCAGGAGAATGGCGAGGCTCTATTTTGCCATGAGAGGTACAGCGAGGTTATCCAAATTGCATCTAGTCTGTTTTTTCCTTGGGAACTAATGTATTTTGTTATTGGCCAGATGTGTAAAATGGTTTCTTTTGTTTACTGAGCCTAGTTGTCGTTCTTATATATTGGCAGATGTTTTTACGTTTCTCTTTCGTTGAGTACTAATACCCTTGTGTGCGTTGTCATATAAGTTCCTGTAGTCAGCGATTCCTGTGCATTTATTCAGTTTAGAAATTAACTAATGTGCTACCACTCTGTGCTGGTTACCTTATATTTCCTTTTATCATTTTAATGAAGAATGAATACTGTAAGTCAATTGTTATTTAATACTGCCAACTTTGTCTTCTTTCCCTACTTTTGCAGTCATTGAAAAGTTTGAAGAGGCAGAAGGGCGTAAGCCTGGCGAAACTTCGATTCTTGATCTTCCTGGTGTTATGAAGAAGAGACAGGAACTTTGCGAGGAAGAGGTGTGTTATACGGAAGCTGCATGTGCCATGTGATTTTTCACAAGGTTCTCTCTCATAAGTTTGATATGATAATTTTGTGTGGCTCTCCGTCATTACTTTGTGACCTTGCAGTCATTCAATGAATCTCAAATTCCGGATTCTCTACTAGAAAGATTGGTGGTTGGTACGAGAGAATTTCCACCAGTTTGTGCAGTCATTGGGGGGATTCTTGGACAGGTGCTATTCCTGTTAAATTTATTGCATTCTGTTGCTATCTTAATGTGTGAGTGATTTCCTTATGCCCTTTCAACATATTCTGCCAATGCAACCATTTTAGGAAGTGATAAAAGCGATATCTGGGAAGGGAGATCCTCTTAAGAACTTTTTCTTCTTTGATGCTTTTGACGGCAAAGGGATAATAGAAGACATATCAAATCCAGATGCTGCCAGCTGACCCAACCTACATGAAAGGCTCTCTGGTTACTTTTTTCTCCTTTCTTTGTTAGTGCTAGGAGTAGAGTTGGAATCTGAGGGCTATTATCAACTGTAACTGCCATTCCACCTAGGGAATCTGGAACTGCAATGACTGCTGTGAGGGCTATTTGACAATGTTCTTAGTCTATTTTTGGTCAACTAACCTTGGATTGCTGATGAAGGTAGTGACAAAGCATCACCTTCATATCTGATGTAAGGAACCTGCCATATGTTTGAATTCGATTAGTAGACCCCGGGCGTTGTCTTGGTGTTTTACCATTCGAGATAACCGGAAACTTGAGAAGCAGTGAGGAATGTGGCAATCGTTATTGATGCATCAATGTGACTGTGGAGGGCCGTGCTGGAATTGCTGTAGACGAAGGCAAAAGCAGTTATTTGGAACGTAAGGCAGTGGGTGAATTCTCAAAAGGATGGACATCATTTGAAGAATTCTGTCGGTAGGGTTGCCTAAAGCCTCATCGTGCGGGAGGAGCTGAATGACGATGACCGTGTTACCCGCGCTGTGGGTCTAGATCATGATTCTGGAAATTTGTTGGTGGGGGATGCCGGGCCAGGAACCCCAATTTTCCACCAAAGATTGAAACTTTAATAAAGCAAAACGGGTGGGGAGTCACTTTAACATCCTTAGCAGGACAATTGAAAAGGGGAAAAATGGAATTTTACGGGAGAAGAATAATCATGAAAGTTTCCTTTTGACTTTATGCTGTCGGTAAGTTTAAACGTCCAATGCCTCGTGTTCGCTAAAATTTAGTTTAAGAGTAGGGGAAAACATGTTGTCTCAAGAAAATATGGAAGATTTGAAACGTTCGAAGACTTAAGTTGACCAGATAATAGCTCGATCGAGCTGGCCGTCGCCTAGAATAATCGCTTGCGCGCAGATCGAGATTCTCAAGCATTCGGTTTTGGTTTAGATTTACGAGATCGTAATTTATCGTCTCAAATGTCAAGGGGCGATCTCAGCATGGATGATTCAGAAGATTAAACTGAAGTCAGTTATGTAGTCGACAAGTCCTTAAGATTGTGCATGAGGATTTTCAAAAGCCGAGCATGGATCAGTCAGTTTTATGCCGCTCCTATAACCTCGTTCCTCCACGTCCCACGTTCGAAAAAAGATCCCTTTTCTTCACTGTCACAACTCATCATCATCCAGAACAACTAATAAAGCAGAGAGACAGGACCCCACAAAACCATGCATGCTTCGAGTGCAGGACCAAAAGGAAAGTGCCGACACCCAACTGTACCTCAAGTTCCAGAAGTTTGAATCAAGAGCGGAATCCCATAAACCATACAACCTTCGCAATGCGAATAAAACCCCGGTCCAAGTCATTCGGCTCTTGAGGAGCAACTCTCCACGAGTCCTCATGGCCTCACTTCAGCACGGATTTCGTAGGTTACCACCGCCTTGGAAGGGAATGGCAAGGCGCTACGACTCAGCTGCGGAAGAGACGGTGAGAGAGAGACGAGCCGCCATCGAGAGCGGCAGGTTGAAGGGAAGGAGATTGTTCGACATGCCGGACTCAGGAG
The DNA here is from genome assembly GCA_014182555.1 of Eucalyptus erythrocorys. Lineage (NCBI taxonomy): Eukaryota > Viridiplantae > Streptophyta > Magnoliopsida > Myrtales > Myrtaceae > Eucalyptus > Eucalyptus erythrocorys. Next base: position 35,119,218 of record CM024607.1, on the reverse strand, counting down.
ATGGAGAAGCGGAGACATGCAGTGGGTGGAGTGGTGTAACTGACGGTGACGATGACAATGACGATGACAATGACGATGATGAAGATGACTGCTGTTATCAGATCAAGACGAGTGAGGAAGTGGTGGCAGCGGAGGATGGCGGTCGCTGCTTGTCGTCATCGTCATCGTCTTCTTCTCTAGGCACAAGGGAAATAGAGAAGAAGAGAGAGATGGTAAGGGGGTTGATGGCGGGCGGAAGATGGATCGGGGTGGTTTCGGTACTGCTCCTGGTTGCCGTGGTCGCCATGAGAAGCTGTGCAACTAGCCATGGAGGCGACGGCTATATGAATCTCGTCCCTACTTGACAGTTAGCATCTCCTTTCCATAAGTCTCCAGCTTTTGCCGTTTATGCTGTAGTTCCTTTTGTGCATTACATGCTGATGGAATCATAGTCACTGGCATACTTGCTGGGTTGCTTCTATTCTGGGTTTGTGGTCACCCTTGATTCGCTTCTCATTTTTCTCGTTTGCTCCCGCTTATTTAACTATCCAATCACAGTTCATCAGATCACTTGGTAGATCAGATTTATAAAAATAATGTTAGATGCGCATGTGGTACTATTTGATGGAGTCAATTCGATTCACAATGGAAGCACATTCCATTTTCAATTCCAGACGAGGAGGAAAGTTCATCAAAACGGCCGTACGCTGCTCAATTGACGGCCCAATTCGGCAAAAGTCTTCAATTCTCGAACTCAATATTATTAGATGAAATGGAATGGACCATCTTCGACTTCGACTTCAAGCACCCAATTGGAATTAGGGACATCTGCATCTGGAAAGCTGCTACAAAAAGCCCATCAAGAAACCCAGCCCGTGTAGTGCTCGGGTAATCAAGACCCATATTCAACTCGGGGGCCTTCGAAAAGGATCACGAGAAAGGACGATGGGGAATGTACTCCCCACCTGCACATGACCCGACAGCATCCACGGATTTGGATTAAACTTTGCGGAGATTAAGGTTCATTCCAAAACATAAAACGTACGTAAACGCATATAATCGGCCGCATCTGCTCTGCTTCTGTTTATATTCCCTGATCACTCACTTAAAAACTGTTAAAATAACGGGTGTGTCCCCTATTCCTCGCACTATTCTCCATCTTCATATATCTTGTGAGCAGCTTTTCACTGATGGGCGGGTGTTGCGACTTTGATGGTGCGTGCATGCTTTGGATCGCATTGTATCGTATCAGTTGCGAACGGGGCTCTTTCTTTCTGCATCAATCTCGCACCCCGTGTCTTTAGGGTCTTCTCGTGGGGTACCGCGATGTGTCATCGTGAATCCACGATGATGTTACTGGGAGGGGTGGGGTCCAGGCTCTCAACGGAGGAAATCATGGCCTGCATGGCCAATCAATCAAACCGACGTTTACCGTCGTGTGTTGTGCTTTACTGGTGCATAACGTGACGTTTGAGCTGCTTTAAGGTTCCATTATTAGTACGGTCCGATGGGTCTTGTTGCCCTAATCTGGCGTTTCAAAGCATCAGAAAGTTCGTCTTTTGGGTCTAGGATTCTTTTTAATCACGGGTACGACAAGAGAAGGCATCGACACGTTGGGTGCGTGTATCCTCCTCTGGAATATTAGTCGGTCCAGATGGACTTGCGGATGGGTCGTTCATGACTGAATATTTGTCATCATTACACCATGGATTAAACTTTTTTACCACCATGTCGAGGCCATCTTTGATGAGAACCTAATATTTCTGCACTGTCTTCTGTAGAAGATCAAGAAAAAAGGGGGAAAACGTTTTTACCATTATGTCGTGGCCATCTTTGATAAGGAACCTAATCTTTCTGCACTGGCTTCTGCAGATAGAAAAAAGGAAAGAACATGATGGTCGGCATTATGTTTTTCTACTTTTGCAAACCCTAATTTTTATCAACCCCCCACCTGGACCATTGCATGTTTCCGTCGAGCCACGCGTGGGGTCTAAATTTGTGATCCCGAGATTTGCGGTAGCTTTCATTCCTCAAAAGTGCCTCCTTCTCATTTCTTCTGAAGAGTGGAGCTTTCGCTTCCTCTTGATATGTTTGGTGACTGTCCTCATGGGATGATATTGACAGAGAGAAAAATGACAAGATATGAAAGATAAAGACGGTAATTTCACATTCGTAACTAACTGTCTTGTGTTTGAATCTTTGATCCTGAAAGTTCCGCTTTCTCACTCTTCCTTTCTTATGTGATGGGAATCATTCTTTAGTTTATAAATGTCGTGTTTGTATATTTCAGACTCGCGTTATCTGTCTTGCCCGCATTTACATGGGGAGAAGTATTAAAACAACGGAGTGAAAGGTAGAATAGGTCCTCCTTTAGTGCTTTGGACCTTTGAAATGAAAGATTATGTGAAATCACTGCCGACTATTCCAAAAGTTTATGCCATTTGACAACTATGTGGTTTAATTATCAAATTATTCTAATATGAAATACACAATTGCATACATAATGTAGCAAACAATGTCTTGTTCACCTTAATCTGTTAGGATAACATGTAGTGCAAGTCCTATTATAGGAGAAAGTTACGGATGTGCTATGAACTATGATTCTTCCATGCTCTCGTACCTTTGTGAATAGAGCTTGGTGTCAATGGGGACAAGAGTAAGTGATGCAGAAGAATGATATAGTTAGTTTGTGGGAGTGGCATCATGACATTTTTGCTAAAAGTTTTAAGATGGAATTCTTTACGAAGTTTTGAAGGCGAGATTGGTCTCTCATGTACAAACTGATTGGGAGCTAATATCACTCTCTTGATAAGGTCACGGCATGTTGAAATCAATTGTTGTGCCCAAAATTTTCTGTGTCCTGTTTGAGGGACTAGATATTTGAGATAAGCTGGGTGTAGTATGATTTGATACGAGAATATTATTTGCTATATTATTCTTTGGACAACTATAGAATGAAGCTTGGCTTTGTGTTCTCGACTCATCAAGCGTTGCACGAGTTATTCTGTAGCCAAAGAACTGCTAGATGATGAAAGATCATATTAGAGCAGGATCCCTTTAGTAGGTGGGTAATTTGAGGAAAACCTGTAATCTACCTAGGCTTATGAGAGCGAGAGAGTAATCATTGGGGCCAAGAGGGCTCGGACAACGAGGGGCTCTCGATTAACTTTTAGGATGGCAATGGTTTCATAGGAAGGAGTTGAAGTGCTTACTGAATAGGGATGACGTTCGCAGATCAATTGGTGAACTCAATAAGGGGAGAACCCTTCAGTCTACTGAGATTAGGATAAGCTTAGTAGGCACAAGGAGGAGTGCTGTTAAGGAAGTATAATTGGCTACTTATGCCACACTTATAAGGGAGTATAACTGATTGGTAGATTCAAGAACAGCTTTGATCAGGGAAGCTATTAGTGGACTGCAGTGACCTTTTATATTGACCAAGCGTTGCCATTCATGTAACTCCTAAGGAGTGGATGCTAATGGTTAAGAAACACAATGAAGCAATAGGACAACTTGCAAGGAGGGCGTTGTGGAAATGAATGGGGGAGAATTTCACGAACTGTAATTCTCTCCTACTCTCATATCCTTGTGAGTGGAGCTTAGTGTTATCGGAGAGAACAATGAGTAATGTAGCTGGAATAATATAATTTGTCATGGAATTAATGTTAGGGTGTTTGTGCTAGGAGTTTTAGGATAAAAGTATTTTATCTCTACAAACCTCTAAAAGCGAGGTTGGTCTCCTATGCACAAACTAGTTAGGAGCTGATATTACTTTTCTAATGAGACCATAATAAGCCAAAACTAATTGTTGTGCTTAGAAGAGAAAATTGTCCAAAAAGTCCTAACATATTACACTTTTGTCAACTCACTATTAAATCTTTTAATTTTGTCAATTTAGTTTTAAACATTTTCATTTTTTGCCATTTGAGTCTATCCGGCTAATTTTGGCTAAAAAATGCCAACACGGATGCCGGCGGTGCCACATAGGATCGCTGGCGTTGGACCGCCGGCATTGATATAGATAATTTTTAATAATATTTTAATATTTTATCGAATTTATTATTATTATTATTATTTTTACCCTTTTCTTTCTTTTCTTCTTTGCCTTTTCTGGTGACCGACCAGCCACATGCGACGGCTGCTCACCGACCACAACCAGTCGGTTGGCCTCACCCACCACAGGCAAGGCGCGGCAAGGCGAGAGCTAGCCTTCGTGAGGGGAGCCCTCGCCTAGGTGCGGCCGGGCAAGGGTCACCTAGGCGAGGCCGACCTGCACTTGGGCCGAGTGGCCTTGCCTGACGACACCGTCGCTCGACCAACACCTGCTGAGGCTACCCTTGACCAAGCTAGGGTGGCCTCACCAAGTGTCGTTGTCACCCGACCAACGCTCAACAAGGCCGCCCTAGTCCGGGTGAGGGTAGGCCTTACCGATTTGGTTTAGGTGAGGTCGACACTCACCTGGGCGAGGGCTCTCCTCATCAAATTTGGCGAGGCCGCCCTGGCTTGGGTGCAGGTCGGCCTTGCCTAGCCTGGGCAAGGGTCGGCCTCGCCTAGGTAACCCTTGCCCGGCTGCACCCTATGTTACATCGACACGGACATACAACACGCAACATGTCATTTGTCAAAAAGTAGAGAATGCCGACATATTCCTACACGTTCTATATTAAATAAATATTTTAATATATAAATGCATAAATAACTAAATAATAATAATAAAAAGAGCCTAGAATTAATCTATACTAAAAACATTAGTCCTACATTTGTTAATATCATTCATTGTTTTAATTTGATAAATTCAACTACATTTCATTGTAATAATACATAAAACTTGGAGAAAAAAACAAGTAATCCACGTTCCATTATTAAATTTAAAATTTAACAATAAGAAAAAAAATAACCCCGTGCGTGTATTGGAAATTTGTATCGTTAATATCAATCATTTTTATTTTTATTTTTTTCATATATTTATATTTAGACCCTAGAAATATTAGAAATTTGTAAAAATAACCCCGTGCGTGTTGGAATTTCCGACTCGCGTATTGAAGCGTGTTGGAGGCAGTTGACCGCGTGTCGAATTTTTCAACACTCGTTGACCGCATGTCGGAACTTGTCGAAGCGTATCGGAGCATGTTGGACACATGTTGGAGTGTCGGACACGACATGAAGAGTTCCGGAGCATGTCGGACACATGTTGGAGTGTCGGACATGACACGAAGAGTTCCGGAGAGTGTCCCCGTAACTTAGGTTGCACCTAGGCAAGGGCTCCCCTAAGACTAGCCCTCGCCTAGTTGGGCCTAGCTTGTGGCGGGCAAGGCTAGCTAGCTTGCTATGGCCGACCGACCATCGGAAAAGGTAAAGAAGAAAGCCAAAAAGAAAATAAAGAAAAAAAAAGAGAAAAAAACATAAAAATAATAAAATTCAAAAAAATAAAATATCATTAAAAATTATCAACGTCAGTACTGGCGTTCCTACTTGGCATTGTTGGCGTCCACGTCAGCATTTTTCAACTAAAATTGGCCGGACAAACTCAATTGGCAAAAAGTAAAAATGTTTAAGACTAAATTGACAAAATTCAAAGGTTTATAATTGAATTAATAAAAATGTAATAGGTTTATAACTTTTTAGATAATTTTCCCGTGCTTAGAATATTCTATGTGTCTTGCTTGAGGGACTGAATGCTCAAGCTAAGTTGAGTGTGATATGATTCGATACGATGATACTGTTCGCTATATTGTTCTTCGGAACAATTATACAATGAAGGCTGACCAAGTTTTTCGACTCACGAGGTGCTAGATGGGCTATTCCTTGGCTAAGGAATTGCTGGCCTGTGACAAATGCATTGATTACACGACCCGCTTATAATGTAAACCGGCGCATTCATGTATCAGTGGCATACGATATGATTGCTTGAGAATAACTTCTTTATGTAATAATAGTCTAGAAAGGCAATTACAGGACGTGAAAATGGGAAAATAGCTCACGTACCCATCTTTGACGCTTCGCCAGGTGCCATGATGCTAGGGACGGACTGAGACTCGTCATCGCCAGGCGGAACGCGTCTGGGGAAAACCCACTTCACATGCCAAGCCAGATCAGAGGGGAACAAAGGCCAAATTATCAGGCTCGATGAAGAGCACGATCAGCAAGACAAAAGAGGAATTCGGATAAGGTGGAGAAACGCTCTTGGATCAGAGACGCCCACCCAGTTCCTTGCTGCCCTCCCATGTCTCGGTAAACATGGACATGGTGATCTTGTGGAGAGGACCCAATGATTCGAGTAGGGTTTTGGACCATGAGAAAAAGATGCAGAGACACAGCTTGCAGGCTCCATGCACTCCAAAGTAGGGAGAAGGCCGTCTCGAGTCGGTCGGCCATGCAGCCGGCTTTTATGTGGCTCTCCGTTGGCGTTAGGGTTTACCTCCAATCAAAACAGGGCCGTGATTTGACGACTCTGCTGAAAATGCTCCTTCGCTTCCCATGCACCACCTTCCATCACTAAAAAATGTCGTTTTCGTACCCTAATCTTTGTCCCCATTTTTGGACCATCCTAGCTGCTGGATAGAACCAAATGAAAATACTTCTGGGTCGTTCCTGAAGGTTCAAGATGATTCATAACGCATAAACAAACTCATGATACCAAAAACTTTTTGCCAGCTAAATTTGGGGGAAATTGTCCAAAAAGTCATAATCTATTATACTCTTATCAATTCAACCTTAAACTTTTCAATTTTATCAATTGACTTTTAAACGTTAATCAGTCCGATCAATTTTGGCTTGAAATTGCATAGCACAATTGGCGCTAACATTGACATTGATTTTTTTTTTTTAACCTTAAACTAAATTAACGCAATTGACAAAAAGCAAAAAGTTTTACAATTCAATTAACAAAAAGTAAAAATATTTAGGACTGAATTAATAAAAGTATAATGAATTTAGAACTTTTTGAATAAATTTTCTCTAAATTTGTATTTTACCCGATATGATCACGTCGTGATTGCGCCTTACTAAAAATTATTCATAAACATAAAGGAGAAGAAGCAGATAATCGTTCTTTCTACACGTATGGTGCCGATTGGTGTCATGATCCAGAAAAGAAAAGGCAAGGATTAGCAATCATATATTATTCTGAATGATCAGATCAGTGACGAATAACTAAAGAAAAAAGAAGGGTTGGTCTTATCCAAGTTCCTAATGTTCCGCTGGAGCTGCGTAAAGGGCTCTAAATTTTATAACCCTTTCGAACAATCTCAGAGATCGTTGCAATCGTATATCTCATCCTCAATCCTCCCCATAATTTAAGAAAATTATTCAAACCAAAGTCAAATCAGGTCACATCAACGTCACTCCACCCCCTCACAAAACCATATACTTATACGTGAATCGGACCCAACAACGTTCCCTTCCGTATGATGCCCCTTTGCACCATTTTCGTGACATATCGCATCTACAATTATTGCCCGATGCGAATTGAGACGTCGGCAACTCGCCCTTTCTATCGCCCTTTCTATCGTTGTTCCTCGGAATATTGATAAAGTACACTTGAAGTTTAATCCTCTTCGTGTTTCGCCGGGATGAATATGGAGTGAAAATGACACATAATTTTCTAGCGATCTCGAATTCAAAGAAATTCTTAAAAGGCTTTATATCAACTCTCGTTTGGACTTTGAGACCTAAGATGCCACTTGCCTAGTCTGATGTTGTATTTCGAAATGTTGGTAAATGCACTTGAAGTTCGATCCTCTTCCCTTTTCGTTGGGATGGAATACGGGGTGGAAATGAAAATGATTGATCTTCCACTCGATCTCTCTAACGCTTTCATTCTGGAGAGATCATGAAGCTATCGAGCTTAGGGATGCCCCAGTTGCCTATGCCGAGGCCGAGTCTAGATGATTTGTTTCACATCGTGATAGGAATTGTTTGATGATGACTTGTGTGGCTATTTTCGATTTGTGACTAAGATGATATATTGAAAGCTGCGCACATTTTCTAGCTCCTAAGCTGAGGTCCAGTTGGCTCAAAGCTTGAATAGCAAAACTAGCTGAATAATGAATATCCTATGGTCTGTGGTGTCTACGTAGCTCGGATGATAGGAATTATAGTTCATCTAAGAATCAAACACGTCTGGTGGCGCATTGGAACCAAATCTATCATAACTAAAAGTCATTGTTCCCAGCAAATAAAAGGATATGCAAATAATTTGTTAAGAAAATATCCTTCATATATGGATGTTTTTTCGTCTCGTAGAAGATTGCCAGATGTTCATGCACTAATCTACAATCGACTTGCGAGAGCATGTGAACTTTTTTTCTTGATGAGTTTTGCTCATTCATTTTCACCAACACATACCCTCTCCAGATATTGACGTCTATTCCTTTGATTTCAAGTTTTGATTCAAGTATATTTCTCTCGATAACTAGACAAAAGTAGGTAACACTTATCTTTTTGCATGAAAAAAAGATGAGATTGCATTTAAAAGCAGACGACATGCCTTCCCTGGAAAGGGAAAAGAAGGCAAGTGAAGATCATCGTCGGAGATAGGTAGAGAACATGGTCGAAATTGACAAGTGATTACGATGTTTTAGCATTTGTAACGCAATGAGTCCAATTATTGAACACTTCCAACAAACTAACGATAGCGGTTCAAAGGTTTTCGTGGAATTTAACTTATACAATTACAGTAGGCGGTTTAATTACAATTCACTTATTGAAAATCAAAATGATATTATTTTGATTGCATCGTACTTAAGGGAATCTGAAGCAATAATTGCTATTGCTATATTGCAGAGCTAGGGCAATTAGTTATCATTCATGCACCGAAAATAAAATAAAAAAACAATTGCATTTTGCATTGAATTTTCGTAAATAGGGAAACCCTACACATAATGCAAATTGGTTGCTCTTCATGTGCTAGAAACTCATAACATGCATTATGAGTAGTGTAGATGAGACCCATTTCCACGATTGTCCCTAGAATATGATAAAAGCAAGGAAAATTATAAATGGGCCATACAACTATTATATGTCGTTTTTTTGGGAACAATGGATGTGTTATTGCCGAAATGCTCTTCTCGCCCTTCCACCAATTATGAATGTTACGCTCGTGGAGTTGAGGTCGTATCCATCCCATATACAAAATAAATTCGTCTACACTTTTCAATTTCAACTTTGTACGCAGTTTCATTGTCGACCATTGGGAATATAATTAATGCGAAATAATGGTCGGACCAATATCTAACTTTTTTGGGGGGAATGAATGATGCCAAATAATCTTATTTGCCCCGAAGAAAATTACCGATATCCTAACGCAGCAAAAACCCCAAGGCAGCGGTTTCGTAGTCCCCCTGTTTTGAATGTCCGTTTTGTCTTTGACCCGGTCAAAACTGTGGATTTTCATTTCCCATGAGCACGAAGTCGGAACAACTCGAAAGTCTCTCTGCAATCGCCGCTTAAAAAACGATAATTAGATTATACCCTTCGGAACTTAGATTCTCCAAATCCCGAATCCCATGAAACTAGCCGCTTAATTTAACCCCAGGTCCACAATTAACTAGTGGGGTTGACCGTGGAGTCCTCAAAGGTCAAGAAGAATCGAGCGTGAAATCTCGGCCGTCGATTGAGAAGGCGAGTAACCGGGAGATGCAGTGACGGTCGAGTTTTTTTTTAATTAATTAATTTCTAGCCAGCTGACGGGTGATTTATTACGTAGCTTAGAAATGGGTACATTATAATTCCTAAGGTAGACCCTTTTGAACGTGTGTAATTATTAGTTTGAAATGCGAAGGCAAATTTTCCATCCAACGGATCCCACTAATTTCCAGAGGTTGCGGTAATAGGCACGAATTTTACTTCCGAAGCTTGCTTTGAATCTCGGGCAGATGACGACCCAGGGGGGATGTAAACCACCGGGCACCATGTGTCTCAAGCACATTCACCCTGCAGTGCACGTGCCCCCTTATATAAAGCCACGTAATCGGGCGGTAAGGCGAGCCGGATGCTGATGTTGGTGGTGTTCGTGGTGCTGGTGCTGGTGGAGATGGTGGTGGGAGTTGCGAGCGAGATCTGATGGTCCTGAGCAATTTCTGGTAGCCACTGCAGCAAACACCCAGGAGAGAGAGAGAGAGAGAGAGAGAGAGAGAGACTCAAATCTTATCTCCACCCTAACCCAAAGTGTCTCCGTACCCTTCTTCTTCTTCTTCTTCAAGTCTCGTCTTCTGAACCAGAGTTAAACAGAACAGCCCCAATGGGAGAGGTCTTCTTCTTCTTCTTCTTCTTCTTCTTCTTCTTCTTCTTCGCTTTCAAAGCTCTGCCTTCGCTTTGCTGTTTGTGGGTTTTGTGCGCTGATTCCTTTTTGGTCTGCGTGGGTTTGTGCAGGAGGAGAAGAAGCCAAAGGCTCAGGAGGAGGCCAAGAAGCCGGAGGAAGCGAAACCGGAGAAGAAGCCCGAGAAAGCGGCCGATGAAGAGAAGAAGGGAGAGAAGAAGGAGGAGGAATCCAAGGACCCGCCTCCTCCTCCGCCTGAGATAGTGCTCAGAGTCTACATGCATTGCGAGGGCTGTGCTCGCAAGGTCCGCCGGAGCCTCAACGGCTTCGATGGTCAGTCCTCTGAAGCTGCCGAATCTGTGATTTCGACCAGTGCTCTGCTTCTGAGATTCGCATGTTTCCTTCTTTCCGTTCGACTATTTTAAGGGGGTGGTCCTTTTGGTTTTGATTGATCTTTTCTGTAGGAGTGGAAGAGGTGACGACGGACTGCAGGACGCACAAGGTGGTGGTGAAGGGAGAGAAAGCAGATCCGCTCAAAGTTTTGGAGAGAGTGCAGAAGAAGAGCCACCGACAAGTGGAGCTTCTCTCCCCTATTCCGAAGCCACCTGCCCCAGAAGAGAAGAAGCCTGAGGAGAAAGAAGCCCCCAAGCCCGAAGAGAAGAAGGAAGAGGTCCGTTTCTTTCTCTTGCGTCAAAGGATTCAGCTTTCTGCCACTTTGGAGTGTCTTCGCTTTTCATTTGATTTCTTTCTTTCTTGTTCCCCGCTCTTGCCATTGTTCTTTTCCTGATTCTATTTTTCTGGGCACAAAATGTTGCTCAGCCGCCGCAGGTGATCACGGTGGTGCTCAGCGTTCACATGCATTGCGAGGCCTGTTCTCTGGCAATCAAGAAACGCATCCTCAGGATGAAAGGTGTGAACTTTTCCACCTCCGACGTCATTCTTTTTCATGCTGTCGTCTGCGTATTTGACGATTTCGTAATTTGATCGTTGAAAAAGAAAGAAAACGCTCCTTTCTTTTCTAAATAAAAGTTCTTCGCTTTACTTTGAATCTCTGTAGAAAAGGAGTTCGCTCCTTTTTTTTGTCTAATTCGAAGATCGATTAGAATCCTATTATATTTTCAGATTCAGGGGAATACCCGTTTGATTGGATTGAATAATGCGTCTCTTATTCAAATTAGCTTTTCCCCTCATGACCGAATCCATGTAGTTAAATATGTCGACAAGAAAATCCTCCAGTCAACTCTGTATCGACCCTTTTCTGCACTCGTCAAATCCAACAGCTCGATCCTGACCATAACAAAACGGGTCCTGGTCGTTTCAGGGGTGGAATCTGTTGAGCCAGATCTGAAGAGCTCGCAGGTGACGGTGAAGGGGGTTTTCGAGCCACCGAAGCTGGTGGAGTACGTGCACAGGAGGACGGGGAAGCACGCGGTGATAGTGAAGGTAGAGCCAGAGAAGAAAGAGGAAGAGAAGCCCAAAGACGCCAAGGAAGAGAAGAAGGCGGAGGAAGGAGGAGGAGGAGGAGGAGGAGGGGACAAGAAGGGCGAGGGAGAGAGCAAAGACAAGAAGGAGGGCGACGCCGCCGCGGAGCCCAAGGCGGAGGCCGCCGAAGAGGGCAAGGTGGTGGAGATGAAGAAGAGCGAGTACCATTTCTATCCACCACAGTTCTACTCTTCCCCGACATATTTGCCCATGGATTTCTACGCACCTCCGCCTCAGCCTCTGCCCCCGCCTCCGCCGCCATACTATTACAATCAAGCTCTAATGGCTGCACCGTACAATCCCTACACTCCCCAGACCTACGCTGCTCCCGCTCCTCAGATCTTTAGCGATGAGAACCCTAATGCCTGTTCTGTCATGTAAAAACTGGGACACCCCGAGGGTAGAAATGGGAAGTGAACCTCCCCCCAGCTTGTCCCGGTCCATGCTCTGCATGTGCCCTGTCCCCTGTCCTGTGTTGAAAAGCATAAAATCTACACATTAAGCTGTGGAGTTTTGTTGTAGTCTCTTCTTTTTGTACTACCCTTTTCCCTTTCTGCCCCCCTCCCCTCTCTCTCTATATATTATAAAAAGAGAAGTTAAATGTCATGTTAACATAGAAAAATAATAGCACCATGACATGAAATACAGAAATTCTGCACCTTTTGGGGACAGGGTTAATCCTTAATGAATTCCGGGCTTCTGTTTTGGGATGGTTGATGTATTGTTTAGGTGTTGAGATTCCTAGGCGGGTCTGCACTCGTCACGCACTGTGTTTGGATCGGGGCAAGTGGGTTTTGGGTGGTTGCTTGAGCAAGGGAAATGAGTGAAACATGGACCTCAAGATCCCAAACGCAACACATGTTTCGCCACTCACCGGCACTGGTTTGGTGTGCGTGTGGTGAGTGGTGGATAGATGCACAGTACATGTGCCCACCGAGATCACGTTGGCATAATTAAAAAAAAAAAAGTCATTTCGATAGTCGTTCGTCAATCGTTCGGTCGAGATGCAACTTAGAACGAAAAAAGATGTCGGCCACTTCATCGCTCGTTAAGATATGCCCGGCCTGTTTTAGGGATGGGAGATAAGACAAATCAGGTGGTGGGAGGTCAAATAATTATTGGTAGGGAAAACTGTCGGAGGATTGAGATGTTTAAGGAACGGGTGAAACGTAATCGCGTCCTCGTGAACTTTTTCACATTTAGAAACTATTGGGTAAAGGAGCGGCGTACAAACTTGCAATAGCTTACAACACCTTTTGAGAAGCCGTGTCCTCTAAATTCTAAATGCAATGTTTGTTTTTAAGTCAGTGCATTAGTACACATATGAGTTGACATCATTTGGCCACGCACTTACATCTATAATCATAGCTATCAAATGAATTGTGATTCTTTCTGGCAATGCTGTCCGCTTTGTGTCGAAACACTACCAGACCGCGAAGAGATGTTTACCGAGGAGATTTTTTCATTGCTCTCCACGTCGAAAAATTCACCATCTTTAAGCACCCATATTGGTAAAGCATAATCCGATTTCGCTGGGGTCATCTTATAACAACGGAGCTATTCCTCTTTGCCTTGGTCTTTCATGCCCGTGACCTAAATTCCACTTTATGCCCGGCCTACAGTTGATAAAACAGGATACTGTCTCGAGAGATCCTGAAAGCACAAAAGACATAAATGCGTCTGCCAAATGCATCATATCAGGATACATGCGGTAAAGATATGGAGGGGGGTAATGCAATAGAAAAGAGGAGTGAGAGAGGCCTTTTTCTTTCTACAGAGCAATAATGGAGGAGTGCTAATTACAACTGCGAATGCTCAGAAGGCCTGCACTGGCCATCTTATGCGGTTTGGGGGCAGGCAAGGGTGATGTCCTGATGACCGTGTACTAACTCGTTTCAGGATCGAATGCCAAAGATTTTTTTCCGGGGGTCGGTGCTGGTGAAAGACATGGCCACCATGTTTAGGTGAAGGCAGTAACTTCTCGGTCTTTTGCAGTAGCTATCGTAGGGTGATGAGTGAAAGCTCGTGCGCTTTTTGTGTCCAAAAGTCCAATTAGGTCCTCCTCGAGCTGGGGTGGGGAGGGGTGGGGAGAGATTCTCGGCTGCCATAAATGAGATAAAGGCTCCGGTTGCACTTGCAACTCGCTTTTTGCTCGAAGTATTTATAAGTTGATTGCGGCTTTGTCGAGTGCCTGTCGCAACGGTCCTCGTACGCCCCCTTCGTGCCTCGTTTACCCAATTCGTGTATTTGATGAAAGATCGAGGGGTCCATCGTGGATCGCTCGGCCATTTCCTGAGAGATTCGCCCCGTCTGTTTTCATTTTCTTCCCTTCCCCTCGTTTCAGCTTCGGCCGCGTTTAACCTTTCTGTCGAAATCCATCAGTAAGCTTAAGATCGATATTTTGACTGTTTGCATGTATGTATTTGTGAATGTTTTGTCCCCTCCATAAGTGAAGCTTTGATGGTCTCGACACCCGACATAAGATCATCCTCCTGACTCTGCCAAATGTCCATGCTCAGGGACGTTGTTAAGAAGGGGTGATTGGCATACATGTTACGGAACATAGTTGCCAGCATAATATGCCACGACATATTACAAGTCCTAATCATGACGGTATGCTCGTACTGTACATGTTTAGGTTTTGGGTTATGTCCAAGCTGCTTTGTTGACCTTTCGGATTCAATGAACGTACGAAGATGAGTGTCCAGGAAAGCTTGAATAACGAATGACATGCTAGAGGCCATTTAGGATGAAAAGGCGGATGAAAACCATACTTCATGATTATCCTTATCCCAAGATGGAGCGAAAATACACACAAAAAGATAATGGGTGACGAAACTACTGATTCAATAAGTCAAATGAAAATGAAATGGAAGATGATGTAGAGCGTTGGCTAGGGGCGAGAGGTACCAATGTCAATTCAGCAATGACTTGAAATTTATAATTTATCCTATGAAATCAATTCCCAACTTTTTAAAACCTAAAATTGACTCTGCATATTTTAGAGTAAAATATCTATTCTGTCACAAGTTTTAAGGTTAATATAAGAGTTTACCAAAGTTTTACCTATACTTTTAATTGAATAATTGTAGTGAATCATTATTTATTATGATCATTATTTGAAATTATAATCTACTGACCACAACTCATATTTAGGTACACGAAGAATGTAAAATTTTAACAAAGTAAAAGTCTTATTTATGGATATATCGAAAATTGAAGTTCAAATTAATGATTCCGGATTACATGCATATTATTTGATGCCATAAAATACCGCAAAATTGCAAGATGACTTGTTATAGGTTCTAGCCCGTCGAAAGGATTTCCCTTAATTTTGAAATGAACCTAAAACTTGTCTATCCGAATAAGTTGTCTAATTTTCCTATTCCTTATTCTATAATGAAATCATGTTCACTCCTAGTACTGGCCATTTTGTGGAAAGATAAAGCAAGGCCAGGCCTTTCTCTCGTTTTCATCAAAGCCTTTGCGTCACCTCCCACTCTCGTTTTGCTTTCTCCACATCTTTTCTCGCTTTTGTCCTTTCTCTGGAAAAGGATTTTTAAAACTTTCATACTACCACCATCGTCGCCATCATCATCGTCCTGTACAAAGGTTAACCATGAGAACAGGAGAATGAGAATGATATCATCTCGAAGCGGCGAATGCAAAGAGACAAGCGAAGGGTGGCGTTGTCGTTCCAACCAAGAAAGCAGAGAGGGGTTGCATTCTGCTCCTAGTTCTCGTCCTACCCGACGCCACGATCCATTATAAGACCAAACGGAGGAGGGGACCCATCGGCAGGTTTCGCCTCCTCGCCCCTGGACCACCTAATCTCTTTTTGCAAAAAATAATGCCAGTCCATTCTCGAATCTTAGGTCCTCCCCCATAATCATCGTGGCGAAAAAACAAAGGTTTCTTTTTTACCAAAAGGAGTAACTAAAAAGCTGGTGGATATGCTCGATAATATAATAAAATAATTGGTTTCTAACTATTGATTGCTCAATATAAAAGAAAATGAAGTATGGGTTGGACAATCTGTATTTTCCGGATTTGGTTTGTTGATGAATATGGTTAAAATTAATGAGAAAATTAATGAAGTTTGGACAATCATAATTGGTTTCATTATGACACAAATGCCTCAAACTCCTTTTTGTGTCATATTTTTTTTTTTTTGAATTTATAATAACATGATAAATATAACATTTGTGGAATTGAAATAGAGGATAGAGGTGAGCGGTTCCAAATTCCTTACAAGTTTCGCCTAGAACCTATCATCAGGTACAAATTCCTCATTTTTTTGAACTTGTAACCTACCAATCAAAACTTAGAATCTAGAACTTACCCTGTCACAGGTTCCAAGGTTCAACAGATTCTTTTTTTTAATTCAGTTAAAAAAATAAAAATGAACGTAATAATAATAAATAAGTTTGTCATTCATCAAAGAGAATAGAAAATAAACAAAACTAACAACAAAAGAAAATGAATTCTTGGCAAAGAATTCAACTAGATAAAAGTACAGGTGAGCGATTCTAAATTCAGTATAGGTTCCATCTTGAACTTGAAATCTACATTACATACTCTAAAACCTGAAACCTTAATTATTTAAAAAATTACAATTCACTAATTATAGCTTATATTTAGATATATGAAAAATATGAACATTAACAAGTAAAAATATTAGCTATAAAATGGAAATTGGATTAGTGCTTTTAAATTATACATTCATCATCAAATAGTATGAAATATCAGAAGATCGCACGGAGATATGAATTAAGAAAACTATTAAAATTTGTTTTAGATTCTATGTTATAGGTTTCAAGTTACTCAAACTAGAAACTTAAAATCTATCAATTGAAACAAGTTCCTCATTTTTTGGAACCTATAACTTACCTTACATATCTTGAAACCTGAAACCCACAAGTTTTTACCGGTCCGGTAGTTTGGAACCATATTCGCCCTAATAGAGGGTCTATGCATTAGGAGAAAAGTTTAAATATTTATATTACAGTGGGAAAAGTTTTTTTTTTTTTTGGGGGGGGTCGTTGTGTTTGCCCTAAAGAATATTACCAAAATTAAAGATTTTATTGGCGTGAATGAAGGGGGAGAAGATTAAAAGAATTGGGAAAAGGGGCAAATCCCAAAAAGGGGTGGCCAAAGTTATCGTAATCACACACAACGAGGAGTCTCGGAAACGTTGAGACCGAACTCCAAAGCAAAACTCCCACCCCCCTTTTTGTAAGCCTTTAGATTTGCCAATCCAGACCATCCACCTCTTTTCTTCTCCCTCTTCTCCGTCATTTTTTTAACTATCATTATCTCAGAATAGTAAATATTCTCTGAATTGGACCACTTCCAATTCCGGGGCCCTTCTCCCTACGACTTCTTAAGGCGCGATCCATCTCTAATGAAACGAAAAAATGTGCGCATTTATAGCACGTGCCGATGCGCGACTCCGTAGAAGGATAGTGTGATTAGGGTGAGGTTTTGAAATTGGAATAAATAAGGCTCGGATAAATCTATGTCGAAGAGGAATTTATGAGTGAGCATGAATTTATGGTAGAATCTAAAAATGAGAACCGGACAAGTGGGAATTTGTCCAGTTCTATCTTTTGAGGTTTGCATGATAGATCTGGGGTTGCAACTTATTTTGATAGATAAGTTTCAGATTCTAATTTGTTGGAACTTGTGACTTAGTACGTGAAATAACTTTTTGTAATTTTATTGGTTTATGTTTTTGTGACATCATAAAGTATTTTATAATGTTCAATGATGAATATATAATATGGATCGGTAGTATTAACTTCCCTTTTATGACTAAAATTTTTACTTCATTAATATTTCATATTTTTTTATATACTTAAATATAAATTATGATTAATGAATTATAATAACTAGAGATAATTATTAAATGTAATAATTCACCCTATATCGGTGGAATTGGATACATCATGAAATTTATGACAAGATAAGTTTTATATTTCAATGTATGCACTATAAGTTTTGGATTCTAAAGAGTAGGAAGTTTATTTTAATGAACAGGTATCTAAGTTTTAAATAAAATATGTACGAAATTTCAAATCGCTATGGACTCCAGAACTGCAGTGTTCCGCCACTTCGGTTGGCCCCTCGAGCGGGAGAAAAGCCGCGCCGTGACCCTACCTTGCTCCGCTGCAACACGAATTGTAAAGTACGAATTATTCAATTTCACCTGAGGCAGAGGCAGAGGGGGAGGGAGAGAGTGGGGCCGCCACCCACTAAATTCGACTGACAGGGCTTCACGCAGCTCCACCTTGGATTCACCTCGGGGATTGATTGATGGCGAGAAACCCCAAAAGAGAAGGGAAAGGCTGATCTTCCCTCGCTCTCTCTCTCTTTTTTCACTCGCACCCACTTACGACGGTGATGATGATGATGAGGCGGTTGATGGCTATGAAACGCTTTCAGGGATTAGCTTAGCTTAGCTTAGCTCTAGCTCGTTTTTTCATGTTGTCTCCCCTCCTTTGTTTTAGTCTCGTCTTCTCATTTCTAGGAGAAAAAGGATACTAATTAATGTCATGAGATTTATATTTATAATAAATTTACTCCAAAAAAATTCATCACAAAACATTTCAAATTGATATACTTTAAAAATATATATTTTATAACAAATTTACTTTCTATTAATTTATATTAAAAATTATTATTAAATTATTAAGTTAAATGATATGGATGATTGACTGATATATCGCTTAAGATTTTACTATCCGTTTAGTCCAATTATATCATTCTTTTGATATTAATCAAATTTTTAAAATGGTATTTGATTTAGAGCTTTTTTGAAAAATTTATCATAAGTATACCGCTTTAGATATTTTGTGGTTATTTGAAGTAAATTTATCACAAATGTATCAGTTTGAGATTTTTTGTGGTTGAAAAATCAATTTATGATAAATTTATCGTGAGTATATTAATTTGAAATTTTTCGTAATATTAATTAAAAAAAATAGCATCCCTCGTTCTCACGATGAGAAGCATAACCCTTCTTTCTCAAATATGCTTTTTAGAATTCGCGTATTTTATGTAGGCAGAATGGGTTTGAGATTATTGTGTCGGGGTCAGCTTGCGCCGTTTGATATTCGACTTCTCCCGACGCACTTAGACGAGTTTGGTTCTTCGAGATTCTCTAGATTTACTGATTAACCTTTTGATTTACTTATAACTTAATCGGCACAATAATTGTACCGGATTCTGAAGAATGCATGTGGGGAAGTAGCGGAATAAGAAAACAGGTACTGCAGCCCATTTTACCGTGCCTTAATGCACTTTTCTTTATTGGGGGTAAAAAGTCATGAGAATGGGGAGCAGTGCAGGCGGAAGTGTTTAGGAATATCGTTAAGTGGTGAGGACTAACCTCGAGTAACATATTATTAGACTTGTCAAAAGGACGTATTGGGTCAAGTCAAAAAAGTTGGACTCGATCTAACTCGATTAATTCATTTTTATGCAGTACAGATTTAACGATTCATTGTCAATTCAAATATATATAATTTAATCGACCTAACCCATAGAAAAAACACATTCAAACTAAGGCGAAATATAGAGTAAGTGTGCGACATCGAGTAAGGACCATCAAGAGAGAGCCATAGAGGTAGGTCAAAATAAGTTGAGAATTAATTTAATATCTGTATTAAGTTCATTCATTGAATATAATCAATCCATATAACAATATAACCTGTCAAATATGAGTTAAGAAATGGGTTGATCAGCCGATTCATTTTGATAGGTCTACTTATTACACTTACATTAGAAATTGGATCTTTAATGTGTCCAGAGAGTTGGTGAATTTTATAAATGGCCCATTATGCGCTTTCACCTTGATTGTGAAATGATAGGTGGGCAGAACCTGGACAAGTTCTTAAACTATCCCGTTTATCGAAGTCAACCCCAAACGTAAAATGGGGTAATGATAAGGCGCCGGGGGTAAATTAACCAAAATGGGAAATTCCCCCGGGTTTGATCCTCGCGATGAGGACCGCCAACACGGGACAGGGTCCAGGATCCCTTATAAGGAAATGAAGGCAGCTGGTTAATTTAATATCCATATAGAGTAAGTGAGTGCGACATCGAGTGAGGACCATCAAGAGAGAGTTATAGAGGTAGGTCAAAATAAGTCGAGAATTCATTTAATATCCATATTAAGTTCATTCATTGAATATAATCAATCCAGATAATAATGTAACATGTCAAATATGAGTTAAGAAATGGGTTGATGAGCCAATTCATTTTGATAGGTCTACTTATTACACTTACATTAGAAATTGGATCTTTAATGTGTCTAGAGAGTTGGTGAATTTTATAAATGGCCAATTATGCGCTTTTACCTTGATTGTGAAATGATAGGTGAGCAGGACCTGGACAAGTCCTTAAACTATCTCATTTATCGAAGTCAACCTCAGATGTAGAATAGGATAATAATAAAGCGTCGGCGGTAAATTAACCAAAATGGAAAATTCCCTCAGGCCTAATCCTCGCGACGAGGCCTGCCAACACGGGACAGGGTCCAGGACGCCTTACAAGGAAATGAAGGCAACTGGTTAATTTAATATCCATATAGAGTAAGTGAGTGCGACATCAAGTAAGGACCATCAAGAGAGAGTCATGGAGATAAATTAAAATAAGTTGAGAATTCATTTAATATCCATATTAAGTTCATTCATTGAATATAATCAATCCAGATAATAATATAACCTGTCAAATATGAGTTAGGTCTATTTATTACACTTACATTAGAAATTGGATCTTTAATATGTTCAGAGAGTTGGTGAATTTTATAAATGGCCCATTATGCGTTTTTACCTTGGTTGTGAAATGATAGGTGGGCGAAACGGGGGTCGAGCCCACGTGGTTGGCCTCCATCGCATTTATCATATTTCGTTTACGTACAATCCCCATTTCCGACGTCGTACTCTTCGCCGCACGAATCACGACAAAGGGCCAATGAAGGTGGTGAACGGTCCAGGAGGTAAGAGGAAGGGAGATTATGAGGATCTACCCACAAGTACTTGCTCTTTTATTACTCCTTCGCATTCTTCGATCCAAAAGACGCTGCGAGCGCGACGCGTTGCCTAGAGATACAGACCTGGCAACGCACGACTCGTTGAACGTTCGCCTCGGAGCTGCGTCGCGCTCTCCGAGGACGGAGCTCTTATCGATGTCGGAATGGCTTTGAGGCAGCAGCAGCAGCAGCAGGGGGGAGGGGGGGCCATGTTCTTGAACTTTTAACGTGAGGTGAAGGATAATAAAAATGGTGGTGCTGAGTCAATGACGAGTGGATTCTTGGGGGGAGTTTTGGGCCCGGGGGTTGCTGCTGGTGGGGCGTCACGTGGTGACACTGATTACGAATTTTGTCAGGCCTACTGAGCCCGCCATCCTAATTTCAGCATCTTCGTACCCGCCCGCCTTACTGTGCATTAAAGTATATGTTTTGTATGCATTGCGCCGTCGCTGTCTCGATTGCGTGATGCGAGTCATGATAAGAATGAATGGAGATGGAGGATTTGGATCTGGCTCTTGGTTCCTCACCAGTTGTCCCCGGGAAGCTTAGAACCCTCGACTGGGCTTGCTGTGGAGACGAGGGTTCTCGACTGTAAGGACACCCGCAGAGGAATTGACCCCTGGCACTGTGAAGTCGAGTCCCTGTCCAAGTTCACGCGGGCTGAGCTGACGATGGGATAGAGCTGATGAATCGCTGCGTACGAACCAATGACTGAGGGAGACAAATGAGCGAGTGGCATGATTGATGCATTAGGCAAGCCGATCAGGGGATGATCAATAATCGATGTGTGCGTACCTAGTACGGTGCAGTGAAACTAATAGGTGTAGAGAAATTATATATACGTAGGGAGTTAAGCAAGCTAATCAAAGGATGATCAATGACTGATGTGTGCATGCTAAATACGGTACAGTAAAATTAATAGGTGTAAAGAAATCACATATATGTGAATTGCATCTAAAGAATAGTTTAATGTATTATTAAAAATGAGAGGGATAGTGATACCAATCATACCTATTGATATTTGAAAATATTTATTTTAGGGTGAATATTGCAAAAAACTCTAAATTTGTCCACCGAAACACAAATGCTGCAAACTTTTTTAAGACCAAAACCTATATATGTATAACATCTATTATAGTTCTATTCTAGGTAAATATGTGATACTAATATAAGTTTTGAGTTTCGTAAAAAAATATTTATTTGTGTCGGAATGAGTAAGCTTATGATTTTTAGTAAAAAAGAAAAAAAAGATCGAGACATTTAATGCTGGGTATAGTGTGGCTTTTTCTGGTATTAACACTTCAGTTTACAATTCAGATGGTGAAGAAATGAAAAGGTATTTTGCATATCTAGGTAATCGTTATCGACGAGTCTTTATAAGAACCGCTTGAGCAGAGTATGAGAAGTATGATGCCACATCATTACACAGAAGATAAAGAAGGTGAAAAGACTGCGCACGAGGCTTAATACACATTTCTTTTTGCTCCCCTTTTCAATTATTTTTTGAATTTGTCGACAACTGCTACTGTGAGAGAGAGAGAAGAGTTATACGCATTCTCTCTCAAATCATTTCGAGTCACATGGGATCTCAAGCTACGGTCGAGGGAATGAGGATGAGAATGACGGATTGAGATTTAGGTGGGCGGGGTTTGATCGATTCCGTATGCCAATGATCATCCTCTTATACTCTACCTTTCCCTTGTTGTTCCCTTCTTTTCATCCCTCTCCTTTTTTTTTTTTTTTTAATAGGCACCAAATCGCTGGCTTTCTCTCGTGACGACAAAAGGGGTGAATTCCCTATTTTCCCTGCCGTTACATCGACGCCGGTCTTAGACGGGATGTTCTGGTCAAAGTCCCCTCCAAACTATTGTTGACAATTATTATCATTTGCATGTTAGCGGATGGATCGTAGGACGGGAAGGAGAGACGCCCACATGGAGTGTCTGCCGACCGAGGATGCATGAGATTGGAGGCGTCACGTGGTCGGTTCCATGCCTAGGCCCTCGCGAAACAGTACGACCGAAAAGATTGTACGCAAAGACAAAAGTACTCCTATGTAGTAGATCTTTTTAGGGTCTTTGTTTCTTTTTTCTTTTTCAGCCTCTTCGTGTGGCGGACATTTGCGGCTCTCCTCGTTCTCTGGTCGGGCCCTAGTGGCAGGTGGCCCACGGAATTTAACGTGGACCATCCGAAATGGGTCGGCACTCGATAGCTCCTATGAATCTATAAGATCTACAAAAGGGGTTTGACTGGATGACGTGGAATGAATCGGGCCGGTACTTCTGCCATCTTGTACTGGGCCGATTTTTATGTTTGATTTGTCTTAAAATGACCCTTCTGGGCTAGTCCGCGATGGGCTCCGTGCTTCGGCATCTGCGACCAAGGGGCTCAACCGAAAGTCCATCGACTTCTTACCTTTTGTTTGAAGAATATTTGGCGCTGACCATGACAAAGATAGAACCTACAGCCTACGGCTCATGTCTCGTGTACTATGAAATCATGATTTACAATTCTGTAGAAATCAGTTGATAGCCAAAAGATGAATTATTCGAGAGTGGCAGCGAACCTCTAGAGTGTAGGAATCAAATAAGTGTTGCATGAGGTGTAGGAATAATGACGGCCCACATGATGTTATTTATTAATGGTTTAATAAATATATAAGCACTAAAATATATTGATTATGAGAAATTACGATCTAATGAAAGGGTACAATTTTCATTGAGAAATTACTACTCTTCTAAAAAGGTGTGAATTTTATGAAAGTTAAAATGCGCTTTAATAAAAGGTGCCTTTTAATAGCATGTATAAATAAGAGTTCGATCCTCTCTTCACATACGACGTGAAAAAGAACGTTGTATTATATCCTCCATTAAATATAATAGGTTAGAAAGGTATGGGTTGAGAGAGAGAAATTAGATTTCTTCATCTTTTCAGTTTTTTTCACAATGAAGATTTTCAAAGATTTTGCTATGGATAAATGTATATCTTCATCTTTTTTATCGTGAAAATCATGATGATCAAAGATTCTATATTTTTTAATTTTTCGCATTTCAGAATTACATTATTTCTTACATGAGGGTGGAGACTTGAGGAAAGAGCAAAGGCAGGGAGAGAGACAGGGGGAGGCTTGAGAGCTGAGGAAAGAACAAAGGCATAGCTGTTGCCTGTCCGAGAAGATGACGATGCATCTTGCATGCGCTAATTCACTTTCGTGGGCTACTTTCGTTCGCGCGATCAAGGCAGAATCCGATACCAATCTCTCTTGCTATATATGCATCACCATATCACCACATCTTTTGTACTACAGTCCTGACTTTCTTGACCACGAAGTCGGCCTGCTCAGGTTCATCAAAACAGAGAAACGAAAGCAGAGAGACAGAGAGACATAGAGAGAGAGAGATTGAGAGTGAACAATGGGTCAGTTGTGGCAATCGTACAAAAGCTTCCGTGCACTCGCAGGGTAATCTCGCGCCTCACTTGAGTTGATCCACATTGATTATTTACAGATTTTCTTCTTGTTTTCTTAAGTAACTGTCTCTAACACGTACTTTCTTCCTTGTGTTTTTTCTTGACATCGTTGGGAAAAATTCATTCAGACCAGTGCTCATGCTGTTGTATCCTTTGTAAGCAAGTCTCTCTCTATACTATTCAATTATTTCATGATTCTTTTATATAAAGAAAACAATAGAATCAATAAGACTACTTAGTATAAAGTAATTAATACTAAGTACGTTATTATGGACTCAAAAATTGATTCATGAAGTAGTGAGACAAATGATCAAATAGACGGTTATGAAAATAAGGTCATGTTCAGTTGTGTAGATATTTTTTTGGCCCGTCTAGGCCTAGAATTTCTAGGATCAATGTTTAGAGAATTGATTTATATCGAACTAAATCGCAGTCAACATGAAGGAGGATTACTTAGAAATCTCCAAATTTCAAGATAGCTCAACGCCTAGCGCTTGAGTGCATTTTGAGTCTCGAAATCACCATGTTTCTTCCTAATTTAATGTTTAATCAGGTTCTTCAACTTTTTTATGACTTTCCAGAGTGCCTAGTGAATTATCATGTTCTTCAACTTTAATATCTTGTGCTTAGGCTTCTTCGGCACACGTCTAACGAACAGATTTTGCCACATCCTCTACGAATCAAAGTTGTAAACGATCTATTTTGATAGACAAAGCATGAAACTAATGACCACTTACAAACGTACGTGGGCGTGGAAAACGCATTTTCAGACAAGCATCGGTAATGGCCATGGAGAGCAGACCGATGAACGTGGCAGAAAATGAGCAGTGGCTCGCTTACTGGATCCTGTACTCGTTCCTCACCCTCATGGAGATGCTACTCCAGCCCCTCTTGCAGTGGTACCCCCTTCATTCTCTTCCTGCATCATTGGATTTATCATCTTCCGGTGCTGCGATCACTGATATTGTAAGGGCTAATTGATGATGCCTGTGTCTGGTATTTTGCATGCTCACCTCGCTGTTTAGGATACCGATATGGTACGACGCGAAGCTACTGTTCGTGCTGTGGCTGGTCGCTCCCAATTATCAAGGGGCGGCTTTTCTTTACGACAAGATCGTGAGAGGGCATCTCCTGAAGAAACTCGGACATTACACAGACCGTTACAAGTCGCACTGATGCTATTTCTTCTACTGACGCATTTCTCTCCCTCTTTGCTCCGAAGTTATTAATGGTGTGCTTCCTCATGATTTGGCAAGAAACTTATCAAATAAAAAGGGTTTGGCTTCAATATACTGAAGACCAATATCGATTATCAAATGAAGTAGACATTTGCAGAACTCCTCCAGTACATTTTTCCTTTTTACTTCATCGTTGATTGTATTCTTGGGGATTTGCTCGTTTTTAATTGGAACGAGAATTTAACCAAATCAAATAAGGCGTTGAGGCCGAACATGGACCAAATAAGCATTACTGTGTACATCAGTCATTGCCACTTCTTCCTGTAACTCACATCATGCGATCCGGCCCCTCTCCTTATATATTTGTATGCTATTTGATTATCCTAGCACAAAGCATGGT
Organism: Eucalyptus erythrocorys; assembly: GCA_014182555.1. NCBI lineage: Eukaryota > Viridiplantae > Streptophyta > Magnoliopsida > Myrtales > Myrtaceae > Eucalyptus > Eucalyptus erythrocorys. The sequence goes on along the minus strand of CM024607.1, from coordinate 35,093,419 downwards.
CATAGAATAGAAATTTTTGTTAAGGGTGTCCTCTCAACATTTACTGAGTAATCAACTACGTAAAATTCTCACTTTTCAAATAAGAAATCAGTTAATCTATGCATATCCCCAAAAATGAGGGAAAAAATTGGTGGAAATACACTATCAACAATTATAGAATTATCGATTACAAACATCATATGACTGCTAGTCGACCGAAGTAATAAGTCCAATCATTGAAGCAGGATGAATACCATTTTTTTTTGAAGAGGGTCATGTCCATCCATAGATGGGGTTCTCTAGTCATGTCTCTAATTGGTTGAAAATACATAATGACTTGTTATATTAGTTAAGTTTGTACGCGAATAATATTCATGACGTAACCCACCAATCATGTACCCGATTGGAGAAACTACAACCTGATAGGAGCTCAAAGAGAAAGGCATATTTGAACTCCTTCATTGTTTGTTGGCCAAAGAGTATATTATATCTCATGCAAATATTTACTTGAAATTGTGAAAATTTAATACGTCCTTATAACACATTCTACTCACTAAATGATATCTTTTTATCACTCAAACTTCGTATATATAGAAACTACCCCTTTATGTTGGAGATCAATCACCAATGCCCAAACGCGTTTACTTGATATTTTCATTACTTTATGGATACCACAAGATGGTTGAGATTATCTCCATCTCAAACTCAAGACGGCCACCCTCTTAGACCTAGATCCAATAGTGTGTTGCCACCACCTGGTGGTGTCGCCCCCATTACCCGGTTGTTTAGACGCGCATAAGTAAATTAAGAGAGAGTAAATTGGCTTTTCAAGAAAACACAAGCTCATGCCGTGGAACAGGGGGAAGCAGAACCAATGTCAACCCTCGCTCCTTCTACAATGATGATTATCTTTCTCAAGACCCTACTATCTTCCTTCAAATTATGATTCCCTCTTTTCAACTCAGAATTGACTTTGTAAGCTCTTTTCAGTTCATGAATTGTCGCGTCGAATGCATCTTGGAAATTCTCACCGGTAGGTGTAGAATTAGTAAATGTAAATTGCTCCCCTTAGCTGCCCCACCGTGGACCATCAAACATGCATTTGCAACTTGGGCTTCATTCTCACTTGATCAACTTTCAATGTCACTGTACGTGGACATTAGGGCCTTTTTGCCTTTCATTGATTTGCCGAATTCCGTCTTGCGCAAAGGGCATTTGGACTTCACGTGGCCGGTTTGATTATCCTCGAAGCGTGTAAGGTTTCCTCTCTTTTCACCTTTGAATGTTTGTCTATTTCCACTCGAGCGGTCATACGAGTTGTAATTCCTTCTTCTCTAACCTTTCCTTTGAAGGAATTCCTTGAATTTGTCAGTAAGCATGGCTACATATTCTTTGTCCTCCTCATCCGTTGCTTGAAAAATCTTCCTCGATGCCATTATCGACCTTTAAGGGCCTGTTTGGTAACCATCCCAACAGCTGCATTCCGATTTTTGTTTCCAATCGCCGGGACGAGAATAGCGTTTGGTAAAATTTTTGCTCCCTAAACAAATTTGTTCCTAGAATCGCTTTGGGACAAGATTTGAGAATAAAAAAAAAAGTTGATTCTCGCGTCCGAGAATCAAAAAAAGAATCAACACAATAAAATTCTTATACGATTATTGTTATACTATAATAATAATATAATAGTAATTATATTAGTATACTAATAATAATATTATATTAGTATACTAATTATTAGTATATATAATATTACTATAATAATATATAGTAATTATTACTATATAATATTACTAATTATTACTATACTATAATTATTATATACTAATATAATAATTATAATTATCCACTAATATATAATATAATTATATAATTAGTATATTAGTATAATTATTTATATAAGCATACTATTATATAATTATAATTATATCAGTATACTTATTATAATATTATAATAATTATTAATTATAATTAATAATATACTAATAATAATTAATAATTAGTAATATTATATAATTATATTAATATACTATTAAGTATACTAATATTATTAATATTATAATAATAGTTAATAATTAATATACTAATTATTATAATATTATTATAGTATACTAATAATAATACAATATATTAGTATACCAATTATTAGGATAGTAATAGTATATAGTAATATAGTATACTATTACTAATAAGTATATTATATAAATTATAATAAGTATGTTAAAGTATATTACTAATAAGTAATAATATTAATAGTATAATTAATAGGAGAAAAAGGAAAAAAAGAAAAGAAAAAAAAAAGGAAAGGAAAAAAGGAAAAAAAATAAAAAAGTAAAAAAGTAAAAAAAATTATTAGGAAAAAAGGAAAAAAAGAAAAGAAAAAAAAAAAAAAAAAAAGGAGAAAAACGAAAAAACGAAAAAAAAAAAAGAAAAAGTAAAAAGTAAAAAAGTAAAAAAAATATATTTTAAAATTAAAAGAAATTAATTTATAACAAATTAATCAATGAACACGTTATCAAACGCAATTCTATTCCGTAATTAGAAATTTTGAACAGCTTGCCAAACGCATTTTTTTACTCGAATCGCTCGGAACAAAATAAAAATAATCATTTTTTGTCGAATCGCTTCCCGAAACGAATCGTTACCAAACGCGCCTAAGACGATTGACTTGTTCATTTTTCTAACCAGCCTCGTTTTCTCTTTCCACCTCGAAGAATTTAAAGAGCCAATAAATTGTTCCAAGGTCAAGGTAGTGAGACCACGTCGGCTGCGTTTGGTTCAAGATTTCTAACCTTAAAGCCTCTTGGGGAAATGCTGGACCGTTTGGTTCAATTTTTTTGCTAGCTTTTAGCTTTCAACTTGCCTTCAAAATGCTAAAAACCCAAAGCTAGTAGGGACTAGTTTTGGGCTTTCAGCATTCCACCGAATGCTAAAATTATTTTTCTCTTCCAAAACTACCCTCACTAATTTTTCATATTTATGATTTTGCCCCTGTTTATTATTTTTTTTTAATTGAAAAAGGAGGCAGCCCTTCGCCAATTCGGCGAAGGGCTATGGTCGCCGGCAAGCTAGATTTGGCGCTGGCGGCCGTCGGCTGAGGTCGCCTGAGGTCGGGCAACCTTCGACGACGGTCGCGCGACCTAGCCAAGGGCCACCAGAGGTCGCCCGACCTCGAGTGACCCTCGGCGAGGGTCACTTGACCCAGGGGCCACACAACCCAAGCAACTGCCGCTTAGGTCTCGCGGCCCTTGCTTGGGTCTTGCGAGGGTCGCGCGATGGCGGTCGGAGTCATGCGACCCTCGCGAGACCTAAGCGAGGGCCGCCTACGCCGCATGCGGCCGCGAAACCCAAGCGGCGCGCTTGGGTCACGCGGCCCCTGGGTCGAGCAACCCTGGTCGCCCGAGGCCGAGGGACCTCTGGTGGCCCTCAGCTAGGTCGCACAACCCTTACTAAGGGTCGCTCGAGGTCGGGCAACCTCCGGTGACCCTTGGCTGGGTCGCACGACCCTCACCGGAGGTCGCTTGACCTCGGGCGACCACAGCTGATGGCTGCCAACGGCCGTAGCCCTTTGCTGGTCCGGCGAAGGGTTTAGTTCAATTTTCAAAAAAGCCCATTGCAAAAGTTTTTTTACCAAACGCATATTCAACTCAAAGTCTATTTGTAAAATTTTTTTACCAAACACAATTATATTTCTCTAAGTAGTTTTGGGCTTTCAGTATTTACATTGGACTCGAAACCCATTATAAATGCTGAACCACACGCACCGTCGTCATCCTCCTCATATTGCAATCCTTTTAATAATGTTGTCTGTGAAAGGGAGTGACCTTCTCCTCCACTAATTGTCCCAATAATACAAGTGCCGCATTATTAAAATGTAGAGCTAGCTGCGGCATAGAGCTGACTTCCTCCTACGACAACCCTTCTATAGACTTAACTCTCCATAGTCATTTCACATCACACCTTGTACGCACAACGCAATAGATCTCTCCTCAAACTATAAGCGACCTCGAAGGTTTACATCCCCGTCAATTCAAACATTTAACCGAGTAAAGTGTATCATTCTTTTGGGAAAAGTAGATTACTAGATTATGGAAGGACTAAAACGCACAACGAAGTCCACTTTCAGATCAACAATGAACTGTTGCGCAACCTCATCCTGTGGCTACTCCCCATGTAATTTGAAGGGCTATGAAAGTTCTCTGAATTCCATGCAGAGCAGAGGCCGCAGAGCAGACACAGTGAGCCAAAACCACAAACTTCACGAAACACAAGCTATCATAAGATTGTGATTTCATATGTACATATGCTTTTTCGACTAAGATCACAGAATTCACAGGCATGAGTTGACTTTATATGCTTTTAAACACTTGGTCTTGTCCACATGTTAATTGACATAGGCAATAACCTGGTCTAGCGACTTGTTTCGGTGAGGTCCGGGAATTGGACAGATGGAGGATAAAGGAATGGCTTTAACCCAGTTAGCTCCAATATTTTGAAGCTGAGTGCATTCCTCTCCGAGATCTCGGTTCCGGCCACCAACAGCAACCGGTTGCACCATTCAAGTACCTCGGGGCAAAACACCTTCCAGTAGAAGGTCGACTTCACCCACGCCGGTTCCGTCAGGTAGTTGTCCCCACGGCATGCCCCTTTCACTATTTCCTCTGCCGCCGCTCCCACCGACCTTATTGGCATCACCCCGATTTGCACCTAAATAATAACATGAATACCCACTTAAATTAACTGTTTTGAGCAGTTGGCGCGCATGATAATGACGGAGTGATTGAACTTGGATTAATCAAATCAAATGACGGAGTAATTGAACTTGGATTAATCAAATCAAATGACAGCGTAATTGAACTTGGATTAATCAAATCAAATCGATTTCATGAGACAGAGAAAGCTCATCCCATGCTGCTTCCGTTTAGGCAAGGTTCTGATAAAAACTGCACAAATATCTTAGATGATATAAACTCTTTGATTATATGCGAGAAAACCTTACATCTCTCAGTTGAGGATCCAAAACCATGCGACCATCTTTGGAAAGGAACTTTCCTTGAGTCATTTCCGATTCAATCAAGCCTGGAGTCACAATGGTTATGGTAATCTCCGATCCCAATTCAGTCCGCAATGTCTCATAGAAGCTTATTAACGCAGCCTTGCTTGCCTGAGGAGATCCACTAGATTAGAACAATGAAAATCACAACCTTCCTAATGAATTCCCAAATTTCACAGAACTACTTGAGTTCAGTGTTAAAGAGTTAAGCAACCAATGTGGAGACAGTATCTCTCTTGCTGTCAAAGTAAAAAATTCCAAAACCAAAGTGGCTTTTAAAGCAAACAAGTGATAACTGATAAGTAATAAGAAAAGGCTATATCATAACAATTATAATTTGACTGACTGAGGAATGCGCATGAAGTGATCTTGTCATCCTAATAAGTCAGTGACTTACATTGTAGACGGACATTCTTGGGGCCGGAAGCCACCCCGCAGCCGAAGCTATCACTACAATCTTTCCTCTGCTTCTCTTTAGATAGGGAAGAGCAAAGTAACTGCTATACGCTGAACCCCAGAAATTTATATCCTTCGCAAGTCACACATCAAAGGCAAGCTTATCAGATTTAAGTTCCCAATTCCCAATCTTCTTTTTGTCTGAAGAAAAACTGGAGCTATGTATTGCAGGATCAATGGTTGAAAACGACTTGGTTTTAGTGTAATTCAATTAGAAAAGGAGATCAATTGATGGACTTATATCAGGTATGACTTATACCATCGCAGGGGCGAGCTTAGTGATGTCGGGGCAGTCTTCAAACATGCACATGGGAGATACCCCAGCATTAGTCACCAGGTGATCCACTGTTTCGACATGAACCAAATGACATCAAATCATTCGCTAGTATCAACTCAATGATCAACATATTATTATCAATGAAAAGATTCTATAAAAAAGCGACGTGCTTACAGCGGCCAAAATGGTCAATCGTTCGATGGACAAACCTCTCACAATCTTCTGCCCTAGTCACATCTCCCTGGATGACGACCACGTCAGGAGAGCCCAATTGATAAGCTATGTTGGCCACATCAATCAAGCGGTTCTCCCTCCTCGCAACAAGCGCCAAGCATGCCCCTCTCTTGGCATACTCGTATGCGAGATGCTTAAAACCGCGAGATTAAGTCACAGAGCATTAGTAGCAGATGCAAGACTCAAAATATGCTAAATGTGACTCTTAAAATTGCTATGCTAGGGAATGCAATTATCCTACAAATGGACATTTAACCAAATACGGCATACTCGAAATGGCAATAACAATCCATCACATCACTTAATCACGTCACTTATACCAGTACACAGGCTGATCGTACTATGCATTGTATCTCTCTCGTATTAATGGGCCGAGATGCACAAATTTTACAAAGGGCTAAGATCCACACTATCTAAGGGTTGGGATGCCTCACACGAGATGTTGGAACAATTATCCCACTCATTTTTCGATGACCTGCTAATATATCTTAAGCTTTTAAATATTTTTCAATTTTTCCCGAGAAGAATTAAGGAAAAAATAGAAGAGAAGCTATTATCCACATTTCTTTAATTTTTGTCCATAATTAGGAAAAATAATAGATAGTCGTGCGGTTATCGAGAAATGATTAGTTCACATACATAATTTGAATACAAAAGGCCTGAAAGTAATTACTTAGATTAATAAGATTTACAAAAACACATAATTAATTATTAAGTGTACTCCCACCTAAAAAGGGTCCTAGAGAAGAGACGAACCTCGCCGATGCCGGAGGAAGCTCCGGTGATGAGGACGACTTTGCCGGCGACGTCCTCGCTGAAGGCGGAGCGGAAGGCGAAGAGGAGGAGCTTGAGGAAGAGGTAGGGCGGGAGGACGAAGAGGAGGGCGGCGGCGGCGACGGGCGGGAGGCTGCGGTTCAAGTACGCGTGGATAGCATCCGCGACCCGTCCGGTGAAGAAGAGGTACAGGAAGGTGGCCGCGGAGATGATGTCCATCCTTCGGCTTGACTTCAGAAGCGGGAGTGCCGCTGCGGTTCCTCAATTGAACGAGCGAAGTTCTGGAAACGTAGCGATTTTGCATGGACTGGACTCGACACGTGGGCTTTGGTCGTCCCCCCGTCCTCTGTCACAGCAGGAGAACGAGACACGGAGCTGACTTGGGTAGTACAGAGATCATAATTTTCAGATTGTCGTTGCTTCTCAAATTTAGAGTTAGCAAAATGGATCATAAACTCATTAAAATTAAATATGAGTGAGTTAAGTGAAAGTTAAATATAAATTAAAAATAAATATAAAAAAATAAAATAAAAAAATTTAAATGAGTTATTGGGAGACTCACTTTAAAATTTAAACCAATGACTTTTTTTAACTTTATAATTTTTTATAAAAAATAGAAATTATAATTATTTTTCATATTTCTTTTTTTTTTTCCTTTTCCTTTTTCTTTCTTTTTCTTCATCTCTTAGCCGATGGTCGGCGATAGGCCAAGTGAGGCTCGAGCTCGCCGGCGACTAGCGAGGCTCGAGCATAGTCTAATTTTTTTTTAAATATTTCAATTTATAGGTTTTTAAGTGATAATGTCACAAATGGTCGCTATATTTTTAGTCAATGTACAATTTCATCCATGAACTTTCAATTCGCTCAATTTGGTCTCCGAACTATTGATAAATATCCGATTTAATCCCTTAACTTTCGATCGGCTCAATTTGGTCCCTGAACTATTGATAAAATGTCCGATCTAATCCTTCATTTTATCAAAGAGGAAAAAAGAGGAAAAATGGAAAGAGGAAAAAAGGAAAATAATAACGAAGGACTAGATCGGACATTTTATCAATAGTTTAGGGACCAAATTGAGTCGATTGAAAATTTAGGGACTAAATCGAACATTTATCAATAGTTCGGGGACTAAATCGAACATTTATCAATAATTCAGTGACCAAATTGAGCGAATTGAAAGTTCAGGGACGAAATTGCACATTGACTAAAAATATATGGACCATTTGTGACATTTTTCCTTTTTTAAACTTTTTATTATTTTATTTACTATTTTTAATTTAATTTGAAGTTGTAATCTAATTAGCATATAGTAAAAGTGGGTTTTCCTAAAATATTAATAGGTTTTAGTAAAATTGGTCGGGTCAAGTCGGGTACGGGTCAGGTATTGGTCATTAAATTTACACTATAAGAATATGGGTCAAGACGGGTTAAGTGGATCAAATATGGGTCGACCAATTTTCGACCCGACCCATATCCAACCCGACCGACTCATTCATTTGCCACCCCTACTCAAATTTAGCAAATGAGTGGTTTGTTCTAGGGCTAATCAGTTCCGATGCGGTCTAGTGCAATTCCATCTTGAAACGAAATCAGGGACCTGGACCAATTGGTCCTAGAACCGGCGATCTGATCCGGTTTTGGTTTAGTCTAATGGAATCGGTCTTTTTTTTTTTTTTTTTCCTATTTCTTGATGCTATACGTTATAAAGAAATTTTAAAAAAAAAAAACGTTACTTATTTTTTTGAAGAAATAAAAATATACATAATCAATATGATCTATTCTCTTTTGGAACCGAGAACCGAACTATCGGACACCGATTCCACTTTTAGGAATCGGACTCAACTAACTAGTTAAGTCTGATTCGGGTTGTTCTCAATTTAGGTGGTCTATTTTGCACACCCCTAATTTCTTCGTCCCTAACTCATCAAATGAGTGAGTTGGGCTGAATTTGGATCTGATCAATAATAATCTGACTCAAAGTGACATATTTACAAACGATACAAATTTAACAATCTATATTTGATCAATCCTTTTTTAGTAAATTTTCTTATTACGCTCTTGTCATTGAAAAATGAATGGCTTATCGAGTTAGTCAGGGAGCTCAGGAGTTAGATTATGGACGAGAGTATGAATATGAGGTGAAAGTCCGGCCTCATCCATAAATCATGGAACGGATTGGGCTTTGAGTTTTTGCTAACACGAGGGAGCACCATAATCGAGCAAATCCTCCATCAGAGCAAGGAGAGCAAAATCTGTCTCACACTCAAGATCTCAATAAATTGGGCTCGATGAAAACCCATACTAATCATTTTATTTATTTATTATTATTTATCTTCCAAATTTACCTACTCAGTTTACTTTGTCACTCTTAACGTATCGAGCAATTATTGCACCATGAATTACTGCATCCACGAATATAAAATTGAAAAAGGGTAACACGTTGAAGGAGTTGTCATTCGATCGAGTTGGTCGAACCAAAAATTTGTGGCAAACGACCATTATGATTGTGTGAAATGGACAATAATTGAGACGCCGGAGTTGAAGCAGGCCAATCTTCATCACCATCGTCATTATAAAAGATCCAAAGATCAAGAAGCCTAGGCCGTCCGCTGGATTGGCGAGGGTCAAGCCTCATCGGCAATGGACAGGGCCTAACCTTGCTAGAAGTCGCAAGGGTGGCGTCACCTAAGCCACCCACTATATGGCGAGGGTCAAGCCTCGCCGACCCTACCATTGACGGATGACCGGCTAGAGGAAGAAGGAATGAAAAAAGAAAAAAGAGAGAGAGAAAGAAAAGAAAAGAAAAATTAAAATATTATTAGAAATTGTTCATGTCAATATTGATAGCACTACATATGACTATTAGTATTCGGAAAAAATTTTGAGCCACCAGATCACGAAGCAGACCAGCCACGGGGATGCATTCTCAGTCATGCGCTTAAAGCACATAGGGAAAAGATTCGAATCACATCAGAATACGAGATTCAAATTCTTGTGATGTACCATCCATCATGGATTTGAAATTCAATCTAGAAATGGGTCGTCCGGCATCGGACTATTACTTAACCAAACATATGGCCCGGTGATGAAATGAGGATCAAACAGGGAAGAAATCATTAGCTAATTGTATCATTTCTTCTTTACTATTTTCATTTCCAATCCTTCTGTTGTAAACGACAGTGTTGATTTGTAGTGGACCATTTGATAAACAACGCCAGGATCTTGAAACAAGGCCTCTTCGAGGATCTTAGCCACATACCGGATTACACTCGCGTTAAGGTATTTCATTATATCCTTCTTCTAATGTATAGGATATACAAGCGTGCGTGCACGAGCTGTGTTTCATCCTTTTGCTTCTTTCACTTCGTTAGGTTGTGAATTTGTTGGGAACGGTCTACGGGACCCATTACGCGATTCCCCACCTTAAAAAGAGCAAAGGGAAGATTGCGGTCATTGCTTCCTTTGGAGGATGTTACCCCGCTCCAGGAATCTGCTTCTATAGTGTAAAGTTCACCCTCTCTTTCCCTCTGAGTTCAACATTCCAAATCATCATTCCTTCAGCTATGGCTGGTATGATAAATTACAGGAGATTTGTGGGTGGTGGTTAGAGCTGTTAAACGGGTGGGTCGGGTCATTAATGGGTCGACCCAAATTGACCCATTAACCCATTTATGACCCATTTATGTCTAATGTAAATTTTTCGACCCATACCCAATCCATACCCGACCCGACCCATATTAATAAAATATTTTCATATTTAACCAAATTTAGGAAAACTTATTCTTAAAGATTATATTACTAAAAACTTCAAAGCAATACAAATCTAATCAATAATTTTTCAATTTTTTATAATTTTTAAAAAAAATTATTTCTTATATATATTTAAAAACAAAAATAGTTTTATACATTGGACAATTTTTATAATTTTTAAAATAATTATTTTAAAAATCGAATTTTAATTATTTATATTTTTATTTAAAATATAATTTTAATTATATTTATTTTTTAAAAAATTAAATTTTAAATTATTTTAATTTTTATTTTTAAATATAATTTTTAATTTTCTTTTTTTTTTTTTTTTTTTTGTTCTTCTTCTTTGGTCGGGCCGCCGACCACGACGATAGTCGACCGCCGGCCACAGGCAAGCCTCGAGCTTGCCCGACTCGCCAACGCGTCGAGCTCACGGCTCGCCAAATCCGGCGAGCTTGAGCTCGCCCCTCGCCGGATCGGCGAGCGAGGCTCGAGCCCGCCCGACGCCGGTGAGTTCGAGTCTCACCAAATCGGCGGCTCGAGCCTCGCCGGCATTAACGAGGCCTCCGTCTCGCCGGATCCAACGAGCTCGAGCTCGCCCGACACCGGCGAGCTAGAGGCTCGCTGGCCTGGCCGCCGCCATCGCCGTGCCTGCGTGACGAAAGAAGAAGAAAGAAAGAAAAAAAAAAAGAAAAAAATAATTATAATTTCGGTTTTTATAAAAAAAAGATTTTGTAAAGTTAAAGAGAGGAGAGAGAGAGATGGTGAGGTTTTGAGTGAAAATAATGGGTTCATTTTTAATAGGTTGATAAATGGGTCATAAACGGGTCAGAGAGCTGACCCATTTAAAACCCATATATCTTAGCCTTGACCCATTAAAACCCATTGTGGGTGCCTTATGAAATAAAGCTTGACCCATTAATGACCCATTTAACCATAAATGGGTTGTACAACCCATTTAACACCTCTAGTGGTGGTCTAGGCTAGCAAGGCTGCTGTTATTAATTTCTACGGGACGTTGAGAACTGAAATCGGGGATTCTATGGGCGTGACGATAGTAACACCCGGATTCATCAAGTTACAAATGACAATGTCTCGGCATTCCCCAAAGGTAAATATCGGTGTCGCATCCTTGGATCTGAGATCGTTGGTATCGAGAATTTAGCGAGTGTGATGGTGAGCTCACGGCAGATTCAACTCCTTTTGAATGAACGACAGGTTAAATCGGGATATATTTTGCCATAGTCCACAGAGAGAGCTGCGAAAGCGATGGTGAGGAGCACGTGCCACGGGGACATGTACCTGACGGTGCCATTGACGCTCGTATCTGTGGAAGGTCCTATTTCCTCAGATCACGGAGTGGTGCAATCGCCGGAGTTTCATCACTATGCCAAGGGCTTCAAGAAGCACGTGGGCTTGATCTCGAAGGGTCTCACTGCTGTCCATTCAAACATAAATCTGTCGACTGTAATCTTTCTGAAGGTTGATTTCGTGTACATGACATGAACACTGAACTTAGAGACAAGAGTTGGGTTTGTATAATATCGAATGCTTACTCTCGTCGACGTGTTGGACGGCATACGAAACGACCTGGTCTATCGACGTGTTTCGGCGATGTCTGGGAATTGAACAGACGAAGGATGATAGGAATTGCCTGACAAGGCTGACCTCTTGCGTATTGTTGTTTTGCTGGATGGTATATAGCAAGCCTCGTCAGAAAATGGAAACCGCACGAATATCTTATACGATGTATACACGAGAAAAATTTACATCTCTTGCAGTTGAAGATCCAGAACCATGCGACCTTTTGAAATGAACTTTCCTCGAGCCGCCTCCGATTCAATCAAGCCTAGAGTTGCAATGGTTATGGCCATCTCCGATCCCAATCTTTCCTCAGTGTCTCGTAGAAGCTTTATTACGGCTCCCTCGCTTGCCTGAGCTGGTCCACTATTAGAACCACGAAAATCACAATCTTACTAATGAATCCCCAAATTTGACAGAGCTATTTGAGTTTAGTATAAAGAGTTTAGCAACCTGTAAATGAGACATTACCTTTCTCATTGTCATGGTAAATAAGTTCCAAAGCTAAATCAACAAAGAGTCGGTGGCAATGATTGAAGCATTTAAGCAAATTGAGTGATAAGTTATAGGAGATGGTTATTTATTAACAGAGTTTGCTAGCATTACAGTTTTTAAAGTACCGTGAAAATAATAATCTATTGTAAACCACACATTCTTGAAGAAGTAGGTCCACACTAATTTATAATTATTTATGATTTGATTTTTTGTTATCTAAAAATCAAAATAGACTGTTATTCTCACGATATATTAAAAATTATTACACAATCATTTCTCTTTCTTAACAATTATAATCGAAAGCTATCGCTGTAGTCTTTCCTATTGAATATGGAAAAAGAAAGGGAGCGGCTATGCTATTGAATATGAGAAAAGAAAGTGGGCTGTGACGTAGACGTTAACTTACCCTCGGCTCCTTAAACTTGCTTGAAATAGGCACCCAAGCTTGGCCAACCAAAACTCAAAGCCTTCAAAGCTCAACAGAATGGTCTCAACCCTCTTGTAATGCACCAAAACCCAAATGGATCTGATCCACAAGATCTTCAACCTTTTGCTCCCTCCGCTTGCGATCCTTGCACTTCTCTCATGGTTACCCCTACACGTCGTCTTCGTATTCCTCAGGCTCATCAAGAGATGTTTCGTGCGTTCAGAGGATGACGTCGCCGGAAAAGTCGTGCTCATCACCGGAGCAGCCTCAGGGATCGGCGAGGTTATTCAGTCCGTGCTCTTATATGCATAGAGACTTGGTTATTAACTGTCCCCATGTGATTTGATTTTGAACTGTACATGAATGGCGTTCGCAGCAAATTGCATATGAATATGCGAGAAGAGGGGCGTGCTTGGCTCTGGTGGACATAAGGGAGGAAGGCCTCGGGGTGGTGGCCGAGAAAGCGAGGCTGCTCGGGTCTGCAGACGCGATCACCATCGGAGCGGATGTTTCCGACGACCACCACTCCCAACGTTTCGTTCACCAGACGGTGAACCACTTTGGCCGGCGTAAGCTGTCTCTTTTTTGGTATTTTCCTTTTCGTTTGACCTTATGAATAGACTATACGTCGCAGGCAACCAATAGGACAATTCCCATGAGTTAGTCAAGTTTGGTGAGTCTTATCCAATGGGCTGGGTCGGCCCACAGAATAGACAAGAAAACATCAGCTAGTCAATTCCCGCAAATGAAATTTCCGAGCCGTCGGATCAGAAGCGGACCAGCTGGGGGGGCGCACTCGAAGTAACGTCTTTAAAAGCGCGTAGAAAAATGTCCCAATCACATTGAGATACGAGATTCAAATTCTTATGATGTTTCATTGTGGATTTGAAATTCAATTTAGATATAGGGGATCCTGCATAGGAGTTTTATTTGACAACTGAGAATGACACTATAATAAAGAAGAAATCATAAGTCAATTGTATTCTTACTTCTTTTGGTGGGGTCAAGTATCCTTCTGTTGTAAATGATAGTGTTTATTGCAGTGGACCATTTGGTAAACAATGCTGGGATCGCAAAACTTGGCTTCTTTGAGGATCTTAGCCACATATCAGACTATACTCGCATCATGGTATTTCATTATATCCTTCTTCTATTGTGTAGGATATGTAGGGATGCATGCACAAGCTGTGCCAAATCCGACTCCTCCGTAGCTTTTTTTCCTTATCGAAGGCCTTTCATCCTTTTGCTTCTCTTCTTGTTAGGATGTGAATTTCTGGGGAACGGTCTATGGGACAAGTTACGCGATTCCTCATCTTAAAAAGAGCAAAGGGAAGATTGCGGTCATTGCTTCCTGTGCCGGATGGTACCCCGTTCCAAGATTGTGCTTCTACAATGTAAAATTCACCCTTTATTTCCCTCTAAGTTAAACATTCTGAATCATCATTCCTTCAGCTATTATACGAAAAATTACTGGTTGAAATCGTGCTTATGTGACTCGCATGAGATTTGTGGGGTGGTCCAGGCTAGCAAGGCTGCTGTTATTAGTTTCTACGAGACGTTGAGAACTGAAATTGGTGATTCTGTGGGCATAACGATAGTAACACCTGGAGCCATCGAGTCAGAAATGACAATGCCTCGGCATATTCCAAAGGTAAATATCAGTGCCGCGTCCTTCGATCTGAGATCATTTGTATCAAGAATTTAGCGAGTGATAATGAGCTCATGACAAATTCTAACTCCTTTGAATAAATGACAGAGTAAATCAAGATCTATCCTGCTGGAGTCCACGGAGAGAGCCGCGAGAGCAATAGTGAGGAGCACGTGCCGTGGGGACATGTACTTGACGGAGCCATTTTGGATGAGCGTCTTGTATCCGTGGAAGGTCCTGTTTCCTCAGGTCACGGAGTGGTGCACTCGCTGGATTGGCGTTGCTATATCAAGGGCCTCGAGAAGCGCAAGAGCTTGATCTTGAAGGGTCACATTGCCTTCCATTCAAACCTAAACCTGTCGACTGTCAATTTTCTGAAGGGAGTTCGTGTGCATGACATGAACACTGAACTCAAAGACGAGTTGGCTTACACTGAACTCAAAGACGAGTTGGCTTTGTATACTTCTCGACCGCTTACTCTTGTCTACGCGTTGCACGGCATAGGAAATGACCTGATCTAGCGATGTGTTGCGGCGAGGTCTGGGAATCGAACATGTTTCGGTGAGGTCTGGGAATTGAACTGATGGAGAATAATAGGAGTTGCTTGACAAGCTTGACCTCTTGTGTATTTTTGTTTTTACTGGATGGTATATAACAAGCCTCGTCAGAAGATGGAAACCGCACGAATATGTCATATGATATATACGCTTCGATAGTACACGAGAAAACCTTACATGTCCGATTCAAAATTGTGCAACCTTCTTCTGAAAGGAACTTTCCTCGAGTCATCTCCGGTTCAATCAAGCCTGGAGTCACAATGGTTATGGCTATCTCCGATCCCAGTTCTGTCCTCAATGTCTCGTAGAAGCTTTATTACGGTTGCGTCCCTTGCGTGAGGAAATGCACTATGCTAGAACCATGAAAATCACAACCTTCCTAATGAATCGCCAAATTTGACGAAGCTATTTGAGTTCGGTGTGAGGAGTTTGGCAACCTATAAATGAGACGTTACCTTTTCCATTGTCATTGTAAATATATTCCAAAGCTAGATCAACAAACAAGCGGTGGCGATGATTGAAGTATGAAAGTGTCATTGGTCCACAATTCCTTACTTTGGCCATAGAATAGGCCGTGCGGCATTTGGTGAGTAGACAACACCAAGCTAACCTCCCTTTTATAGTTGTTTCAGATAACAATACAGCGAAGAGTATTCTCATATCGGATTATATTACGCATAACTTAACTCGAGCATCTAATCCATCAAGCGAGACAGCCGATCACTTTAGGCATGACAACTGGTTTCGACTTGTCATGACCTCACTAGAGAATGGCATCAACTCCCGATCAGTTTATGCATAGGAGGCGAATCCGCCTTCAGATGTCTAAGAGATATATAATTTTTTTATCCTACAGCTCCTATCATCAATCATTTTGACGCCACTTCCACGGACTAATTATATTCATCCCTTTTGCATCACTCACTTTTTACTCGATAATTTCAAGCTCCACTCACAATAGTACACAAGTACGGGAATCTTTCAGACCATAACAAAAGCATTAGCGGTCGAGGCGAGACTTTATTTCAGGGTATGCTGAAACTAGTCTTCAACTTGATATGCTAAGTCGTTGACCTAGTATTTCCATACATGGACATTTAACCAAGCAGCCCATACTCAATACGCAATGACTAAGTTAATCATAATATTTGGACAAAAAAAGGTAATCGTAAGACCCATAGCGTCTCTCTTAAGTTGATGGGACAAGATATGCAATATATATAAATTGAGAAAATGATTCGAAAATTCATAATTTTATTGGACATTCTCAATATCCTAAACCTTTTCACATTTTACTGTCCATGACCAATTTTGGATAAAAATCACTGACGTAAATACCAACCATCCTGTGTAGGATGGCTTAGTGTTGACTTTGACATTTTAATAGTATTTCAATATAATTTTGTTTCTTTTTTTCCCCTTCCCTTCTTCCTCCTCTAGCCGATCATGATGCCTCAGTGATGGCCAATGATCAGACAAAGGCAAGGCCCGGCCAAGTTGTCCTCGTTGACCTCTGGCCGGTTGTCAAGGCCTAGCATTAGCTAGAGAAGGAAGAAGGCAAGAAAAAAAAAAGAGAGAGAAATAAAGAAAAGAAAGGAAAAATTAAAAATATTTTATTAAAACATTATTAAATATATCCCTATTAGTGCTAGCCGTACCATGTAAGTCAGTCGACGCCTACATCAGTGATTTTTGGCTAAAATTGGCTAGTTGGACTTAATTGATAAAATATAAAAATATTTAAGACTCAATCGGCATAATCAAAATATTTATAATTAAATTGACAAAGATGTAATTTATTTAGGACTTCTTAGTTAATTTTCCCAATAAAAGTTTTAGACAAAACTTAACATATTGAAGTACACACCTATTAAATATTGAACTAAATGGCCAATGGAACAACACTAGCCAGCCCCCCTCACTCTCCTTGCCATCGCATCCATGATAGAGACTAATCATAACGAAATTCTTAGACGATGCTTGTGCACATATGCCCTTAGTTACACATAGGGGTGGTAAATGGGTGGGTCGGGTCAAAATGGGTCAACCCATATTTAACTAATTTAACCCATTTTGACCCATATTCTTGTAGTGTAAATCTAGTGACCCATACCCGATCCGACACGTATCCGACTCATACCCGACCCGACTCGTATTGCTAAAACCTATTAATATTTTAGGAAAACTCAGTTCTACTATACGCTAATTGGATTAAAACTTCAAATTAAATTAAAAATAGTAAATAAAAAACCTATAAATTGAAATATTAATAAAAAATTAGACTATGCACATACTCTTCTTATTTGAAGTGAACATACTAGATTCGGCAAGGCTCGAGCCTCGCTAGTTGTCGGCAACTTGCCTGCTAGCTCAAGCCTCGCCTCACCTGTCGCCAGCCGCCAGCTAAGAAAGGAAGAAAAAGAAAAAAATTGAAATATGAAAAATAATTATAATTTTGATTATTTTATAAAGTTAAAAAAGACCACGGGTTTAAACTTTAAAGTGGGTTTCCTAATAACTCATTTATATTCATTTCTTTTTATGTTTTACTTTCTCGAGACCTATTTTTGACGGATATTTAACTTTTGACCTAATTTTGACTCATATTTAGCTTTCACTTGATCCATATATGATTTATTTAATTAAAAATGATAACTAAAGTGGGCCGCCAAGCGCCTAAGAAAGATTGGCGAGGTGGTGGACAAATAACAATTGCCCCACTCATTTTTTGATGACCAACAAATACATCTTAAGTTTGTTTTTGTGTATTTTCAATTTGGCCCCGGACAAGAATCCCACGCATACTACAAGAGAAGCAATTATTCCGCATTTCCTTACTTTTCGCCCACATGATTAAGAATCCTAATAGACAATGGCGTAGTTATTACGAAATGATTAATTCACATACAAATTTCACGTGTTATTGAACACGTGGCCCATTATTTGATAGACAAAACGCCTAAAAAGGTTTACATCAATTGATGAGACTTACGAGAATATATCACTAATTACTAAAGTTTGCCCCTCACTTAGAAAGGGTTCTAGATATCACAAGTTGATTTTTGTATAAAAAAACGTGGGAAAATTACTAAAAAAATAATAAATATATTACAATTGTATCAATTTAGTCATAAACTTATTTTTTTGATCAATTGAGTCATAATTTTTTTTTTGTAATTGTGTTAATTCGATTCATTCATCCAAATTTGTGCAAGCAACACTAATGTCGGCATCGAGCTACCAATGCCGACGTGGATAATTTTTTAATAATATTTTATTTTATTTTGAATTTTTATAATTTTGCTTTTCTTTTCCTTTTCCTCCTTCCTCCTTCCTTTGATCATCAGACTAAGGCAGTTGGCTAGTGGCGAGTTGGGCAAGGGTGAGCTCAACTAGTCGGTTGGAGGAAAAAGGAGGAAGAAGAGAAAAAAAAGGAAAATAAAACAATAGAAAAAATAAAGTATCATTAGAAAATTATCTTGCTACCCACCTCCACATCAGCGCCAGCTAGGCAAATGTGGTTAGATAGATTGAATTTATATAATTAAAAAATGTTCATGACTCAATTGGTCGAAAAAAGTAATTTAAGATTGAATCAATACAATTATTATATGTTTATGACTTTTTTTGTGAAATTTTGATATAGAAATCACGACATCGTAATTTTTAAAATTTTGTCCAATTTTTCAATCAATGCAATTAGGTTCCTTAAATTTTAGCAAATGAGCAATGTTGTCTCTACTACGCCCATCAGATGAGTTGATTGTGTTGAATTTGATTTTTTTGAAAAATGATATGACAAAAATCTACCCATTCCAATGCAATACAAATTTAATAACACATATCCAAAAAGAGATTCATTTGTAGCAAATTTTCTCCTTAAATTGTTACTATTGAATAATGGGTGGTTCCATAAATCGGCTCATCAAGTCAGTGAGGGAGCTTTGGGGTTGGATTATGGATTGGGGAGCGAAGGTGCCATTGAAAATGAGGCTGGGGCCATGTACAGATCATTAAACGGGTTTGAGCTTTGTCTTTTTTTTTTTGCTATACATAGACGAGGGATCTTAATGTATTGGGCTTGATTAAAGCCCAATTTATGTTTCTCTCGTGACAAAGACAAATCCATACTAATTTATCTTCTTTAAATCACTTCCAACATTACACGCTTCAGTGGACGAGCGGGCTATAAATTTGTTAGACAACAACATACTTGTCGATCTTAATGTATTGAGCAATAATTGCATCATCAATTATCACATCAGCGAAAAGAAAATTGAAAAAAGGGCGATGCATAGAAACAGGCGTCATCCAATTGGCTCCGTCGAACGAAAAATTAGTGGCAGACGATCCTTTCGATCGTGTAAAAAGGACAATAATTGACACGCCATGGTTGATGCGCGCCAACTATATAGAATCACTTCTCCCATGTCTTTTTTTTTTGGTCGATTTCTCCCATGTCTTGACAAGTGCATTTTTCACTCTTGCTAACTTTCAAGAATATTGTCTAGAGTATAAATCATGAGTCTCCGAAATAGACACTTAACATATTCTCGACAACACTTGCTCGACAACACTTTGATTGTGTTTGACCATCCGAATAAAATTTATCCTATCTTGCATTTGGTGCCTACTCAAGACGGGATAAATATTTGATATGAGGATAATACATATAGAATAAAATTATCCCACGAGGGAAGTGGAATAAAGATAAATAGGATTTCTAACTTCTATAATAGAAACATTATTTTATTTGAATGATGATCTTATTAAATTAGCAAAAATTAAAATTATATTTCAGTATAAATAATATTTGAATTTTAATATAATATATCAAAATAACAAAAAATAACAATTTAATTATTTGAATTTAATCTTATTTTTATTTACATATTCGAATTTAATTATATTTTATATATAATTTCAATGTCTATTTATATTTACTACATATTTTAGGTAATTTATGAGTTTTGGCATATTAGTATAGTTTACTATTTAATAAAATTTTGTTAAAGAACAATGGAAGGGGAAGAAAGAAATAAAAAATTAATTTAAAAAGAGAGGAGAATAAAATAAAATAAGCAGATAAAAATAAAGTATGCAAGAGTGTCAAAGATTTTTATGGTCTCTATTAGTAAAATTTTATGTTCATTTATATTAATATGCCATTTATACCAACTAATATTTATGATATGGTGAATATATCTACCTTTATTATTTTGATTACTAATGGTCTCCATTAGTAAAATTTTATGTTCATTTATATTAATATGCCATTTATACCAACTAATATATATGATATGATGTGAATATATCTACCTTTATTATTTTGATTACTAAACAATTGATAAAATATAGTAAAATTATTGGATTTCATATCCTATTTTATTTAATCCTATCATGATCAAAAGTCCAGACGACCCCAAACATGGTCTCGAATGCTTTTGTTATTGCCCTAGTCAGTTGTATCACTTATGGCCAAGTCATCTCAAATTTATATAGCTGCATAACTATAGATTGCACTTGGATCGTGATAAGTGTATCGTCTAGAGTGATCTTTTTGTGAGCTTTGCACATTCTATGTACGTAAAAGGTGCCAATCGACATATAGTGCGGCACTATTAATATGCAGATCTATCAACCGTTAGAAACTCCAATAGTTGCCAAATCTATTCATAAAAAGTGCCAATTGGGAGTTCTATCTGTTTTGCACCCCTAATTATGCAGTAGACTTAGTGAAATTTGGTCACGTGCTCATACAATTATAACTCAACGTACGTGTTTTTTTTTTCTCTCGTGTAGCTTATGGTGAAAATATGAACTTTCGCACTCTTAAATACATTTGTATTTATAGAATATTTAAATTAACTTTTGTTATTGTCAAAATTGTTTACGGATGTTACCTAACGTGGACGATCATCTCGTGGTGGTTGTCCTCCTTTACCAATTTTTCTCTCCTCCCCATCATGCACAAGATCTAAGAGTGCGCGATGGCCACTGTGAGGTGGTTAGGAAGGATAACAGGTATATCGTTATGGTTGCTATTGCTGCTAAGCTCTCCCTCCCGCACGCGCGCGGTTACAACTCAAATGGTGGCGACTCTCATATTTGACACATCCGACAATGGCGTGCTCACTGCTAGGGGGGCAGTTCCCCTACATAGTCAATCATCCTAAGGGGCCTTAGACCCACACGATAGCACGCGTGATGTGCATTGGTCATCGTGGCTTGAAGAGACTTTTTTTTTTTTTTTTTTCAATTGTTTACTTGTTTTTCCTCTGCTGACTTGGTGCTCGCTAGGCATAGTCCCAAACTACGCAAACACGACAAATTCTTTCAATAAATAACGAGTTTCATACACATCATAACATGGATTATATCCTTATTCAAATCAAAGTCCGTAGCATCGATGCTCTGATTCTTTCATTTATGCTGGACCCTCATCCTACTAGTATTCCAAGCAACACCACCGTGCATTTCTGATCAATGATAGTATGTACGCATGAATGAAAACGTGGTTGGCATTCTCCGGGACCGGCCTAGCGGTCGAGTTTTATCGAAGGATTTGCGGCCGGATTCGTCCCAAAAGTAAGGTACGAAGAAAGGAAAATAGGGAGGAGTAGGAGGAGGAGGATTTTGAAAATTTGGGAAGAATGGAGGTGCAAAAGAGGGAGGCGACATTAATTAGCCATCGAAGCGCGATAAACAGAAGCACGAATTCCAGCTACCCTTTTTTTTCATTTTGAACCGCGCCCGCCCTCGCCCAAAGTTTCACTCCCTCTCTCCCTCCCTCTCTTTCTCTCTCTCCCTTTGCCGATTCCTCAGATCCCCACCACCTCCTTCCCTCCCTTCTTCCGCTTCTCGATAAACCTCGCGCGCGCGAATCAGAGCAGGTCGCCCCCCCCGCCGCCGATCGCTCCTTCCCCTTCGCCCCCGTCAGATCAGATCGGATCCGACCTCCTCCTCCTCATCCTCGTCCTCCTTCTCGTCCTCCTTCTCGTTCTCGTTCTTGTTCTCCAACCCCCCGCGCCTAAACCCCTCGCTAGGGTTTTTGCGCCCTCCCTTCGTTTCGTCCCTCACCTCTCGCCCATGGCCTCCGGAGCCCTAGCGGAGACCGCGGAGCCCGGCGAGGCCGCCCCCGTCGCGGGCAAGGAGGAGCCCGCCGAGAAGCCGGAGGAGGAGCCGGAGGAGGTGCCGGAGCGAGAGAAGGAGCCGGAGATCGCTCCGGAGGCCGAGGCTTCCGACGAGAAAGCGGACGACGAAGAAGACGACGACGGCGACGACGACGGCGACGGCGACGGTGACGGCGACGGCGACGACGACGGCCCGGAGGAGAAAGGGAGCGAGGAGAATGCGAAGGGGAGCTCCGCGGAGGAAGAGGCGAGCGGGCGGAAGAGATCGAGGAGATCGCGCGGCGGGCTGGCGGGGAAGAGGAGTCCGGCGACGCCCGGGGTCGAGCGGCCCACGAGGGAGAGGAGATCGGTGGAGCGGTACTCCGCTCCCGCCCTCGCCAGGACGCCCTCCAGCAAGGGGTTCTCCATCGAGAAGGTAGCGGCGGAGCAGCTTCTTCCTCTGCCTTTTTGGATTTTTCAGTCTTCTTTTTCTCATTTTTCTAGAGGGGATTCATTTTATTAAAGGCTTGTTGGTGTTTCAGGGTCGCGGAACTCAGCTCAAGGACATTCCGAATGGTACGTTTCCCGCTTTAATTGTTTGCCCGAGTTTTACAGTGCGTCTGCTGGCTCTTGGCCTAGTAATACTCTTGTGGAGAGTTATTTGTTATCTTGATATGCGGCTTCGATGTCTCGACCTGTGTGAAGGCTGATATTCCTGCGAGGATGGTCTTGGCATGTTTGTCGCATTCTGCGTGGTGTCTGTGCCTTAAGAATCTGCATGCTAGATGTAGTCTTTATGCCTGGAGAATCTGCATCCTAGGTGTTATCAAGCTTTGTAGTCATGTTTCTATGTTTCTTTTTCTGGTTGCCAGTTGCCAAATATTTGCATTTGAATTTTCGCTTATTGTCATATATATGGTCACTTTGCTTGAAATCCAACCATCTCGTGGGTTGTAATGACGATAATCATCTATTGCCTCACCTGAGCTTCTGTTTATGAACTTTTGTGTATTTGATTTGTGTTGAAAGTGTGCAACTAATCGTCCATCAATATGAGTAATCAGGGGATGTATATCTTCATGAACATGAACTATCCATCTCAGGATTTCTATGATTTGAAGTAGCAAAATAGAAATAGAAACTACAATCATTGGAGAAGCAAAAATTAGTCAGCATCTGTTGCTGCTGAGAATGATCTCCTAGATGTTGCTGCTGCTTGCCGGCACATTTATCATTTCTGAACTTGAACTAGCATATATAGCTGCTTCTACAAGGGAGAATTTTTTTACTAGACTTACAAAACATGCCCGACAGGTCAACATTTCAGTGCTCATTTGGCTTTCTAAATTTTAAGATGCCACTTGTAATATAGAGAAAAATCTTGGTGTGGCTTGCTTGTTTCTGGAGAAGGATTGTTCAAATGAACCTATTGTTTAGGGTTTAATGTTTCATCATTAAATAGGTCTTAACATTGACTATGATTATCATTCTGAAAGCAGTCAAATGATGTGATATATAGGGACTATTTACTGTTAGGGCAAGCTTATCGTGCTTTTAACATGGGCCGTGGTTCATATTCTAAATAAAGTCAAATAGTAGTGATATATAGTGACTGCACTTTGAAAGTTTAGGGCAAATGGTGATGACGTAGTCCTCATACTTTCATGTTTCACAAGGATGGTTCTGCACTAATATCTTTGTTGACTGAGCAAGTAAATAACATTGTCCAGTGTCGAATTGTTAAGTTGTTTGTATCAAACTTAACAGCTTGCTTAAATTTGAATCGGTTTTTCATTCATATTGTAGTTTGATTTGTTTGGAAGAGAATGCTGCTTTGTAATATCTTATGACTGATGAAGTTATTATTCAAACCAGCATTCTAGAAATGCAGAGCAAGTTAAGTTTTTTTTTTTTTTTTGGTTGGTGAGCAAGTTAAGTTGGCTTAATAAACAAATGTGCATGTTGGTTGGGGTGTCTGTTAATCTAGCCTTCTTAATTTGCTCTCTCCGATGATCGATTAGATTGAAAATGTTTTGCCAAAATTTCTAGCAATTGCTTTCTTGGTCTGAAGATATATAGATGTAAATGCAATCCTTTTTAATTTTGGATGCAAAATTTTTGTAAATGTAGGTATTTTACTTCCTTCTTTTTGCTTGTGGGATTCTTGAATTTTCCTCACTTCCATTTGTTTTTGTTATCTTGTTGTGACTGCGCTTCAATCTTGTAGACAACACTGTTTAAATTTTATTCCTTTCTGTTTACAGCAGCCTCACCCTTTTTTTGTGATTTTTTTTAACATTTCAGTTGCATTCAAGTTATCGAAGAGAAAACCTGATGACAACCTGCAAATACTTCACGCAATACTTTTCGGAAAAAAAGCTAAGGTGACCTTCCAATTTAATTATATTGGCTAGATTTCTTTCATGCCATTTTTTTTGGGGTATGTAGTTATACGGAGAGGCTTAAAGACTTGCCCTAGCCTAGTGGCTGTTTACTAGAATCACATAAATTATGAAGTTACAGTTTGCACAAATAGTTTTGCTTTTTCAATTGATTGACAAAGCAGCTGCTTAGATCAGTCCGCAAATAGGTTTATTCTATTTTGTTTTTTATTCATATCTCAATAAGTTAACACACTTGTGTTTGAGAATCAATTTAATAGCCAAATCACATTATTGGCTGTTTCACTGCGATTGAATTATGTACTGCTTGGGGATATTGCTCACAAACTTTTGCTCCCTGTGGGTTCATATCATGCTTCATCAGCTTGCAGTCCAAATTAGTGAATTACATATTTGTGAAGATCTAAAAGCCAAATAAAGGGTATCCATTGTTTCTTAGTTCTTATTCTCTCATAAACCTTGGATTTATCACATTGCAATGTAGCTTTTGTATGATCGGGGTGTCTGAGATGACTTTTGTTTTAGCAACTATAGAGAAAGCTATGACAAGTTTGAGAAGGCTGTTGTATGATTGGGGTATCTGAGATTAATTTTGTTTTAGCAACTTTGCCAGAAAGCTGCATTGTTGAGTTAGACATGTTGAACCGTGTACTGCACTATCCTTTAGCTCCAGATTGGGACTGCACTTCTATTTTGCTGTCATTTCTCATGCATTCAGCAATTAAAATTGTCCAACCAGTTCTTGAAGTCTTTCTTCTAAGGCAATCAGATGACTGACATCTCTCTAGGGTATCTTAGGGCCTACTTGGTTTGAGTTGTCCAAATTTGTCTTTTCATTTTAAATTGGGAATGAAAACATGCCAATGCAGCACTCCTTTTTTCAATTTTTAAGTGAAAATGTGAATGCACCTTTTTGGTGTTTCCACACCTTTTCAATCTGAAATCAAAGTACGGTTTTTATTTTTGACTGAAGCCTTCTACTTCTATTTGTGTTGCCAACATATCAAGTTTTTCACTTGATACATTTTCTTCAAGTCGATCTCGGATTTCTTGAGCCAAGTCAGAAAGAAAAGGTAGAGAAAATGGTCCATCTCTTGAAATAAAAAAATCAGAACCCATGAGAGGGAAAGAGGGAAGACAATCTCAGTTTCATGAAGTGGAAGGGGCGATGTCTGCTTGAGGGGATTAGCTTGAGCTTTTACATAGTGAGAGGGATGATGTGATGACTTCCAACTGCTCTCTCAAGTTGGTGAAATCTTGGCTTCAAAAAAACAAAAAGCATTTTCACAAACTAAAAGGGCTCTTAGTTTTCCCTATACGTGATGAATTGAACATTTTGTGTTAGTTGTGCTTTGTTGTATTTCAAACAGTTGAGGTTTTGGGAGGAGGAGCCGATTAAAATAGCTGTGAAAGAACATATACTTATATGGAAATTATGATACTTGTTTTAATGGTTGCTGTAGTGTATTTGCCGTAGGTACTAGACTAGGTGGTAGAAGGGGTGCACATGTAGGTCACAAGTGTATTTCCGAATGGTTTGTGAGACCGATGTCTTTTTTTTCATCTTGATCGAGTTCTGGACAATTTTTCTTTGTTGAGTGTACTGCTGTTTGGTTACATTCTTATCATAATTATTGTATATTGATGAAAGTTGACAGCACCTTTAAATGTTGTCTCTGTCTGTCACTTGACATCATACATGTTGTATTATATGCAGGTGCACAGCTTGAAGAGAAACATAGGCCAGTTTTCTGGCTATGTGTGGACTGAGAATCAGGTATATCCCTTTTCAGAGCCTTCTGGTTTGTCGTCTTTTGCATCTACATATATCGTATTGTCTTGGCTCGTTTAGTGATCCCAGGAGATAGGATTATTTTGGAGTTTTTCTCTGTATATGCATTTTCATATCTGGGAAGATGTTGTGAATTTACATTTGAAGGAGTGTGGATGCTCCCTTCTGATTCTTCATTTTTTATCTAGCAGGAAAAACAGAGAAGTAAAGTGAAGGAAAAACTCGACAAATGTGTCAAAGATAAGTTGATTGACTTCTGTGATGTGCTCAACATTCCAATAAATAAGGCTGCTGTGAAGAAGGTATGTGATGATACAAATGATTTTTGTTTCCAGCTTCCTGTTTGAAATGCATTTGTCCTTCTATATTGGATTGGGCATTTTCCAGGAGGAGCTTTCTGCAAAGTTGTTGGAATTTCTGGAATCACCGCATTCTACTACTGATGCTTTGCTTGCTGATAAGGAACAGGTACTAGTATCATGCAGTGTTGATTTTGTGTCTATCTTTTGTATTTAATTTTTCTTGATGAGGATTTATATTGGGCTAATGTTAATTGAGAAGGGCCAAAAGCGTAAGAGGAAGATCACACCAAGCAAACCTTTAGTCCCTGGAGAAGCATCTAGTATGATGACAGAAAAGGTTTCTTTTTCTCTCTTTTGCTGGTATTCAATATGAAGACCATTCTCGATCTGCCTTCTTTATCAAGTGCCAGTATTTTTTAATTATTTTTATGTCACTATTTTTTGTTCCTTTTGTTTCCAAGTCAGTGTGTCATTGCTTGAAATGATACTCAGCTTAGTGAT
The DNA here is from genome assembly GCA_014182555.1 of Eucalyptus erythrocorys. Lineage (NCBI taxonomy): Eukaryota > Viridiplantae > Streptophyta > Magnoliopsida > Myrtales > Myrtaceae > Eucalyptus > Eucalyptus erythrocorys. The sequence goes on along the minus strand of CM024607.1, from coordinate 35,066,082 downwards.
GTTACTGATGTTGTTTATCTGTTTAGCCATCCTCAGTTTAAGGGAAGACCGATTTGGCCGGATTTTGTCTATTCATTTCACCTAACACCTATGGTTCCTGATCTAATTTTCATCTTTCAGCGGTGTTATTATGTCCATATAAGAACTGGTAGGGACATCGGCATAAATCGCCTGGTTTAGGGAGAGACAAAATATATCAGAGTTAAAGAGCATTTGGTTATATTCTAGTTCGGTAATTCCACTTTTTGTGTTGCAATGTTTAGTGTTGCCTATTTGTCTCGTCTCGTCCTCTCAAAAAGAGACCTAGAAAACACTGGTGATGTAACTACAACAGTGGCCAGTGAAAAATAATGTGCCAGCAGGATGTTTTCCTATCACAGAGCATTAAACATATAAAGGTCATCTCGATTTGGGATTGATTTCATTGTTGTTGGTGCTTTAAGCATTTTATTTTGTCTAGTACCGCCCTCTTACCATTTGTCTCCTTTGATACTTGGAAAGCACTTGTAATTTTAGTTTCTGTGTATCATTTGTTGTAGAGACAAAAACAAGCACCTGACTCTGTGAAGAAGTCATCTGAGATTGCTTCAGAAGAGGATGATGATGATGATAAAGGTGACAGTAAGGAAGTCAAGGACAACTCCGATGCAAATAGTGATGATGATATGGTGTCGAAAGAGGAAGAGGAGAGCGGTGATGAGAAGAGCAAGTCAGAGGAAGAGGATATGCAGGAGGAGCCGGCGTTGAAAAGTTCTTCCAGGAAAAAAACAAAGGAGAGCTCAGTGTCCAAAACCAAAGATACCTCAGTCTCTGCCAAAAAGGTCACTCCTGCAAAATCTGCCAAGAAATCATCCACCTCAGCCTCAAAGAAGAGTTCCGTAGATGGGGTTGGTAATAAAAAGCCACTTTCTAAGTCAGAAGGATCAAAGTCGAAGAAACAAAAGGTTGAAAAGAGCAATCAAAATGATGAAAGTGTTTCCTCAAAAGTGAAAACCTCGAGCAAGAAACAGTCCACCAAACCCTCAACAGAGGCTTCAGTCAAGGATCGAGGTAAGTATGCTTGCCTTTTGTATCCTCGTTCAAGTCAAGTAAGATAGATGATAGAAATACGTGAATAATGCAATCCTTATCACAGTTATGAGTATTGATCTTTAAGGATTTTTGCTAGTTTTACATGTAGAGAAAAAATGGGAAGATGATTTTGCTGGTTGTATGATTGATGGAACTATAAATTTGTTTCCTAGACTATGTGTTGATAATTAAAGATTTTTGATATTTTGGACATTAAGTAAAGTGATGCTTGCAATTTTTTTTTTTTTTTTTTTCATTCAAATTTTTTTACACAAACTATGTATGGATTCCTGCTTTAAATCTTGGGTCTGCCACTGGAGAAGAATATGCAAACTTAGCTGGATGTTCTTTCTCATGTGGTCGTACGAACTTCTATATCTTTTTTGGCAATGCTTGTCACTGTCTTGTCACTGTCATTTCTTCTTTTGGTTGAATGTTCTTTGTAAGATTTTATCTTGATTTTCTGCTTAAGTGTATTTGTTATTAAAATCTGTTAAATGGTCTACATGTGTGCATCGTAATGGGCTGTCAAAACATTTTTGTTGGGATTCTTTTGTTTTGTAACAGAACTAAATATTTGTGGTCTATTGTTTACTAGTTCTTTCTGCATGTTTTATCTTTTCTTCATTTTGCACCCTTTTTAATCAGCTGAGAACTGAATTAACAAATCGTAGTTAATGGTGTCTTTGTTCATATAGGAGGGAAAGGCAAAAGTAGCAAAAAGGCAAAAGCTGAACCCAGCAGAGAAGAGATGCATGCTGTTGTCGTGGATATTCTCAAGAAAGTTGACTTCAATACTGTACGTTTAGTTTCTAAATCTGTTATTCCATTGTTGAAATGTTTCTCTTTTTTATGCTTTCCTAAACCTCATTCATGCATTGTATGATGCAGGCAACCTTATCCGACATTCTCCGGCAACTTGGTATGTTTCTTTTATGCAGAGAAGGCTATATAATCTTCTGTTACGATCCTGACTAACAGTGCGTGCAAACTTCAGGTACCCATTTTGGTGTGGATCTGATGCACAGAAAGGCAGAAATTAAGGATATCATTACTGAGGTCATAAATAATATGACCGATGACGAGGATGAAGGCGATGACGAGGAAGCGGAGGATAAGGCCGATGCCGATGACAATGAATGAGAAGTGAATAGGATCCGATTCTCGAGTTTGATTTAGTTCATCAGAATTACAACAGGCATGGTAATTTCTAGGTAGATTGTAGTTTCTGCGAGCAAACCAGATTGGCCAGTTAGATATTGTGAATTAGTTGGAAGAGATCAGTTTGTACCATATAGCTCCAGACTGGCTTTTCACAGGTAGAGTTGACCTTGCTGCTGATATGGTTTTTGTTAGCTTAATCCCTCCTCCCTTCCCCTTCCAAGATTTTCCTCAAAGGTGTAAAATGAATTAGCGGACGGGGACTGCCTGTCGAGATTGGTTAACATTGTGAATGAATTTTAGACATCAATAATGAGACAGCATGTTGTAGACTGGACTAACCATGAAGTAATCTTTTCGGTGCCTACTTGTCTTTTATATCCCATGGGGCCCGAACCAGTCTTGACGGTTTCCTTTCTGGAGTTGGGTTCTTTCTCTCTCGACATTCCTTCAATCGGCGCACGCCCATTTTTAAGTCACAGGTTCTGACCAAATATTGATCAGCTTGTCTCATCACGTCCCACTCCTCCAAACATTCAATAAATTTATGCGCAATTTCATTTGTAGTCTTAATAGGGGCATGAATGTCACCAATGACGGTGCTAAAGTCCGCCTCCGAAAAATCTTAATATTTTTTAGTCTATAAGATATGATTTTAGCCATTCTAAAAGATTTTGAATATAATGAACTTTTCAATTTTATTCATGATATATGCTTTTTATTGATGGAAATAATAGAATGGATAAAAAGAATGCGATGAAACTAGTGTCATGGGTCAGTAGTTTCCTTGGCCACGGATCAACTTGTGTGGTGTCTCACGAGCAAAACTCGCTAGGTTAGTCTTCCTTCTATAGTTGTTCCATCCTTTTATAGTTGTTTCGATAAACAATACGACTGATAACTCTTTTATATGAGATCGTATTACGCCTAACTTTGCTTGGACGTTTAGTCCATTGAGCAAGATAGCAGTCCTCTTTAAGCTCAACAACTGGTTTCGGCTTGCCATGACCTCATCAAGCTCATTCTTTCCTAGAACTCATAGCACTAATCATTATGACACTACTCTCATAGATTAGTTGTGTTTACCCTCTCTACGTCTTTACTCTTCACTCGATAACCCCAAACTTTACTCCTAAAGATTCATGGGTACGGGAGAATCATGGACCATGACAAACTCCCCACTCAATTCCGCAAAACCCTTGTTGTAGGTTGTTTAGTCGCTTTTCTACGTTTCCCTAACCATCAATGCCACTCTCTAGGACTTACATAGATGGCATCGCACACCCAACAGAACAAGTCACTCCACTCCATTACTTGCTTCCCCCGATCAAAGTTGTTTGTGAATCTCCAGTCATTTGTGCTTCCCAACAAAAGTGGCACCCCTAGCCAACTGCACTCCTATGGCAACACGTTCTTTTGCCTACTAAGCTCCTCCTGATCTCAACGAGCCAACAGAGGGTCCCATTGGGAAACATGATTGCAAACTTCCTCTTAAGATTCGCCCATTAATTTAGGAATGTTATCCCCATTCACTGAGCAATTCGGTTCATTCCTATGCTCCTATTGCCATCCTAGAAGCTAGACGAGAGCCATACGTTGTCCGAACTCCTTTGGGCTCGACGATCACTCTCCGCCCTCATAGGACCGGGAAGACTATAGGCTTTCCTCGAATCACCCACCTACTGGAGGGATCCCTGCTCTAATATCATTTGTCATGGTTTGGTAGATTCCTTGGTTGCGGATCAACTCGTGCGGCGCCTGACGAGTGAAACTCGCTAGGCCAGCCTTCCTTTTATAGTTGTTCTAGTGAACAATACGGCAAATAGCTCTTTTATACGAGATTGTACCATGCCCAACTTTGCTCGGACGTCTAGTCCATCAAGCGAGACAGCTGCCCTCTTTAGGCTTAACAACTGGTTTCGGCTTGTCATGGCTTTATCATGAGAGCGGCATAAGCTCCCAATCAGTTTGTGCACGGAGGCCAACCTTGCCTTAAGAGTTCTTAAGTAATATACTCATTCTATCTTAAAACTCTTAACACCAACCGTCCTGACATCACTCATATGGATTAGTTGTGTTCATCCTCTTTGCGTCCTCACTCTTCACTCGATAGCCTCAAGCTTCATTCCCAAGGGTTTATTGATACGGGAGAATCATGGATCGTGACAAACTCCCCCACTCAATTCCGCAACACCTTTATTGCAGGCTGTTCTATCGCTTCCCCGTGTTTCCCTAACCATCAATGCCACTCCTTGGGACTTACATAGATGACAATACTCGCCCAACAAAACAGGTTACTCCATTCCGTTGCTTGTTTCCCCCGATCAAAGCTGTTTGCGAATCTCCAGTCACTTGTGCTTCTCGACAAGTGTGGCACCCCTAACCAACCGCACCCCTATGGCAACACATTATTTTGCTAACTAAGCTCCTCCTAATCTCAACAAACCAATAGAGGGGTCCCCTTAGTGGAAACGTGATCGCATACCTCCTCTTAAGATTTGCCTATTAATTTAGGAATGTTATCCCCATTCAGTGAGCAATTCGGTTTCTTCCTATGCCCCCATTGCCATCCTAGAAGCTAGATGAGAGTCGCACGTTGTTCGAACCCCTCTGGCCCTGACGATCACTCTCTGTCCTCATAGGACCGGGAAGACCACATAATTTTCCTCGAATCACTCACCTACTGGAGGGATCCCCGCTCTGATACCATTTGTCACGGGTTGGCAGTTTCTTTGGCCGTGGATTAACCCGTGCGGTGCTTGACAAGCGAAACTCGCTAGGTTAGCATTCCTTTTATAGTTGTTCCAGTGAACAATATGGCAAATAGCTCTTTTATGCGAGATCGTACCACGCCCAGCTTTGTTCGGACGTCTAGTCCATCAAGCGAGACAATGGTCCTCTTTAGGCTCAATAACTAGTTTCGGCCTGTCATGGTTTCATCAAGAGAGCGACATCAGCTCGTGACCAATTTGTGCACGGGAAGCCAACCCTGCCTTCAGAGCTTCTAAGTAATATACTTCTTCTATCCTAAAACTCCTAGCACTAACTATTTTGACGCCGCTCCCATGGACGAGTTGTGTTCATCCTCTCCGTGACCTCATTCTTCACTTGATAACCCCAAGCTTCACTCTTAAGGGTTCACGGGCACGGGAGAATCACAAACCCGTGACACTAGCACCTTGGAGGACGAATACGGTGAAAATAAGGCCAAGAACAAACTCCGCATAATGAAATATCTTAGAACATGTGATGGATTATGATGAAATTCCAGTATATGGCTTCAATGTAAAACGCACATTGGCACGGATGACATAAGGTTGCTATAGCTAGAGATAAGTGATTATAAGATTGATTCAGGTTCCACTTAGAACTCACCTATCAAAATCAGATCTTAAGAATCTACCCTGCATACCTTAGAATAGGGATAAATGCACTAATGGTGCCATAAGTTGTGTACGGCGCTCACTTTGGTGCCAAAAGTTTCCGTCGGATCACTTAAGTGCCAAAAAATTTGAAAAACGCTCACTTTGGTGCCAACGCCGATCTGAACTGCCGGAAATCCGACGTGGCCTTTTTTCTAATAATTTTTTATACTGATGTGGCTCGCCGGAAAGTCTAGTCAGCGTGTAAACCACCAAACGACATCGTTTGGCGTCTTAAATCCCAAGTCAAAACCCTAAATCCCCAAATCGAGAGAGAGAGAGAGAGAGAGAGAGAGAGAGAGAGAGAGAGAGGCCATGGTGGCGGCGTTGTCTTCTTCGTCGAAGAACAACACCAGCAGAGAGAGAGAGAGAGAAGCCATGGTGGCATCGTGTTTTTCTCCAAAGAACAACACCAGCAGAGAGAGAGAGAAGCCATGGCGATGTCGTCTTCTTCCCCAAAAAATAACACCAACAGAGAGAGAGAAGCCATGGCGGCCGCGTCTTTTTCCCCGAAGAACAACACCAGCACCAGCCACTCTTTCCCTCGCACTCCTCGTCGTCTCTCTCTCTCTCGCACCTTTAATCCCCCTTCTTCCTCCTCCTCCTTTGTCCTCTCCTCCTATCTTCCCATCACTTCTTGGCCGAGCGATGGTGGCCGAGCACGGTGGCCGAGTGACGGTGGCTGAGCACGGTGGCCCAACGATGGTGGTCGAGCATAGTGGCCGAGCGACGATGGCCGAGCATGGTGGCACAACGACGGTGGCCGAGCAAGGTGGGTCGGTGAGGATGAACAAAAAAAAACCCTAATTTCAATCACAAATGGGCTATACGGCGTCGTTTTTCCTAAGCCATCCACATAGGACGGCAAAATGACGTCATTTGAAGGGTTTATTGATTTTTTTTTTTAAATATAAAGCCACATAATCATTTTAGCCGGAATTTTTCGCCGGTGGCACCAAAGTGATCGTTTTTTCTCCGATTTGGCACTTAAGTGATCCGGCGGAAACTTTTGGCACCAAAGTGAGCGCCATACACAACTTATGGCACCATTAGTGTACTTATCCCCCTTAGAATATAGGACTTATCTCATCACAGATTTCAAAATTAGTTCTAGAGTCTATTAGGTTCTACCTATATCCTCAATTAAACAATTGTAGTGCATTATCAATTTTAATGAACATTAATTGCAATCAAAATTCATTGACCATAACTCGTATGAAATATTAATAAAGTAAATGTTTTCGTTATAAATATACCACAAATGAAAAATCAGACTAGTTGTTCCATATTATGCACTCATAATTGGACGTTGTGGAATATTGCAAAATTGCACGAAGACATGGAATAAAAAAAATACAAATACTAGCTATAGGTTTAGATTCTAGGTTCTATCCACATGGAATCTATTTGTTGGAATAACCTTCCCAGTTTTTTGAACCTATAAGTTATGTTACGTACCTTGTAATCTAGAATTGGATCAATTTCTTGGTTCCTGATTCTACCTAGGAACCATGCTCACCTCTAGCTACCACCAGTATAGCTCTACAAGCACTTCCTCAAACAATAAGAGCTCTAATACCAAGATAAAAATAATGAGGAGAATTATGTACGAGGAAAAAGTCATAAACGTTTTTAATTTTTTTTTTTTTGGGCCAATTGAAACCTAAACCTTTTGTATCTGTGTCAATTTAATCTATTTGACCAAATTTAGTTGGCTAGCACTAATGCGGATGCTAGCCATTTTTTAACAGTAATTTTTTTTTTTTTTAATTTTAATTTTAATTTTAATTTTTATTCTCTCTCTCTCTCTCTCTCTCTCTCTCTCTCTCACAAGTTAGAGGGAGCTCGCCAGTCTTGGGGAAGCTTGGCCATGGTTGTGCGAGGCCTTGACCTCGAACCTCTAGCCTTGATGAATCGGGTTGAGCCTCGCCCAGCCATTGGTGAGGCTCGAGCCTTCGCTAGATCTGCAAGGTTGAAGGTCGAGACCTTGAGTGGCCTCTATCAAGGGCTCGTCGCTAGTGGTTGGGCAAGGCTTGCCCTCACTTGATTTGGCCAGGTTAGGTGTAACATCCAAAATTTTCTATGTTTAGTAATAATATTTAAAATATAAAGATAAGTATTATTTAGTTTGAAGTCATAAAAGTTGTTAATTTTGCGAGGAGCGGAAGGTGCAAAAGATAATTTTTTGTTACCCTAGTCATCGGAATTTGATGCGTTAAGCTTAGCGATACATATTGACATGTATATTGGTGGTGTTGAGTAATTGTCATTAATTTATCATCATATTAGTTTTAGCCGTTAAATTACATATTTGACAATTCAACTTTTGAATTTGCTAAATTGAGATTTTTTCAGCATCCGTTATTTTCATCAATATTAGTGAGTTCAAAATATTTTTATGATTTATCAATACTTGAAATGAACATTGATTTCCTTGTTTATGTATTGATTTACTAGTATTTGATAACCTAACAAAATATTTACATTGGAAGCCATGCAAGTGAGCCATTTGTCTCTTTTTAATTTATACCATCTTTCTTCATTTCTCCACCAAATATTTTAAGTCACATGTCCTTGGTTCATGACATTGAACTTAGCTTAGTGATGACTTCATGCATTACGTCATCTATTTCAACCTTAGCCAATTAATGTCTTAATGATTCACTCATTTTACTTGGTTAAGAAGCCTTCTCTCAAAATATTTCTCATTTGGCTACTCATATTAGGTCACTTGTACTCTTTGGATTGAAGCACCATTTCCAGTGGTGCACTTGAGGCTTTTAACCTAAAGTTATTATCATTTCAACCTTGGTTATTTGATCAAGCTAAATAAAAGTGGCCATGCATGATATTTTAATCACATCTCCGATTCATCCCATGTGTCTTTTAACTCGAGTTTGATTTTCTAAATTCATCCCCCTTGCCCATACTATTGAATGGAGTCTTATGATTATGACACTTGTAAAGTTTACCTGAACATCTCTTTAGCTCATAATGCTCTTGATGACTCATTCATGTATTTACTTACCAAGGAAGCTTTGTCTCTCTTTCTCCAATCAAAATATCTCTTTTTAGCCACTCTTATCAAGCCACCTATAGCTTCTGGATTGGAACATCTATCCCTCTCTTTTACACCTAGTGCTTTCAACTCAAGCTTGTGATTACTTTTAATCTTAGTTACTTATTCTTATCCTTTTTTACTTCATGAAAGTCTTCTGAGAATATCTACTCTTGATTGTGTGAAGCCATTTCAAGAATCCAAGTTCTAAGTAGAGAGCTTTACCTTATTCTTGCAAAGAAATAGAAAGTTCCATGCCACTTTCCTTCCCTTCATTTTCCCAAGCTATTCAAGCAAATATGAATGTCCCATGTTTGTGTTTCTTTCTAAGTATTTAACCCCTCACACATTTTTCTCTTAAAGATATAAAGCTTGGTACTGATGAGGTCATGGATTGCCTCAAGAAATTTGGCCTTAGTTCATTAGTGCTTGGAATGATTATAGCTTATACTTGGCCAAATAAAATGAAGTCATCTCTCACTTTCATAAATATCTCCTTCTTTGGCATATGACAACAAGCCACATGTGCCCTAGCAATGATTATAGGGGTCACATGAAGCCATTCCATTGGAACACTTATCCCTTAATTTATTAAGACAATTAACACCCAAATTATGGTTAGATTCTTCTCATCCCTTTCTTCCTTACCTTGATCAATAGAGGACTTTTAAAAAGAACTCAAGACCTTACTGCGCTCATCAACTTATTTCTTCAACTTCCGTTTTCAATTCTTGCGAGTAAAAGCAAAGGCCTTGCTTTTGTGTTGTTGAAACTTCTAGTTTCATGTTTTCAAGTGATCACATAGTGAATTATTGTATTTCCTCTTCATCTTAATAAAATAGTTTTGTTGCTTAAAAGATTAAGGGTTATTGATTGATATTCTTGATCATATTGCTTTCAAGGTGTTTGAAGCTTTGATTTGCTCAAGTCATTTTCAAGGTAAGTAAAAACTTTAGGCGCCGAGCTATGTTGATCCACTTAGTGTTTTTGACTTGATCGGTCGATATGTGTGAACTTAGTGTAAGTTTGTGAGATAGGGATGTGAATTCATTGTAATAGTTTGATTTATTTTGTTGACTTCGTACATGGCTAGAACATGTTTGATTGTTTCATTTAAGTACGGTGACATGCGGTATGTGATTACTAGAGAATGATATGCATAAAAACGTGTTGTGAAATGGATGCCAATTGTTGAAATGAGTGTTGGGTTTCATTCTTGATGCACAAAAAACCATGCTATATTAATGATGTGTGCATGACTTCATATTACTAGACATGACAAGTAATGTAAATTGTGACTTATCACCTATTGAGTGGTGCGTGACAATGTCCCGGAGTTGGGATGCCTTGCTATGTAATCGAGATGCCTCGAGGACTATTTTTGGATACCTTGGGAGTCGATTTCCCCAATTGTGGGAGCTAGATGCCCTGTGGGCAAATGTTTGCCTTAGACTTGAGATGCCCTACTGTGTGATCTACATGCCCTGCATGAGTCGGAATGCCCTGGGATGTTCCATATTCATTCATGTGCATATACTTATAAGTTGTTAATGCTCGGTAACCATGCATCACGTGTCATCTCTTTGCATCTCCATGTGGATAATGGTGAGACATTAGGTGATACTGGTGCACCATGAATTAATATGCCATTCTTTTGATTCTTAAAGTGAATGAACTACTATACGAGGTTAATGTTTTGATTGGCATGTGAGGTAGTAAGGAAAGGGCTTTTGATCTTGCATGTGTGATTCATGGTCATCTTGCATGTTTTTGAATTCATGTTGTTTGCACCAAGTTGATAATTAAGACAATCTTTCACTTTACATCTACGGATTTTATTTATCAGGTTTCAGCTCATCCCTTATTTTTTAGATTCATAGGATGGTTCCTTTGGACATAGTGATGGAGGGGAAAAGTTGATATCGAAGGTCATTAATCCTTGAGTTGGATGGTGATTTGGTTAATACGACTATACTGGTGTTAGGTGACTTTGTATATTGTTATGATAATAACTATCGGTGTTTGTTTGAAGTTGAAGACATACGTATGTTTGTTTGAAGTTGAAGACATACGTATAACTAAACTTGTGCGATTTTCTTGTGTGATGTTTGGTGACATATTTGTAGTGATTCTGTGTGCTTAATTATGATTATGAGTATAAACGGAAATAATACGTGTAGTTTGTGATGTACCTGGGGCGTCACATCAAGCCTTGCCCATGTCCAGCAAAGCTCGACCCTCGCTAGATCTAGCGAGGTCGAACCTTGCAAGCCCAGCCAGTAACTTGGACAAGGGGCCTCTAGTCAAGGCTCAACTGGCAAGGTCCTTGCCCAGCCATTGCTAGGCTTCCTTGAGGCTGGCAGGGTGCCTGATTGACCTTGCCTTTGGCTTGTCGTTGGTGGCACTTGACCGGAGGAAGAAGGAAGTAATAAAAAATGTAAGAAAAAATATTAAAATATTATTAAAATTATCCATGTCAGCATCGACGGTGCCATGTAGGGCAGCTAACATTTGTGTCAGCATTGACCGATTGGCTAAAATTGGTCAAATGAACTGAATTAGGACAAAAAAAATAAGTTTATGAGTCAATTGAGCAAAAAAAAAATTAGGACCAAAATGACATAATTGCAATAGTTTTTGGGTTAATACCTTGACAAACCCAAAACTGGTACATTTGTGATAAATTTACCCTAAACTATTTTTTTGATTACCAAAAACCCCAAATTGATATACCTTTGACAAATTTACGTTAAACTGGTACACTTGTGATAAATTTACCCTATGGTAGTTTTCGTTAAATTTTACTGTTAAATTATTAAGTTAAATGACACGTTATAGTTGATTGATATACTAATTTGGGATTTTATGCTCAATTTATCACATTTTACAATTTTGTGATTTTTTTGTGGTATTAATCCAATTTAGCGGAGGATATATTTGTCGCAAATTTATTAGTTTGGGGTTTTTTGCGGTCGAATAAATTAGTTTGGGGTAAATTTGTCATAAATGTACAATTTAAAGGTTTTTATGGTCGGTTGGGGTAAATTTGTCACGGGTGTACCGATTTGGAGTTTTTCATGGTTGAAAAAATAGTTTGAGGTAAATTTGTCACAGGTGTATCAGTTTAAGATTTTTCAGGATATTAAGCCATAGTTTTTGGATAATTTTCCCATAATTTTTATATATTTCCTTATGTGTTTTGATGAATCATAGGATGGACTCATAAGATATTATAATATCAATTATAATCAATCAAAGATATGCACAATTTTGAAAGATATGGAGAATCGATAAAGATATGAAAAATTTTATGGTATCTTTCAATGATCTTAAATAAAATTGATTAAATGAGCCAATTTTGAAGTATAATATTTCACGAGCTACGAGTTCAGGGTACATTACTTGGCGAAAGAAAAAGTACAATGCTTTCACGAACCGCAGCTTCGGGGTACGTAAAGAAGCTGTAGGTGTGTTGCGTGAAAGTTCCGTCATCCATCGCCTCTCTCCCGTGGCTTTGCTCTTCCTCTTTCTACTTTTTCACTTGATAGGTGGTGAATTTCTGTGTCCCTCGTGGGCATCATCATGTCTTCGCAGATTTTCACCATCTAAAAAGATGAAGATCCCAGCCGTTTAGGCTAGCTCGTTAAGCGGTTGAGATCTGTTACATTTATCTAACAATGAAAGATTGACAGGTCATTGTGTTTTGCATAGACTATAACTTGACCTGTCAAACCAAAGCAAGGCATAGGCAAGGGTACTAGATCACCATATTAGTTTCCATATATATGATTAGAATATATTTGACATACCACTTAAGAAGTTTATGAATCTTGAATGAAATGAAATTCAATTTCAAGCTAGTGGATTTTAAGTAGAATTAATTGTATCAAACCTGTCTTACACACACACACACATATATATATATTTCGCAAGATTGATACAATTCATATAATAAAATATTTCCTAATTTGAATAGGTTACCTAATTGGAATGAATAGTTTCCTAATTCAAATATGTTTTCTAAAAGGGGTTTGGTGTCTTGGATATAAATATCACATGTAAGATGAAATTCTACTCGGTTATTAAACTGTAATAAACAAAAAGAGGGGTAGGTTTTCTTTTTGCGAGTTTTCTAAGCGAGTTTTTGTGATGAATTGTGAAATACAAATGCATTGTGAGTTTTTTAATTGAGTTTTCTATGGTATACTGTATAATGATGCCTGGTAGGTTTTTGCCTCAAGTATAACCTACTATTGGCAAACAGTGAGTTTTGCACTCTTTTGGATTCATAGTGGAATTATTCGTGCTGGTTTTTTTTGACGGGGAATATTCTGACACTCAAGTAAGAGCATTTATCCTTTTTTTTTTTTTTACGCAGGAGGAATAGACTTGCGCCAACAGCGCGCCGTAAATCCTCTAGGGGATATGGGCTAATCACTACATATACATGCAATCAGGTAAGTTATCTAGTGTCTCTATCAGCTTCCCTGCGACGCAATTCGACCTCTTCGATAAAAAGGAAGTACTTATTCAGCTGAGTCACCCAGTGGATGGTAAAACGGGAGCGTTTATTGTTCATCATCGATTTTTCTGGTAATTTATTTTTCTCGCGTTAGACATGGCCTGCGAGACATATCAGTTCCTGCATTAATTTCACAACAGTCTGTCGTGTCTATCCGCATAGCACCTATCCATGCAGAGGTCAAGCTATGGCCCGCACGGAGAAACGTAGACCTCATGACCTTTCATGTACTTATGGTAAACATTTAATTCGTCAAAAAAAAAATTGCTTTTACTAATATTTTTCTGAATGTAACCTTCTCCTGGTCAAAAAGTCAATCGTACTGCTCACCGTCCAGAGATCTTTTTCCCCCAAATTTTATTTGGAAAATCGAATTTTTTTTTATGAGGGGGAAACAAAACTCCTCTTGTTTTCACAACAGTCCAAATGTAAAATTCCAAAATCGAAACAAAAAATCACGGTCACCCGCGAAATAACTCAGCGCAGTAATAATATATTTAAAAGAACAACGGTTGGTCTAGGGATGCGAGTGTACTTTTACAAATTATTTTAAGTACGGGTGCTTGCTCGGCAAGGAAGCAGGTAAAAAAAAAAAAAAAAAGAAAGAAATAAAAGAAACAGAAAAAGAGATCGGACGCACCGCCTGAGACTCGCCGTCAACGCTGACGGAGGACGTGTCGTTTCCGTCTTCTAGTCGGGTCGGCGCACGCGCCTCGTCGGATCCTCCTCGCTTCAGCTGTTGGCGGTTGGATACACGGGCGCTCCCCGAACGTATTATTATTATTATTATTTATTTTTTTTTGGCGGTTTGATCGTAAACACTCTCGCAGGACTGCACGCGCTCAGAAAATTCCCAATTCCAATTCCGATTCGATCCTTTGGAGAAAGATTTCCGCAGGGATTCTCGATCGTCCTTCCCTTCCCCTCTGCAAGAGTCCCACGCGCCGTCGCGATCGATCTCGGTCGCCGGTCGCCGGTCGCCGCCGGATTCGTCGCCCTTCTTCTCCCCTCGTGTTCTCCGCCGTGGGTTTCGCCGGGCTGCAGCGGTTGTTTCCTTCATTTCTTTCTTTTTTTTGTTTCTTTTTTTGGGTTTCGGTAAGTTATGGACGCTCGAGTGAAGCAAGAGGCGGCGGCGGCGGCGTCGTCGTCGTCCTCGCGGAGAGGCATTGTCTTGGACAAGAAGAAGCCGCCGTCGGTGCCGGCGCCGGCCGACCTGCCGTTCATCGACCTCGACAGCGGCAGCAGCAGCGGCGAGTCCGGCGACGAGGCAGGCCCCTCCAAGAAGAGGAAGCCGGGCGTTGTCCTCCCCGAGGGCTTCCTCCAGCCCCTCCCGCCGTTGCAGCCGCCGGGGGCGCCGGCGCCCGGGCTGGCGTCGCCGCCGGCGTTGCGACAGCTCCCGCAGGCCGGGGCGGCTACTAAGCAGTTCTGGAAGGCTGGGGATTACGAGGGCCGTCCCGGTGGCGGTTGGGATTCCTACTCAGGTGACGTTTCGTTTCGTCTACTTGCTGCTGTTTGTTCGTCTTGTTTTTCGGTTCAGGTTTTTGTTGCTTCGGTTTTGATGCTAAGCTCGCGGTGGGGAGAGGGTACATTGCATCGTTGCTCCTGTTTCGTCGTCGTTTTGATTCAATTTAAATGCGTGCTTGGAAATATTTTGAGGAATTATTCAGTCTTGGAATGCATGTCCTTGTCAGTCCTAGGTTGGAGCATCAGTGTCTTGTTTTTGTGGTTTCTGGTTAGAAAGGCCACACGTTTCTTTGGGTTCCGTTTGTTTGTGTTACCAGTGCATATTCATATGTCTATTTGATGATTCAGGGGGCATTGATCATGTCAGGGTTCATCCCAAGTTTCTACATTCTAATGCAACCAGTCACAAGTGGGCTCTTGGAGGTAAACTTGCCCATCTTTCAAACATTGATCATCTCTGTCTCTTGAAGTTAAGATGTCTTTAAGCTTATACAAGCTACCTGTGCATCCTTTGCAGCTTGTGCAGAACTTTTGGATAACGCAATGGATGAGGTGTGCGTAGTTCTTGTATTTATTTCCAATTATGTTGTGGTTATTTTCGGACTTGCTATATCTTTATTGTCTTTACTTCCTCTGTCTTGATTCAGGTTTCTAATGGGGCAACGTATGTTAAGATAGACATGCTAAAAAATAAGAAAGATGGGAGTAGAATGTTGCTGATTGAAGGTATTTTACTTTGCTCGTTTCTTTCTGTTTTTTTTGCATCCTTAGTTTTCCCTTCTGAAATATATGGTTTTGCTTGGGATCATATTTTAAGCTCACGCCATGCACCTTTTGGAGAGTTGTACCCATTCTTGATGGTGTTTGGGAAGCATTGTGGCAATCAATGGTAACAAATGCAATTGTGTACCAACTTCTGTAGTGTCAAGACCTTCAAGAAAAGTGGGCATCAGAAATAATTGATGTGTACTCAATTTTATTAGATTGCTAATCTTGTACTGTGTGGTATCTACAAGTGGAGTAGAGCCTGGACTGTTGGTATATATTAAATGAGGAGCAATTAGGACATCTCTGTGCGTTGATGATATAGAGAAACTTTTATGTCCACGGACATGCGGAGGTTATAACAGTATACATGCAGTAGACTAAGCAACCATCTATGGTCATAGGATGCTGGGGAAGTGATGAGCTGGACAAGAATGTTTTTGCTATTGTGGAAACATCAGGAATGACCATGAAGATGACAGAGACATCATGGATCTAGTCAGTTTAACACAGATGCTGTTGGAACTGACTGGGTGTCTGTTTGCACATTCTTTTCCTTCCTTTTCTGCTATTTTCAAACTGGATGAGGTCTTCACTATCCCTGGAGCATTGTGAATAATATAGATAACTACTGTATAATCTATATTGTAGATCCCAAACTGTTCATTTTGTAGCATTGGGAATTGCTTATTAGACAGCTGTTGGAAGAGCTGTGCGGTCTTTTGAGTTTTTTTTTTTTTTTTTTTTTTTTTTTTGTCTTTTTCTTCAGTTTATTATCATGAGTGACGTGATTTTGTTTCTGGGGCATATTTACTTATAATATGATTCATGCACAGTATATCTGTTTAGAAGTTTATTTGGCGGGAACCTTTTCTATTATTTGTCTGAGAGTGGGTTGTGACCCTTACTCAAATGATGACCTTTTATTGTCCTTTAATTGCAGATAATGGTGGCGGCATGGATCCAGATAGATTGCGGCAGTGCATGTCTCTGGGGTATTCTGCTAAAAGCAAAATGGCAAATACAATTGGACAATGTAAAAATCTTTAGGAAGAACATTTTTATGATTTTTTCAAGTTATATGCTTGATAGCATGGTGTTATTTCTTTTCTAACTGCAGATGGCAATGGATTTAAAACGAGCACTATGAGGCTTGGGGCAGATGTGATAGTGTTCTCAAGATGTCGTGGAAAAGATGGGAAGAGGTTTGTTTTCGATATATTCAATATTTCCAAAAATAATTCTTTGCATCATTTGATCTACTTAACACATATATACTCCCCACACTTCTGGTAGTTCTGTTAAGTAGTCATTGCACAAAGTTTCAGATATTTCCAAGAGTGCCGTTATCGTCAAATGGTCCTCGAAACTACCTTTTAACAGCTTGAGCCATTGCCAAATTATCTAGTTTCCTCTGTCCTCAGTTTTTCCTGGATGTTCACTCAATTATCTGCAACTTTGTTTCTCCTGTAATGGTTTTGAATCGTCAACTACCTTTATTCTTTTCCCTAGTGTTTTCAGATATGAACTTTTTCGAGAATTTAGGTACTGCTACAAGCCCACAGCTTTCCTCATTACTCACCTGATATATGGTTCTCTTGATGTAGAAGCACGCCTTCCCAATACATCATGTTGTTAATGCTCTTGTTAGTGCTATTTTTTAGGACGCATATGGCTTGATATGTCTTGTTTACATTCTACTGACCTACTTTTTCTCTGGTCTGTTATCCTTTCTGAACTTGATTGCCTTGTTACCTTTGATGTGCATTTTATTCTTGAGAAAATATAGATCTTTTTTTAAGTAAAATTTGGACTTTTCTCTCAGTGTTACACAGAGCATTGGGATGCTTTCTTATACGTTTTTGAGGAGCACGGCGAAGGAAGATATCGTAGTACCCATGGTAATGACATCTCGATCTACTGTTTCTTCTTCTTCTTCTTCTTCTTCTTCTTCTTCTTCTTCTTCTTCTTTGGGTTGACGATGTACATCTACCTTTCACTTTATGGTAATTTTCTTCATACTGGTCTTTGGGCTAGTGTACTAGGCTCAACACTATTTCGATGAAGAGCAGTGCATTTTTTTCTATGGGTCTGATTTCTCTTTTCTGTAGTATTTTGACTAATTGTATACATTTGGAAAGATGATACCAAATAATAACTCTTTGGATAAAACACCTAAAAAATATTTATTATTAATCTATGTATGGAACAGCTTGATTATGAAAGACGCGAAGGCAGTTGGAACCAGTTGATACGGTCTTCATTTGGCGATTGGAAGAAAAATCTTGAAACAATAATACAGTGGTCTCCCTTTTCCGCTGAGGAGGATCTGTTTCAGCAGGTATTCCCCTTCCCCTTCCCCTTCCTGTGAATTATGCTTTGAAACAATGCGTCTTTTACCTTTTGATTTATTACTTTACTACAGTTTAGTCTGATGGGAGATAATGGTACACGTATAATTATCTACAATCTTTGGGAAGATGATCAAGGATTTCTAGAGCTTGACTTCGATGCAGATCCATACGTGAGTATCTTTCGTTGATGTTTTATAGACTACTAGGTCTTACCACTCTGTGTCTGATGTGCATTTTTTTTACGAGTCTCAGGATATTCAACTTAGAGGGGTCAACAGAGATGAGAAGAACATACAAATGGCAACAAAGTTTCCCAATTCTAGGCATTTCCTGACTTACAGGCACTCCTTGAGGGTAAGTGGTGGTTGATGCTATGCTATGTCGTGTGACTGAAATTAGTCATGTCACAATTTTAGTCTTACTTTAGTTCAGTTGAATGCGTGCTTGGCTTCAACTAGATATGTAATTAGTGAATTGATGTTGTGTCTTCATTGCATTTGCACTTCAAGCAGCATGGATAACCTGATCTTTTGACATTCTTGCAACTATTTAAAATTACATAGATAAATTGCAAATGTGAAGAAGACTTTCTCAGTGTTTACGGGCATTTTACAATAAATTAATCAAACAAGCAAGGAGCTCAAAAGACCCAATGCCAGTTCCCACTGGGCCAACATTTTCTACCATCTTTAATTGTAGGGTTATATTTTCGAATTATTTAGGACATCCAAGTTCTGTCATTCAGCATTGACAAGAGTGTGGTATCCATGTCAAGTCATGATGGAAAATGCGAATGATAGATCTGATTTTCTGTATAGCAGGAATTCCAAAAATTACTTAAACATCTTAGTTTTTATCTCCTGCATGGTACACACTAAAAAATGCATGGATCTGTTTTATGTCCATGTTGTACATGTTTTAATCGATAAATCGGTAAGACACTCATTGGTGAAGTTATGTCAGGAGTGCTTACCATACTAGTGCCGCTCTGTGGAGCTTGATAAGGCTCTAAAGGTTATTCCTTCCTCTTGTTTACTTGTAAAACTTTATCAAGTGGATTTGGCAGCTTGTGGCTGCTCTCGGTCCACATGCATGCAGTTGTTGTCTTTAAATTTTTATGCCAACCTCTGGAACTTTGCCAGTGAGGATCATTACAGCCTTTTATTTTCATTTTTGACCTTTTTTTTGGGTTTTGATGATTTTTAATTGCAAATTCATTA
Organism: Eucalyptus erythrocorys; assembly: GCA_014182555.1. NCBI lineage: Eukaryota > Viridiplantae > Streptophyta > Magnoliopsida > Myrtales > Myrtaceae > Eucalyptus > Eucalyptus erythrocorys. The sequence continues at coordinate 35,047,045 of CM024607.1, read as the reverse complement.
TTTTAGCTTCAAAGAATTCCTTTATTGATGGAACGTCAACTTTCTAAGTGTAAAATCTAGTCGCTAGTGAGTTGCGGGCTATATGAAGAGGTGAAGGCATGACTAGAAACTGCCAAATTTGCTCATTGATGCCAGCCCTTTGTCAGATGTTTGGGGGATTCAGTTTGATTCTGTTGTAATTATGTCCCCTGCATCCTGAATTTATGAGCCACTTGATTTCCACAAGGCCTCAATAACCAGAGCAAATTTATAACATTAGCAGCTGTGCATTGATGTCCACTAATCAATGAATATACTATTTTCTTTCACAAAGAGTGTATGCCTTTAGCACTTTTCCTCTCAAAGTCTATAAACTTAATTTGTTTGGTAAGAAGTCATGATTGCAATGATCCCTGTCTTGTAACTAGCTTCATTATCTCTCTCTATCTCTTGACTGACATTTTTACTTGTTTTATTTTTATTTGAAGAGTTATGCTTCTATTCTCTATCTGAGGATTCCTCCCAGGTTCCGGATGATTCTTCGTGGGAAGGATATTGAGCATCATAACATTGTAAATGATATGATGTTATCTCAAGAAGTTACTTATCGACCACAACCTGGTGCGGATGGAGTTTATAAAGACACTGTAATGCTTCAGAACAATTTTCTTTTGGCTTTTGCTGATATTCCTAGTACACCTACTTATGTGCAAATATTGTTGTCAGACTGCTGTTGTTACAATTGGGTTTGTGAAGGATGCAAAGCATCATATCGATGTCCAAGGATTCAATGTATATCACAAGAATCGTCTGATTAAGGTTCGTGTTCTTCTGGTAGAAATGATTATGGCGCTGTTTGAACTTCTTTTTGTTGATGATGCTAATTAGAATTTCGTTACCACTTTACTATCTAGATGGCAGTCACAGAAGGTTGGATTAAATGACACCTTGATGCCTTTGTTCATGGTGTTCTTGTCTTATAAGTGGTTGATCATTTCTTTCAGTGGGTCTTTTACTTTGTGTATGTTTGTTTGGACGTTTGAACCTCTTTCTAGGATTAAGGTCCTCGTGTTACTTGCCTGATGAAGACCTCTGTATGCATCATTGTCAGAATCTCAGTTATTATTATAAAATGGTGATGTCCAAGATTCCAAATAGCAACATTGAATCTAATTGCTTGGATCATTTCAGACTGTGATCTTCCTCCTCTTGTATGTTGGCTTCTTTACTCTGTGCTGTAGCAATCCCTCTGTTCTATTTATGTTCTCTTTTGGGTTAGTTTGGCAGTGAATCATGTTTTCTTGTTAATTCCTTTTTGAATTTGATGAGGATTCTCGAGTGCTCTGATTTCTTCCTTTATATAGATGGAATTGTAAAATGACCTCATCCATTCTTTTTGCAGCCATTTTGGAGGCTTTGGAATCCTGCTGGAAGTTGTGGTCGTGGAGTCATAGGTTTTTCTTTGGCTTTGATATCCAACTTTTTACTATGTGAAATATGTATTTTTAATATGTTTCCACATTGGGCCAGGTGTTCTGGAAGCTAATTTTGTGGAACCAGCTCATGATAAGCAAGGATTTGAGCGAACGACAGTGCTTGCAAGACTTGAGACGCGGCTGATTCAAATGCAGAAGAGCTATTGGTATACATTTCTCCATTCCCATCGTCTTTATCTCATTAGAGTTACTTGTTACTAATTCCCTTTGCTGATTTTCTAGGAGGACGAACTCTCCTCGAATTGGCTATGCTGCTTCATTAGGCAATATTAAACTCCCTAGTGAATCTGCAGAAGGAGGTAGACATCGCATTTATGTCATTTTCCTTTCGTTGTCTCCCTTTCAGCTACAGGATTCATTTAAAATGAATTTCGCTAGATCATATTCATGATTCAAAATTTTGATTAGCCTCTTGACACGAATGTTTATCCTGGTAGATGATTCTCCTGATTATGAGCGACAAACATCTTCAAAATCAGGAAGGCATACTGCATCAACCAGTAAGCCGACTGTACGAAGTCCTGACAAATTCTCTTCACTCTCTAAAGATGGAAGGCATACCTCTTCTGGAGGCAAAACAAGGATGAGCCCCCGTTTTGAATCAAGGACTTCGAATTTACAAGAATCGTCTTCATCCCCCTCTACAGAGGCTGTCAATGGGGATGATGTGTCACTTCACCAACCTGATTCAAATGGTGGTAACCACAAATCTTCTGTAATGGGCCTCCAGATTTCTTCAACGCTTGCATGCTTGGGTGAGGACTCCGACCTTAATTATGATTCAGGTGGAAAAACCAATGGGTTGAGCACGGCAGCCCCTCTGCAGGTAATTTAGCAATTTACAGTTCTTCGCTTGGATAGTTCTATGCATGTCAGTCTGGATGCTGTGAGGTGTCATCTATGATTATTAATGCAGGAGGATTTCGTAGCTTCTTTGTTAACTTATTTGTGCTCAAGTCATTAATTTTGCTTTGAGCCTCTTATAGAAGCTTTTTGGTCATTAGTCAATGTCCATATTTTTCCCCTTCTAGAAATAGGAGTGGAAGGTGACTGACAATTAATGTATAATGATTCTGTGGGAGATAGCTCGATGAAGATAAGATATTACTAATCTTCCATTTATGATGATAGCAGAGGAGAGTTATATATGAACAGTCAAGTTTGACATGGTTTGTGCACTTTTGACATGACAAGATGTAAAAGCATGTCAAAAGTAGGCCTGTTGTCCCAGCAAAGAGTTGCCCCAGCTGAATGGGTTGGGAGGGAAGGACTGAAGTTCAATGGACATGAGGAAACTTAGGAGTATTGATGAAAAAGTATGAAAAGTTGTTCAAGAACTTGTGATTTTGGAAAATATATCTCTGAGAACCATACTGTCTGAAAATTATAAGGAGTCTAGTTTTTACATCTAAACTTCATGAAGATGGTATCTACCTTTGGCTGTCAATGCTGTGTGAATTCTTATAAATATTGTTCTTGTCAAATGTCACGGACAATGCTTATTTACATGCCAAATATGTCTTTGTTTTGAGTCTTTGAACCGCAGTCCGGCCTGTGCGACAACCAGCGGGTTTAAAATTGTGTGGAACCCTAACATTGCCAATTAGAAGTTTTCCTAATATATTTATATCGCTTCTTCCAGTTTTAAAGTTTCTTTTGATGCTTGCTTATTTAATCGGTTTGTTTTTCTGGCAGGTTGTAGATATAGAACAGTTGAGAGAAGAGAATCGTCTGTTAAAGGAAAGGTGAATGTGATGTGCTTTACCATCATGCATTGTGCTTGGTTTTTCCCTTGTTTGATTAATTCTCTTCATCTAATTGATTTCCTTCCTGTTGTTGTTTACAGATTAGCACAGCAGGACGGAAAAATTTTGAGTAAGTTGCAGCATGATTTGCAGACTGAGAGAGAGAGGTGCAGAACTCTTGAAAGTCAGGTGAGTGCTTTGCCATTTTAATGCCAAGATGTTATAACTTGCGACATTCCTTCAGTATGGACTCATTACTCTGAAATAGTCTTTAGAGTCTAGGTCTCGAAGTTATCCAAATTAATGTGTTCCTCAAGTCTTCCTTTTAATTCTCAGTGAAGTGTGTCCTGACTACTTTCGTCTCTGTGCTACTATATCAGCTCCAAGAAGCCCAACGAAAAATAGAACAATTGAACAGGGAGCAAGAAACTTTAATTGATATTTTTCAAGAGGAAAGGGAACGAAGAGAAGCTGTTGAGCAGCACCTGAGGAAGAAGAAGCAGGTTGACCCTAGCTTCGTTAAAATATCACTGCGCTATAATATTTTCTTGTTCTTGTTGCTGTTGGAATTGGATGGTCTCCTGACTTTTTTTTTTCCCTGTTCATTTCATCTACATTTCTGTAGGAGGCTTCTGCTACCATCCAAGATTTGGTGGACAAGGTGAAACTACTGGAAAAGATGAAATCTCCCAATGGAAAATCACAATCTTAGGCTTCGGACGTGGGTGGCTAACTGCTTCATGTTTATAGACTCTGATCTACTCTTTTGTAATTTTGGTCGGATTCTGCTAACCCTCTGATTCTAGAGCCATTTAGTGTAGGAAGAAGTAGTCCATTTAGGTGGGGTGGTGTCACGAATCTCTGGTCTCATGATGTGCTCAAGCCACGATGTGCTGACGCGATTCTGCTTATGCTCAAGAGTTGGGCCCCCATTTTTTTTTTTCACACCCAATTTTTTCTTCCAAGGGAATGGTGCCTTGTTTTCACTCAAAAGGAGACTGTGGAGCACGCATTTAGCGCAAGTATCGAATGGCTTGACTATTGGGCTTGCATCGTGCTTGAATGGAGCGAGACACGGGAATGTCGGTCTATAGTGTTCTGTTACTGGCGGTGGGGGTAGCGTGAGATGATGGGGTGGAGTGCTGTAACAGCGGCTGCGCTTGTTATATGCGCCTGGGAACAGCTCTGTTGATTGACATGTGTAGGGTAGGCGAATTTTCCTTGGTCAGTCTTGAAAGGCTCCTTGAGGGTCATTTGCTTGTTTTTCAATTGGCACCAAGCGACGAACGGCATCTGGCTTTACAAGTCTCGGGAAATGAAGAAGAGCAGAGACCGTTGGATGGCATGATACTCGAAAAATCTGCGGTCTTTCGATCGGTGTTAGAACGGTGGCGTTGTTGTACAGTGTTAAGACCTTCCGTTCCAGCCTCTGGCCAACTGTGATATGGGATTGCGAGCTTATTGAACCTTTGAGATTGTGCTGGAGTTTCTGCGTTCTTAGTTTTATAGGTGGAAGTAAGGTGAGGGAGGACATGTTTTTCCACATATAGTCGATGCATGCTAAATTGACTCTAGAGAGAAATCAATCCCCGTTTGATGGGTCTGAGTTGTATCTTGTAAAGGCCAAATCATTAAATCGAGCGAGCACATAGGAGCCAAGCCTTGTGTATCCGTCGTAGAGTAACGACCCCAACTTACTTTAGCATTGATGGCGGAGTAAAATCGATAATAAAGTAGAAATTATGTGAATATTTCCGTTCTTTTTAAAACATAATTTTTATTTTTGGGTTGCGATTGGTTGGGTTTAATAGAACACGAAACTCCAATCCTCTTGGCTGAAAAAGAAAAAGAAAATGAACGTGTCGCTAAGATTGATGTCGAGAGTTTGGGATCTTTTAGTAGATCTGAAAAAAAAAAAAAAAAAAAGCCAAATACGAAAATGAATGAATGAATTAGACGAAACTCCATAATCATTTTCCCCTTCATTACCCTGCAGATTGATGTCGAGAGTTTGGGATCATTTAGTAGATCTGGAAAAAAAAAAAAAACCGCAAAGCCAAATACGAAAATGAATAAATAAATTAGATAAAAGATGAAATTTGAAGGCTTTATTTTTGTATTTTACAAAAAATGAATAATTTGATAATAATTTTCTAAAAATGATGATTTGTATAGATTACAAGAATAGAGGAAGGAATGAATGAAGGAAGAACATATTTATTATCCGTGAAAATGTCCAAAATACCATTCAACTTTTCGTGAAATAAAAGTCTTTTCTAATTTAACACCTGCGTTGAACTTTTATTTTTTGTTATTCAAACCAAGATGAATGATTATATATTCCCCTGTAGCTGTCTAACCCGAGACAACCGATGCATAAATCATTAAATGAATTAGTTGGGTGTCGTTCCACATCCAATTTATGAAAGCGCACGCCCTCAAGTGTGTTGTTAACTAACGAATGCCACGTGCACCATAATCTAATTTAATGATTGATTACTACACAAAGCAAAGCAAAGCAAAGCAAGCCAAGCCCTCCCTCCCTTCCCATTCTCCCTCCCCCTATAACTGAATTCCATAAACCCTAAAAAGGCTTCTTCCGCCAGTCTCCTTCTCCTCCCATGGAAGCCATTGCTGCCGCCCTCGTCCTTTCCACCTTTGCAGCACAACGAGAGTACGTACATGCTCCTTCCTCTTCTCTGCGCTCCACCCCATGTTTGCAGCGATTCTCCTCCTCTTCCCCTCTCATTAATGCCTTCTGTCCTGAGCATCATCCTCCTCTCCTGCCGCTCCTGTTTCTGTTCCAACAACCCTCATTCCCTCTCTCTCTCTCTCTCTCTCTCTTTTATCTCTCTCGTACTGCTGTCTGTCTCTGTGCCTTTGTCTGCGCGCCTGTCTGTCTGCGGGTGTGCGCTTGCCCGTAGCTTTGTGCGGAGAAAGGAGTCGCGGTTGTGTACTGAGGAGGAGGCGCTGCTATGTCGACTGCTGCGTTGTCGCGCAGTAAATTGTGGCTGCCCCTCCCAACCCATTTTCTCCGCCTGCTTTTTGGGTTTTTCTTTCTCTCTCTTTTGTACCTCCGCATTCAATTTTCCCGGAAATGTCCGCTTTCGTTTTCCACGCCTCGCCTGGATTTGTGCATGGAATCCACATTCTTCGCCTCCTCGGCTCTGTCATACATGTTATATATGCGGGTGTGTGTGTGTTTTTGCCTATATTCGATTCGGTTCTGCTGAGTCGAACTCGAGAGCCTCCGTCCGTGGTTTCCATTTCCATGTATCTTTCCACGAGCTGCGGGGGCGTGTCGCATGTCGCCGTCGCTTTGCCCATTTTGAGGTCAAACGCCCTCCCTCCCTGCTTTAGCTTTTTCGGCTCGTGGATCGACGCTGCTCGAGCTGTAATGCTGTATCTGCATTAATGCTCTCTCCCATCTCTCCCTCTCTCATTGACGGTTGTTGCTTTGACTGATTTGATATCTGATTCGTACATATTCCCCTCATCCCCCCCCCCGCGCTCTCATTCCTAGCTCTTTCTTCTATGCAGGTTCCTGTAGCCGAAGGGTCCTCTCATCACGTCTCGCTCTCTCTCCCTCTCCCTCTCCCTCTCCCTCACTACTCTACTCGTGGCTGGCTGTTGATGGTGGTTTAGGGTTCCGAGCCGGACTCACTGTTGCGACGGAGCTGCGCGGACGGTTTTGGGTTGGGTCCTTTTCCTTCTCCCACCAGTGAAGGGAAGCGCTGTGAACTTGGATGCGGCTGCGATATTCGTTTCTTGACCTCGATTCTTGCTGGACAATGGAGAGTTTCTGGAGGCGGCGTCCCGTCGCCATCGCTTTCGCCGTGTTGCTGGCGACGATGGTACTGCTCGCGGTTGCGGTTATTGGAGGTGCGCATGATTGCGTTTTCGGTCCTCACCTTTTCTCAGATTCTTCCCCCTACACTTTTCTTTTCTGGGCACATTCTTTTGTGTGGATACGATGCATGTCTGCATATGCATGGGCATGGGGGTTTTGCTGCGCGTACGTTTTCTCAATAAAGAATTCGACGATCCCGAAAGTGGGTTCGGTTTTCTCTCTCTTTTTCTTTGTTTTTTTGTGTGTCAATGGCGTGTCTGTGGGACATGGAGGTCCCTTTCTCTCTCTCTATCTCTCTCTTGTCGTTTTTCCTTTTGCAGCAGCGAGCCGGTGTGGCGAACTTTTCGTCTTACATGTTCTCCCTTTTTGAGGAATATTCTCCTCGTTCTGTTAAAGATACAGCGGTGTCTCCATATATTGCAGGAGGTGTGATCGACGGGCACTGGCCATTTCAGTCGAGTCTAATGGCTTCTAAGGGAGACAGGCTGAGGAAATCTGCACTGCACCGGAAGCTACTTCGTCTCGGTAAGCTCCACACCCTCCGAATGGTTCTCCATTCAAGCTTTTCTGGGTCGTGGGTATTTCTTCTTCTTCGTCCTCCTTTGTATTCTGGGGGGATGGATAGGAGTGGAGGAGACCCAAGTCCTTTCCGGCATCTGCAAATTCTGGGTTTCCGGTAGTTTGTCTATAGCCTTTCCTGGGGTTTTCTGAGAATGATCAGTCCTTCTGGCATAATTTGCTCGCGATGCGAACGTTGAATGACACCTCCCTCCAAAACACAAATCGCTGGAAACGCTGTTCGCTCAGGGCTCAGACTGGCTCGGTGAATACGGCTCGCCCGTCAGAGGAGGTGCACGTCTGGGGAATTCCTCTCCGCCCCGTTCTAACGTGCGCCGCTTCGTACCCAGGGCCCCTCCAAAAAAACCCATTTCTTTATCCTTTTCTTTCTTTTCCTGTTTCAATCAATGTCGCTTCGATGTTCCATCATTAATTGCTCGACTATCTAGAGACCCCGCCGTGCGCATTACTTAATAATGCCCGCGCATCCTAGCATATAATGATTCATGCTTTAGCTGTGTCTCGGCCTCGCCTAGGGATAAGGCGATTTTGAATTCCCAAGGCAATGGAAAGGGGAGGGAGCTTCAGCTTTGAAGGGTCGTTTTCCTTAAAGCGAAACGCGCCAGAAAAGGAGCGGAAAAGGTCCGACAACTGTACGCCCTCGGCGGAAAAAGTCGACAAAGCAGTGATAAATATCCCCACCCTTTGGCTTTTGCGACATCACAATAATTTCCCTGCGTTTCGTCTCTAAAAAAGGCCATTCTTGTCTGTTCGACGCGGTCCCCGCTTCGTCCGTTCTCGCCGTAATAACTTTGTCCTGAATTATGCCCTTTTCGCTCTGCGCAGCATCGGCCATGGAGGAACCGAAACGGATGGTGGGGGAGAGATGTAGCAAGGCCGACATAGTGATCAGCCAAGGGCCGACGTCCCCGCTCCCCAGCGGCATCCCCACCTACACCGTGGAGATCATGAACGCGTGCGTGACCGGGTGCGACATCTCCCGCATCCACCTCAGCTGCGGCTGGTTCAGCTCCGCCCGCCTCATCAACCCGCGGGTCTTCAAGCGCCTCCGCTACAACGACTGCCTCGTCAACGGCGGCCAGCCCCTGGCCAACGGCGACACCCTCTCCTTCCAATACGCCAACACCTACTCTTACCCTCTCTCCGTCTCTTCCGTCTCGTGCTCTTGAGGGGAAGGGAAGGGGGGAAGACGACGATGTCCCGCGTCGACGACAGTTTCGGTGTTCATAGGATACGGCCTTTTAGTTTACTTGCTTTTGGTTTTGTAACGTTTGTTGGCGCCACTGACTTTGTGGCGCTTGTTGCTTTGCTTGCATGGTGGTTGAGCGGTAAATACTGAAATAGGATTCACCTTGTATTTTGGTCCGGGCGCGGAGTAGGCTCTAGGACACGGCAGAACGTGCTGCCGGAGCTTACGATGATCTTTTCTGTTTCGCGACGACACCATTTTGTGGGGGGCGCAGAGTGTAAATAGCTTGAAACAAGAACACGTGATTACAGAATGCTGTCTGGTTTGCTGATGAGGGAGAAAAATGATGATAGTTTTGATGAGCCTTCTTCTGACTTTACCACGTGTTCTTGTTCCGTTTTTGTTCTGTGTGGGCCGCCTGTATGAAATCTTCCATCGCTCGTTGCTCATTGGTGGAAAAAAGTTGGGTCATGCATATTGGCTTTATCGTAGTTGATTAATTTCAATGGTTGTAACACAGGATGATGGTAAATTCACGACAAACTGGCCAGGAAAAAGGGTTCTATAACCAGTATGTTATTTAGATTGATTTCAAATCATATAGTTTCATTTGCAATGTAGCAGTAATCTGGTATGATGGTGGCGTAATATGCCTTCTATTTTGTGTTTCGGCCTCGCCATGAAACAGTGGGCGACGGTACATGAGGACGATCCAAGTTCAATCCCTGAGGGGTCGAATTTTATATATATCCCTCGCCATGAATTGCATGAACTGGTCAATGTCTTGTTCGGTCTACGGTCTACGGGAGGGAACTGGACCCATCTCCATAGCACTAGGGTGCAATGAGAATGACCGCAAGCGTAATTGCAAACCCAGCCCATGCGAAGCTAAATTCTAAATTGTCTTCATCAGAAAATTTGACCCAAGGTTCTCTTTGGGCACATCGGCCACTGGCCTTGCGTTTGGGCATAGGCCTACCGGGTTCGTTTATGTCACCAGTTGGGCACGAAACATACCGATTGGAAATAAGGCTGAAAACTCGAAACGCAGTATCACAGGCGAGCACAGTTTTGAATTGTGCTAGAAGTCAGCTCTGTAATTCACCTAAATAAAAGACGTATATTGCTACAAACCATCACGTAACAACTACTTCACCGGACAATCTGGTTAGTACCTTCATTAGATAACCAGATTCTAGATTCCTCCTTAATCTTCATGTCAAAGTCCATGACTGGGAAGCCAATGGAACTCGTGGGGAGTCGGTAAGAAGCACAACTTTCTTTGTTTTCCGAAATAGTTAGTAATGATTTGCCCACGGATAACAACCACATGACATTCATCACAGCACGAAAGACCGTCTCTCTTTAAAATATGATAGCATTCATCTTCATCCAGGGCTCCATACATCCGACATCTCAACTATATCATAAAAATAACACTGAAGAACTGTGAACCAATGGTAGACAGATGAACTTATGCTAGCACTACTCATTGACGGCCATCAGATGCGCTTACCATCCAAAACTTGCAGAAGAGATGAATGATACAGCGACACTAAGAGTACATTAACACATGATTTGCCCTATACACTTATACACTTCCGAAAACAATTGAATGGTGGATATTCCCAGCAGCAAAGCAGTTATGTGAATATAAACTATTTTGAGAGGCTACACATATATGTTCTCATAATACGGAGCAAGCGCAGACAACTTTCCTCGGGGAATCATCCAGCTTCTTCTCTGTTTCAAAACAAGTTCACGTGTAAATCGAGATGAAGATTCATCAATAGGTGGATAAAGGAGTTTTCACTACTACTACGAATCTCTCAAAAAGGCCTGAATTCTCCAAGAGAACAAGTCTACAGATTCCAGATTAATAACTGAGTCCTAGTCTATGAATAAAAGATATATGCTTGTTCACTGTAAGTAAGATCTAGTTCTTATTTCTCAATGACAAAGCAAATGATGAAGTCTGACTAGAAATACTAGACATCACGTAATAAGTTTCTTCTCAGTTCATCTCTAGACAGGCGAACTTGGTCAATGAAGGAGCTTCTAATCCGCAAATGAACCAGATACAGCAAGCAGGTAAAATTTATCTGAAGTAAATTAGTTAACAAAGGTCCTTCTAACTCTGTAAAGCATGCTGATATAAGAATATTGCCAATCAAACCTTCGAAGCTATTAGATGTAACAAAATAGTAAAAAATACCTGCTCTTTTTTTTGCTAAGGATGACTGTACAACAACGTGCATTATAATACCTCCTCCGCCAACATCACCATAAGGCACTTTGCACTGACCAATTGTCTTGGTGTTTTCCAAAACTTTACCGGCACTTATCAGTTTTATTTCACTTGCTGCCTTTGGTATGACCGTCTTGCCTGAGGAACAATGAACAATAAAACCTCAGCGGAAAAAAGACGGTTCTTAATCTACGGCAAATTAGCAACACAGAAAACATTCACCAGAGATTAAATCCTTAGGTAGGGTTCATGTTATCTTCTGAATAGTTGTTCATGTACACAGTTGAAATTCAAAATGCAGCTACAGCTTACAGAAAAATGCCCGATCAAAAATAGATTTGCTAACATGATTTTCCTACATTGTATTGCGACCAGACAAGGTTTGAGGGATTTCCACATTAAGTGGAATGATGCAGATACAATCATCAATACAGCCAAGGCCAGGCTATCTCTTCGCTAGGGTTGCAAATGCCCCCCCTCAGAGATTGTTTTACAACAGAACAAGAAACAAAGAAAAATCAAGACTATATTTTGTCACTCTCATTGCCCTTAAATTAATCCAAATTCAGCCTGTCCTTGCCAGGGGACACCTTTTTTAGAAAAATATCTGCCTTACAATGGCTTTCGGAGAAATATATTCAGTACATTACTCGTTATCCGTATGTAAACATCTTTCCCCTTTCTTACATCTATGCGACTACATATCATCACAGGCTTAGCCACTAATGTTATAGAGCCACTTCTTGCCCCAACTTCCCAATTGGCAGGCGTTTAACAAATGCGATTGCAAGTGGATCTGATTTTTCCTTGCACAAGAACATCCGCAATCAAACCATCAGGCAAAAAAAAGTTTGGAATCCATAACAGAGATCAAAATAATGGGCAAGTCCGAGCACGTGTGTCTGCGTGTTTTGGCACATGGGCTTGCTTGTGATTCTACCTTTTTCTCGTGCCACAGGTGGGCTTGTTTCATCATCTCACATTTATCATGCAAACAGCAACGACGGTGACAAAAACACTCACACAGAGACGATTACAACTCTTCATGATAGCAACATGAGTCATAAACCTTGTGGTCACCGGCAGCCAAAATGATGAAATTTCAGGTAAGTTTGAAGCAGGGTCATCACTAACTTAAGAAAAGGCCCAGTATTAGACATGATCTCAGCTCCTACGCAGTTCCTATATTCCACAAGAAAGCAGCTCTTGAAGTCGGCTTAAAACAAGAAAAAGTCCAATTAGTCTAGGATGCGTGCATGACCTTGCTAAGCTGTTTTAAACTATATCACCAATCTTACAGATCATATCTGAAGAAGATGAAGATACCGAATAATAAGGTCATTCAGCACAAACCACATACTGAAACGAACATAGCAAGGAGAGGTGGAGGAAACCTTTGGGCCAATCGGAGACAACTCTCTGCTTCAACATATCGATGGTGGACGCCGATGAGAACTGGAAGGGACCCATGTCCGATCCATCGAACAATCTGAACTTTACGTCCACCAATTCCTCTTCCCGCATTTCCGCCTCCTCCTTCTCGATCACTCCCGCGTGCCTGTCTCTCTGCTTCGTCTCAGTTCAAACCTTGTCGGATCATTCCATCTGAATCAGCGAAAGGAGTGGAGTCGATGGATTGAGCAGGCAAGCAGGAAGATGAAAAGCCGGGACTTGATGAACTCGCGGCAAGCGGAAATCGAAGGATACGGCATGGGAAAGGAAGCGAAGATGGTGTTTGAGTTTAAAGGTATTGATGGGCAAGGAGTAGCTCAAAGAAACATGTCATACCTTCGCAAGTTGGTGAAGCTAACGACCGAAATGCGACTGCTTTTGGTTCGGAAGATTGGTGTCGGTTTGTTGGCGAGTCACCAAACGAGACAGGAAACGAAGACCAAAATACAGATTAGAATAGTGTCGGACGGACAGACGGGACGGAACGCTGGAAACGACGTCGCCTTGTCCCTGCTACTGCAGCTCCCGCTTACCTCGGGTGGGATAAAGGAAGTGCCTTTTGCTTTGACGCATCATATTCCTCCCCAACGCCGTCGTTTCTAGCCGGTGGATGGTCGCAGGAAAATGAAGAGGAAGAGAAAGGAAGAAGGAGGGGGAGGAGGGGGAGGAGCGAGCGAGGAGGGGGAGGTCGTGTGGCAGACTCCGTTGAATCCTCCGGAGCGCCAAGATTACATCTTTCGCGAAGGTAATTCTCAAGAGAGTATTTTTCTTTCATGGGACATTGTTGTAGGGATTCTTGCTAGTAGAGGGAAGCGAAAAGAAGACTGATCTATCAAGAGAATGCAGGGAGGCGTTACGTTGCACCCTACCACTTCGAGTTCATCTCTCATGTGAGTCGTCGCTATCTCCTCTTTCTTCTTCTGCAGTGGAGTTGTTCGCATGCTTTACTTGTGATCTAATTTTTATGTGGTCAAGACCCTCGTTAAGCCCTTTTTCGCATCAACCTTGAGCTCTCAATTTGGCTGGTTTTCTTGTTATGAATTATGATGTATCATAGGTCAAGAGCCGCTGGGCTGGCAAAACCATTGTGGATTTGTTTGCCCAGGAGTTCAAAGGCAGACCTTATGAGTATTATGTAAGCATTTTCTTCATTGCATAACGAATGTTTAGTTCTGCACGTGACCATGACTTTTAACCATGCCTAGTTATAACCTGTAGGTCAGTGCTGTTGAATGTGGACGGATACGAGTCGAGGGGAGGGTAGTTCCTGTCTCTTACATTTTAAAATCGTCTGAAAAAATAAGCCACTTTGTACACAGGTTGGTTTAGGCTTTACACTTGCTTTCTCTCCTTATCAAATGTTGCTTTTCAAGAGTCTGATCTAGCTATGATATATACCTTTGGCTGCATCAGTTTCTTTTGCTTAGGTTCCCTTTCTTTACCTTTCTTGTTTCTTGAGGCTTCTTTATTCTCTCTTCACCCACGAGTTGAGAATTCTAATTTTTATTTACAGTTTTTTCTAGAAGTTTTAGGGTATTCTTTGAATATGCATTAATCTTGATAAGGTTGTAGGCACGAGCCTCCTGTGACGAGCCATGGTGTCTCCATCCTCCAGAAAGAACCAGATGTGGTGACTGTTTGTAAGCCGGCATCTATTCCAGTAAGGAACAACACAATTATGTTTTCCCTCATTTCAAATGTACAACAAAAGAGTGATTTCGTGTGGATTTTGCATGAGTGCTGTAAAATCACTGATGAGATTCAGAGAGTAATATGGTTACAGCAGCCTTGCTTGGCCTAGCTAGCTCTTTTGGCCTTATAGGATCTATGTTTATAGAAATTTCGACTTGTTTATAGGTGCATCCGTGTGGTCAGTATCGTAAAAACACTGTGGTTGGCATCCTTCAGGCAGAGCATGGGCTGGCACCCCTATTTCGTATCCTAAGTAGCTCTTTCACATGCATATGCATTCTTGGCTCTATCGAAATCAGATTGGGCATATTCTGTTTCCTTGTGATTCTTGATGTCTATCATTAACTCTTTTTCCATCCTCTGACCTATATCTGGCATCACATCCACATTATGGATTTCGTACGTCCTCCTTGATGTTATAATACAAGCTGTTCACCGACTAGATCGCCTTGTCTCTGGACTCCTTATATTTGCCAGAAACGCGTCAAAAGCAGATCTTTTCAGGCAACAGGTGAGTGTTATATTGAAAAGCGTGCTTTTGGAACCTTTACTAATGTAAATTCCTATTAGCTTCAATACTATGTGGGTGGTCAATTGCCTAAATGGAAGTGGGGCTCTCTTACATTTATGACAAGGGTAGTGGTAGTTCTCTGAGCATGCTGCTCTGTTGCGACATCTTGTTCATCGTTTGTAATATCGTCACACCGTGTCTTGTACATCTACTTTATGGAGTGACTTAAAGAGGTCATTTTATGTTCTTTCTGTGATGTGCATTTCCTTTGTATATATCTTAAGCCTGTAGAGTTCTAATCCGTGTGTGGTGACTGTTTTTCCTAATACCAGTAGTGCGATTGCGTACTATTTCTGCTGCTGACTTCATTCCCTTGAGTAAAAATTATCTAGAATATCCTATTATATACTTACATAAGTTTTTCTTTACTTCAACATAAGAAAAAGTATTCTAGTCTTAGGGATTGCTTTATGATTACTTATCATACTTTTTTCCTTAGATATGAATTTATATACATTCTTTTCAACCCTTTGCAAGGCTTTGTGAGATTATTATCTTCTAGTTTTTTTTTTTTTTTTTTTTTTCAAATAAAATAGAAAGGTTAGAATTTTCTGCTTCTTCTATCTCATAATTAAGATAGAAAAATGTTAAAAATTAACAATCGAAATGAAATATTTTCCATTATGAAAAGTGTTTATATATCATATTCGTGTTGTGGCAAGGTACATATGATACTTGGCCTAAAATTTAAGTTGCAACTGACATTTAATATCTTCAGATTGAAGGTGGTTTGGTGCAGAAACGGTATATTGCAATGGTGGTGGGTGAATTTCCTGAGAATGAGGTATCTCTTGCTTCAATCTGTTGATTTTGGAATATGCACTAAAAGTGGATAATTTACGAACTGAAAAATCCTGCAGTACTGTGCTACATGAGGGAGTTTAACCCTGAAGAATTGGAATTATGAGATGTTGAAGTAGATGTACTCAATCTAGCAATGTGATTTCTTTTGTCCAATTTGACTATGTTCTGTTTGTTTGTTGAGTTGTCTTGAGAAGAGGTAACGCTGAAAGGACAAGTCTGCCCATATCTTTTTCTCCACGTAGATTTTAGTAATTATAAAACTCCTTTTGAGTGGGAGAGGGTTAGTTGTTAAAAATCAACTGCACATCTTGTGCGACATCTTCAGTTATTATTGATGAAAGATCCAGCCGTGGTTTCCCGTATCATTTTATCAAACCCAAGGAAGATCCACTTATTTATGAACACAATCAACTAGTGCTTTTTTGTTTAGGTACTCTCTTCAGAAGATCCTGGAGGCTAGTTAAATCATGTGGGAAAGTTCTAGAGAATGTGGTGTCAGAAATGCTTTCTTATTAGTTCTCATCTGATTTATGTGTTCTGGGGTTTCTTGTTAGCTGGAGGTCAATGTCAACGTCAATTATGATGCTCGAGAAGGCAGGAGCACAGCGGAGGTGAGTGTCTGCTCAAAAGCTTGTTATTTCAACCTTTTTCTGAGTTTAAATTTATGTCAATCACTGTATTACGTGACATCAAGGAAATGAAACTGAGCATCTGGGTGTTGGAGAAGGGCCTTGAAATTATGGCTTTATGATAATGCATTTGAATGAAAATTATGTCATGCCTTCCCTGTGTACTGATTTCTTCTCCTTCCTTTCTTTTTGCTCTCTTTCCTTCGTAAAGGAAGGTTTTTGTGGCTTACCAATATGAATTCATTATAGGATGCAATTTTGAATGTTATCAGAGTGCTATAAATGGAAGCTAATGCCCTTTCTTAACATTCTTACAGAGGCATGTAATAATAACTATATAGTTTTTGTAGATATCCATTTATGATGGCCTATCAATACTTTTTAGGAGCATTCATATACTTATGAGCCACTGTAGACTGTTTTCTTGGTGATGCACAACACACTGTTTGAAATGGAATTGAAAAGTAATGTGTGATGGTAATCCGAACTAAATTCATCAGAAGTTAAGAGCTCCGAGCTCATGACATAGTGCTGGCTGATGCAAAATCTGTGAGCCTTGGTATATGAATCAGCAGATCTAAATACTGCCAGCCAAAAGCAAGAAGCCACAATTTCCCCATTCATTAGCATATATGCTCTCTCACTTTACCAGATCCTTTCAAGTAATAGTATGTGATTTGGATTTTAAACGGATGAGTCGTCATGTAAAGGCTTTTTAATCTCTAAGGAAATTGAAAATGGTGGTAGGATGTAATCTGCCACACCTCTCCTGGTCCACGTGGCATGGTGTGTGGCACTGTATGACTGCTCTTAGAGCTTTCTTTTCCTTCTACATGTAAAATACATCTGCCCTGACTGTTTCATAGTTGTGTCTTCATTTCGCCCAGTAAATTAGAGCATTGGCAGTGAATGTAATAATGTACTTAATGCCATTAGTCTGGTCAATATCATCTCTTTTTACAGGCAGGTGACCCTACTTGCGATACTGCGCTCTTGAAAGGAAAGGCCGCTTGTACAAAGTTCACAAGGATCAGCACCAATGGAACCCATAGCATTGTTCTCTGTGAACCGGTCACTGGAAGAACTCATCAGGTAAGGCAATATGATGCTAAAGGATGCAAATACCATGTTGAGAGTCTGATGCCTCCTATTTTCTATTCCATAAGCAGTGAACCTTCCTTGGTTGTTTTTCCTTAATGTAGTCAAGTCAATTGCATGCATAGATGTACCCACACATACAGGAAGGACATTGCATTTACTGTTAACTTCTTGAGTTGTGCGCTTTCTTTTCTGCACTTTGTCTTTCCATAAACCCCATCGTGCTCATTTTGTAAGATACTTTCAGTTCCTGCTTATTATATACCTCTCTGCATTTGGTTAAGTCAGCCTGTTTTTTATACCTTTTAATTTGTAAGGTTTATTTGATATATGCTAGTATTTGCAGCACTTTCTTCTCTCAACCGCGTTCTTTATGTGCAGATACGAGTCCATTTGCAGTTTAGTGGCCATCCAATTGCCAATGACATGCTTTACCTTTCTGAACAAAGGACCAATCGTTCAGCTGAAGGAATGGTTGCTGATAAAGCTGCTGGTTTGTCATCAGAATCCAGTGTTTCTGATATTAGGCAGAATGATAAGGAAGAAGAGCCTTGCATTGAATTTAGTACTGACCCTATGTGCACGAATTGTCCGAATTTAGCTCCAAAAGGGTGAGTGTTCCTCCTTTTTCCCATCTTGGGTACTTGTCTTTACTCATATTCTGGTTGCACACCCTTGCCTGCATGCGTACGATAGAGGACCTAAGATTTGATTTGAGTGTCTGCAAAATGCAGATATGATGGGAGTGAGGAGGGATTGTGGCTGCACTGCATACGATATTCTGGACCTGGATGGGTCTATGAGTGCCCATATCCAGATTGGGCATCACTTGGCTAGCCTGAGAACATTCCAAATTTTCATCTCGAGCTTGTTTTCTAAATTTGCTTGAAAAATGTAGCAAATTCACATAATGCAGCTATTTACTTTTCCAAAGAGCCTCGAAAGAATATGATACAGTGCGAGGCAATTGCAAGCCTGTGAAAATTGTTTCAACTACCGCAATAGTGTGTTCCAATGCCGAGTGCATGCCCACTGGTTGTAGAAAAGAGAGCTTCCTCATCGGTGAAATTGCTAGCGTTGAAGTCCATGTTTGTGGGATGAGAACTAACTGTTGATCCCGCTTGACAGAAGAAACATTTTGCTGTGACTCAATTCTTTTATTGTCAGTCTGATTGAGGAACTACTTTTTACTTTTTTTTTCAGGGGGAAGTTCCTCTGGTCTCTCAGTTTTGTATCAGGGATATCTATGGTGTGTTGGGAGCACTTTTTAACTATCATTTTGTGTAGTTACTGGGTTGACGGTCCGGTTGAGTCTGGGCCTAATGTTACGTGCTATCCTTGGTGAGTTTATTACCCACCTGAGCAAACTTCTCCCTAATTGGAATCACAGAGTAAGAACTTATGATGTCATCTCAGGGCACGCATTACGTGACCACAGTTATATTCTGATGAAGAGGCAAATTTACTCAATGAATGTAAATGGGTCTCCCAGAGTGTCTGGGATCTTAGCTCATGATCCTAACTAGCTGGATTTCAAAGGAAAAAAATGTTTCATGAGCGGACAGACCACATGACCTGGTAAGTAGATGATATCAATCAATCAGCAAAGAACGGAGAATAGCTGAATCTCTTTCTCAGAGTAATGCGTCTGATAACTGTGCTATGAGGAAAAACAAGTTGCACATTCACAAACAACAGTCCACCGCGGAAGGAACGAGAAAATTAATTACCGGTGGCCGCTCCATCTGAAGTTTGACAGGCGTCTGAGTTACTCATATGCCTGATCAGACATTTTTTGTCAGCAGCCCCTAGCTAGCTTGCTCGTTGCTTCTGCTATGTAATATGTAAATGGAAGAGTCCGTGGCGTGTGGGTGCTTGTGGGGGTGGAGTGTTGTATGTGAATCTCTTTTGCAAAGAGTAATGTGTCTGATAACTATTCCACCAGGAAAAACAAGAGTGATGTGTCTGATAACTGTTCCATCAGGAAAAAACAAGTTAAACATTCACATACGCCACTCCACCCCCCCAAGCACCCACACGCCCACGGACTATTCCATTTACATATTACATAGCAGAAGCAACGAGCAAGCTAGCTAGGGGCCGTTGAAAAAGAAAGTCTGATCAGGCATATGGCGCGCATGACAAAATTTCTGTTTTAGAAATTGATTTCTAGTCGAGAAATTGATTTCTCAATTTTTATTTTCCGGACAAGTTTCTGAGCAAAGAAAGCCGTTTGATAACGACTCAAAATTTCTATTTCTGAAACAGAAATCCGTTTGATAAAATAATAAAATTCCTATTTTTAGGAATAGAAATTGATTAGAAATTGATTAGATAACAACATAGGAAATCCTCAAATACAAAATAATAGTCAAAATAATACTAAAACAACATAGGAAATCCCCAAATACAAAATAATAGTTGAAATAATACTAATACATTACAAAAGTTTAAAATACAATTTCATGGAATTTCCTATTACACGTGCTTATGTTTCTTATTACGTAATATTTTCTTTCGAAAAATAAACAATGTGGCAAAAAAAAAATCAATTGAAATTCAATTGTAGTGAATATGTCATTATGTTTTTGCCGAAATTGATTTCACATTAATCAAATAAGTCTAATGATAGCCATGATTATAATAGTCTAATTCCAATTTCTTTCCAAATTTTGTTAAAAAAAAATCCTCACCATGTTCAAAAATTGTTACCAATTTTTTTCAAAATTATCAACACTAGGATTATTTAAAAATTTATTATCAAAATCTATATTTTCATTAACACTCTTACAAGAATAATAGATTCCTTATTAGATCTATTTTCCTTATAAAAGAAAAATTGGATGAAACCTAATGATTTGACCCATTTTTACCGTCTCAATATGAAGTTTATGATTAAAAAATAGTTAGCCGGATAGAGTCGTTGTCTGGCGTATTACGGAAGAGTAGGTAAAGAAAATTCGTTAGATATGAATATGACAAGTTGACTATTACTATTCGTGAAATCTCTTACGTGCAACAAATGAAGCCTTGTTCATTCAATTCCCACCATTTGGCCCAAAGGTTAAGATTTTCAATTAATATTGATTGAAATGATTATATTAAAAATCATTAAAATATTTTGGACTAAATTAACTATTTCTATTTCTATTTCAATATTAGTGATCTAAAATATTTTGGACCAAATTGAAAAGTTAAGAAAAAAAAAAAATTTCTATTTCTGTTTCAGAAATTGGAGAAGCTAAAATTTTTAGCTTCGATTTCTCTTCCAAATCAGTTTCTGAAATAGAAATTTGTTTCAGAAATTGAAAAATCAAATTGCGTTACCAAACGGATTTCTGTTCTAAACCTATTCCGGGGAATAGAAATCAGGAGAGAAATCATTTCTGAAATTTTGTCATGCAGGCCCTAAGTAACTCAGACGCCTGTCAAACTTCAGATGGAGTGGCCACTGGTCCTTTATTAGGAGTTTCAATAAAGATGATGAAGCTTCTCTCGCACTTCTCTTTCCTCGTCAAAGATGTTGGTATCGACGTGGGAGGCAATGGCATGCCCATTGCAACTTTGTATATCAGAGCTCAGCTTCCCTACACTTGTGTCATTCTCCTTCTCCTCCAGCACATAGTATTCCCCTTCCTGTATATGGCATGCAGTGCCATCTGAAGCACTCCAAAGGTGACTCCTAATACATTTGGACCCTGTACAAACAGGTACACATGTTAGTATCGTTCATTCAGGGGAACGAAGATAATATTGCCGCACCTTGCCATCTTGATTTTTAACAAGTAGATGAACAATGCGTACCTCGACATAAAAGTCCTTGAGGAATAGGCCATATAGGGGCCATGTCACAGCGCCGAGGATGAGGAATAATGACAGAGAAGGGCATGATCTCCACACTCTTGGTGCGCATCACCATTCTCTGCACACACATATATAAACTCACATGTACGTCGAAACCTAATTGCATGTCGTGATCAACTTGTGTTTCACATTATTATGCAAGACAAGCGTTCTCATGCAGAAAAAAAGAAAGAAGCCACATAGAAGTAAATTATAATGACGCTTAGGGGAGCGGCGAAGACTGCAATGGAGAGTGCAACGCAAATCACCCAACAAGTTGGACCCTCGCCCATCCCTTCGCCAAGAAGTGGGACAGAAGAAGAATGGAACAATACCCTTCGAAATTCGGCAAAAGCAGCTTCAGCGTCAGCATCTGCATCCAGTCTCCAACAATTAGAATTCATCAGGCGTGTTCCTTGAGAACAACGCTGTAGCTACGTACCCTGGCTTGTTTAGGCGCATAAGCAAGGTAGAGTGGCGCATCCGACTGAGTTGATCGTGATGAGCAGGAAAGCTCTGGACTCGGACTTGAGGGATGCATGGTACAGCCAAAGCATCGCGCTGAACAGAGAAACCACGTATGGAACCGATTCTAACCCTTCAGTTGACTTCCTCCTGCATGTCCTACAGAACGTTGCCCTGCCAAAGAAGATTAAATAAGTCCTAAACCTTATATTTGTCAGTGTGCATGGAGTGAGAAAGAGTTAAAAAGTTACACTGGGGCTAGAAAGACCTCGATGGATATGATATTACCTACAACAAGGATCATACAAACGTTGTTGACAAACGCGTCAAAACAAAGTCATTGGTTGTCGCTCGACAGTAACTAGAAAACAGTTGGATACCGTGTGGAAAGTACCTAGAACTCCAAAGGTGAGCGCCCAGGGGTTGTCAGTCGTGAAGATGGCCATTTTCCCACTCTCTTCCTCTCAGAAACTGAAGATATTCAAATGGAAGATTTCGAAGCTGAAAACAAATAAGGCTATGTTGTGGAAATTGTGCTCACGTTGGCCTTGCAATTTATAGAGGAGATGGAAGGCAAAAGTTATGCTAGAATATAGAATGATTTATGATGGCGGCTGATTGAAGAGAGAGTAGTCCTAAATATCTTTGTATGGCAGCCAATCAAGTCCTAAATTTTTCAATTTGCTGAATATAGTCCTAAACCTTGACAATTTTTAAATATAATTTATTAGGTTAATTTAAATTGAAAATTGTTGATGTGATAGTCTAGTCAGCACCAAATGTCTTATGGAGGACAGCTGGCTATTGATGTGGATGATCTTAAATGACACAATGTCATTTTGCAATTTTTCTTTTTATGAATTCTATGATTCTTTTTTTTTTTAATGCACTAATCATCTTTTTTGCTTGTCGGTCATCAGAGCCTTGGCGATGGTTTGCGAAAGTCGTCAGCCACAGGCGAGGGCAACCCTGGCATTGGCCACCCCTTGCAAGGGCATCATGGCCTCGCCAAATCTAGCAAGGATTACCTTAGCTCGTGGCCGGCGGCTTTGCCCAAATTTGGCAAAGGCTATGACCCTCACTTGTGACCAGTAGAGGATAAAGATGAACAATAGAATAGGAAAAATAAAAAGCAGAAAACATTGAAAAGAAAAGAAAGAAAATTCAGATATTCTTGGTTCAATGCAAAATGATGTCGTTTCACATAAGATCGTCCACGTCAGCTATTGGCTGGGCATTAATAGAATCGTTATGTCAGCAATTTCTAATCTAAACTAGCAAAAATGTCAAAAGGTTTAGATTACATTAGTTAAAATTGACAAGTTTACGAATGAATTCATTGCGGTACAATAAATTTATGGCTCTTTAGATAATTTTCACGTTGATTAAGTAGTGTAATGGATATGAATCTATCACATCATTTGAAGTATGGACTACGTGGATGGCCATGGTATCTTTTAATATTGCAAATGGTGATAGTGATCTCGCCTAACAATTGCAGGTGACACAACGTAGTAGGTGATTGTCCGCCCGTACATGACGCCAGCACCTTATGTGTTAAGTTTACTTAATACATAAGGTAGCATAATTCTATGTTCGAAACTTAACACATAAGGTAGCATAATTCTATGTTCGGCACTTTCTAGGACTCAAAGTCACTTTTGATCACGTGACCACTGCCGTTGAACTTAAGTTAACATTACCTAAATGGAATTTGGATAAAACGATTTCTTATGTGTTAAGTATACTAAAATTGATTGATGTAATTGATATATTAAGTGATGTAATATTATATTTATCCATCATACTTACAATTTGCTATGTCATTTGGTATATCAGTTCGGCAGATCACATTCTCATAAAGCTTAGTCGTAATATCAATTCGATACACCTATGACAATATACTTAATCAATGTGAAAGGAAGTAATCAGGGACAACATAAGTCACCAATCACCAATCAACATATGTTTTGGTCTATGAGAGCCACAACTTGGCAAAGTGCGTGTAAAATACTCTCGTAGGAGTGACCTAATCACACACAACCTTGTCGTAAAGTAAGTGACTTTCGTATTTTTCAATTATTAAGTACGATAGTGTACCATGTTGTCCATGTCTTTAACGGGAAAAATACTAAAAAAGTCCTAAATTTATTATATTGATATCGATTTAATTCTAAACATTTTCACATTGATACCGATTCAATCTACCTAGCCAATTTAGGTTGGAAATTACGATTTCCGGAATTGTGAGAGACATGGTCAACTCTTTCCGACAAGCACCGACACACGTGTCTGAAATTGCGAGAGGCATGATGGTTTCTAGGGCGGGTTTGCAAGTGGGAAGGGAGAGAGAATCATTGAAGAGGGCGATGGAGGGTGGAGGCGAGGGCAAGAGGGTGGAGGTGAGGCCATGAGTGATGGCGAGGCCACGATTGCAAGGAGGGCCAGAGGAAGAGTAGAGATTGAGGCGACCTAGAGAGCCGCAACTGTGATGCTGCAATGGAGGGCTAGAGGCGAGATTGCAGTTGTGAAGGAGGCAGGGCCGGTGGCAAGGGGCAAGCGATTGCAGTGAGGTGACTGAAAGAGAGCAAAGATCGAGATCAAGAGGATTGTGTGAAGAGGAGGAGGAGGAGGCCGTGCCTAGGATTTTTGAGTTTCCTCCTCTTTTAGTTTTAGCAATAAGAGTAGATAAAAAAATTAAAAATGGGAATTTTGATGGGACTTAGCGTGACTTTTTCCTTTTTGGAGGGAGGGAAAGGTGGAGAATGACTTCAATTTTCAAGAAAGGAAGTGACAGGTGGGGGGACAAGGGAAGAAACGAGGGGGAAAAGAAACGGGGAGGGAAATAATTTTTGGGGGGAAAGGGTTAGGAGGGTGGCGGGGCTTTTTTTCTTTTTGGTTAGAAAGACAAATAAGTGGGGCTAAAAATTGATTTCGGAAAATAAAAGTACCGAATGTTAAATAATAATGAATTTTGGTCATTGTAGAAGATCATGAATTTATTTAAATAAGTTGAATCTAATCTCTTGTTACTGATTAGTTCCATCGATCTAATCTCTTGTTAGTGATTAGTTTCATCGATAACTTTTGTTAAAGCTAGAAACATGTCCCCAAACATGGATACGTATTAACTATGAATATATCTTTCGAATTTTCTATGAATAGATTTATTAATATTAGGAAAATGCCACCAAAAACCCTCAACTATGCACAAAGTGACAAAAATACCCCAAACTTTTTTTTTTTTTCACTACCAAAAACCCTAAACTTTGCCATCCGTGACACATTTACGCCAAACTATTTTTGTGACACAAAAAACCCCGAACTTTCATTTCTGTGACACATTTACCCTAAATCTTATGGGTATTTTGGTCATTTTGCTTTTAAAAACATTTTTCTTTTTTTTTTCCTTTTTTTTTTTTCTTTTCTCTTCCCTCCGCCGGCTCCGGCGGAGGGAAGCCGGCGTCCGGCGAGGGCTGCCCTCGTCGGCGTCGGCCCGGGCGAGGGCCGCCCTCGCCCGGCGTCGGCGAGGCCTCCCTCGCCGGATTTGGCGAGGGTGCCCTCGCCGGCGTTGGCGAGGGATCCGGCGAGGGAGGCCCTCGCTTGGGCCGACGTCGGCGAGGGCAGCCCTCGCCGGATGCGGCTTCCCTCCGCCGGAGCAAGCGGAGGGAAGAGAAAAGGAAAAAAAAAAAAAAAAAAAAAAAAAAACATAAAAAGACGAAAATACCCTCAATGGGGTAAATGTGTCACGGATGGCAAAGTTTGGGGTTTTGGTGGTGCAAAAAAAGTTTGGGATATTTTTGTCATTTTGTGTATAGTTGAGGGTTTTTGGTGGTATTTTCTCTTAATATTATTAGAGTGAATTCATTGTAAGCTCTTTTTTTCTATGAATAAATTTGAATCAAATTAATTAAAAATAAGAATATTCATTTAATATGCAATGTGACGCAACATGTCGGAATTTTCTATTTTTGAGAAATGACATGTCGGCATGTCATGTTGTGTCACGTGTCAGTGCTACTTAGGTGGTGGCTGGTGGCCACTATGGTGGCGGTTAGGTGCTCCTGCAGCACTTGGTACAAGTGTGCAATGTGCACATCTTTTACCAGTACCTTCTGCAGTAACAAGTGGGTTTGTGATGATGGCTGGGATGCTTGGTGTGACTGGTGGTGGTGGCTGATGGTGGCGATTGGGGGCTCTTGCAGCACCTAGTGCAAGTGCGCAGTATGCACATCTTGCACTAGGTGGTGTTGCGGGCTCTTGCAGCACCTAGTGCATGTGCGCAGTATGCACATCTTGCACTAGGTGGTGTTGCTATAAGCTGGTGTAAGGTTTAGCTTGAACCAGCATCTTTTGTAGCAACAGATAAGTCTATAGTGGTGGTTGAGGTGCCTAGTGTGGCTGGTAGTAGTGGCTGATGGTGGTTGAGGTGCCTAATATGGTTGATGGTGGTGGTTGGTGATGCTAGGTGGTGGCTGGTGGTGGTTGGAGGCTCTTGCAGCATCTCATGTAAGTGTGTAGTGTGCACATCTAGCATCAGGTGGTGCTGGTGGAAGCTCGCGTGGGCTCAGCTTGCACCGGCACCTTTACAAGAGCAAGTGGGTTTGTGATGATGGCTGTGGTGTTTAGTGGGGCTAGTGGTGGTGTTTGATAGCCAGTGGTCGGTGGTGCCTAATAGTGCCTAGTGGTGGCTGGTGGCGATTGGGAGCTTATGTGGTATCTAGCGCAAGTGTGCATTGTACACATTTTGCATAAGGTGGTGCTAGTGTAAGGCTCAACTTGCACTAGCACTTTATTTGTACCAGCACCTTTTGCAGCAGCGCACCACCAACATAGTGGTGGCTGGTGATGGCTTGAGGTGATGGTTGGGGTACCTGATGTGGCTAATGGTGGTGGGTGGTGGTGATTGATGGCTAGTGTAATTTTTAGGAGAAATTTACAAAAATTGAAACTTAATTGATCACATTTAAAAAAAAAACTTAATACTTAAGTATTCACTTTTAACTACGGGTGGCACTTATGTGATTACTTTTAATAATAACTTAACACTTAAGTGATCATTTTTTCATCACAAATGATACTTAAGTGATCATGAAATACAACTTATGGTACTTGAATAATCGCTTGTGTCTGTTCTATGTATATGCTAGTTTACAGCAAACTAGAGAAATAACTCATTCAATTTAATGTTTGTTTGCTAGTTTACATTTAGTTCAAGTAAAGAAGCTACCACAACATGGTGACCCAATACATATCCTTGTTGGTTTATATTTAAGAACAAGTAAAAATATAGTACAAGTAACATCTTATTCACTCATTCCCTTTCCTTGACCTCTCCACAAGCACAAGAAGTAAGCCAATATATATAACATCACAAATAACAATAAAGCCACAACAATCTTGTGAACAACACAAACTTTTTTCATCTTAAAAAAAAAATGGCCTACATTTGATCCAAAATAATTACATTTGTCCACTCACTTTCAACTATG
Source organism: Eucalyptus erythrocorys (assembly GCA_014182555.1). NCBI lineage: Eukaryota > Viridiplantae > Streptophyta > Magnoliopsida > Myrtales > Myrtaceae > Eucalyptus > Eucalyptus erythrocorys. The sequence continues at coordinate 35,019,913 of CM024607.1, read as the reverse complement.
GCAATTGGAGAAACTTCTTCCCATCTTCAAATGTTTGACATTTCATTATAAAGTAGGATAGATAGCAAAACAACAAAACAATAAATGTTTGGGAAAAAACCACGAAAAATCCCAAACTTTGCCCCGAGTGACACATTTACCCCAAACTATTTTTTGTGCCGTGAAAAACCCAAACTTTCAAAGCGTGACACATTTACCCCAAACTTTTTTTGCGACACCAAAAACCCCGAACTTTCAAGTGTGACACATTTACCCCAAAATTGGAGGGCATTTTGGTCTTTTCATTTTTAAAAATTTTGTCTTTTTTTTTCTTCTTCTTCCCTCCGCCGGCCATGGCGCCGGCGAGGGTCGCCCCCGCCGGCGTCGGGCGAGGGCCGCCCGGCGTCGGCGAGGGCCGCCCGATGCCGATCCGGCGAGGGGTGTCCTCGTCGGCGTCGGGCGAGGGTGGCCCTCGCCGGATCGCGAGGCCACCCGCCCGACGCGAGGGCCGCCCTCGCCCGCGTCGGGCCGGGCGTGCCTCGCCCGACACCGGCGAGGGCACCCTCGCCGGATCCGGTGTCGGGCGGCCTCGCCGATGTCGGCGAGGGCCTCCCTCGCTAGATCGCGAGGTCGTGGGGCGGCCCTCGCCCCACGCCGGCGCCGGCTTCCCTCCGCCGGCGCCATGGCCGGCGGAGGGAAGAAGAAGAAAAAAAGAAAAAGAAAAAAGGAAAAATAGAAACTAAAAAGACAAAAATGCCCTTATGGGGTAAATGTGTCACGGTTTGGAAAGTTTGGGGTTTTTCACGGCACAAAAAAAAGTTTGGGGTAAATGTGTCACTTGGGGCAAAGTTTGGGGTTTTTGGTGATTTTTTCCCTAAATGTTTGGTAACACTTCTATTAAATTTTCTCATCCTTGAAGCTTTATTCTTTAAATGGTTAGCTGAAGATACTTCAGCTTGTATTGAGTGAACATCATCCGAATCGTCCACGAATGTAGATGTAGGTTGATGTCGTCCATCAAGTAGGTCTTATCACCTTGTGGCTCAGTGAGAGAATTTTGCATCGACCAATTTGAAGTATTTCATTTTGACACTTCTTTATATCGGGCGCATCCATAGAATTTTCTCTTGGGATTCATTTGAGTCCATGATGTTCTTCTTGGACTCGCTAACCCACAAAAACAGAAACACTCGCCTTTTCCTTCACTTCGGTGAGAGGAATTTAAGTAAATGCTGAAAGTCATACTCTCCATTTATAATATTCGGTAGTGGAATTTGGGGCAAATCGAAATTAGGATTTGGGATTAGGGTTCAAACGTTTTAATCGGGATTTTAGCTGATTTAGGGTTCTAGGTTTGGGACAATTTGGGAGATGATATCGTTTTGGCTGATTCAGGGCTTTTATCTTGGCCAATTATAGAAATGACATCGTTTTAGGTGAGTCAGAGTTGAGTCAGCTCTTTGGCGAGCCACGTAGGCGAGCAATATTAATCAAAAATTGAAACATACGATTTCCGACAGGGTTCGCTAGACTTGGCACTTAGGTATTCTAATTCTTAAAAAAAAAAAATGGCACTTAAGTGTACATTTCATAATTTTTGGCACTTTAGTGTTCCCCGTGCTAAGTTTCAGCATTTACGCTATTCTTTTGCCAAGAAAGAACTAAATTAGCTTAACTAACTACTCGAAAGACAATAGAAGAGGCAAATGCAGCGACTTAACCCGTGTCAAAATTCACATGAACTATTTGCCATATCTTTCAAGCTTATCTTACCCTCATATACATCGTCTTTCCTCTCCTTGAACTCATGAACATCGATGATGCTGTCGTTACAGGTGATATTGCTACTTTGAGTATGGGCAATCGGCTTTGCACCACTTAAATTATTGGGTTCCTTCGGAACCATCACATTCCTCTTCCTATATATTAGATATAGTCCCATCTGAAGCACTCCAAGGATAAACCCCAATACTTTTGGAACCTATGTAAATGATCATACTTACGCTAATGCATGTATATCAGAAAATAAAATGATATCTAAACCATAGTCTCCACGACAAACTTTTCTCTCTGGGTAATAGAAAACTCTTTTTAGCGAAATTTCTAGTATATGCTGAAAATCGATGTGTACTGCGACATGGATGTCCTTGAGGAATGCACCGTATAGGAATCAACTTACAGTGCTGAGTGTGGGAAAAAATTGTTGGAGTTGTGTCTCAGTGCTGTTGATGTTCTGTTGTTTTTTTTATTCAGTCAAGTTTATTTGTTAGGCGGTTGGTTTGTTAGCTATTTTCTAGGAAGTGGAGCAAGTCTGTTTTGCACATTTGTGTGCGGTTCTGTTTTGCATGTTTGTGTGTAGTTCCAAAAGAGGTTCTTATTTATCTTGTACTTGACAGTTTTTTATTAAGGCTGTATGAAGTTCAATGTTCTGTTTTCATTCCTTCTCTCTCAGTGTAACAGAGAAGTTTGTGAGTATTAGTTGATTATATCAGCAATAACAGCGGTATTAGAGCAAAACTTAATATTGATGGTTTTGTCAATAAACACAAAGCCAGACTGGTTGTGAAAGGCTATGCTCAAATATGGGGAGTAGACTATTCTGAAACATTTGCTCCTGTTGCAAGGCTTGATACAATCAGGCTACTATTAGCTGTTGCAGCAGAGAAGGGGTGGCCTGTATTTCAGTTAGATGTCAAGTCTGCATTTATGAATGGAGAGCTCGAGGAGATTTTTGTTGAACAACCTGAAGGCCTCAGTATCGAAGGGCAAGAAGAGAAGGTATACAGATTGAGGAAAGCTCTATATGGACTGAAGCAGGCTCCAAGAGCTTGGCATGGGAAGATAGACCGATATTTGCAGGATTTTGGCTTTGTAAGAAGCTTGAGTGAGTTCACTCTTTATGTCAAGAGGGTGAATCATAGTGTTGTAATTTTGTCACTCTACGTAGATGATTTATTGGTGACAGGGAATGATGTGGAACTGATAGAGAGGGTGAAGCAAGGTTTGTTTGCAGGTTTTGAGATGTCAAACTTGGGAAAGATGGCTTATTTCCTGGGTCTGGAAGTCAAACAAGCTTCACATGAGATCTTCATTTGCCAGAAAAAATACATGAAGGAAATTCTGAAGAAGTTTCAGATGGAAGATTGTAGAAGTGTAAGCACTCCTATGGCTGCTAAGGAGAAGCTGCAGAAGAATGATGGAACGGATGCAGTAGATGCTTATGTGACATTCTGATTTTCAGGTTCTGTTTTCAATTGAAGGAGTTGGGCTTTCCATCGACGCGCCTATAGCCTTTTTCTCTGAGCTGATCACTTACGAGATAACTAGTCTATCTGGTGAAGCCGTTAAGGGATTTTAACGTAATAGACTTGAGAATTCGACTAGAAATCGACTGTTCGACTGTGCTAATCTACAAGGGTCAATACGGCACTGTCAAAATCGATCAGAGATCAGAGATAGGTCGGTTTGACAGAGATATATGATTAAAGTGTGGAATTGCAAAATTCTCGTCGAACGGCACTAAACTGATTCTTCTATCATTTATGTACCCTGTGTCTGTATTTGAAATCTCGAGATTTTTACGACAACCGAGAGTCGGCCAATGAGTCGAAGATGTACAATGTGGCTCGAAAATAATCGACCACGGGTCAATTGCACTAAAAGTTCCTAAAAACTACCCGGTAGGTTAGGTCACGCTAAAATCGTGCCTGATTGAAATTAACCACGAATTTAAATCCGATTTTAGAAATTGAAAGTTCTGTCATGTCACGATTCATTTTAGGAACGTCGACTCATCCTCAGAAGATTTTTCTGCAAACCCGAGATTTCGGTGAAAAATCAAAGTTAGGCCGTTTTGGACCCGGAAATTCGAGGGACCGTTTTTGGGTGGATTTTTGGGATTCAAGTTGGTTCAATTGATGAGGAAAAAAGTTAATTTAAGTGTGGACACCTTGGCTAAATTGTTTGGGCTTCAATTGGATTGATTGGAAGAGGAATTGAATGGAATTGGATGGGGAATGTACAAAATTCGTAGGCCAAGGGGGTGCAACATTTGGGCAGCCATCTTGGCTTGCTAAGGAATCTTTGAGGGAGAGAAATGGGCTGTGGTGATGGCTGAGCAAGGTGGGGGCAAGCAATGAGTGAATTGGACATGTGTTGAAGACTTGGAAGCCATTTGGGGTCCCCCCTTCAGCTGAGCCTTCTTCTTCCTCTTCAGCTTTGCTTTCCCCATTATTGAGGCTTTGGAGAGCTCAAGAGAACCAGAGGAAGACCAGCAGCAGCCGCCATTTGCCGTCGCACGCTCGCTGAAGCAGCCGGAGTTGCGCCCGTGCTCCCGCGAGCCCGCTGGTCGCCCGCACGCCGTCCGTCGTCCAGCGCCTGTGCGCTGCCCTCCGTCGCGCCCTGGTCGCCGTCTCTGACGTCGAGTCGACCCGAGCCGTCGTCCAAGCTGCCGGAAGTCCCACTTGGACCGCCTGGACCGCCCGTCGCCCGCTTGGTTGTTTCCGCGCCCAACCATCGCTCGTCCAGCCCTCGTTCAGCCGCGTGCACAACCGAAGCTTCAGCTTCGTGCTGAGCCTTCGTGAGGCTTTTCCGAGCCCTTCCTGGCCTCGCTTGGTGTCGCCGTGGGCTTGGTTGTCGCCCGCCTCCACGTCGCCGTCTCCGTGGACTCATCGGATCGCAAAACCGGTGAGTTTACTCACTAGACCTTGCTTAGGAGGTTAATCATGCTTAAGGATTGATTAGTTTAGGCTAATTAGAGATTATGTGGTTAGTTAGAATGGATTAGTGATTTAATTATTCAATTGTGCATGTTAGGTGGTTAGATTAGATTAATTAAGGACTAGATAGATTGTATTAATTATCTAGATAGGTTTGGAAATTTTCTAAGCCTGTTTAGGTGGTTAGATTAGTATTTCCAGCCTAAGTGAGTATTTATTGTATTTAATTTGCTTTATTCAATTATTTTTGGTATTTATTTAATTATTTATTATTTTCTGAAAATTATACCAAGATAGCCGGCGACCGGAATTTCGTGCTGATTGCAGTGGTATGCTTAGTTTATGCAATTGAGTGCAATTGAATGGTGATTTTGATTTTTGAGTATTTATTTCAAAATCGAGGAATTTTGGTATTTAATTAGAAAATATCGGGTGTCAGGTTTAGACACCGAAAAAGGGTTTTAATTACTATATCAAATAGTGGGATTTTAAAAGGAAGGATATCAATTTTTAAGGTTCGATCTGACCGTGTACCCACACACTATTATTTTCATTGAGTGTTTTTAATACGAAGAAAACATGTCAATGTCGTTATCTTAATTGAGGCATGTGAGTGCAAAGCACAATATCCTTGGCCGGAATTGAATGATCGTGTACTGGTTAAGAGAACCTGTACGTTACCCCTATATGGGACGCCCCTAGACAATGGAAGCCGGTCGCAGTAGATTCTGGACCAATGCTCATTTAGGAATGCCGTCTAATAGAGACGTAGCCGTGCTCAATGGGGTGAGACGACGCCTGGCTATGCTAGAAGATCGCCGAACAGAGAGTAGGCCGTGCCTTGGGGGCCGTAATCAATTGGAATGTTTGAATGATTAAGATATATGTGTTGGATTATGGGACAAAATTGTGTGGCACGGTATGGGACGTGTCATAATGATTTGGCTCTATAATCAGGACCCCTGTGTTTGATTGAGATTGTGTGAGACGTTCCAATTGATGTGTGCATTTATTATATGCATCTGTGATATGAACTGTGCTGACATGCAGGAGGGAACTGAGGCGAGGTAAGTCCTCTGTGGTTGTGTGGTTAGGCCGCCCCTAGGCGTATTTTTTTTTCCTAATATGGGTTTAGAGGGTGAACTTGCTGAAACATTGTCTCACCCTGTCATGGGCTCATTCTTTTCAGGTCCTTAGATGGCGGTTCCTCCGGAACGTTTTGGTCGGCCGATGAGGGTTACCGAGCGGAGTTTTGATTACCATGCCCCAGGGGGTCAATGGGTCTATGAACTCGTGGTGACTACCGTCTGGGTCGATGAGGGCCTACCTCAGAGGGTACCTCATCGGTTCAGAGCGTGGTTTCGCTACGGTTTCAATGGATTCCGTGTGGGTCCCCTCCAGGGTTTTGAAATTCTCCGCTGTGATAGTCAATGCCACTCTAGAAGAGAGTGCAGCTGACCCTCCTGATGGTGCTGTGGAGGACCCGACGCCCCCGGAGCCTGTGGAGACCGAAGGATCGGCGAATGTGTCCGACTAGCTGGTCATAGGACAGTTTCATTTTGAAAGTCGGTCTTTTGTAGACTATCGTCTTTAGACTAGTCTATATATAAATCGGGGTGTTTATAAAGGTGTGTTGGTTGTGATTTGTTTCCTGCTTTTTTATCCCATGCCGTTTGTTGTCAGGGATATTTGTTCGCTTCCGCATGCGCTTTAAAATGAATGGGTCGGCGACGCGTCCTGGGACGTCGCAATTTTATCGACCACCGAGGGATGGGCACGCGCTCGAGGATCGGGGCGTGACGGCTTCTATGTATAGAAGCTTGATTGGATGTCTCATGTATCTTACAGCAACCAGACCAAATATTCTATTTGCTGTAAGTGTTCTATCCAGGTTCATGAGTAGTCCTAGTCAGTTACATTTGGTTGCTGCAAAAAAGGGTCTTGAGATACCTCAAAGGAACATTGTTCCTTGGTGTGAAGTTTAGGAAAGGTCAGAAGTTTAAGTTGTAGGGCTTTTCTGATAGTGACTGGGTTGGCTCAGTGGATGACATGAAAAGTACATCTGGGTACTGCTTCACTCTTGGTTCTACCTGTTTCTCCTGGTGTTTCAAAAAGCAGGAGATTGTAGCTCAATCCACTGCAGAGGCTAAGTTTATAGCAGCTACTGCAGCTGCAAATCAAGCTTTGTGGCTGAAGAAGATAATGAAGAATCTGTGGTTGAATTCTGGTGATTGCATTGAAGTTAATGTGGACAGTCAGGCTGCATTAGCAATATCATAGAATCCAGTTTTCCATGGCAAAACCAAGCATCTTAAAGTCAAATTCTTCTTTCTGCGTGAAGTGCAACAAAGTGGTGAAGTTAAGTTGGTCTATTGCAGATCTGAAGATCAGCTTGCAGACATGTTCACAAAGCCACTTCAGGCTGGAAGATTTGAGCTGTTAAGAGAGAAAATAGGAGTTTGCAGCAGCAACTGATCCAAGGAGGAGTTTGTTGGAGTTGTGTCTTAGTACCGCTGCTGATGTTCTGTCGTTTTTTTTTTATTCAGTCAAGTTTATTTGTTAGGCGGTTGGTTTGTTAGCTATTTTCTAGGAAGTGGAACAAGTTTGTTTTGCATGTTTGTGTGCGGTTCTGTTTTGCACGTTTGTGTGTAGTTCCAAAAGAGGTTCTTATTTAGCTTGTACTTGACAGTTTTTTATTAAGGCTGTATGAAGTTCAATGGTCTGTTTTCATTCCTTCTCTCTCAGTGTAACAGAGAAGTTTGTGAGTACTAGTTGATTATATCAGCAATAACAAAAATGAGAGAGAGAGAAGGGCAGGAACTCTACACTTTTGGTGCGTATCACCATTCTCTGCGCAATATTTGTCGAAAATAAACGTTATGCAAAACTTGTCTCACATAACTCAGTAGTGCGTGAAGGAAAGTTTAACTAGGGAAAAGTAAAATGTAAGAAATCAAGAGTTACTCAAACTATTCACCATAACACTTAAAGGAGCTGCGAAAACGATGATGGAGAATCCAAGACAAAGTCACCCAAGAAGTTGGACCCTCGTTGATCCCATTGTTAAGAAGCAGGAAAAGAGAAGAAAGGAGCAAAACTTGCGAAAGCCCATCGCTATCAACTTCACTGTAAAAACCTGCATGCATGCATGCACGCATTTATAATAAAAAAAATCTTCTTTAACAACGTATACTGTTACATATCAACCGTGTATGGATTGTGACGATATCATGTAAACATGATCGGATAGGTAACTATGTACCTTGGCTTTTTCAGGAGCATAAGCAATGTAGAGAGCAACATAGATGGTCTCTATGACACATCCCACTGAGTTGATAGTGATGATAAATAAATCATTGGACTCGGAGTTGAGGGATGCGTAGTATATCCAGAGCATGGCGCTGAACAGAGAAAACACGTACGGAACGATTGAAATCCTTCGGTTGACTTCTTCTTGCACACCCCATAAATTGTTGGTCTGTCAACATAAACAAAAAAAGAATTGCAAGAACCTTATCAATCAGTCTTTCAAGATCATACTTCCAGACCCTCCTGTTAAGCTAAACAAGAAGTTGATCAAGAGGATGAATTTACACTGGGGCCAAAAAGACCACAAAAGATATGAGATTAACTGGGACAAAGAATTATCAGAAAAGATGACAAATGAATCAGTCCATGGCCTTACGAGGGAGTCAATATCTTGATGAGATAGGGGTTAGTGATGGCACAACTTGTAATGTGCATGTTAACTCTAGTTTGATGAAGATACTAAGTGAGACTACAAGTTAGATCCTGTCTAGCTAAAACTATATACCTAGGAGGCCAAAAGCAAAAGCACAGGGATTAGCGATCAAGAAAATGGCCATTGCCTCTCTCTCTACTTCTCAGGAAATCAAGGATGGCAGCTCAACTGAAGGAAATATTTGAGAATGAAAGGTTTTAAAGCTCAACACGAGATGCCCTAGTGATGAGCTATTATGTGTGAACTCTAGTCACGCAGGCCATGCAATATCTATAGAGGGAGGAGAAAGACCACACCGTCTTATGCCATGACGTAGAATATTATAATCGCCCAAAATAATTGGTTGGGTGGAGCAGCACAGACAGATTATGCACCCGAAACATCAGCATCTAGTTAGAAAGAACTAAACTTATTATACTTTTGCCAATCGAGTCCTAAACTTTTTAATTTTTCCCATTAATTCTAAACCTTTTCAACTCTTGTAAATTGAATCAAGCTGACCAATTTTGATTGGAATTTGCTAAGGTGGATGACTGGTGCTAACGTTGCACTTTTTTAATAATATTTTCAATTTTTATGACTTTTTCATTTTACTTTCTTTTTTAATAGAGTTAGGGTCGGTGAGGGAGCAGCCGACCATAGGCGAGGGCTGGCAACCCTCGCCAACCACAAGCAAGGGTCGATCGAACCTCGTTGGCCCTAGGTGATGGCGTTGTGCCCCTTGCCAGCTCTAGGTGAGGGTCATGATGCCCTCCTCGGCGAAAGCGAGGGCGCACGAGCCCTCGCCTATAATCGGTGAGGGCCACGACGCCCTTGCTTTTGCCTAGCAAGGGTCAGCCAGCCACCCTTGTCGGGCCTAGCTCCTAAACCAACCAAAAGAAAAAAAAAAAAAAAGAAAAGTAAAAAAGAAAAAAAAAACGTAAAAATTTGAAATATTTATAAAAATATTATTTAAAAGGTGCTATGTTAGCACCAGTTATCAATGTCAGTAATTTTCAGTCAAAATTAGTCAGGCGGACTCAATTGGCAAAAGTTGAAAAGGTTTAGGACTCAATTAACAAAATTAAAAGGTTTAGAACTCAATTAGTAAATGTACAATAGATTTAGGACTTTCTGGATAATTTTTCCCAATATTTTCTGCCAGACTTACGTATTACAGACTTTCTCTTCCCCTTTCACCTTAACATCTCACCACACATTCGAGCTTCTTAAATGAATAAGTTTTTCATATCTTTTCCGTAGGTTTTTAGGCGTTTGTCGTTTAAGACTCCCTTTCTTTATCAGTTTAGGCATGCGCAGACGTGGAGAGGGTGATGCGAATCCATCCGCTTAGCGACCTATCGCGGCACAAACGTTCTGTGCCTCCCGCATGAATGGACGACAGGTGGCTCCTGATCAACATTCGCACATCCCTTGAACTATGAATGGCAAATCTTTCCGGTTCAATGAATCCAACGTTAAAGAACTTGATGGTATTGCGCTCCATCTGCAACAGCTTTTTGACCGTCACGCGTGATAGGATGAATGTAACAATCTTTTTTCCTGTATCGGGACAGGTGGCGGCGTTTGATCTCGTGACGATTATACGTATCTAACTCTTGTGGAAGGACATATATTAAAAGGGTTTGCCCCGGGTCCATCATTTGATATCATCTCACTTTAAGGTTTTGCGCTTGGAATTCGCCTCGTTATAAAACTGAATAGAAAAACTGCGCTAGCTCTCCATCATCCTTTATACCGTTGGTTATTAAAAGCCCCCAAAATTTTTAAAGTGGTAGTGCATCTTGGAATATATATGACAAACTGAAGTGATAAGATTTGCTTTTTCTAAGTGCTCTGAACTCTAATGACGCGAATGCTATGATTAGCTCAGCAGATCTCTTATGATATATTGTGTACTCAAGATCCCATTAACATGAGCATGCGGTACTTATCTTCGGCTAGATATTTGCTATAACATCCCAATTTTCGACTTATGAGAAATGACTGTGAATCTGGTGTGCTAGTGGGGGGATAGTGAAAGCGCTAGTATAAACACCTAGAGGGGGGTGAATAGGTGTAAAAACAAAATTTTCTAAAAATGCAGTAAAAACACTTTTCTTTTAAACTGAGTCTGTTAAACAACAGACTTTGAATAAAGATTCAGACTTAAACAATTATATCGAAACTAAGAAAAGTATCACAACAAATAAATTAGAGGAGTTCAGGAAAGAGAAAATGAACACAAGATTTATAGTGGTTCGGCTTAGATTAAGCCTACGTCCACTCTCCCACGTTGACAGCCTTCTGGCTGGTTTTCACTATGAATCAAAAGAGAAATTACAGCCATATAACATTGACTACTCAGTAAAGAGTTTCTACTACTCTCACTAAGTCACTCCTTAGTATTTTTCTCTCTTTCGAATATACGTTTGAGCACTGTTGAGGATGAACAAGTGATTTGAGAAGCTTCAAACTTTGGAATTTTTGCTTTCACGCTCTCTATCGAATAACTCAAAAAACCTCCTTAAATACTCTTCCATGCCTTTGTGACCGTTGGCACTTTCCAGAGGAATTCTTCCAATCAACCTATTGGAAAGAATCAATCAAAGAGATCTTGAGCCATTTGAAGATTGAGACGAAAGTCCGATGATCTTGGTCGCCCATACAATCAGGATCTTGGTTTCCATAAGTAGATTATTTCCAAATAAACTTGTCTTCCAAATTGAATTTACCATTCCGTGATTAATCTCATCAATAATATCCAAAAAGGTAAGTGAGATTTCCAACCAGAAAGCCAGATATATCATGTTCGTACTGAATCTTTGAAGGAAGAATAATAATCCCGAGTCTAATTATTTCTTCGTTCTCCACATGAGTTCAGTCTGGATCTTCGTCAGAGTGGGGGCAAACTTCTGATGTAAGATAGACTTTGAAAGAATTCCATAGAAGTCTTGAATTCCTCAGAATGAGAATAATAGAAAAACATGGAAAAGTTTTGTCAACTTCAAAATCTAATAGGAGTTTTCTTCAACAATCTCCCCCTTCTTGATGGTGACAAAACATTCATGCAGATTTAAACAATATATCCTGCAAAACAACACTTTAGCAGCACATGATAACTTATAATAAGAATAGATTATTATAGAACTTAATGACATAGAATCTGCATCCACAAAAAATGCATTAGTCTTAATAGTTTCGTAATAACAAGACAATTTATAGTTCAAAAGTTCAAGCACTACAAAAGTTCAATCCACAACCACAAAAGTTCAAGCCAACACAACCAAGTTCAAACAAATAACAGGAACTTTTAAATCTGCTCTCATTCTCGCCCTTTTTGTCATCAGCAAAAAGAAAGAGTCAGTCAGGAATAAAAGGAGTGAATAAAAGGATGATATTAAAAAGATGGAGTCATTCAGGGTTGTCTTGGAACGCGAACAAGTCGGAAATCCTCCAGCGACTGCATGGTCTCCTCAAGCTTTTCTAGGCACTGATGATATACATTCTCCACTTTGGCTACAGTCCGTGAAGTCTTTTGATTCAGCGTCTAAACTTGAGTATCAAGCAACTATACCTTTCCTGTTAGAAATTCTGAGGTAGATCCCAAAGCAGCATGTAACTTCTGAATTTCAAACTCCATGGCATATTGCTGTGCCTTTATCTCCAAAAGGAGTTCTACAATCCTTGGATAGTTTGCTTCCGGTTCAGTTTGGGCACTCGCTTTAGCAAATTGAATCTGTGGAGCATTCAGAAGTGAGGGAACATCAACTTGAATGTGTGTTGATTGTTGCTTACCCTGACTTGGAGTTTATGCTTCAACTTGATCTTTAGGGAAATGAGATGCAAAAACATCTTTAGCATCTGCAAGAGATCTACTAATTCCATCACTAGCAGATGGTGCAGTTAATGGAGTTTTCTCATGTGCTTCCCCCGTTTTGATGCCTTCAGGTTGAGATGAGACTTCACCTTCTTGCACCTTTTCCTTTCCAGCACTAGATCTCTTTTCTGGTTCAGTCTCCTCTTCTTCAGATGCAGCAATTTCCCTGTTTTCCTCAGTTTCCTCCAATTCTGGTATTGTACTAGTGTCTCCTTCAGAATCTTCATCCTCATTCTCCTTTCCTCCAGATTTTTCAGCATTGCTCTCTTCTTCTTCTTCTTCTTCTTCTTCTTCTTCTTCTTGTTCACCTTCTTCTTCTTTTGTCTCTTCAGAATCAGCAGAACCTTGAAGATTGCGCAAAGCGATGGCAGAGATTGTTAGATCTTCATCTTCCTCCTCTTCGTCCTGCAGAAGGATAGATTTCTTTTTATTTGAAGTCTTCTGAACAACATCCTTTCCCTTGCGCTTCTTAGCAACATATCATTCTTTGATTATGCTTGATGATTCCTTCTTCAAAAGATCCAAGGCTTTAGACAGATCTTTCAGCCTCATTTTGGAAATCATCTTCATTCCTATTTCCATAGGACTAAGAGTCCTTGTTCGAAGTTGAGAAGGTATCTGAATCTAAAAATGTCTGAATAATGTCGTTATCAATGCAGAGTAGGGCAGTTGCCCTTTTTCTTTCATCACGGTTCTGTACATATGCAAAAAGATAGTATGTGGGAGTGAAAAAGGTACTCCATTGCAAATAGCCCACATTATCTTTGCCTCAAACCTCGAAACATCAGTCTTGGAGGCAGCCTTGGGCCTGATGCAGTTGATCACTATCTTATGCAGCAAAATGTTTGAAGTTGGCATACGAGAGTAAGTAATACTCCCACTTGGAAATTTGTCCTTCATGAGAAATCTAGTAGCTTGACTGATGGAAACATTTATGGGTAGAAAACCACTCCGTTCTACACCCAAAATGTCAGCCAAAATATCCACATCCACATTGAACACTCTATCACATACAATAAACTGAATATGAGATTGATCCAGAAAAGACAGATTCGAGTAAAAATATGCCGTTAATTTAAGATATGCTTCAGATGTCTTTGCACAAAATTTTTCGAGTTGAAGATTGGCTAACTTTTCCCTCAAGTTAACCTTTATAGAATCTAAAAAGTCAAAGTCTATTGTGCGTGGGTTTATCACTCCTCTGTTCAACATTTGAGCATAAACCCTTTTATGCTCTTTTGAACGAAAAAGTTTCGTTCTTTCTCCAGTAATCTCAGCTGCCACACCCATCCTAGGTTGGAAATTTAGAAAGATTCTTTCATCATCATCTTTATTCTCAAGCTGATTTTCAGACCCAAAATGAGGATCAAACGAAAATTCAAAAATTCCTTCTCTACTGTTCCTTTTGGCGCCAGTCCTAACCTTTCCATCGTTCTCAAAAACAGAGTTTTGTTTCCGTATCCATGGTCTTTCAGAAAGCTAGAGATAAAGTCCATAGGACTTCCACCCTGTTTCAAAAATGTATAATGTTTGAAAAATACCTCAAGCCTCATTATTGAAATAGGGGTCGGCTCTTGTGTAACTTCCGTATCTGCAGAGTGACGAGGAGAACTCCGGGGAGAATCTTCTCAAGTTAGATCAAAATGAGTTGGTCCTTCAGGCATGTTGCGAGGTCCACGACTTGGGATGCGAGAAGATTTCCTCTGGAACGACATTGTTGTAGATTTGGAGGACTTCGATGACATGTTCAAGTAAAAGAGAGCAAGAATTTTGCAAAGCAATTTTGCGAGTAAAAATCGAGAGAGAGAGAGAGAGAGTTTGGGAATTAGGGTTTGAAACTACTGTGCTCAAAGGAAATAATCCGAAGAATATAAAGAAATCGAAATGGGGCAAATGAATCATCACATAGAAAAATGCCTTTTCGGAATAATTTAAAAAGGTAATTGCTAAAAATTTGAAATTTGATCCGAAAATTCAGCAATAAAATTGTAATTTCTAATCAATCGATGATTTAGAGATAATCATACCTATTCAGTTTTTATGTGCCAAAAATAAAATACCTGGATTGAAGAGAATTTCATACTGAAGTAACTTCTTGAAGTTTGAAATGTTGAGTCTGATCAACCGTAGACTTTAGTCGAGAGGAAGTATGATATTCAGCTTGCTGCGAATTGATTCAAATAAGCTCTTCTCCAATGGTTTTGTAAAGATATCTGCCAGTTGATTTTTTGAATCAATAAATTGAACATCAATCTCGCCATTCTGCACATGATCTCTTATGAAATGATGACGAATCTCTATGTGCTTTGCTCTTGAGTGAATAATTGGATTTCTGGTAAGGTTGATAGCACTTGTGTTGTCGCATCTGATTTCTGTGCAGGATTCTTCTATTCCGAAGTCTCTTAGTTATTGTCTAATCCACAGAATTTATGAGCAGCAACTTCCAAGAGCAACGTATTCTGTTTTTGCTGTAGATAAAGCCACTGTACTTTGTTTCCTTGAGAACCATGATACCAGCATTTGTCTCAGCAATTGACATGTACCAGATGTACTCTTTCTGTCGACTCTACAACTGGCTAGATTAGTATTAGAATAACCGAGTAGAGTAAAGTCTCATTCTTTCGGATACCACAGACCTAACTTTGGAAAAGTCGCAATAAATTTGATGATGCGTTTAACAGCACTTAGATGAGATTCTTTTGGATCAGATTGAAATCTAGCACAAATATACACACTGAATAAGATGTCAGGTCTAGAGGCAGTGAGATAAAGAAGAGAACCAATCATGCTCCTGTATAGTTTTTGATATGCTTTCTTTCCTCCTTCATCCTTGTCGTGTTTTGATGAGCTTCACATAGGAGTATCTGTTTTCTTGCAATTCTTCATTCCAAACTTCTTGATAATATCTTTGGCATATCTCTTGATGAATGAATATTCCTTTCTTTGATTGTCTGACTTGCAATCCCAGAAAGAAGGTTAATTCACCCATCATGCTCATTTTAAATTCATCTTACATAGATCTTGAAAATTTCTTGCAGAGATTTTCGTTAGGGGATCCAAAAATTATATCATCTACATAAATCTGTACAAGCGGAAAATCTTTTCTTCTCTTTTTATAAATAAGGTTGTATCAACTTTTCCTTTCTCAAAGCCATTATCTATTAAAAACTCACTCAACCTTTCATACTAAGCTTGAGGTGCTTGCTTCAGACTATACAATGCCTTCTTCAGTTTGTAGACAGAGTCTGGTTTTCTTGGATTTTTCAAATCATGATGGTTGCTCCACATAAACTTCTTCTTATATGAATCCATTGAGGAAGGTGCTTTTGACATCCATCTGGAATAACCTGAATTTTTGAAAACAAGCAAAAGCAAATAATAATCTAATTGCTTCTAACCTTGCTACTAGTGCATAGGTTTCGTCGTAGTCTATCCCTTCTTCCTGTGTGTATCCTTTTGCCACAAGCCTTGCTTTGTTTATGATTACTTTACCTTTCTTATCCATCTTGTTTCTGAATACCCATTTTGTTCCAATCACAGATTTGCCTTTGGGTTTAGGAATCAGCTCCCACACATCGTTGATGCTAAATTGTCCGAGTTCTTCCTGCATAGCTTCTATCTAGCTTTCATTAGACAATACTTCTTCTACTCTTTTTGGTTCTCTTTCAGAAACAAGTGTTAATGCACTGGAATATTCTTTTCTTTTGGATCTGGTGCGGATTCCTTCATCTATTTTGCCAATGATGAGTTCTTTGGGATGACTTGATTTATGCTTCCAATTGCTATTTGATTTGACATTCTGTTGATCATCTGTTCCCTTTGAATCTTCTTGTTCTGCTTGTTGCCGTACTCCAGAAGATTGAACCTCTTCGGGGGAAATAGACTTAATCAAGTTTGGAACTGGTTCAGACTCTTCAAGTTGAACCTGATCTGGTTGATTTTGCATATTTTCCTGAAATCTGACGTTCATAGATTCTTCTATAGATTGAGTCTTCTTGTTAAAGACCCTATAAGCTTTGCTTGACATTAAGTAGCTAAGAAAAATTCCTTCATCTGATTTTTCTTCGAATTTACCAGATCGATCATTTGCATTCTTCAAGATAAAACATTTATAGCCAAAAACATGGAAGTAGGAGATGTTAGGCTTCTTCCCTCTATATACTTCATAGGGAGTCTTCTCTAGAATAGACCTTAAAAACACCATGTTGATTATATAACAGGCAGTAGAGACTGCTTCTGCCCAAAATTGAGAAGATATTTTGCTTTCTATCAATAGTGTTCTGGCCATCTCCTGTAAAGATCTATTTTTCCTTTCCACAACTCCATTTTGTTCTAGAGTATATGAAGAAGAGAAAACACGTTGAAAACCAGATTCATCACAGAAGTTTGCAAAATCCTGATTTTCAAACTCACCTCCATGATCTGTTCTTATGCTTGAAATAGCATAACCTTTCTCGTTTGAACTTTCTTGGCAAACTTTGAAAAATATGAAAAAGTTTCAGACTTATTTGCCAAAAAGAATACCCAAGTGAAATGTGAATAATCATCCACAATTACTAGACAATATTTCCTTCCGCCAATACTCTAAATTCTTGTTGGTCCAAAAAGATCCATATGAAGAAACTGCAAAACACGACTGGTAGAAACCTGTTTTACTGGTTTAAAAGAACTTCTACTTGTTTTCCCAAGATATAAGGAGTGCATAACTCAGACTTCTGATAAGCCAAATTAGGAAGCCCTCGAACCAGCTTCTTGGAAGAATTTTTGGCAATTTGTTTCATAGTTACATGACCAAGCTTTCGATGCCAGAGACTTGCTTCATCTTGAATTGAGATGAGGCACTGTGAATTTTCTGGATTTACGTCCAGAAGATATATGCTGCCATGCCTTCGCCTAGTAAAGGATTGAGAGAAATCTTGATTTATTCCAGAACAAATTCCTTCATGAAAGTTTATTCTGAAACTTGTATCACAAAGCTAACTTATACTCAGAAGATTGTAGTTTAAATCTTTCACCAAGGAAACATTGTTGATAGTCAGACTTCCAATCTTCACTATTCCATATCCTATAATCTTCCCTTTGCTGTTTCCACCAAAGGAAACATTTCCTCATTTTAGTCTTTGAAGCTTCACGAAGCAACTTGAGTCTCCTGTCATATGCCTAGAACAGCCACTATCCAAATGCCATTTGATTTTTCTTTTAATAGTAACCTGCAATCAGAAGAAGAACTCAAACTTTATTTGGCACCCAGATTTTCTTGGGTCTAGGAGTGTTAGTGTTGAAAACAGTCGTTGCCCAATCCTTCTTAACTGTTCTCCAAACTTTAGGACATTCATTCTCAAAATATTCTGGGTTGTTACACTTAGAACATCTGAGAGCACTTCGGCCCTTTGGTTTTACAAACACTTTTTGAAAATGATTTTTGTAAAATGCCTTTGTAGGTTTTTGTTTAAGTCTCTCTTTTACTTTAGGAAAATCAATTAAAGGAATAGTTTCATTGTTCATACCCAAACCTGATTTGTTAAAATAGGGTATTTGAGTTGTAAGAATTTTCTCCAATTTTTCTGATCCTTTGGAAAACCTTTTTGAAATATCTGAAATCTCCATTTTTAAATCAACATTTTCTTTTGAAAGAATCAGAATTTTCTTTCAAATCATCAAAACTTCTTTTCAGACTTTCAAACTTTTCCTTCCAAGAAACTTCCTGTTGCCTGAGCTTAGAATTTTCCTTTTTTCAGTTGGGAAATTCTTTTAAGAGAGGATTTAAGATTGAGGCAAAGTTCATCTATATACATAGAAACTTTAACAGGAATTTCTGAGTGACTAATCTCGATTTCTTTGTCAGAATCTGAATCAATGTCTGTTTCTAATTCTGAGTCTAACTCTGAATGAGCCATCAGACATATGTTTGCAAATTCCTCTTCACTTGCTTCACATTCATTGTCACTCCAGATTTCTGTTTTAAGAGCTTTCTTATACTTCTCAGATTTTCCTTTCTTCTTTTTTAATAAGGGACAGTTTGGTTTGATATGCCCATTTTTCTTACATTCAAAGCATATTACGTCCTTGCTTTTTTCAATGTCTTCCGTTGGTCTCTTCTGGGAATTCTGCGTGCTTTGCTTCTTCCAATTCAATCTTCTTCCATTTCTGTTCAGTTTTTGAATTTTTTTATCATAAGGGCCAGCTCCTCATCGTCCATATCATCATCCGAATCTGTATCATCAGAATCAACATTAGACTTTAATGCAATTGAAATCTTACCTTTTGGATCTTCCTCATCATTGATCTGCTCCACTTCGTACATTGAAGCGTGCCTATTAATTCATCAACTGACAGAGGCATGATCCTTTAAGTTTCTCTGATTGAAGTCTTCACATGATTCCAGTCCTTTGAAAGTCCACGTAGTAGTTTGTTGACTTTCATTGGTCCAGAAATTGGTTGACCTTGATAAGCCAGGCCATTCACAATTTATGTAAAGCGACTGAACATATCGGAAATAGATTCTCCAGTCTGTCCCAAACTTCTTTTGCTATTTCACAGGAGGAGATTCGGTTGTATTCAGTGGGAGACAAGGCACACTATAAGGAATAAATTACCTTTGCATCAAGAGCCTGTCTCTTGATAATTTCAGCTTGTGTGGATTCATCAGCATCTTTGTCCATCACTTCTTTCCCTTTGTCTGAAGCTGATGTTGTTTTTGGATTGATTCCTCTTTCAACAACATCCCACTCCAGAGGATCTCTGGATCTGAGGAATGCTTCATTTTATTCTTCCACACATTATACTCATTTCCATCGAAATAAGGAGGTCTGGTGTTGCTCTGTCCTTCAACCGATCCTGCACCCAAAATACTAGCCATAGAAGATCTTTAGCTTAGAAGTAAAAACACTTCAATAAAGTAAGCACACAAGGCTTTGATACCAATTGAAAGCGCTAGTATAAACACATAGAGGAGGGTGAATAGGTGTAAAAACAAAATTTTCTAAAAATGCAGTAAAAACACTTTTCTTTTAAACCGAGTCTGTTAAACAACAGACTTTGAATAAAGATTTAGACTTAAACAATTATATCGAAACTAAGAAAAGTATCATAGTAAATAAATTAGAGGAGTTTAGGGAAGATAAAATGAACACAAGATTTATAGTGGTTTGGCTTAGATTAAGCTTATGTCCACTCTCCCACACTGACAGCCTTCTGGCTGGTTTTCACTATGAATCAAAAGAGAAATTATAGCCTTATAACACTGACTACTCAGTAAAGAGTTTCTACTACTCTCACTAAGTCACTCCTTAGTATTTTTCTCTCTTTCGAATACACATTTGAGCACTATTGAGGATGAACAAGTGATTTGAGAAGCTTCAGACTTTGGAATTTTTGCTTTCACGCTCTCTATCGAATAACTCGAAAAACCTCCTTAAATACTCCTCCGTACCTTTATGATTGTTGGCACTTTCCGGAGGAATTCTTCTAATCAACCCATTGGATAGAATCAATCAAAGAGATCTTGAGCCATTTGAAGATTGAGATGAAAGTCTGATGATCCTGGTCGCCCATACAATTAGGATCTTGGTTTCCATAAATAGATTATTTCCAAATAAACTTGTCTTCCAAATTGAATTTACCGTTTCGTGATTGATCTCATCAATAATATCCAAAAAGGTAAGTGAGATTTCCAACCAGAAAGCCAGATATATCATGTTCGTGCTGAATCCTTGAAGGAAGAATAATAATCCCGAGTCTGATTATTTCTTCGTTCTCCACATGAGTTCAGTCTGAATCTTCGTCAGAGTGGGGCAGACTTCTGATGTAAGATAGACTTTGAAAGAATTCCACAGAAGTCTTGAATTTCTCAGAATTAGAATAATAGAAAAAAAATGGAAAAGTTTTGTCAACTTCAAAATCTAATAGGAGTTTTCTTCAACAGATAGGTCATAGAGCGTTCCAAGATTCGGTCATATACTAATCATGGATTGATCTTCGCAACGGTTGTGGACCAGCCCCATGATCATGATAATGGACTCGAACAGTTAGGGCGCGTTTGGTAACGCTTTTGTTCTTGGGAACAATTTCTGATAAAAAATGATTCTTTTTTATTATGTTCCTAAAAACAATTTTTAAGCATTTTAAGCCGTTTGGTAATTGTCTAAAATTTCAATTCCCGAAATAGAATTGTGTTTGACACCGTTCTCAAAATTTCTACTTCAAATCATTTTCTTTTAAATTTTAAATAATTTCATTACTTTTTTTCCTTTTTTTCTTTTTTTCTTTTTTTTTTTTTTTTTTCTTTCTTTCTTTCTTCTTCTTCTTCTTCTTCTTCTTCTTCTTCTTCTTCTTCTTCTTCTTCAAGGCTGCCAGTCATCGGCCTTGGGATGACCGACGACCTCACCGGAGTGTTGTCGGCTCTCGGTGAGGCCGTGCCTTGTTGGTCGAGCCTCGCGGGTGGCTGGGCTGAGCCTCGCTCGGTCAGGCGAGGCTTGCTAGTGGCCGGGGGAGGCCCGCCTCGCCGGTGGCTGGGCGAGCCTTCGGCGAGCTCGTTGGACCTCGCCTTGGCCTGGTGAGCCTTTGATGAGCCTCCGACGAGCTCATTGACCTCGCCTAGCCGGTCGCCGAGCGGTGGGCGGCGGACACGGCAGTTGAAGAAGAAGAAAAAGAGAAGGAGATCAAGAAAAAAGAAAAGAAAAGAGAGAAACTAGGTTGGTTAATTCTAGAATTGTTTCTGGGAACAAAGAATCAACTTTTTTTACTACTTGATTCTATTTCAAATCTACTTTTGGGAAAAAAAATAAAAATTTGTTCCGAGAAACAAAAATTTTACCAAACGAATTTTTGTTCCAAATCTACTCCCGGGAACAAAAGAGTAGAAATTATCACTGTTTGGCAAGTTGCCAAACAGAGCCTTAGTTGATTGATGACTACTCGATTGTCAAGGTTGATTGAGGGATGGTCGCACCTATCACGAATCAATCAACGATCATGAATCGGTCCAAATGGTTATGTTCCGATCGCCGGTGATTCTGCTTGGTCATGCACCGATCATGGATGACCATGATTCAACTCGGTACGACCATGTGTCGAGTACGAATATGACCGATCTTGAACGGCCACATGACAATAGGGAATTGGTTTGAATGAAGCCTACCGTTGATCCATGGCCTAATCCATTTGGCCAGAGTCGATCTAAGGGTTTGTCATTGAGCCTGTGCCTTAGGCCACCAATCTAGCCAAGAAAGCAAACTTTGCCTATGACAACCACACCAAGGGAGGCTTAGCCACGAACCTCGGGTATGACGAAATGGTCTTTAGGGGATGTACACAAAAAGCTCCTGCCCGGTCCCGGTTGCATTGTCAATGGCCTATTTTTCCATGATCGCCATGTTGCTTGGAAATGGACAAAATAGAAGTCTCTAGAACATCCGAGCTTCTTCATGAAGAAGGATGACTCACCATTTCATCTAGATCCTTCTATATTTGGCCATGATTACCAAGAATTCACCTTAGATTAAGCAAAGAATCTAGGCCGAATGTCCCAATAAAAATAAGACACCTTGGAGCAAATTATGGCTATTTAGGGTGCCACCTATCCATAATGACTTGTCCCTTGATAATAGGTTAAGTGCTCATGTGGTCCAATAAAAAGGAGACAAACAAACCTTTAAATAATTACACTAAGCCATTAGATCTCCATCTCATAAAATTAGGTGTGTCACCTTGTGACCTAGGCTTGCCACCTCAAGGTTATAGCCATGCCACTTTAAGAAATGTAATTGGGCCGCTTGGATAAGTAATGATGAGCTTGGTGCCTATAAATAGGAGGGGTTTCCATTCATTTCTGTCATTTTAATCTCCCTTGCCATTCACGCCTACTCTCCTTCTCCTCTTCCTTTCTCTTGGCCTCGCACCACTAACCCATCAAGCTATCCAAGTTAGTTCTTGAGGTTTGTCAAGATAAGTAAGGTTCCTCCTTTTCCTCTAAGAAGGTAGATCCCATTGTTGAAGTTAGCTAAGTGCTCACCCGTCAAGCAGTGGGTGTATGTGATATCTTTATTTGATTTTGCTTGCGATTGTACATGGCCGTGTGCTTGAGTCGTTTACGTCCAGAATGAAACCGAGGTTTGTTTGGGTTAAGTTCATCGCAAGGCTAAGTCGCCCAACCCACAAGGCCTTGGTTCGGCATAAATAGGGTGCCGGGTCCAAGTCTCACTTGGTGCAGGGATCACCTAAGATCGCGAGGTCCTGAATTGACATTGAGGCGTGTCGATTCTATGCCTTGATTGGTACGGGGATCGCCTAAATCTACAAGGTCTTGGTAAGGCACTAAAGCATGCCGATTCTATAGTTTGAATTGGTGCGGTAACTTTGCGCTTGGCGTTGAATCAAACCATGAGTCGAGGGTTATTCATGACACAAGTGTATTCACATCGGGTTGAAATTGAGGTTTGTTAAGCTTAGGATCTTCATTAAAGTGAGGTGTACCCAAGTCTCAAGGTCTTAGATCGGCATTGAGGCATGCCGTTTCCAAGCCTTGTCCAGTACGGGGATCGGCGCCAAGTGATTGGCTCAAGTTACGGACCAAGGATCGTTATTGACATATTTATTTCCAACGTACAAGAACTCATAGCACACACGAAAGAATGAGCATGCCTTCGGGCCATTTATGTGTTGGCTAAGAGAAAAGACAAGAACCGGCTTGTATAATGCATATATGCGTGCACTTAAAGAGAGAAAGCGTTTGTCGCCACACAGCATCAGTGGTGATGCCTTGTTCATTGAATGGGATGCCCTGGATGAGCCAGGATGCTTGGGTTGAGCCTGGATGCCTCGATTAAGCTAGCCTTGGGATGCCTTGATTGAGTCGAGATGCTTTGGTTGAGTCAAGATGCCTGGCATGAAGCTAGATGCCTCGGTTGAGCTAGGAGGGCCTAGTTGAGCCAAGATGACGATAAATGAATTTGCATGGGTACCGGTGATGCATAATTGTGAATTATTCATATGTTGGTTGTTAAGCTGATGGTTGTCTCGACATGGATGGCATGTGTGGATCAAGCATGACTTATGATTTGCTATTGATTTGCCATCGACACTATTTGCGAGTGTGGTACATACTAATTCTTGATGATGAGTGGCTTTCTTGGTAGAGAAATAGAACTATTACTTACTGAGTTCCCAAGATTCACTCCTTATGCTTTTTAGGTTTGTAAGTAAGGCTAACCCACCTCCTAAACATTTTGGGCTGCCTATAAATATGGAAGTGTCGGTTGCCGACGTAGCGGACTTAGAGGAGGAGACCACTTATACATATTGTGAATACACTACCACCATATGGGTCGATGAAGGGCTAGATGACTTGGTCCCCCATTGTTACGTAGCCTGGTATGTCTAGCTCGACGGAGACCTCGTTAGTCCACTTCGTGGGTTCAACGGGCTAGTCGGCTCGAACGATGGAGCACCGTCTAAGGGGTCAAGGAACTAGATTGCAATACCGCCTAATAGCGGAGGGTTCCCAATTTTGGAGACTATAGCCTGTAGCGGAGCAAGGGATACCCTAGCCTTTTGCTATCATGTAAAAAGCAATGTAGCCGGAAGCAGCATATGTATTGTATCACTGACATATATGTATGAAAGTAGTGTGTTTGTGTGAGATTGTCTGCGTCTTCCAGTTGTTATTAGTCCGGGGAAAATTTAAGTACACGTTTCCGCATGTGCATAAAAATAAGATAAAAGAATCCGGACGGCAACAAGTCTGGGATGTCGCAACAAAAACCCCACAAGTGAGGATGTAACATTTGCTGTAGCTCAGGTGATTTCTATAATGCATGCGTCTGCAATCCTAGGATGTGTTATTGTCCTGACTCAACATTTTGGAAAAGGTTTCGACCTTTTGAACCAACCGAGGAAAGGAAGTAGAGTAATTGAACCTGCTCACTTTTTCAACCAAAAAATTCTATGTCGTTCACCAGTAAACTTCGGTCACACTGTAATCTTCCCGTCAAAATTTTCAGTCTTTAGGTTTAAAATAGATTGCATGGTAAATCAGTGAGGATAATCCATTAAAATTGTCGTTCTTCATGGTGATCTGTTGCCTGACCAAATGGACCAATATTATCAAAATCCGACTATCTTATGTAATGGTTCAGCATGGTGGGTACTATTTAGATCCCATTTGCTACAGTTATTACTGAATTGTATCTCTATTTTTCTATATAGTTGTACTGTGAAGTGTTAGTGATTCATATATTTGGAAATTTACATCTTGGAATTGTAGTATCTAAAAGTTGGGCGAAGCAGCTCTCTGAAATCAGCTATAAGCTACTACAGTTCTGGAGATGTTACACTTGAGGTGCTTGTTGAACATCTTTAAAAGTTGCAGCCTCTTTTTCATAGCTAAAATTGTTATGTGAAAGTTGCATCAAACCACGTCTTTAGAAAAACAAACAAGCATTTAACAAAAAAAAAAAAAAAAATGTATTGTAGTTGTCATGGTGTGATAGATTTAACACCAAGTCGCTATTTTGTTCACCTTAAGCGGGAAAAAAAAATATTTTTGTTACCATGTCTTATACACATTTCTTATGGAAAGATTGTCCAAAAATTCTTAAATATATTGTAGTTTTGCCAATAGTCCTAAATCTTTTTACGTTTGCCAATTAAGTTCATTCGATCAATTTTAGCCAAAAACTGCTGATTGGACAGTAGCTATCCTATATGTCATTACTTATACTAATGTGGATAATTTTTAATAATACTTTAATATTTTTCCTTCTATTCTTTTTTTTCTTTTTGTTTTCCTTTTTCCTTCCGTGGGGCCTTGTTGATGATCAATAGAGGTCACTGGCCTTATGTGAGGGCTGCCCAAGACCAGCCTTCGCTAGCCTTGGGCAAAGGAAGCTTGGGTCTAGGTTGGCAAGCCCTTGCCCTCGCTTGAGTGTGCAATGGCTTGGCGAAGGTGAAGGTTGTTGGCCTCACGGCCCTCACTTGAGGTCGGTGACCTTCTCTAACCATTGATGAGGCTTGACAATGGTTAGCGAAGAGAAAAAGAAGAAAAAGAAAAAGAAGAAAAAAGGAAAAAAAAAAACAAGGAAAAGAGAATAAAAGAAAAAATGAAAATAAAATTAAAAATTATCCACGTCAGCGATTTTCTGCCAAAACTAAATAGATAGATTTAATTAATAAATTATGAAAATGTTTATGATTCAATTGGTAAAATTGAAAGATTTATGATTTTTAGGATAAGTTTTCCCATTTCTTATGAATCCACTAATTGGACCATTTGATGTGTACCACTCTCTCTTCCTCCATCATACTACTTTAAGCCAGTAACCTTTTCAATTGATTGTTTCTTTGCATATGAGGTAGATATAACTGTCTAGTACATTCAGTAAGCAAATATATTTGCAATTAAGGCACTACTCTATCTTAGTAATTTTTCAATAGATTAGTAATTATCAATTTTCTCTGGTAAATATGGTGCTTGCTTTTGAAATTTGAGGTTGGCCAATTACAGTTGATTTGATAGACTGCCAAATGTATTTAATAATTCTTGTGCTACTTCAGGTTAGTTTTTCCAATACATAATATTTAATTTCTAGTAGTGAAATATGTTGTTTGCCTATAAAGTGCGGGGGTAATGTCTCTCAAGTTTGGTAAATTATTCAATGTATGAATTATTGGAGTGCCGACACACCTGAGTGTCAAAACTTGACATGGAGGGACACTTAAGTGTCAAAAGTTAGGAAAGTGATACTTAAGTGCCAAAATTGGAGTAAAATAGATCACTTAAGTGCCAATCTGGCCAAAATGCTGACGTGGCGATTTTTCGGCGAGGTAAGTGCAAAACGACGTCGTTTTGCACGCCGATGTGGTTAGAAAATACAAAAATGACGTCGTTTATCTCTGACGTGATAAAAAATTAATATAAAAATTAATTAAATTAAATTTAAAACATTTAAAAATAAAAATACAAATATTAAAAAAAAAAGGGAGGGGAGGGAGACGGCTAAGCCCTCGCTGCTGTTGTTGCCTCCCCACCGTCGCCGAAAAGGGAAGGCGATGGAGGGGGAGGGTCAGCCGGGTCGCCGGCCCTCGGCCGATTGGCGGCGGGGGCCTGCGAGCCCTCACCGCCTCCCCGCCGTCGCCGGAAGGGGCAGCGACGAAGGGGGAGGGTCACCAGGTTGCCGACTCCGGGCCGACCAGCGGCGAGGGCCCGCGAGCCCTCGCCTAGATTTGGGGCAAGGGTCATGGCCCTCGCCGCCTCTCCGCCGCCGCCGGAGGGGGAGGGTCGGTCGGGGTTGCCGGCCCCCGGTTGAAGCTCCCCCACCGTCGCCGGCCCTTCTCGGCAACGACGGGGAGGCGGTGGCGGCAAGCGCCAGCCTTCACCGCCGCCTCCTCTCTCCCCACTTTTTTTTTAATAAATAAATCAAAATAATTATTATATATTTTTATAATTTAATTAAATTAATTTTAATATTAACATTCAACTCCACTAAAAACGACGTCGTTTTGCCTTTTTTTGTTAAGTCGCATTCCGGCGAGCCACGTAGATGAAAAAAATAATAAAAAATTGCCACGTAGGATTTCCGGTGGGGTTCGCTGAAATGACACTTAAGTGTTCCACTTTTCAAAAAAAGTGGTACTTAAGTGTCACTTTCTTAACTTTTGGTACTTAAGTGTCTCTTCGTGTTAAGTTTTGGTACTTGGGATGTACTTCTTCCTGAATTTATTGTGATGCTACTTTGAAAGTGGCATTTTGTATTTTGTTGAAAAGTGCTCCAAGGACACTTGCTAGGTTATCATAAGGAGGTGTTGCAATTTTCAATGCATTAATTAACCCTGTAATATGTGTCCATTATTATATATTACTCCAATGTTTATGATATTTCCAATAAAACATTTATATCTCACCTCCTGGATTAGATTATGGAAAATTTTTGCCTCGTGTTAAGTTAGATTTATGCCCTGTTTTGATCATCATTCTTATTCTAACAATTTTCGACGCATTTCATGTTTTTTGACATTACAAGTTTATGAATTTGAAAATGATGTTGCGCATCATGTGATCGTCTCTGAATTTTCAATCATCTAGAGCATTCTTTGAATCATTTAAGTATTTCTACAACACACACACATATATATACACACACACGTCAAGAAGACTTTTCAAAAGATACTTTATTTTTGAAATAGTAACATGCGAAACCAGTTCTTCCCATAGTAGAAATTATTAGGTGAGTGCTCTATATATACTAAGGAATTTTGGACATTTTCAGAAAGTTGGTTTCTTATGACCATATGGATTTCACCAATGTGACAGTCCACATTGATTTTAATAGATAATACGAGCACACCTAACAATTCTTCATGTATAGAATAGACCAGCTGTGGCTAATTCTCTGTTTTTATATATACCATGTTGGGTAATAATGGGTATTGCTAATTCTATTTTTTTAGACGTACCACACGTCATGAGATAATGAGCATGGATGCATATGGTCTTAGATAGGATCATTTTTTAAGTATAGAAAATTTCCCGTTCAAACTTATATTTGTATTGTCAAAATATCTATCTAACTAGATGAAAAAAAAAAAAAAAAAAACAAAAAGACCTTAGTAAGTCCTTTCCCATATGAAAGACATGTCAAATTGAGATCCAATGGCGTAGGAACTAAAATTGATAGCTCATAGCCATTTAACTTATGACCTTACAACACCAAATTTTAAAGATAACATCTTTTATCATCTTTAGATGTATTGATGGACTTTTAAGTACAAGATAGATAATTAACAATAACGCCTAATAATTTCATTTCATGAAATTGTCGGAGAATTAGAAAAATGTATATAGCTTTCTCATATCAATATTGTACAATTATAGTCCTATTTATAGCACATAGGATCAAACTAATTAAGGAAAAAGAGACATGCAAAGTAAAGGAAATAATTAGGCAACAATTACAATCAGTATCTGGATCAAGATCAATCAGTCTAGGCAACAATATCTTCAACACTCCCCCCGAAAGCTAACGATTTATACACATCAAGGATGCCAGCTTGCTTAATATATACACATGTTGCCTCTCACATAGAGGTTTACTGAAGATGTCTACGGGCTATTCCGTCATTCTCAATTCTCTTGTTTTGACCACTCCATCTTGAATTTTGTCTCTAATCAAATGACAATCAATTTCTATATGTTGTCTTTCATGGAAAATTGGATTTACTACAAGTTTAAGTGTAACATCATTATCATAGAATAGGATGGTCATTGCCTGATATTTTGCTTCGACGGATGATGAAAAAGCAGTAGACTATTTCTTTGTTTTCTAAGAGACTAATGAGTTGCCTAATTTGAAGCAGAATTTAGTGAAATATTTTTTACTTATAGGGCAAGTAGCATAATATGTGTCACTATACGTTGTCATCTCCATGTTGCTTTCCCGGGAGGGTAGTATTCCCAAACTTGGAAATTCCTTTAAGTACTTTACAACCTTTAGTGAATCATTCATGTGGGACTGCTTCAGATTATGCATGAACTAGTTGAGAATTTGCATGGAATAGCATATGTCGGGTTTAGTCATGGTTAGATATGTGAGTTTCTCAACATGTCTCTGATAAGAAGAAGGGTATTTGAGCAAAAGGTTGTCAATCGGGTGTGATAGTCCTTTATAATACTCAGCAATTGTTAACTTAACATTCTGTTTAATTGGAATAACAATTGGTTTGGATCCCAATAGTTTTGCTTCTACTATGATTTCTAGGACAAATTTTTGTTAATTGAGGCAAATTTCCTCATTCGATCGTGCAATTTCTATCCCAAGAAAGTATTTGGAATGTCCTAAATCCTTAATATGAAACGCGTATGTCGGGTATTTTCATTATTTCCTAAAATAAGTATATCATCAATGTATATAAGCAAGTAAATTGATGATGTACCTTGACTCAATGTGAATAAAGCATAATCATGTCGGCATACCATTGACAAGAAACTTGTTTAAGTCCGTATAGGAATTTACAGAAATAACATACGCTATTCTCTCATTGTCTGCGTAAATCCAGTGGAAGGTCCATGTGGATTTCATCTTTAAGATCCCCATGAAAAATGCATTGCGAATATCCGTTTGATGAATGGGCCAATCACGAAAAGTGAAAAAGAAGGAATGGACGGTGACTTCCTTCGCTACTAGAGAGGGCGTTTCAATATAATCAAAACCTTCTTGTCGAGTGAACCTTTTGGCTACTAGTCCAGTCTCATAATGTTCAATGGAACCATCTATCTTGTATTTGATTTTGTATACCCACTCACAACCAATAGATTTTCTGATGAGGGGTATAGGAATGATATCCCAAGTTTTATTTTCTATTAAGGCTTGTAATTCATCCACTATTGCTTGCCAACAAGGATCTTTTGTAGCTTCATCATATGAAGATGGTTCTTGTCCTTCAAATATTCTACTAAGGGAGCACATATGTTAGGTGAAAGGTGAGTGGAGTTAACATGCGATGAGATGGGATATTGTGTACTAGATGACTCAAAGGTAGGACAAATATAATCTGCTGTCCATGTGGGTGGTCATGTAGTATGATCGGAACGTCAAGGAGGAATTAGTGCAGCGGATGGAATAATCCCATGTGATTCAAAAGAAATATCACCCACAGAAGTATGTGATTGAGAAGTTGTAGGGAACTCTAATGTGACTTCCTGTGGAATATTGAGAGCTGTATTATATGTACCTGATAATGAGGCTGCATCATATTGAGGAGCCAAGGATGCCATGGGAGATGACATATAGGGAATCATCATCGGTTGAAAGGGCAACAAAAACTTCTTCAAAAAAAAAAATGGGCAGTGATTAGTAGCCATATTAATTTGTTTATAAAAAGATAACTAGTCTTGGAACAGGAAAACATATTCATGGAAGATAATATCTCTATTGATAAATAAACGCTCAGTGGATGCGTCATAAACTAAATATCCCTTTTGAAGAGTATGATATCCCATGAATATACATTTAATAGCATGAAGATACAATTTGTTCTAAGGGCCCATGATAAACACATAATGTAAACAACCAAAGACACAAATGGCGAAGGTCCAGGCTTTTCCCAAAAAGCGATTTGAAAGGGGTTCGTCCATTAAGGACTCAAGACAATCCAGTTGATTAAGTATGTTGCCATGACCACACATTCTTCTTGGAACATTTTTGGAATAAAAGCTTGACATTTAAGGGAGCGGGCAACTTCTAGAGATAACAATATTTTCTTCCGACAACACTATTTGGTTGGAGGGAATATGTGCAAGAGCTCTCATGAAGGATACCATTTGCAATAAACAGTGAAGAATATTTGTGATTGAAAAATTCATAGGCATTATTAATGCGAACTCGCTGTACGGATTTATGAAAATGATCTTTTAATAAGGGTGAAAAAATTTTGAAGATGGGAAAGAACTTGGCCTTGGAAGCGTGTACGCAAACAGACGATCACAGCTCTTCATGATAGCACCATGAGTCATAAACTTGTGGTCACTGGCACTCGCAATGATGCAATTTCAGATAAATTTAAGGGATTTGTTTAGCACAAGTCCTAAAATTTGTCAAGAAAGTGCAATTGAGTCATAAAACTTACAAAAAGTGCAATCAAATCCTAAAACTTGTCAAGTTGGTTCAATTGAGTTCTAAAGTTAACACCGTCGATTTATTAACGGAAATTGCTAACGTGATGCCGACGTCATATTTTAAATGAATTTTTATTTTTCAAATGGCTTTTTAAAATTATTTTTATTCAAAATATTTAAAAATTAGAATAAAAACTAAAAAGGAAAATCTAAATTTATTTAAAAAAACAAAATTGTTCAAAAAAAAAAAGGCACCGGTGGACTTCCGTCGCCGCCCATCGCCGGAGGGGCTGGCGACGGTTGTCGGCCCTGGGCGGGGTGGCCGACCCTCGTCGGCCCCCGATGAGGGCCGGCCACGCCCACTAGGTCGGGCAAGGACGCCCGGATCTAGGCACGCCGGCCCTCGTGGGGGCCGACGACCGTCGCCCGCCCCGGGCGAGTCTTCGCCGACCCTCACGGGGGTCGGCGATCGCCCGCCCGGGCGAGGCCTCTTCGGCCCGCTCGCCGGGGGCCGCCGAGGGCCGATGAAGCCTCGCCTGGGGTGGGCGACGCCGCCGGCCCTGGCCTGGGGCCGGCGATGCCCGCCGAGGCCCTCGCTCGGGGCCGGCGAGGCTCGCCGGATCTCGGTGAGCCTCGCCCAGATTTGGTGAGCCTCGCCGCCCCGAGCGAGGGCTAGCGAGCCTCGCCGGCACCGAGCGAGGGCCGACGAGGCCTCGCCCGGGCGGGTGATGGTCGCCGTCGTCGGCCCTCGCCCGGGGCCGGCGAGGCCTCACCCGGCCAGGGTGAGGGCTGGCCACCCCCACCTGGGCCGACGACGTCGCCGCCCGCCCCTCTGGCGATGGGCGGCGGCGGCGGGGAGAGGAGCCATTGGTTTTTTTTTTTTTTTAAACAAATTTTAAAAATAAAATTTTTAACTTTTCTTTTTAGTTTTTGGTGAAAATAAGATAAAATGAATAAATCTAATTTTTTTAGTTTTTAAATATAATTTTTTTTTTAAAAAAAAATGAATGAAAAAATAATTAAAAAAATCCATGTGGAAAATAAAAAAATTATTTAAAATGCCACGTCAGCATTTTTAACAGAAAAGGCTAATGGTGTTAACTTTAGGACTCAATTGAATCAACTTGACAAATTTTAGGACTTGATTGCATTTTTTATAAGTTTTAGGACTTGATTGCACTTTCTTGACAAGTTTTAGGACTTCTACTGAACATATCCCTAAATTTAAAACAGGGGTCATCACTAACTTAAGAAAGGCCCAATAGTAGACATGATCTCAGTTCCTAGACAGTTCCTACATTCCACAAGAAAGTAGCTCCTGAAGTCGGCTTAAAACAAGAAAAAGTTCATATAGTCTGCGCGTATGACCCTGCTAAAGCTGTTTTAAACTATCTCACCAATCTTATAAACCATATCTGAACAAGATGAAGATACCGGATTATATGGTTATTCAGCACAAATCACATACTTAAACGAACATGGGAAGGAGAGGTGAGGGAAACCTTTGGGCCAATCGGAGACAACTCTCTGCTTCAACATCTCGATGGTGGGTGCCAATGTGTACTGGAAGGGACCCATGTCCGATCCATCGAACAATCTGAACTTTACATCCACCAAATCCTCTTCACGCATTTCCGCCTCCTTCTTGTCGATCACTCCCACGTGCCCGTCTCTCTGCCTCGTCTCAGTTCAACAAGGGACCTTATTGGATCATTCCATCTGAATCAGCGAAAGGAAGTCGAGTCGATGGATTAAGCAGGCAAGCAGGCAAGATGAAAAGCCGGGACTTGATGACCCGCGGCAAAAGGAAATCAAAGATACGGCGTGGGAAAGAAAGCGAGGATGGTGTCGAGTTTAAACGTATTGAATCTAGGGGTGTGCATGGTCCGGGCGGACGGTCCCGATCTAGGAACCGGGAACCGCCCGCTAAGGACCGGCTCCAAAAAATTGGAACCGAGATCAATCCGTTTGTTGTATGGATCCACCCGAGAACCGGACCGCCGGTCCAGGTCCGGTTCCCGGTGGATCCATGGATCCCGGTTCCCATCTGTTATGACCCTTTGCGATCTGGTCTCAGCCCAGAAAAAAGAGGATGCCCTCGCGTCTCTGGGTGAGGAGAACTTGCAAAGAAACCACAAAAATTTCTCAGCCCACCTCCTCCAAGAGCGTGGAGCATCTTCCTGCTCTCTCCAAAAACCCACCAAAACCAGCAAGAACTCTCCTTCTTGCTTCCGCCAAAACCAGCCTTTCCGAAAATCACTAAAACCAGAACATCTCAACCCCGCCTCACGCGGCGAGCATGCTCCCCGTTTTCTTTTCTGTGGCGGGTGGCGGCTGGCGCGAGGGGCGGACAGCAGCGGCGAGATGGTGAGGGAACCCGAGGGCGTGGCGGGTGGTGGCCGGCGCAAGGGGGTGAGAGGAACCGGGGCGGGCGGGTGGCGGATGGCGAGAGGAATGGCGAGAGGCACCCAGAGGCAGCCGCAGAAGAAATCGAAGAGAAGTGAGATCGAGATGAGAGTTGAGAGTCGAGAGGGTCCGATTTTGACCTAGGTGTTTTTTTAGTAATTTTTTTTAATATTAAAAGGGAATCGGTCCGGTCTGGGTGGGCGGGACGGGTGGATCCGCCATGGAACCGGGAATCGGACCGATTCCTAAAAATTGTAATCGGGAACCGGACCGGTTCCCTCAAGAACCGCCGGTTCCGGATGGTTCCGGTCCGGTTCCGGGCAGTCCGGGCGGTTTTCGGGTATTTTGCACATCCCTAGTATTGATGGGCAGGGAGTAGCTCAGAGAAACATGTCATACCTTGGCAAGTTGGTGAAGCTAACGATCGAAATGCGACTGCTTCTGGTTCGGAAGATTGGTGTCGGTTTGTTGGCGAGTCACCAAACGAGACAGGAAACGAAGACCAAAATACAGACTAGAATAGTGTCGGACGGACAGACGGGACGGAACGCTGGAAACGACGTCGCCTTGTCTCTGCCACTGCAGCTCCCGCTTACCTCTGGTGGGATAAAGGAAGCACCTTTTGCTCTGACGCATCATATTCCTCCCCAGCGCCGTCGTTTCTAGGGGTCGATGGTCGCGGGAAAATGAAGAGGAAGAGAAAGGAAGGAGGGGGAGGAGGGGGAGGTCGTGTGGCAGACTCCGTTGAATCCGCCGGAGCGCCAAGATTTCATCTTTCGCGAAGGTAATTCATTTATCTCGTGATCTCACTCTCGACAGAGTATTTTTCTTTCATGGGTCATCATTGTTTATAGATTCTTGCCAGTGGAGAGAGCGAAAAGATGACTGATCTATGAAGAGAATGCAGGGAGGCGCTACGTCGCACCCTACCACTGCGAGTTCGTCTCTCATGTGAGTCGTCGCTATCTCGTCTTTCTTCTTCTGGAGTGGAGTGGTTTGCATGCTTTACTTGTGATCGAACTTTTATTTAGTCAAGACCCTCGTTAAGCCCTTTTTCGCTTCAACCTGGAGCTCTCAATTTGGCCGGTTTCTTGTTATGAATTATGATGTATTATAGGTCAAGAGCCGCTGGGCTGGCAAAACCATTGTGGATTTGTTTGCCCACGAGTTCCAAGGCAGACCTTATGAGTATTATGTAAGCATTTTCTTCATTGCATAACGAATGTTTAGTTCTGCATGTGACCATGACTTTTAACCATGCCTAGTCGTAACCTGAAGGTCAGTGCTGTTGAATGTGGATGGATACAAGTCGAGGGGAGGGTCTTTCCTATCTCTTACATTGTAAAATCGTCTGAAAAAATAAGCCACTTTGTACACAGGTTGGTTTGAGCTTTACACTTGCTATGATCTCCTTATGAAATTTTGCTTTTCAAGAGTCTAATCTAGCGATTTTTGCTTAGATTCCCTTTCTTTACCTTTTTTGTTTCTTCAGGCTTCTTTATTCTTTCTTCACCCACGAGTTAAGAATTCTAATCTTAATTTACAGTTTTTTCTAGAAGTTTTAGGGTATTCTTTGAACATGTGTTAATGTTGATAAGGTTGTAGGCATGAGCCTCCTGTGATGAGCCATGTGTCTCCATCCTACAGAAAGAACCGGATGTGGTGACTGTTTGTAAGCTGGCATCTATTCCAGTTAGGAAAAACACAATTATGTTTTCCCTCATTTCAAATGTACAACAAAAGAGTGATTTCATGTGGATTTTGCATGAGTGCTGTAAAATCACTGATGAGATTCAGACAGTAATATGGTTACAACAGCCTTGCTTGGTCTAGCTAGCTCTTTTGGCCTTATAGGATCTATGTTCATAGAAATTTCAACTTGTTTATAGGTGTATCCGTGTGGTCAGTATCGTAAAAACACTGTGGTTGACATCCTTCAGGCAGAGCATGGGCTGGCACCCCTATTTCGTATCCTAAGTAGCTCTTTCACATGCATATGCATTCTTGGCTCTATCGAAATCAGATTGGGCATATTCTGTTTCCTTGTGATTCTTGATGTCTATCATTAACTCTTTTTCCATTCTCTGACCTATATCTGGCGTCACATCCACATTATGGATTTCGTACGTCCTCCTTGATGTTATAATACAAGCTGTTCACTGACTAGATCGCCTTGTCTCCGTACTCCTAATATTTGCCAGAAACGTGTCAAAAGCAGATCTTTTCAGGCAACAGGTGAGTGTTGTGTTGAAAAGCGTGCTTTTGGAACCTTTACTAATGTAAATTCCTATTAGCTGCAATACTATGTGGGTGGTGAATTGCCTAAATGGAAGTGGGGCTCTCTTACATTTACAACAAGGGTAGTGGTAGTTCTCTGAGCATGCTGCTGTGTTGTGACATCTTGTTCATCGTTTGTAATATCATCACACCGTGTCATGTACATCTACTTTATGGGGTGACTTAAAGAGGTCATATAGTTTCTTTCTGTGGTGTGCATTTCCTTTGTATATATCTTCAGTCTCTGGAGTTCTAATCTGTGTCTGGTGGCTGTTTCTCCTAATAGCAGTAGTGCTATCGCGTACTATTTCTGCTGCTGACCTCATTCCCTTGAGTAAAAATTATTTAGAATATCCTCTTATATACTTTTAAGTGTTTATACATCATATTTGTGATGTGGCAAGGTACACATGATATTCAGCCTAAAATTTAAGTTTCAACTGACATTTAATATCTTCAGATTGAAGGTGGTTTGGTGCAGAAACAGTACATTCTAAAGGTGGTGGGTGAATTTCCTGAGAATGAGGTATCTCTTTCTTCAATCTGTTGATTTGGGAATATGCACTAAAAGTGGATAATTTATGAACTGAAAAATCCTGCGGTACAGTGCTACATCAGGGAGTTTAACCCTTAAGAATTGGAATTATGAGATGTTGAAGTAGATGTACTCAATCTAGCAATGTGATTTCTTTATTCCAAGTCTGCACGTGTTCTTTTTCTCCACATAGATTTTAATAATTACAAATAAGATCCACTTATTTATGAACACAATCAACTAGTCCTTTTTCGTTTAGGTCCTCCCTTCAGAAGATCCTGGAGGCTAGTTAAATCGTGTGAAAAATTTCTAGATAATGTGGTATCAGAAATGCATTCGTATTAGTTCTCATCTGATTTATGTGTGCTGGGGTTTCTTGTTAGCTGGAGGTCAATGTCAACATCAATTACAGTGCTCGAGAAGGCAGGAGCACAGCGGAGTGAGTATTCGCTCAAAAGCTTGTAATTTCAACCTTTTTCTGAGTTTAAATTTATATCAATCACTGTATTACGTGAGGTTACGGAAATGAAACTGAGCATCTGGGTGTTGGAGAAGGGTCTTGAAATGATGGCTTTTTGATAATGCTTTTGAATGAAAATTATGTCATGCTTTCCTTGTGTATTGATTTCTTCTCCTTTTTTTCTTTTTCTCTCTTTCCTTCGTAAAGGAAGGTTTTTGTGACTAACCAATATGAATTCATTATGGGATGCAATTTTGAATGTTGTCAGAGTGCTATAAATGGAAGCTAATGACCTTTCTTAACATTCTTACAGAGGCATGTAAAAATAACTATATAGTTTTTGTAGATATCCATTTATGATGGCCTCTCAATGCTTTTTAGGAACATTCATATACTTATGAGCCACTGTAGACTGTTATCTTGGTGATGCACAGCACACTGTTTGAAATGGAATTGAAAAGTAATGTGTGATGGTAATCCGAACTATATTTGTCAGAAGTTAAGAGCTCCAAGCTCATGACATAGTGCTGGCTTATGCAGACTCTGTGAGCCTTGGTACATGAAACAGCAAATCTAAATACTGCCAGCCAAAAGCAAGAAGCCACAGTTTCCCCATTCATTAGCACATGCCACAGTTTCCCTATTCATTAGCACATGCCACAATTTCCCTATTCATTGGCACATATGCTGTCTCACTTTATGAGCTCCTTTCGAGCAATAGTGATTTGGATTTTATACGGATGAGTCATCATATAAAGGCTTTTTAATCTCTAAGAAAATTGAAAATGGTGGTAGGATGTCATCTGCCACCCTTCTCCTGGTCCACATGGCATGGTGTATCGCAATGTATGACCGCTCTTAGAGCTTTCTTTTCATTCTATATTTAGAATACATCTACCCTGTCTGTTTCATGGTTATGTCTTAATTTCGACCAGTACATTAGAGCATTGGCACTGAACGTAAGAGCATGCTTAATACCATCAGTCTGGTCAATATCATCTCTTTGTACACGCGGGGACCCTACTTGTGATACTGCCCTCTTGAAAGGAGAGGCCGCTTGTACAAAGTTCACAAGGATCAGCACCAATGGAACTCATAGCATTGTTCTCTGTGAACCAGTCACTGGAAGAACTCATCAGGTAAGGCAATATGATGCTAAAGGATGCAAATACCATGTTGAGAGTCTGATACCTCCTATTTTCTATTCCATA
Source organism: Eucalyptus erythrocorys (assembly GCA_014182555.1). Taxonomy (NCBI): domain Eukaryota; kingdom Viridiplantae; phylum Streptophyta; class Magnoliopsida; order Myrtales; family Myrtaceae; genus Eucalyptus; species Eucalyptus erythrocorys. The sequence continues at coordinate 34,982,119 of CM024607.1, read as the reverse complement.
AGCAGTGAACCTTCCTTGGTTGTTTTTCCTTAATGTAGCCAAGGTCAATTGCATGCACAGATGTACCCACACATGCAGGAAGGACATTGCATTTACTGTTAACTTTTTGAGTCATGTGTGCTTTCTTTTCTGCACTTTTGTCTCTCCATAAACCCTGTCCTGCTCATTTTGGAAGATACTTTTGGGTCCTGCTTATTATATACCTCTCTGCATTTGGTTAAGTCAGCCTGTTTTTTATACCTTTTAATTTGTGAGGTTTATTTGATATTTGCTTGTACTTGCAGTACTTTCTTCTCTCAACCCTGCTCTTTAAGTGCAGACATGAGTACATTTGCAGTTTAGTGGCCATCCAATTGCCAATGACATGCTTTACCTTCTTGAACAAAGGGCCAATCGTTCAGATGAAGGAATGGTTGCCGATAAAAGCTGCTGGTTTGTCATCGGAATCCGGTGTTTCTGATATTGGGCAGAACGATAAGGAAGAAGAGCCTTGCATTGAATTTAGTACTGACCCTGTGTGCATGAATTGTCCGAATTTAGCTCCAAAAGGGTGTGTTCCTCCTTTTTCCCATCCTGGGCACTTGTCTTTACTCATATTCTGCTTGAACACGTTCCCTGCGTGTGTACGATAGAGAACCTAAGATTTCGTGTGTACGATAGAGAACCTAAGATTTGATTTCTGAGTTTCTGCAAAATGCAGATATGACGGGAGTGAGGAGGGATTATGGCTGCACTGCATACGATATTCTGGACCCGGTTGGGTCTATGAGTGCCCATATCCAGATTGGGCATCACTTAGCTAGCCTGAGAACATTCCAAATTTTCATCTCGAGGCTGTTCTCTAAATTTGCTTGAAAAGTGTAGCAAATTCACATAATGCAGCTATTTACTTTTCCAAAATGCCTAGGAAGAATCTGATACAGTGAGAGGCAATTGCAAGCCTGTAAAAATTGTTTCAACTACTGCAATAGTGTATTCCAATGCCGAGTGCATGCTCATTGGTTGTAGATAAAAGAGCTTCCTTATCGGTGAAATTGCTAGCGTTGAAGTCCTTCATGTTTGTAGCATGAGAATCAACTGTTGATCCCGCTTGACAAAAGAAACATTTTGCTGTGACTCAGTTCTTTTATCGTCAGTCTGATTGAGGAAGTACTTGCTGTTTACTTTCTTTTAGGGGGAAGTTCCTCTGATCTCTCAGTTGAGTGTCAGGGATATCTATGGTGTGTTGGGAGTACTTTTTAACTATCATTTTGTGTAGTAACTGGCTTGACGGTCCGGTTGAATCTGGGCCTAATGGTATGTGCTAACCTTAGTGAGTTTATTACCCATGTGAGGAAACTTACTCCCAAATTGGAATCAGAGTAAGAATGTCATCTCAGGGCACGCATTACGTGACCCCAGTTATATTCTGATGAAGAGGCAGATTCAGGTCTCCCAAAGTGTCTCGGATCTTAGCTCATGATCCTAACTAGGTGGATTTCAAAGGAAAAAAATGTTTAGTGAGCGGACAGACCTCGTGGCCTGGTAAGTAGATGATATCAATCAATCAGCAAAGAACGGAGAGTAGCTAAATCTGTTTCTGAAAGAGTAATGCGTCTGATAACTGCATTATTAGGAAAAACAAGTTGAACATTGACAAACAACACTCTACCCCCCAAGCACCCACATAAGCGCATGCATTTGCATTTTACATAGCAGAAGCAACGAGTAAGCCAGCTAGGAGCTGCTGGAAAACAGAAATTCTGATTGGGCATATGAGTAACTTAGACACCTGTCAAACTTCAGGTGGAGTGGCCACTGGTCCTTTATCAGAAGCTTCAATAAAGATGATGATGGCATGCCCATTGCAACTTTGTATATCAGAGCTCAGCTTTCCAACACTGGTATCATTCTTCTCCTCCTCCGTCACAACTGTATTTCCCTTCCTGTATATGGCATGCAGCGCCATCTGAAGCACTCCAAAGATGACTCCTAACACGTTTGGGCCCTATATATGCACGTACACATGTTAATACTGTTCATTCAGGGGAACAAAGATAATATTGCCACACCTCGCCATCTTGATTTTAACACGTAGATGAAGCATGCATACCGCGACATACAAGTCCTTGAGGAATAGGCCGTATAGGAGCCATGTCACAGCACTGAGCATGAGGAAGAACGATAAAGAAAAGGGCAAGAACTCCACGCTCTTGGTGCGTATCACCATTCTCTGCACACACGTATGTAAACTCACATGTACGTCGAAACCAAAATACATGTCATGCACAACTTGTGTCCTACATTGACATGCAAGACAGGCGTTCTCGTGCAGAAAAATGAAAGGAGTCAGATAGAAGTAAATTACAATGACGCTTAGAGGAGCAGCAAAGACTGCAACAGAGAGCGCAACGCAAATCCACCCAACAAGTTGGACCCTCGCCGATCCCTTTGCCAAGAAGTGGGACAGAAGAAGAATGGAACAATACCCTCCGAAATTCAGCAACAGCAGCGTCAGCGTCATCATCTGCTCATCCACTCCAACAATTAGAATACATTAGGTGTGTTCTTTGCGAACAACGCTGTAGCTACGTACCCTGGCTTGTTTAGGAGCATAAGCAAGGTAGAGAGCGATGTAGATCGTCTCTATGGCGCATCCGACCGAGTTGACCGTGAGGAGCAGGAAAGCGCTGGACTCGGACTTGAGGGATGCATAGTACAGCCAAAGCATGGCGCTGAACAGAAAACCACGTACGGAACTGATTCAAACCCTTCGGTCGACTTCCTCTTGCATATCCTCCAAAATGTTGGCCTGGCAAAGAAGATTAAATAAGTCCTAAACCTTATGGTGTCAGTGTGAATGGAGTGAGAAAGAGTTAAAAACTTACACTGGGGCCAAAAAGACCACGATGGATATGATATTACCTACGACAACAATGATCCAAAGGTTGACAAACGCGTCAAAAAAAGTCATCGGTTGTTTTTCGATAGTAACTAGAAAACAGTTGGATACCGTGTGTAAAGTACCTAGAACTCCAAAAATGAGCACCCAGGGATTGTCAGTCGTGAAGATGGCCATTTTCCCACTCTCTTCCTCTTAGAAGCTGACGATATTTAAATGGAAGATTTCGAAGCTGAAAACAAATAAGGCTATGTTGCGGAAATTGTGTTCACGTAGGCCTTGCAATTTATAGAGGAGATGGAAGGCAAAAGTTATGCTAGAAGATAGAATGATTTATGATGGTGGTTGATTGAAGAGAGAGCTGTCCAAAAAATTTTAAACCTATTGCATGACAGCCAATTAAGTCTTAAACTTTTCAATTTGCTGAATGTAGTCTTTAAATCTTTTGATAATTTTTAAATGTAATTTATCAAGTCAATTTAAATCGAAAATTGTTGATATGACAATCTAGTCAGTACTAAATATTCTATGTAGAACAGTTGGCGATTGACGTGGATGATCTTAAATGACACAATTTCATTTTGCAATTTTTCTTTTTATGAATTCTTTGATTATTTTTGTTTTAATGCACTATTCATCTTTTTTGTTCGTTGGTCATCAAAGCCTTGGCAATGGTTTGCAAAGGTCGTCGGGCATAGGCGAGGGCAACCTTGGCATTGGCCACCCTTGGCAAGGGCATCACAACCTTGCCAAATCTAGCGAGGATTACCTTAGCTTGTGGTTGGCGGCTTTGCCCACATTTGGCAAGGGCTATGACCCTCACTTTTGATCGGTAGAGGATAAAGATGAACAATAGAATAGGAAAAATAAAAAGCTAAAAATATTGAAAAAAAAAAGAAAAGAAAGAAAGAAAATTCAGATATTCTTGATTCAATGCAAAGTGACGTCATTTTGTATAAAATTATCCATGTCAACTTTCAATCGGGTTTTAATAGAACCGTTATGTCAGCGATTTCTAACCTAAGATTTAGGACTATATTAGTTAAAACTGGCAGTTTAGGAATGGATTTATTGTCATATAATGAACTTATGACTTTTTAGATAATTTTGGTGTTGATTAAGTGGTGTACTAGACATGAACTTATCATGTCAATAAAAGTATCGATTACGTTGATGGCGATAATATCTTTTAATATTGCAAATGGAGATAATGATCTCGCCTAATGGTTGCAGGTTGCATGACGTAGTAGGTGATGGTACGCGACGGCAGCACCTTATCATAGCATAAAGATTCAACTCTTTCTGGGACCCAAAGCCACTTTTGATCACGTGACCACATTCGTTGAACTCAAGTTAATATCGCCTAAATGGAATTTGGATAAAAGGACTTTCATGTGCTAATTACACTAAAATTGATTGGCGTAATTGATATATTAAGTGATGTAATATTATATTTATCCACTGTGTCCCACTTATTTAAATGCATAATTACAATTTTCTATGTCATTTGGTGCATCAATTTTGCATATTACATTTTCATATAGCTTAGTTGAACAAATATCAATTCGATACACCTATGATGATATATTTAATCAATGTGAAAGGAAGTAATAAGGGGACAAGATAAGTCACTGATCAACATATGTTTCGGTATATCAGGGCCACAAGTTGGCAAAGTGCGTGTCAAACACTCCTAAGAGTAATTCAATCACACACAACCTCATCGCAAAGTAAGTGGCTTTTGTGTCTTCAATTATTGAGTATGATGGCTTTTTTTTTTTAATAAGTATTGATTTTGAGAATAGCGCACCTTGTTGCCTATGCCTTTAATGGAAAAGTACTAAAAAAGTTCTAAATTTGTTGTACTAGTACCAATTCTATTGTAAATCTTTTAATTGGATCAATTTAATTATAAACCTATTCACATTGGTACTAATTCAATCCATTTGATCAATTTAGGCAAAAAAAATTACTGATGTGGATGGTAGCTGGCAAACATGGTATGATTGGCGTTGACATGGACATTTTTAATAATATTTAATAATTTTTTGCATTTATTGAAATTTTAAACTAGTTTATTGAATTTTGTTTCTTTTTTTCTTTTTTTTTTCCCTTCCCCCTTTCTCTTCCTTTTCTTTTTCTAGTGGCCATCACCAGCCACTAGCCATAGCCATTGCTGGCGAAGTCACACTTGCCGGCCACGAGCAAGGATTGGCCTCACCAAGTAGAGGCCGAGCATCGACCGTCTAGACATGGCTAGGTAAGGCCCACTTGCCAGATCCGGCAAGGTCGACCCTTGCCCAAGTCAGAACTACCTTGCCATGCCTTGCTAGGCCTTGCCTAGGTGAGGGTGAGGTCTGACGAGCCTCAACAAGCCTCGCCTTGGCCATGGTGAGGTCGGTCTCATGTCAAGAAGGTTGACCCATGCCCAGGCATAATATTGATTTTCCTTCCTATTATTGTTGTTTTATCGTGATTATATATTGATTTTCTATATAGACATGTCTTCATCCACATTAATTATATATTGATGTTATATATTAATATATCTTCATTGACGTGGCAATCTTAGATACTTAGAAAAAGCTAAACTAAACAGGGTGTAGCTTACATTTCTACTTGAGTGATAAGTTAAAAGGAAAAAATTAATTTACAACACTTTATACAATCATCTGGCCATCTAGAAAAGAATGATTTAGTCAAAATAATAGAGGGGTAAATGTATTGAAAGCACCAAAACTTGTCACGAAAGTGTAATGAAGTTTTAAAACTTTCAAAAAGTACAATCGAGTTTTAAAATTTATCAAATTGGTCTAATTAAATCATTTCGCTAATTGTGCTTTTAAAAATTTTAGAAATTGATTATACTTTTATAATAAATTTTAGAACTTTCCGTGTATTGATCGTGATTATTAATCAATATGAAGTGAGAATAAAAACAGAATTTGCGATGGTAGCATATTGAACTTAGTATTTAAGCAAGTAAAGCTAAATTTGCTGCGAAGAAAATTTGACTCTAGACATTAGATAAAAGGGAAGAGATATAACAGAGAAAATTTCTTCTGACCCTTACCTATACAAGAAGCTATGTTCTAGGAGCCATTACACGACTCTCTGTTGGTCATCAGGATATGTCGAATGTATCAGCTTATGTTAAATTAAAGAGCCTGGTACATTCTATGAAGATCTCAGGTGGAGCGATGCATACTCTAAATGTCGAAGGATTGAGATGAGTCCGTTCCCAGCTAGACCTCCACTTGGCCAATTTGGGCAATCACACAGATGTCAAGGGGATAACCATCGATCCATCCATTCATGGAGTGACGTCTTGCCATTGCCACCCCATCTTTTTCACACACCCCTTCGCCAAAAATGGGAGACAGGTGGTGTCCGATCGATCCACGTATCCCTTTTTCGCGATAAATGCCGAATCATTTCGAGTCTTTATATCGTTTCCTATGGCTAATCAAGGCTTTAATTCAATGATATGGTTGCGCTTTATCAAGTAGCCCTTTTTTGACTGTGACATCAGCATTAACCTTATCGCGGATTGCATGCGTTCGTAACATGCGTCTTATCGAGTAGTGTACCCTCGACATATAAACTCTCCTCCCAGATTCGTTCGATGGTATTTGCGATTGAAATTTCGTGCGCCAAATCGCTGGAGAGCTCTCGATGTGGGCAGGCTCGGTTCGAGGTTGAGTGTGGAATTATAATATGAGATGGCCACTTGATGGGATAAGAGCTGATAAGAGCCTCTAACAATTATCCGGCAACTGTGGAATCATTGGTGTTGTTATATATTTTATTAGCAATTGGTAAATGCTTCGCTTTTGGCTTTAGTTATTTATGTGATCTATTTCTATAGAGGGAGAAAATTGTTCATAAAATCTTAAGTCTATTACACTTTGCCTAATTCAATTTTAAATCTTTTAATTTTATCAGTTCAGTTGTATAATTTTTTTGACAATATGCTTGTTGAGTCCATTTGGCCAATTTTCGTATGTGGCATTTTTAGCATGAAAGTTTTATTTTTTCATTTTTATTTTTTTTTCATTTGCTATTTTTTAAAGTAGACAACTTTTGTAACTTTTTGACAATTTGCTAGTTGAGTCTAGTTTGGCATTGTGGTCGCCCACCTAGATTTGGCGAGGGTCTTCGCACCCTCACCCGTAGTTGACAAGGTGATGGCCTCGAGTGAAGCCTTCGTAGTGGGCGAGGTTACTAGTGACCCTCGATGGCACAAGAAAAAACAAAGCAAATAAAAAAAAGTAATTATTTTAAAAAAAAATTACAAAAATTGTTTATGTTGGTATCACGTTGGATGACTGATATTTATATTAACAATAGCCTAGTTGGCCGAATGGACTTAATTGTTAATAAAATTTTTTAAATTCAATTAGCAAAATTGTCTAGACTGAAATATTATTAGCAAAATTGAAATGTTTAATGTTGAATTGTTCCAAGTGTAATAGGTTTAGGTCTTTTTAAAGAAATTCCCCTCTATGACGGTTTTGCACATGCCTGTGTGAATGTTCTGATTGGGAGGAGTATAATTGTCCAAATTAATGGAGGCGTCGTCGATTGCGGAAAAGGTTTTAACTTTTGAAGCAACAATGAGGGCGAGGTACATCGATTATTGAAGTAACACACTTTGCCGCAAATCCATTACGAGGACATCTTTTCCAGAACAACATCACCCTGATGTTATATATTAGTCAACGCTGGTCAAACATTGCAATTCGGCATTGAATGAAGTTCGAGTTAGGACCATCCATTTGTAATTCGGAATCATGTACTCTGCCTGAGTCAAAAGCAATAAGACCCTAACAAAGCACTTCCTCGAAATGAAAGGAAAATGATAAGAGAGGGAAACTAACGGAATCTCGACATTCATATTCAATTGTGATAGGGAAACGGTATGAGAGTTGAAGGTTCCATCCAACATGAAACATCTCCTTTAACAAAAGAGATTTGCGGTATGGAAATAAGTGCTCGGACGTCGGGACATGGAGTGCGTACATGGGCCACCATTATCGTCTGCTAAATGTTTGGATACTTAATAATATATTGTTGGGTGATTGACGTTGAATGGGCCCCCCTACTAATCTTAAAATTTGTACAATCACATGTGGTTAATTAGTGGGTCTTTGGTGTTGATGGTAAGGCTGAGTTACCATGCACGTGATTTTATTTGATGAATCACGTAGCTTAACATCAAGTTCTATGTCTTAAAATATTTAGATATTAAACCATATTTTTATCTAATAGTTTAAATTTTTAAAATAGTTGACAAAAGTCTCATAAAATCTTATATTGTATCGGACTAAGAGGTCTTGACTTCAAATCTTTCTGGACCTCTATTTGTCTTTCCAATTGCTTATTTCCACCCTACACATTAGGGGTATTAGAATATTAAAATAAAAGCTAAAAGCTTGTGTGCAACTTTAACGGGGCTTTACAAAGACGTTTTTCCTGAAGTGTCCTAATCATGCGGGTTTCAAAAATAAAGATATAATTCAGTGAGTCACGACACGCGAGAATAACCGAGTAGAGGAAAGAGACCTACAAAAGAGGATGTAGTTAGGCAGGATCTCAATTGGACTGGGACTCTCCACATCTTATGATTCGTGCCTACCTTTGCACCGAACGGCCGTCTCCATACGTGCATTCTCGTGTCCAACCTTGTTGTATACGAAGATTCATGCGGCAGGACAACGAGCAGCCCACCAACGTGCTGAGGTTTGGGTCTTTTCCTTTTCCTTTTAGTTGCCGATAATGCGTTGCTTTCTGGTTGCGGGCTCATTTGATCATATCCGAAGCAACTCTCCGAATTGGTTCTATGAGAAAAGAGTTCAGTACAAACTGGCTTTCCTATGTACGAACTTCGTCAAAATGTCCATCTTTGTAAACCATCAATACGAAACTTGATTGAAGAAAGTTTTCTCCGCCGAGGGTTTTCCCAAGCAAGATAATAATCATTCCCAAACCCCTTGTGTTTATCATTGTAAACCGAAATTGTCAAAGCATACCCGTGAGTACGTAGTTCTTGGGCCTTGGTTCGATGATATATTACTCCAACAGATCAAATCAACTTGTTTGATCTTTTTAGAGATCGAGCGTTCCATGCAAAGTGTGCATGCGTGCCCGTGAATTTCATCATCGAGTCAATGCTTCAAGCTTGCAACTATAATTGTGATAAAATCAAGGAAAAAATTTTCTCGCCATAAAAAGTTATTTAGATGTAATCTTAAACTTTCCCAAAGTGACAAATTTACCTCAATTTTTTTTTTTGGTGAAATGAAACATTCCAAACTTTATTGACCATGACACACATTTATCTCATCAAGGGCATTTTCGTCTTTTTCTTTCTATTTTTCCTTTTTTCTTCTTCTCTCTTCCCTTCGACAAGGGCGGCCTTTGTTTAGGTTGGCGAGGGCAACACCTAGGTGAGGGCACCCCTCGCCCGATGCTGCCGAGGGTTGCCCTCGCTTGAGTTTGGCTTCCCTCCGCCAGCCATGGCGGAGGGAAGAGAGAAGAAGAAGAAAAAAAAAGAAAAAAAGAATAATATTAGAAAGTAAAAGAGGAAAATACCCTATAATTTAGGGTAAATATATCGCATGGATACAAGTTAAGGATTTTTTGTTTCACAAAAAAAAGTTAGGGGTAAATGTGTCATAGTTAGCAAAGTTTAGAATTTTTCGTGTTACAAAAAAAAAATTTGAGATATATTTATCACTTTGGACAAACTTAGGGGTTTTTGGTGGCTTTTTGTCTAAAATCAAACACAGAGTTTCTTGAAATTATACAGTGTATCCACACATACGAAAATCCAAGGAAGATATTTGGGCTTTATGAAGCTCTAGAAGATCGAATTTCTTTAAGCTCAAGCCGAGCTTGGTAAAACTCTATTACGTGATCGAGCTCAAGTCAAGTTTCGAGCACCTGGCCAACGTGCCCTTCAATAAATTACACATTTCCAAGATCTTTTTCCCAACATTAAAAAATGCCGCCCATTTTCACTCAAATATTGTCAAAAGTGGTGTCGGAAAGACTTTTGGCGGCTTATGGGCACTAATTAGTGCAAGATATGTTATTTAAGGCCATCTAGCCAGTTATTAATGCCTTCAATTAATTCATTAAATCGCTATGACCACCAATAAGGGAAAGGCTGGAAATAAAATGCTGGGGGCATAAGAACTCTGCTGTAGACTGCAGTGGTGACTCGACCCAAAAGCGTGGCTCGACTCGATCGGCACCCGAGTGCCTGACCAAACTATTGAAGTTTCACGGACTGATGAGTAGATAATAGATATTGCCTCAATGTTACGAAGCTATGTCATCCTTAAAGAAGTGCAACGGGCTAGAACGAGAGGCCCGGATGGAAGTTGTGCCAAGCTTTTGTATCTGGTAAAATCTCTTGCCAGATGATATGACTCCTCCACTAACACAGAGAACCCGTATCTATTTAACTTTTATTGAAACGTCGCTCATTGAACGACGCGGACGATGATATGGTTGATTATTAGCTTTCCGAACAGTGGGCTTCTCTGCTTTTAAGGGAGGTAGATCACGACAGGCATCTTTCATGGCCAATTTCGATGTAGGTCACGAATCATGATCTTCATATGTTAATCACGGCAAACTAGCCATTTCTTTTCGAAATATGGATCAAAGAGATAGTACAATGAGTTCATTTACAACAGGAACGAGACAAGGAAGATCTAATTACTAGAAAAGACATTGCAATTCTAGAGCACTTATGCACGTGGTGTTAATCTCCACTTGCATATACAAGTTATGACGCGTGCATTAACAACATAGAAGAAAGAACTAAATTAGCTTACTAGCTACTCGAAAGACAACAGCAGAGACATATGCTGCGACCTAACCCGGGTCAAACTTCACATAAACCATTTGCAACTGGTCCATTATTGGAAGCTTCCAAGCTTATCTCACCCTCGTATACATCGTCTTTCCTCTCCTTGACCTCATCAACGTCGATGATGCTATAGTTAGAGGCGATATTGTGACTTTAAGTATCGGCAATCGGCCTTGCACCACCGAAATCATCGGGTTCCTCCAAAAGCATCACATTCCTCTTCCCATATATCGGATAGAGTCCCATCTGAAGCACTCCAAGGATAAACCCCAATACGTTTGGAACCTATGTAAATCATCATACGTACATTAATGATTGTATATCAGAAAATAAAGCGATATCTAAACCGTAGTCTCCACGACACACTTTTTTCTTTGGGTAATAGAGAACTATTTTTAGCTTAATTTCTAGTATTTCTTGAAAGTCGATGCATATGGTGACGTGGATGTCCTTGAGAAATATATTATATAGGAGCCAAGTTACAGCGCTGAGCGTGAGGAAAAATGAGAGAGAGAAGGGCATGAACTCTATGCTTTTGGTGCATATCACTGTTCTCTGTGCAATATTCGTCGAAAATAAATGACATACAAATCTTGTCTCACATAACTCAGTAGTGCATGAAGGAAAGTATAACTAGGGAAAAGTAAAAGGTAAGAAATCAAGAGTTATTCCAATTATTCACCTCACTTAAAGGAGCTGCGAAAACGATGATGGAGAATCCAACACAAAGCCACCCAAGAAGTTGGACCTTGGTTGATCCCCTTGTTAAGAAACAGGATGAGAAGAAAGGAACAAAACCCTCCAAAGCCCATCATTATCTACTTCATTGTAAAAACCTGCATGCATGTGTCACGGGTCGATTGATTCCAATAATTCCTACTTGTGCGGCCTTAGGATTTGATCCCAAGTTAGCCTCACACATGTACTCAGCTCACAAGAACAAAGTATGAGAGTGGAGCTCGAATCGTATTAGCTTGTGAACAAGAGTGTACAAGTGAGGGGAAAGGGTCCCCTGTTTATACAAATATGGGTCTGATTCTAGCTGTTGATCCCTCTTCAATCCAACGGTCGTATTTGAATATATACAATCATTATAAGGTTGCACCAGAATCTCAAGAGGCCTTGGGCCATGGGCAAACTCAAGGGATGTCTGACATGGGTTTACAGGGTTAGTCTATGGGAAGTGAAGGGTCGCCTAACACAAGGAAGTCGAACGGTCGTCGGCTTCTTCTTGCATTGCTCATAAGCCGGCTCTATTGCTCATGGGTCATTTGTGGGCGCTTGTGGGCTAGCCCTTGTGTGGGACACGACCCTTCATTTGGACGTCTTGGATCATGCTCGTCCTTGAGATGTGTCAAACTCCCACATCTATTCGGATGACGCCTTTGTCGCTCTTTGGCATGGAATGTGTTGATGTGTTTCTTGAACTGTAAAGAGTCTTGGATGGTTCCCAACTCACTTCACTTTGCGGAACGCTCTTCCATTGGACCAGGTATACCTTCTGGGCGTGCAATACCTCTTCCGTATGACTCGGTCAGCCATGATGTACTCGACCGTTCTGATTGTTCGAGGTTTTTGCCCCAAGGGGCGCCTGTTGTGATTCCCCTCGGTCCAGGTCTTCCTTATCTACATAAAAAGGTTTGAGCATATTCACATGGAACATTGGATATACCTTGAGTTTGGACGACAAGTCCAGCTTGTATGAAACTTTTCCGATCTGTTACAACAATCAGAAGGGGCCTTCATAGCCACGGATCAGTCCGTTATGCACGTCTCGATATCGGAGGCCAAATGTAACTTGGCTAGCACTAGGTTACTGACTTGGAATTCCATGTGCCGTCTCTTCTTGTCGGCCAATTTCTTCAAATGTTTTGTGGCCTTGTGTAGACACGCTTGTGCCGAGTCCACTTGTTCATGCCATTTCTTTGCAAACTTGTATGTCAGCGGACTACTCCCTCGATAGCTTGAGGCAACCGTGCTTGGTTGTTGTCCCGTTATGATCTTAAATGTCTGGTTTATGGACTCACTCCAATGTATGTTGTAGGAGAATTGGGCCACGTCAATTAGCTTTGCCTAGTTTACTTGTGTGGTGCTCACATAATGGCAGAGGTATATTTCGTTGAGTGCATTCACCCTCTCCATCTGACAGTCAGTTTGGGGATGCAAACTTTGGAGAAGTTGAGGTTTGACCTCAGCAACTTCAAGAGCTCAATCCAAAACCGCTCGGTGAATCGAGGATTGTGATCGCACACGATCGTGCACGGTATCCCTCAATACTTGATGACATGCTTGATGAATAGCTTAGTCGCCTTCTGGGTTGGGCAATCATTAGTCATGGGCATGAACTTTGCATATTTGGAGAACCAATCCATAACGACTATGAGGGTCCGACATCCTTCGAACTAGGGAAAATTAATAATGAAGTCGAGGGAGACACTCTCAAATGGACACTCCGGGATAAGCAATGACTGTTGTTCAATCTTGTCTTAATGGCATACAAGACATGTCCGCATGTAAGCATCAACGTTGTCCTGCTTGTGAGACCAATAATATTGATCCTTAACGAGTATTATGGTGTGGGGAATTCCCGGATGACTTGCCCATTTAGAGTCATGACACTTGTGTAGCACTTCTTTCCTCAGTTTCCCGTCGAGTGACACATGGAGTTGTTGTCCCTTGGTGTAAAAGAGGCCATCCTCATGCCATAATTGCCTTGTCTTGCCCTTTTACATGCACTTAAGGAGCACTTGGGTTGTAGGGTTGTGCTCGAGCCCCTTCTTGATACGGTTGATCCATGGATAGTTGGGTCGACTTGCTATATTTGCCAGTTCCAACTTCCAACCAAGGCGTCCACCATGGAATTAGCCTTCCTCGGCTTATACTCTAGCACATAATCGAATTAGACTAAGAAGTTTTGCCACTGAGTTTGCTTCAAACCGAGTTTTTTTTTTGAGTTTGGAAGTAGCTTGTGGCCACATTATCCATCCTCATGATGAATTGGGATCCCAAGAAATAATGCCTCCACGTATGAAGGCAATGCACCATCATGATCATCTCTTTCTCTTGGACCGCGTATCGCCGCTCGATATCATTCAACTTTTGAGATTTGTAGGCAATTGGGTGCCCATCCTATATAAGGACACTACTGATAGCAAAATCAAAGGCATCGGCTTCTACCTCATATGGCTTGGCATGGTCAGACAACATGAGTATTGGGTCTTCGGTCATGGTCTGCTTCAATTGATCAAATGCCTCTTGACACCGATCCATCCACTCCTACGGCCTTTCCTTTTCCAACATGTCCATGAGTGGCGCAATGAGGCTTGAATAGCTTTAAATGAAGTGTTGTTAGTTGTTTGTGAGACCAAGGAATGATCTTAGCTCTATCACCTTGGTCGGTGGTTCTCATTTAACGATGGCACATATTTTAGCCGCATCCATTCACACTCGTCCACCCCCGATGATGTGCCCGAGGAAAAGAACTTCCTCTTGCGGGAAGGCACACTTCTCACGTTTCACGTACATATCATTCTCCCGCAAGATTTGGAAGACTTGCCTTAAGTACTTGACGTGTTCTTCGAGAGTCTGGCTATGCACTACAATATCATTCAGTACACCACAACAAACATATCAAGGAACGGGTGGAGTACCTTAATCATTAGAGTGCAGAATGTGGCCAACGTATTAGTCACACCGAATGGCATGACGAGGAAATCGTGCGAGTCATAGCGTGTCACGCACATGTTCTTTGGCTCATCTCCCTTGATGATTTGAACTTATAGTAGCTCAATTGAATATCAAGCTTGGTAAACCACCAAGCTTCCCCAAGCTAATCAAATAGGTTTGCAATGAGAGGGATTTGATACTTGTTTTTGATGGTGCGCTTGTTTAATACTTGCACATCCGAAGAGATTTGTCGTGCTTCTCTTGGAATAGGACTAGGGCACTGAACGGAGCCTCGGATGGTCAAAGGTATCCCACATTGAGAAACTCCTTGAGTTGTTTATGCGATTCTTCCAACTCAGGTGGCGCCATGCGGTGGGGTGTCATGGCCAGTGATTAAGCATCAAGCACGAGCTCGATTCAATGGTCCACCTCTCTTCGAGGCCAAAGCTTCTTGGGCAGCTCGAGTGGCATCACATCTTGAAATGAATCGAGGACTTAGGTCACCTCCTTCGATGCGTCACCTCTCTTCATGTCCTTAGTCTTCAAGATTGCCATGAAGGTCACCTCGCCCTTCCTTGCTCCCTTCGATAGCTGCATGGCCGATAGCATCTTTCTATCGCATTCCAACTCATGACGGATCGAGACCATGCATTGGCGGTGCTCATAAAGGATGTATATGTAATTCGTGAATGGCATAATGCCCACATTGATCCTTTCGAGGAATCCAAAACTTAACACAAAGTCATAGTCGTCAAGAGTGATTATCTTGATATTTTCTTTGCTAGTCCATGGACTAAGATGGAGCTCTATGTCTCTAGCCATGCCACTGGTCGAGACTTCTTGGAGTTTACTGTTTTGAACCAATTGACTCCTTCCTTTTCGGCTAAAAGATTCAATTTCTTAGCGGCCTCTTGGGATATGAAGAGGTTGGACGCCTCGGTATCCACAAGTGCCCTCATCATGGTATCTCCAATCTTTACATCCACGAACATCATGTCTTTGGGTTCCTTCTCCTTCTTGTTTTGATCAAACAAAGGATGCGTAGCGAACCCAACTGTGCCTCCTCTCGCAGCTCGTCCTCCATGAATAGGGCTACTAGTTTGCCCCTCTTGGGACAATCTCGAGCCATGTGAGGATAATCGCAAAAGAAACACTTGTATGTGCACACCTTCTATTGTACCCATCCACTCGACTCCAGTTGTGTCTTAGGTGTTACCGTTAGTGGTTTGGCTTCATACGGGTGATTGAATCTTTCCTGATCTCCCCGCCATTGGCCTTGTCCTTTGGACGAGAATTGGACTTTTTCATGAAAGGTGACTTGTACTCCACAAGGAACTTGACCATGGACATAGCCCTTTCAAGATTTGCCGCGTGGCACTACTTGAGCTCTTACTTGACCTATGGCTTGCGTCCACTTATGAATTGGTGATATGACTCCGTCTCGCTCATGGACAGGATTTGGAGCAGAATCTTTGAGAATTGCTTCACATAGTAAGGGTGATCGGGTCCAAGATAGGTAGGTTCTAGACTTGGATCTTGTACTCGACCCCGTTATAACCGGTTTTCCTTTTCTGGACCCGGTGCTCAACCTTGTTTCCGTTGGACCCTGTACCTGAACCACAATGTTTTTTTGATCTAGTTCTAGGGTTAATCTTGTTTTCACTTGAATCTATTTTGCAACCACTCGATATCCTATACGGTTTTGAATTTTATATTAATATGCGAAAAAACGGTGTAATCCTCCTAATTTGTATTGAAACATTAAACACTTGTAATAAATAAGTACATGAACTTTTTGACTAAACAACAAACTAAGGATCCACAAGGCTAATGATCATAAACAAAATCATAAGGCAAAGAAAAAATCTTAACATTGCATAAACATTAGCAATAAACATGGGTCTAATATTAGTCTCATTCCTGCAATGAGTAATGAGAAGTGCTTTGGTGGGTCTTCCTCCTCTTCTTCTGCTAGCTTTGATTTCGAGAGTAAAGATGTGGATTCGTGTGTTTTGCCAATTGAAGGAACAATTAACCCCAAACAATTAGTTCCAAATCTAGCGTCATCAACAACAAAAGTAGCAACATCAACGGCATATGAACAAAAAAAAAAAACACAAAATTTTCACTAATCCAAGGAGAAAGCTCACACAGAGGATTACATGGAAGAATCCTAGGCCGTCTTGCATGTGCAGCAGATCGCCGCCTCCGTTTTCCCTGATGAGCTTTCCAAGAAGGCTTGGGCCCACCAACCACATAAGTTGCCGTTGCCCTCGTCGCCATCTGATGGGAAGGCCAAAGGGGGTGAGAGCCCAGCGGATGGGGATCCACCCATCTTCCTGATTGTTGGACTTTAATGTCTCAGTGCTGCTGGTTTTTCAACTGATGCTCCTCTGTTATGTTTTCCTTTGTTATGGTTTATTTTTTTCTTGCTTAGTTGGTTATATTATGCAGCTGGTGTTTTTGTTATTTAGGAAGTAAGTACACGTTTAGGTGCAGTTTTATGCTGCACATGTGTGTGAGCAGTTATTGTTTTTTGTTTAAGTTGTTTTGTACTTGACAGTTTCTTTTAGAACCGAAGCATGCAAGTTTGTGTTATGTTCTCTCTGGCTTCTCTTCATTATTCGATATCCACAGTTCTGGTTTTTCTGCTTCTTGTTTATTGTTTGATCAGTAACAACAGTGGTATCAGAGCATGAATGATCTTGAGGGACTGTGAAGTGAAGCAAGTATCAAAGTGTAAAGAAGTTAAAGGGTAATGGAGACAGGGTCGAGTGGTTTCTCTGCGATGGCTTCTCCAGTGTTTACTGGAGAGAATTATCAAGCATGGGCTGTTAAGATGAAAGCATTTCTGGAGGGTCATGATTTGTGGGAAGCTGTGGAGGATGATTATGAAGTTGCTCCACTTCCAAATAATCCGACCATGAACCAAATCAAACTTCATAAAGAGAGAACCACAAGAAAAGCCAAGGCAAAATCTTGCCTATATGCTGCTGTCTCGCCTACCATCTTTACCAGAATTATGAAGTGTGACTCTGCAAAGGCTATATGGGACTTCTTGAAGGAAGAATATGAAGGAGATGAGAAGATAAGAGGTATGAAGGTGCTGAATCTCTTGAGAGAATTTGAGAGACAGCAGATGAAGGAGTCTGAGTTAGTGAAGGAATACTCTGATAGGCTAGTGGGGATAGCTGATAAAATCAGAGTTTTGGGGACTGACTTGAAGGATGATAGGCTTGTTCAGAAGATCCTGGTGTCTCTTCCAGAGAAATTCGAAGCTACTATAGCTTCTCTGGAAAACACAAGGGACTTAGCTGATATAAAACTTGCAGAGTTGTTGAATGCTTTGCAGGCATAGGAGCACAGAAGACTAATGAGGAGAGAAGAACATGTGGAGGGGGCATTGCAAGCCAAAGTAAAGCAAAATGATGGAGGCAAAGGGAAGAAATGGATTCAATTTAGAGGAAATGTTGCTGATTCGAGGTTTTTGCCAAAAGAAGGGAACACTGGTGAGTCTAGCAAATGGAAGAATAATAAAAAACCATGTCAGCACTGTGGTGGAACCAATCATCAGTCTTTTAGATGTTGGAGAAAGCCAGATGCAAGGTGCAGAAGATGCCACAAGTTGGGTCATATGGAAGCTATTTGCAAAGGGAAAACTTATCAGCAAACAGGAGAAGCACAAGTGGCAGTGAGTGAAGTTGATGAAGAGCACCTGTTTGTAGCTTCAGCTGGTGAATCTTCAGTCCAAAATAGTACATGGCTGAGAGATAGTGGTTGTACCAATCACATGACTGGCAACTTAAAGCTATTCAAGAACATAAACAAGACAGTAAGGTCCAGAGTCAGAATTGGCAGTGGACAGCATATTGAAGTTCAAGGTAAAGGTGTAGTTGCTATTGAAGGAAACTAGGGGGTAAAGTTAATCAGGGATGTTCTCTTTGTGCCAAATATTGACCAAAATCTGTTAAGTGTTGGTCAGTTAGTGGAAAAGGGCTATATAGTGAAGTTCGAAGGAAGGGAATGTCTCATCAAAAATGCTGACAGCAAAGAAGTCTTGAGAATTCCAATGAGGGATAAAAGCTTTATGTTCAAGCCACATGAGATGTAGCAGATGGCTTTGAAATGCAAAGAAGAAAATATAGAGCTATGGCACAAAAGACTTGGGCATGTTCACAGGAGGAGTATGCTAGTTATGCAAAAAAATGGCTTGGTAGATGACTTGCCAAGTTTAGAGGAAGAACTTCCACAATGCAGAACCTGTCTTCTTGGCAAACAAGCTAGATTTCCCTTCAAAGGAGGAGTCTCGAAGACATGTCAAAAGCTGGAACTAGTTTACACTGATGTGTGTGGACCTATGTCTGAACCTTCTCTAAATGGAAGCAGGTATTTTATTACCTTTACTGATGATTTGACTAGGATGAGCTGGATCTATTTTCTGCGAGCTAAGACCGAAGTAGTTGATGTATTTATGAAGTTTAAAGCTTTAGTTGAGAATCAAAGTGGGAAGAAAATGAAAACTCTCAGGTCTGACAATGGATCTGAGTATACAACTAACAAATTTAAGCTGATTTGTGAGCAAGCATGAATTGTGCAGCAACTTACAGCCCCTTACTCACCTCAACAGAATGGGGTTAGTGAGAGAAAGAACAGAAGCATTATGGAGATGGCCAGATGTATGATGCAGGAGAAGAATTTGCCTAAAAGGTTCTGGGTTGAGGCAGCCAATACTGCTGTATTTCTATTAAATAGATTACCTACAAAAGCTTTAGAGAAATTAACACCTCTCGAAGGCTGGCAAGATACTAAACCTTCTATGAAAAACTTGAAGGTTTTTGGATGTTTGTGTTACACTCATGTTCCTGATGTTAAGAGGGACAAACTTGATAAAAAGGCAGAGATTGGGATCTTTGTTGGATATAGTATTCAATCAAGAGCTTACAGAATTTTCTATCCCATGACCGGGAAAATAACTGTGAGCAGAGATGTCATGTTTTTAGAGGAAGATGAATGGAATTGGATAGATGGAAGGATCACAGAATTGAAGCACTTCGAAAAACAACTTGAAACAGATGTGGAGACTAATGGAATTACAGGGGAAATGGAAGAGAATATAGATGATCAACCTGTGAGAGGCACAAGGTCACTTGCTGAGATTTATGAAAGAAGTAATGTGGCAGTGCTCGAACCATCCAACTTTGCAGAAGCCAAGGAAGATCAGAAGTGGTTTGCAGCAATGCAGGAGGAGATGGCAATGATTCAAAAAAATCAGACTTGGGAATTAGTAGACAGGCCATTAGACAAGAATGTGATTGGAGTTAAGTGGGTGTTTAGGACAAAACTCAATCCTAATGGTTCTGTTAATAAGTATAAAGCAAGGCTAGTTGTGAAAGGCTATGCTCAAATATGGGGAGTAGACTATTCTGAAACTTTTGCTCCAGTTGCAAGGCTGGACACAATAAGGCTTCTATTAGCTGTTGCAGCAGAGAAGGGTTGGACTATCTTTCAGCTAGATATCAAGTCTGCATTCCTAAATGGAGAGCTTGAAGAGGAGATTTTTGTTGAACAACTTGAAGGTTTCAGTATTAAAGGGCAAGAGGAAAGTGTATACAAATTGCGCAAAGCTTTATATGGACTGAAGCAAGCTCCAAGAGCCTGGTATGGAAAGATAGATCAATATTTACAAGATTTTGGTTTTAAAAAAAGCTTAAGTGAGTTCACTCTTTATATCAAGAAAGTAAATCACAGTGTGGTAGTTCTGTCTCTCTATGTGGATGATCTATTGGTGACAGGAAATGATGCTGAACTGATAGAAAATGTTAAGCAAGGTTTGTTTGCAGGTTTTGAGATGACAGACTTAGGAAAAATGGCTTATTTCTTAGGTCTGGAAATTAAGCAAAGTCCATATGAAATCTTCATTTGCCAGAGGAAATATTTGAAGGAAATTCTAAAGAAGTTTCAGATGGAAGACTGTTGAAGTGTCAGTACACCTATGGCAGCTAAAGAGAAGTTGCAGAAAGTTGATGGAACAGATGCTGTGGATGCCTCGATGTATAGAAGTCTGATAGGATGTCTCATGTGTTGAAGAAAAATCCCCTGAAGTTTTGAAGCTAACAAAACAGCCTCGTCAGTAAAGTCTGAAGAATCCAAGATTCAGTCGGTTAAGTCTGAAGAGTTCAAGACCCAAAGGTCTTCCGTCTGAAGGCAGTCAGACCCAAAGTTCGGTCTGAAGTTTTTCCGTCTGAAGACAGTTAGACCCAATTACAGTCTGAAGACCTTCAAGACCCAAATCTAAGTCCGGAGATAGTTTGCGATTTTGACAGGTTGACAGCAGGTTATTTTTATGGTTAAGGAAAGTAAGATTTGGATATTATATTCCCTAACTTATCCATGGAATATCTCTGGGTCTGTGATTGTGAGCTCGGAAGATTTATTTTCGGATTTTATCTCGTTGAAGATCAAGCGAATTTTTGGAAGGATCTAATTTTGGGAACTCAAGATCCTGATTGTATGGGCGAGCAGGAATGACGAGCTATTGTCTACTTATATTTTCGACGACGTGAAGATCACTTAAATTGATTCAGTCCAACGGGTTGATTGGATGAATTCTTGGAAAGTGCCAATGGGTATGGAGGCACGGAGGCTATTTAAGGTGGATCGAAGTTGCTCGAAAGTAATGAGAGAACTGATAAAAAAATCTCGATGTTAGAACCTCTCAAATCTCTTGTTCTCTAAAATCTCTCGTGTTCAAATTGTGTATCAAAGAGAGTCACTTATAGTGCGAAAACAGCAAGAAGTCAGTAGGAGAGACTTTTGCTGAAGAAGTCTAGTTCGTGAATTGTAACAGCTTTCATTTGCTACATAGTGATTACAGCCAGGTTGGCTGCACAAATAAGTGGAGTGGACGTAGGCTTGGAATAAGCCGAACCACTATAATCTTTGTGTCAATTCTCTTTTACCCTAATCTATTTACTTTATGAATGCATGATCTATTTGTTATTGATATATTCTTCATATTAAAGTATTCTTCGGAAAAAGATTCCAAAAGAATTTCATAATCACCTATTCACCCCCCTCTTGGTGGATTCACTAGGCGATATCAATTGGTATCAGAGCAGGTTGCTTATTTATTGGAAGTGTTTGTTATTTCTAAAGCAAAAGATCTATGGCTAGTATTTTGGCTCCACGTTTAATTGAAGGGCAAAGCAATGCCAGACCTCCCTACTTCGATGGAAAGGAGTACAACGTATGGAAAAACAAGATGAAGGCATTCCTAAGATCCAAAGATCCTCAAGAGTGGGATGTAGTGGAGAATGGAATTGCTCCTAAAGCTGCATCAATCACAGGGAAAGAATTACCTGTGGAGTGGGAGTGTCGCACACCGATATTTCAAAGAGACAAGCCCTTGATGCAAAGGCTATCTATTCTCTATATTGTGCATTATCTCCTACTGAGTATAATAGAATTTCATCTTGTGAAACAGCCAAAGAAGTTTGGGATAGATTGCACGTCACCTATGAAGGAACAGATCGAGTCAAAGAAACCAAGATCAATATCCTTTTTGGACAATATGAAGCCTTCAAAATGAAGCCAGGAGAATCCATCACGGATATGTTCAGTCGATTTACAGAAATTGTAAATGGCTTGGCATACCAAGGACATCCAATCTTAGGAGCTATGAAGGTCAATAAACTGTTAAGAGGACTCTCCAAAGATTGGAATCACGTGAAGACATCCATAAGAGAAACACAAAGGATCATGCCTCTTTCGGTAGATGAGTTGGTCGGCACACTTCAATCATATGAAGTCGAGCAATTCAATGAGGAATTTGACACCAAAGGTAAGAAGTCAATTGCTTTAAAATCTAATGATGATTCTCGATGCTGATTCGAAGAAGACTTGGATGATGAGGAGTTGGCACTTCGATTAGAAAGTTCGAAGACTAAATAGAAAAGGCGAAGGTTCAATGGAAAGAGACAAAACAATCGAGATCTCAAAAGAAATCAAATGAAGAAGAAGATACCAACAAGGAGGTTGTTTGCTTTGAATGCAAGAAAAAAGGGACACATCAGACCTAGCTGTCTCTTATTAAAGAAAAAGAAAGGAAAACCTGAAAGGTTCAAAAAGGCTCTCAAAGCTGAAACATGGAGTGACACTGAATGTGAAGAGAGTGAAGAAGATTATGCCAATATCTATCTTATGGCTAACTCAGACTCAGACTCAGACTCAAACTCAGACTTAAACAGCGGTATCAAGGTTAGAAATTTAAAAATTCCTACTAAAGTATCGAAATACATTGATGAACTTTGTCTCAGTCTTAAAGGCTCTCTTAAAAGGATTTCTGAACTAAAAATGGAGAATTCCAAATTGAAACAACAAGAAAAGATTTTAGTTGAAAAAGCTGAAAGTCTAGACAAGTGTCTTGCTGTTTCAAAAGAAAATGAGATTGTACTTTCAAAAGAAAATGCTTGCTTGAAAGAAGATTTGTTGAAAGTTACAAAGAAATTTTCAATGGGTTCTGAAAAGTTGGATAAAATTCTTTCTATTCAAAGACCTTATTTTAATAAATCTGGTCTAGGAATGACACATGAAACCATTCCTTTGATTGATTTTCCAAAGGTAAAAGAAAGAATCAAGAATAGGCCAATAAAACCTTTTTATAAGAATCATTTTCAAAAGGCTTTTGTAAAGCTTGTTGGTAGAAATGCTCTTACATGTTAAATGCAAAAGCGTAGAACATTTTGAGAAGGATTGTCCCAAAGTTTGGAGACCTGTTAAGAAGAGTTGGGCAAAGACTGTTTATGCTACTAATAATGATGGACCCAAGAAAGTTTGGGTACCAAAGAAGACTTGAGTTTTTCATTCAAATGCAGGTCACTATCAAGAAGAAAATCAAGTGGTATTTGGATAGTGGCTGTTCAAGACACATGACGGGAAACTCAAATTGTTTCTCAAAACTCTCTCATGTAAAAGGAGGAAACGTTTCTTTTGGTGGTAACAACAAAGGAAAAATTGTTGGTCGAGGAACTATGAAGATAGGAAACCTCACAATCAACAATGTTTCTCTGGTTGAAGGGTTGAACTATAATCTATTAAGTATTAGTCAACTATGCGACATTGGATACAAGATCAACTTTCAATAAGATACATGTTTTGGAATAAGCAAAGATTTCTCACAATCCTTTACTGGACGAAGATATGGAAACATTTATTTGCTGGATGTAAAGTCTGACAGTCCTCAATGCTTGATATCAATTCAAGATAAAGCCATTCTTTGGCATAGGAAGCTTGGACATGTCAACCTGAAGCAAATTGCAAAAGTTTCATCCAAAAAGCTTGTTCGGGGACTTCCTGACCTCAAGTATCAAAAGCATGATTTATGCACTCCTTGTGTACTTGGAAAACAGGTTAGAAATTCTTATAAATCTATAAATTAGGTATCCACTAATCGTGTTTTGCAGCTATTACACATGGATTTATTCAGTCCAACAAGAACTCAAAGCATTGGAGGTAAAAGATATTGTTTGGTAATAGTTGATGATTATTCTCGTTTTACTTGGGTATTCTTTCTTGCAAATAAATCTGAAGCATTAACTTATTTTACTAAGTTTGCAAAGAAAATTCAAATTGAGAAAGGATATGCAATTTCAAGTACTTGAACTGACCATGGTGGAGAATTTGAGAATCATGATTTTGCTAAATATTGTGATGACTATGGTATTCAACAAAATTTTTCATCCCCATACACTCCACAACAAAATGGAGTTGTAGAGAGGAAAAATCGTTCTTTGCAAGAAATGGCAAGAGCTCTTTTGATTGAAAGTAATATTTCTCCTCTTTTTTGGGCTGAAGCTACTTCAACTGCTTGCTATATTATAAACAGAATTTTTCTAAGACCTATTTTAGAGAAAACACCTTATGAACTTTTCAAAGGTAAGAAACCTATTATTTCTTCTTTTCATGTATTTGGTTGTAAATGTTTTATCCTAAAGAATTCTAGTGATCGAATTGGTAAGTTTGAAGAAAAATTAGATGAAGGAATTTTCCTTGGCTACTCTATGACAAGCAAAGCCTTTAGAGTTTTTAACAAACGGACTCGGACGTGGAAGAATCCATGAATGTGAAGTTTGAAGACTCGGTTCAAAATCGACTCAACCTGAAGATTATGAGTCCGGCCAAGTGTCTACAAATTCTCTTGAAGAAAATCAAATCTCGAGACACTCAGCCACAAACCAATTCAAGAGCTCCAACCGAAGAAGAGCTTCATCAAAATGACAAACCAACTACAAATTGGAAGCACAAATCAAGTCACCCTGCAGATCTCATCATTGGCAATATTGATGAAGGAGTTCGTACAAGATCTAAAAGGCGTGAAGAATCTAGTGCTCTCGCACTCATTTCTGAGATTGAACCTAAAAACATTGAAGATGCATTGAAAGATGAAAGCTGGATTGAAGCAATGCAAGAGGAATTGAATCAATTCAAAATCAACAATGTTTGGGAGCTAGTTCCTAAACCAAAAGGTAAATCAATTATCGGTACCAAATGGGTTTTCAGGAACAAGCTTGATCAACAAGGAAAAGTGGTAAGGAACAAAGCAAGACTTGTGGCAAAAGGTTACACACAAGAAGAAGGCATCGACTATGATGAAAGTTATGCTCCGGTGGCAAGGTTAGAAGCTATAAGATTACTTCTTGCTTTTGCTTGTTTTAAAAATTTCAGGTTATTCCAAATGGACGTGAAAAGTGCATTCCTAAATGGAATTATCCAAGAAGAAGTCTATGTGGAACAACCACCAGGATTTGAAGATCCTAGAAAACCAAACCTTGTTTTCAAGTTGAAGAAAGCTTTATATGGCTTAAAACAAGCACCTCGAGCTTGGTATGAAAGGTTAAGTAATTTCTTAATTCAAAATGGTTTCTCTAAAGATAAAGTAGATACTACTTTATTTATTAAAAGAGAAGTCAAGGATTTCATACTTGTTTAAATTTATGTTGATGATATAATATTTGGTTCTTCTAATGAAAAGCTTTGCAAGAATTTTTCAAGTTGCATGCAGAATGAACTTGAGATGAGCATGATGGGTGAATTGAACTTCTTTTTGGGACTTCAAGTCAAGCAATCAAGAGAAGGAACTTTTATGCATCAAGAAAAGTATGCAAAAGACCTTATCAAAAAGTTTGGAATGGAGAATTGCAAGAAAACAGAAAATCCTATGTCAAGCTCATCAAAGCTGGATAAAGATGAAGAAGGAAAGAGTGTAGACCAAAAGCTATACAGAGTATAATCGGGTCACTTCTTTACCTTACAGCATCTAGACCTCGATATTCTATTTAGTGTTTGCATTTGTGCTAGATTTCAATCTGATCCTAAAGAATCTCATATGACTGCTGTGAAGCGCATTATTAAATATGTTGCAACTACATCTAAGCTAGGTCTGTGGTATTCCAAACAAGGAGACTTTACTCTCCTTGGATATTCTCGATGCCGACCTTGCTGGTTGTAGAGTGGATAGAAAAAGCACTACGGGTACTTGTCAACTATTGGGAAACAGGATGGTATCTTGGTTCTCAAGAAAACAAGGTACCGTGGCTCTTTCAACCGCTGAAGCAGAGTACATAGCTCTTGGAAGTTGCTACTCTCAAATTCTATGGATGCAACAACAATTGAGAGACTTTGGAGTTGAGGAAGTGAGTACAGAAATCAAATGTGACAACACAAGCACAATTAACCTCACAAAGAATCCAATACTTCATTCAAGAGCGAAGCACATTGAAATCAAGCATCATTTCATTCGAGATCATGTTCAAAGTGGTGAAGTGGTGATTCAGCATGTTGATTCAAAAAATCAATTAGCAGATATATTCACAAAGCCCCTAGAAAAGGCTCACTTTGAATCAATACGATCAAGACTGAGTATTGCAAGATTTGAAGATGTTCAGACTCAAAATTAAAATCTTGAAAAAGTTCAGACTCAACGTAAGGTCTGAAGGCGTTCAGACTCAACACAAGGTCTGATGGCATTCAGACTCAACGCAAAGTCTGAAGGCGTTCAGACTCAAAGGTAAAGTCTGAAAAGAGTTCAGACTCTGACGTAAAGTCTAAACACTCACAAACTCTGTCTTTAAGTCTTTTTACGTATTTTAATTTTTATTCGTATTCTCTGCATTATTTTATTTTTGTTTTTCGAATTTTCAAAATCTCTTTTTACTCAATTTCGACATGCAATTATGGCAGGTTTACTTTTTCAAAATTGCAGTTTACTTTTTCAAAATGGCAGTTTACTTTTTCAAAATTTAAGTTTATTTTTGGCAGTTTTTATTTTCCTTTTAGGCGACGGTTCAGTATCTCGATTTTATTTTTTCTTACTATTTATACTTTCAAATTGTCACTTTCATCCACTACTACTCTCTAGAAATTCATCTCCATTTTCTCTCGCTTTCGAAACCCTAAAAGCTCCATTTGCCGTTCCTGTTTCATTACCTTTCTCGACAAAAAATTCCATCTTTTTTAGCGAACAAGTTGAACTTTCGCTTGCGTTCCAAGAATGTCGTCCCAAAAGTCTTCCAGAATCGCTAGCAGGGGACCACAAAGACAACCGGAGGGTCATACAAGGGTGGACCGCATAGGCGAAGATTCTCCTCAAAGGGAGATCGAAAGTCAGCATTTTGAGGAAGGGATCACTGAAGCAGAGCCGGTAAGAACTCTTAAACCGAAGGTTGCTTTTGATCTTTACAGTAGACTAAAGGCTGGGGGAACGAGCTTAAAGACGATTGAGGATTTTTTGAAAGAAAGAGGATATAAAAGTGAGTATATCTTCTTGCGAGAGATGGAGAAGCTGAAAATCGTTGATGAAGGGACTGCGCAAAGAACACTTGAAAACATTTCGAGTGATCCTTTTTACAGTACTGAAGCCAGACCCTAGACGATGATGAGAGACTTTTCTCTCAGTTCCAGCCGTGATTGGGTGTGGCTGTGAACTCTGTTTGTCCTTCGGGAAGTCTGTTTCGGTCTAAAGAGCATGAGCGAGTATACACCAAGTTGTTGGAGAGGGGTGTAGTAAATCCGAGAAGTGTGGACTTCGACTTCCTTGATTCGTTGAAGATAAATCTTAGAGGGAAGTTTGCTAGGCTGCAGTTGGAGAAATTCTGCACGGATACGACAAATGCCTACCTTGAACTTACGGCATATTTTTACTTGAATTTGTCGTTTCTGGATGCGAATCGGTTGTCCTTTTCTTTTATGGATAAAGAATATATAGTTGATGTTGACACTTTGGCTGATGTTATTGGGGTGGAGA
Source organism: Eucalyptus erythrocorys (assembly GCA_014182555.1). Lineage (NCBI taxonomy): Eukaryota > Viridiplantae > Streptophyta > Magnoliopsida > Myrtales > Myrtaceae > Eucalyptus > Eucalyptus erythrocorys. Next base: position 34,954,390 of record CM024607.1, on the reverse strand, counting down.
GAAGGAGTTTCCAACCAATAAAAGTGTCCACAGCCTTTGCAACTCTGGAGATTGTGCATGACAGAACAGTAGAGGGCAAAATATCTTATACAAGGATGAATGCCACCAACGTATTGCTGCACAAGATCATCATCAACTGTATCAGGCCCAAGACAACCTCAAAGACTGATGTCTCCAAGACCGAAGCCAAGCTGATGTTTGCCATCAACCAAGGTAGACCTTTTTCTCTCCCACACACTATTCTTTTCCACATGTACAGAACTGTGGTTAAGGATAAGGGTCAATTGCCTTATTCATCGATCATCACCAAGTTGTTCAGACATTTCGATATTCAGATTCCTGCACCTCTATGCCTGACCAATTTAAGTCTGATGCTTGTTGGTTATGAGATGGTGATGAAGATGAAGTTTCCAGAGCTAAATGCTGCACTGGAAAGGTTGAGGGAAAAGACACCTTCAAAGGAGATCCCCACTGCTTCTTCAAAGAGAAAGGGAAAAGAGCCCATGGCTGAGAAAAAGCGTCGAAAAATCATCTTGCAGGACGAAGAGGATGAGGAAGATTTCGATGATGCCATGACCTTGTCTACTCTCTCAAAATTGAGGACCCAGTCAGTTTGAGAACTGAGGCTGGAGAGAGGGCAAGAAAAGAAGCAGAGGAGAAAGAAGCTGAGAAACAGAGGAAAGAGGAAGAAAAACAGAGGAAGAGAAGAGAAGAAGAAAGAAAAAGGAGAGAAGAGGAACATCGAAGAAAAGAAGAAGAACAGAGAGAAGAAGAGGAAAGACAGAGGAAAGCAGAAGAGGAAGAAAGAAGAAGGGAAGAAGAAGAAGAGATGAGAATAGAAGAAGAAGAGAGAAGGAAGAAGGATGAAGAGGAGAGTAGAATGCAGGAGGATATGGCTGCAGGATTTGAGCCATCATTTGCTCAATCTGGGGAAGAGACCGAGAAACATCAAAGTACTGATATAGATGTTGGCGAGGACTATTCTACTCCACCTACTGGCATCAACACAGGGGGAGTTGCTGTAGAACAGGGAACGATATCGCCACTACATTTTAGTGATGTGAGTAGGTCTGGTGCTGACGCTGAGGACGTCTATGCATCTCATTTCCCAGAACATGAAGAATCCTCTCCATTAGAAAAAGAAAGGGCTGAGAAGGATGCTCCTAGTTTCCAAACTCCAAGAACTGACTCTGCTAGTCCTAGTGGAGGTAATACTAACTCAACAGCTTTTATACAACTGTTGGATGTTATGTTGGACCTAAAGAAGCAGGTGTTTGGAATGGACTTTGAGCTGAAGGATTTAAAGAAGGCGATGCTGAGTACTTCTGTGAATATGCAAGATCAAATCAACGCACTCAGAGCTCAAGTGGAATCAAATTAGAACAGTGCAGAGTTGATTTCAGTGAAGGAGGCTCTTGCTAATCTCGAGAAGACAGTACAGACGCTCAGCAAATTTCAGCTTGTTCGCATCCCTAGAGAGCCCTAAATCTTTTAAAAACCATCTCTTATTCACTTTACCTCTTTTGATGGGACAAAAAGGGTGAGAGTTTGCAGATTTTAAACTTGTTTTTGTTTTGAACTTTTATTTCGTTTGCTTAAACTGTTTTCATTATTTTTGATTTGGATTGGGCTGTTTATTTGAACCTCTATGACTTTATGTTGATTTGATGTTTGGATTTCTAGACTTGTGAATTTGCATTGCAGGATCATTATATTTGTGAGGATAATTGTTATTGGACTAACATTTTCTGTTTTGCAGAAATAATCCTCAAAGTATATATGAGTTCTCTTTGCAGGTTTTAAATTCGCAAATCTGCCGAGGTGTTTTGTCACCATCAAAAAGGGGGAGATTGTTGAAGAAAAATCCCTTGAAGTTTTGAAGCTAACAAAACAGCCTCGTCAGTAAAGTCTGAAGAATCCAAGACTCAGTCGGTTAAGTCTGAAGAGTTCAAGACCCAAAGGTTTTCCGTCTGAAGACAGTCAAACCCAAAGTTCGGTCTGAAGTTTTTCCGTCTCGAAGACAATCGGACCCAATCGCTTTGAAGACCTTCAAGACCCAAATCTAAGTTCGGAGACAGTTTGCGATTTTGACAGACGACAAGGTTATTTTTATGGTTAAGGAAAGTAAGATTTGGATATTATATTCCCTAACTTATCCATGGAATATCTCTCGGGCTGTGATTGTGAGCTCGAAGATTTATTCTTCGGATTTTATCCGTTGAAGATCAAGCGAATTTTTGGAAGGATCTAATTTTGGGAACTCAAGATCCCGATTGTATGGGCGAAAGCAGGATTGACGAGCTATTGTCTACTTATATTTTCGACGACATGAAGATCACTTAAATTGATTCACCCAACGGGTTGATTGGATGAATTCTTGGAAAGTGCCAACGGGTATGGAGGCACGGAGGCTATTTAAGGTGGATCGAAGTTGCTCGAAAGTAATGAGAGAACTGATAGAAAAGTCTCGATGTTAGAACCTCTAAAATCTCTTGTTCTCTAAAATCTCTCGTGTTCAAATTGTGTATCAAAGAGAGTCACTTATAGTCCGAAAACAGCAAGAAGCTGTAGGAGAGACTTTTTGCTGAAGAAGTCTAGTTCGTGAATTGTAAATGACTCTCATTTGCTACATAGTGATTACACCCGGTTGGTCACAAATGGAGAGTGGACGTAGGCTTGGAATAAGCCGAACCACTATAATCTTTGTGTCAATTCTCTTTTACCCTACTCTATTTACTTTATGAATGCATGATCTATTTGTTATTGATATATTCTTCATATTAAAGTATTCTTCGGTAAAAGATTCCAAAAGAATTTCATAATCACCTATTCACCCCCCTCTAGGTGGATTCACTAGCCCATATCATCATGTACCTTACAGCAACCAGACCAGACATTCTATTTGCTGTAAGTGTTCTGTCCAGATTTATGAGTGATCCAAGTCAGCTTCATTTGATTGTAGCAAAGAGGATCTTGAGGTATTTAAAAGGAACCATGTTCTTTGGTGTGAAGTTTCAGAGGAGTCAAGAATTCAATTTACAAGGTTTTTCTGATAGTGATTGGGCTGGCTCGATGGATGATATGAAGAGTACATCTGGATATTGTTTCGCTTAGGATCAGCTTGCTTCACTTGGTGTTCTAAAAACAAGAAATTGTAGCTCAATCTACTGCAAAAGTAGAGTTTATAGCTGTTACTGCAGCTGCAAATCAAGCTTTGTGGCTGAAGAAAATAATGAAAGACTTATGGCTGAATTCCAGTGGCTGTATCGAAATCAATGTGGATAATCAAGCTGCTCTAGCAATATCTCAGAATCCAGTTTTTCATGGCAAAACTAAACATTTCAAGGTTAAGTTCTTCTTTCTACGTGAGGTGCAACATAATGGTGAAGTTAAGCTGGTTTATTGCAGATCTGAAGATCAACTTGCAGATATGTTCACAAAACCACTTCAAGCTGGAAGATTTGAAGTATTGAGAAAGAAAATTGGAGTATGCAGCAGCTACTGATCCAAGGAGGAGTTTGTTGGACTTTAATGTCTCAGTGCTGCTGGTTTTTCGATTGATGCTCCTCTGTTATGTTTTCCTTTGTTATGGTTTATTTTTTTCTTGCTTAGTTGGTTATATTATGCAGCTGGTGTTTTCGTTATTTAGGAAGTAAGTACACGTTTAGGTGCAGTTATATGCTGCACGTGTGTGTGAGCAGTTACTTTTTTTGTTTAAGTTGTTTTGTACTTGACAGTTTCTTTTAGAACCGAAGCATGCAAGTTTGTGTTCTGTTCTCTCTGGCTTCTCTTCATTATTCGATATCCACAGTTCTGGTTTTTCTGCTTCTTGTTTACTGTTTGATCAGTAACAACACTGATCTTGTAGAGCCTCGACATGGCAGCGATTCACCCAACGTTGAAGCTCTTCAAGTTCTGCGACTTTTTCTCTCTCTCCCACCTTACCCTATACACTCATAGTGGGTTCCCATATGAACAAAAAAATGCAAAGTTTTCCACCAATCTGACAAGAAATCCAGTTCGGGAAAGCACCCCCAAAGAAAAAGAGAGGAACCGAGCTTCAATATGAAAGAAAAGTCCAAAAAAACACCCCCAAAGAAAAAGAGAGGAACCGAGCTTCAATCTGAAAGAAAAGTCCAAAAAAATTAAGGAAATTTGCGAGCTTACAGATGAGAGAGCCGGTGATAGATAAAACAGAGCGAGAGAGCGTTGACGATGGATGAAGCGAGGAGATGGACAAAAGCGAGCGAGGAAGAGAAACTCAAGAATGGTGAAGGGAAAAATGCCGTGCAAGTTTGTGAGAGATAGGAAATCAAGGGAAGAAAAAAGGGTTTTGGACTTTTGGGGTTGGGCTTACAAAACCGGTTCCTACATTGGTCCAATTGATCCGGTTCTCAGGTGGGTATTTACTCCTAACCAATTCAAACTAGTTTTGAATTTTGGGAACCAATTCTTGGACTGGTTTCAACGGGAACTAGTTCTTGACCATATTTTTCAGATGGGCCAATTTGGTTTTCGAGTAAACCCAGTCCAGTTGCACACCCCTATCACATAGTCACAAACTGCGCCATTTTGTTCAAGATGTTTGAGTTCATCGTGAGCTTTATCCTTCGCATATGTGGGATAGTAGTTCCGTTGAAATTCCTCAACGAGTCGAGCCCATGTCGTGGTAGGGTCGCCACACCTATCATCTAACCGACAACGCCATAACAATGCATTATTCAACTAAATACATGGATGCGATGTTAACCCGAGACGTATCGTCGTTAATTTATGTGGCCTAGAAGTACCGTTTTATGTACCACAAGAAATTATCCACATCCTTGGCCATCCACTAGCCCTTGAACTCCCTTGACTTGGGTGTGTTAGTACGTGAGTTTACTTTTCCAAAGAGCCTTGAAAGAATCTGATACAGTGAGAGGCAATTGCAAGCCTGCAAAGATTGTTTCAACTATCGCAATAGTGTATTCTAATGCCAAGTGCATGCTCATTGGTTGTAGAGAAGAGAGCTTCCTCATAGGTGAAATTGCTAGCGTTAAAGTCCTTCATGTTTGTAGGATGAGAATCAACCGTTGATCCCGCTTGACAAGAAACATTTTGCTGTGACTCAATTCTTTTATTGTCGGGCGATTGAGGAACTACTTACCGTTCACTTCCCTTTAGTGGGAAGCTCCTCCGATCTCTCGCCGAGTATCGTGGATATCTATGGTGTGTTGGGAATACTTTTTAACTATGATTTTATGTAGTAACTGGGTTGACGGTCTGGTTAAATCTGGGCTAATGTTACGTGCTAATCCTTGGTGAGTTTATTACCCTCTTGAGCAAACTTCTCCCAAATTGGAATCATAGAGTAAGAACTTAGGATGTCATCTTGGGGCATGCATTACGTCACCACAATGATATTGCGATGTAGATGCGGATTTACTCAATGAATGTAAAGAGGTCTCCCCAGGTGTCTCGGATCTTAGCTCATGGTCCTAATTAGCTAGATTTCAAAATGGAAAAAATGTTTAATGATCAAATAGACCTCATGACCTAGTAAGGATGCGTTTGATAACACTTCTGTACCTGAATGATTTTTTTTTTATTCTGTTCTCGAGAACAATTTTTAAGTATTTTAAGCTGTTTAGTAATTGTCCAAAATTTCAATTTCTGGAATAGAATTATGTTTGGCACCGTTCTCAAAATTTTTACTTCAAATAATTTTTTTAATTTTAAAATAATTTATTACTTTTTTCTTTTCACTTTTTTTTTTTCTTTCCTTTCTTCTCTTCTTCTTCAAGGGTTGCCGCCTTACCACCTTGGGATGACCGGCGACGACGCTAGACGAGGGTCGGCGACCTCATAGAGCATCGCCGGCCTTCGCCGAGGCCGCGCCTCATTGACCGAGCCTCACTGGTAGTTGGGCGAGCAATCTCGCTTAGATCTAGCGAGGCTAGGTGAGGCCGACCTCGCGGTGGCTTGGCGAGGTCGAGCCTTACCCAGTTAGGCTTGCTGGTGGTTGGGGGAGGCTCGGGTGAGGCCCACTTGTCCACCGACGAGCTCGCTGAACCTCGCCCTAACCTAGCGAGATTGTCGCACCTCGCTGGATTGGTCACTAGCGGCGGGCGGCGATGGCGGCGGCAACAGTTGAAGAAGGGAAGAGAGGGAAGAAGAACAAGAAGGAAGAAGAGGGAAGAAGAACAAGAAGGGTTGGCTTGATTTTGAAATTGTTTTTGGGAACAAAAAATCAACTTTTTTTTTACTTCTCAATTTTGTTCCAAATCTACTTCCAGAAACAAAAAATTAGAAATTTGTTTCTAGGAATAAAAGTTTTATCAAACGAATTTCTATTACAAATTTATTTCTGAAAACAAAAGAAACAGAAATTGTTATTGTTTGACAAGTTGCCAAACACACCCTAAGTAGATGATATCAATCAATCAGCAAAGAACAATCAGCAACGAACGGAGAGTAGCTGAATCTGTTCCTGAAAGAGTAATGCGTTTGATAATTGTGCCATCAGAAGAAACAAGTTGAACATTCACAAACAACACTACCCCCCCAAGCTCCCACACGCGCATGGAAACACTCTCTTGCGTTTGCATTTTACATAGAAGAAGCAACGAGTATCGAGTATGCCATCTAGGAGCGGCTGGAAAACAAAAAGTCTCATTGGGCATATGAGTAACTTAGACGCCTGTCAAACTTGAGATGGAGTGGCCACTGGTCCTTTATCAGAAGCTTCAATAAAGATGATGGAGTCATGCCCATTGCAACTTTGTATATCAGAGCTCAGCTTTCCAACATTGGTATCATTCTTCTCCTCCTTCGTCCCAACTTTATTTCTCTTCCTGTATATGGCATGCAGCGCCATCTGAAGCACTCCAAAGATGACTCCTAGCACGTTTGGACCCTATGTATGCACGTACACATGTTAATATTGTTCATTCAGTGGAACGAAGGTAATATTGCCACAGCTCGCCATCTTGATTTTAACAAGTAGATGAACAATGCATACCGCGACATACAAGTCCTTGAGGAATAGGCCATATAGGAGCCATGTCACAGCACTAAGCATGAGGAACAACGATAAAGAGAAGGGCATGAACTCCACGCTCCTGGTGCATATCACCATTGTCTGCACACACATATGTAAACTCACGTACGTACAATTTGTGTCACACATCAATATGCAAGACATGCGTTCTCATGCAGAAAAAAGAAAGGAGTCACATAGAAGTAACTTACAATGACGCTTAGGGGAGCAGCAAAGACTGCAACAGAGAGCGCAACGCAAATCCACCCAACAAGTTCGACCCTCGCCGATCTCATCGCCAAGAAGTGGGATAGAAGAAGAATGGAACAATACCCTCCGATATTCAGCAACAGCAGCCTCAGTGTCATCATCTACGCATCCACTCTCCAACAATCAGAATACATTAGGTGTGTTCTTCACAAACAACGCTGTAGTGTCGCGACCTCTTTTTTTCGGCGCCCGCTATTCGGTACAAGCGCCGGCGGAGGCTAATGGTTCGGCTAAATTTATTAGGCCTGGACTCTCCCAAGTCCATCAATTCACGACTTTAATAGTCCAAGTTTTTAACCCGTAAGTCAATTTTTAAAATGGAGTCACCACTAATCAATTTGGGGTGAGTTGATTAGAAACCCATGCGAAGTATTGGGAGAAATACTTGCTCCTGCGTAACTAGAGAAATTAGGATCGGGGACTTGATTACACTAGTTAATCACTAATGCCCTTTCGGTACCTAATCTTGTTTAAATCTTAAGTTTTTTTGGATGTTTGAGGGATTTTCCATGCATTTTGGGGGAGGAAAAACATTTTTTTGGGTCTTTTTTCTATTTTTTGAACATAAAAGGGATTTTTTGGATTTTTTTGGTATTTTTTAGAAAATACAAGTCTTTTTGGCTTTTTATGAATTTTTGGTTTTTTTTTTGGATTTTTGGCATTTTTGGAAAATATGAGATATTTTAATTTTTTTGATTTTTTGATTTTTTGAAAATAAAATATTTTTTTAATGTTTTTCAAAAATAAATTATTTTTTAAACTTTTTGGAAAATAAATTATTATTTATTTTTTATTTATTAAAATATTATTAAAACCGACTCGGTCGGATCTCGCAGTTTGGGTCCGACCCGGTTGTCAACCCGAACGCAGACGGGCCCACTTTGCGAGCCCGACTCATTTTTTCTTTATTTATTTATTTATTATTTACGGTTTTGGCGGCCCAGTAGCCCGTTTTCGAAAATGGTTCAGGCCGACCTGACAACCCGGTTCGGCGAAACTCTACCTGGATCCAACCCAAGTCCGCGACCCGATTTTTCGGCGAAACCCTACCCGGATCCGAGTTGAGTCGCTGACCCGATTTCGGCCGCCCCCAAAACGCTCGAAAACCTACCCGTACGACAGCCCGGGTCCGACCCGACGACCCATGGCCGCAACCCGAAAAATTGGGAACCCTAGGGTTCCTGATTCGCGGCGCCGAGGAGGGGGAATCTGAGGCGTCATGGCGATGACGACGACGATGGCGTTGACGGTAGCAACGAGGACTAGATGGAGGGGGTGCGATGGCGACGGTGACGGCGACGACGGCGGTACGTTACCTGTCCGCGATCGGCAGCTGTAAACGGCGAACGGCAGCGACGGCGACGGCGGCGGAGGGCGCTCGACTCCCAGATCTAGCCCTCCTCAACACTTGATCTCTCTCTCTCTCGCTCCTTGAGCTCCCCGAAGTCTCTCGGGAGGTCTCGAGCCTCCCCTCCGGCTGACCTTGGATATTTGGCCGCTCGTCATTGGGCCTCCCCTGAAGTCTCTTAGTGAGAGGTTTGAGATGTGCGGCCCTTGATCCTTCTCGGCCTCTCTCTCTCTTTGCTCCGTCTACTCCGTGTGCTCTTCGTCGACGAAGGTGGTGGCCTATTTATAGGTGAGGGGGCGGCTGGTCGACGGAGCTTCGACCACCGATCCCCGCGCGTGCCGAACGGCCTCCGCCGGCCGAACCGACGTCCCATCCGACGCCAGTTGCCCCCACCCATATGTGCGTCGCCGTCCGCCTATCCTTCTAGCGACGCGCCCTCTGTGCGTGCATTGTAGAAGAGTCGAGGAAAGAGACGACCCGAAAGGGGCCGGGCTGAAGACGAAAATGGGCCACAGGGGCCCATGCAAAGGGGCTGCTTTTTTTTTTTTTTTTTTGCTTTGTTTTGTTTTTCTTTTTATTATTATCCGAAAAAAAGAAGGAAAAAATAAATAAATAAATAAAAATTAATTAATAAAAAAACTAATTAAAATTGAGACGTCAACAAAGCCGCCCCTCTTTGAAGGTGAGTTCGCAAAGATTGCATTCAAAGATAAATTGATGCCTAAATTTTATCCATGCATGCGTAGCGGATTATATTTTATTTGGGACCTATTATTCTATGCAGAAAAAGAGCAATATAACTTTACATATACTAAGACAGATAAGAAGATACCTGTAGTTACTTACTGGGAGTGAGTGAGATAGGGCGTGAACCCCGAGTTTGGCAAGTATTAAGGCGTCATCTTACCTGGTGACATGAGAAGGTTGCTTCTCCAAGACCCGAACCATTCTTCGATCGCCTGTTAGAGCAATCAGTAGTTTGTCTTGGACTCGAACCTTTCTTCGGTCGCCTTGACGGGAAATTGCTTTTCCAGGACCCGAACCTTTCTTCGGTTGCCTGTCAGAGCAGTAAGTGGTTTGTCTCAGACCCGAACCTTTCTTTGGTCGCCGTGACGGGAGATGCGCCGACCTTTCTCAAGGCATCTATTTGTGGGTGCCTGATTTGTATTGAGGACACCAGTTGGTACCCGACCTTTCTCGGGATATGTGCCGACCTTTCTTAGGGCATCTATTTTGTGGGGTGCTTGATCTTTGTCAAGGACACCAGTTGGAACCCGATCTTTCTTGGGAGGATGCGTCGACCTTTCTCAGGGCATTGATTTATGGGGTGTCTGACTTCTGTCAAAGACATCAGTTGGAACCCGACCTTTCTCGGGAGGATGCACCGACCTTTCTCAGGGCATCGGTTCTAGAAGATACCTGGACATTCACAGGCATTTTAAAGAGTACCTGAATATTCACAAGTACTAACCTGAAGGATATTTGGGCCTTTGCAGGCGTCGAAGGGGGTATCTGGCTGATCATAGGTATTGAAGGGGTACTTGGATGATCACAAGTACGAATTCTTGGTTGGACATTCACAAGTATCAAAGGGGTATGGAATATTGATGACGTACTTGAGATATTTGTGAAGGTCTCTCATTTCATTGTATGGGAATATTGAGGACGTACCTCAGATATTCGCGAAGGTCTCCCGCCTTCTGGCAATAGGGGAATATCGAGGACATACCTGAGATATTCGTGAAGGTCTCTCACCTCCTAGCAATTGGGAATATCGAGGATAGGCCTCGCATATTCGTGAAGGTCTCCCACCTTCTAGCAATGGGAATATCGAGGACGTACCTGAGATATTCGTGAAGGTCTCCCACCTCTTGGTAAAAGGGAATATCGAGGACGTACCTGAGATATTCGTGAAGATTTCTCACCTCTTGGTAATGGGAATATCGAGGACGTACTTGAGATATTCGTGAAGGTCTCTCACCTCCTTGTAAAAGGGAATATCGAGGACGTACCTTGGATATTCATGAAGGTCTCCCACCTTCTGGTAATGGGAATATCGAGGACGTACCTGAGATATTCATGAAGGTCTCCCACCTTCTGGCAATGGGAGATATTCGTGAAAGTCTCTCACTTCCTGGCAGTGGGAATATCGAGGACGTACCTGAGATATTCATGAAGGTCTCTCACATCCTGGTAATGGGAATATCGAGGACGTACCTGAGATGTTCGTGAAGGTTTCTCACCTCATGGTAAAAGGGAATATCGAGGACGTACCTGAGATATTCGTGAAGGTCTCTCACCTCCTTGTAAAAGAGAATATCGAGGACGTACCTTGGATATTCATAAAGGTCTCCCACCTTCTGGTAAAAAGGAATATCGAGGACGTACCTAAGATATCCGTGAAGGTCTCTCACCTCATGGTAATTGGGAATATTGAGGATAGGCCTCGCATATTCGTGAAGGTCTCCCACCTTCTGGCAATGGGAATATCGAGGACGTACCTGAGATATTCGCGAAGGTCTCCCACCTCCTAGTAAAAGGGAATATCGAGGACATATCTGAGATATTTGTGAAGGTTTCTCACCTCCTGGTAATGGGAATATCGAGGACATACCTGAGATATTCGTGAAGGTCTCTCACCTCCTAGTAAAAGGGAATATCGAGGACGTACCTTGGATATTCATGAAGGTCTCCCACCTTCTGGTAATGGGAATATCGATGACGTACTTGAGATATTCATGAAGGTCTCCCATCTTTTGGTAATGGGAATATCAAGGTCGTACCAGAGATATTCGTGAAGGTTTCTCACCTCTTGGTGATGGGAATATCGAGGATGTACCTGAGATATTCGTGAAGGTCTCTCACGTCCTGGTAAAAGGGAATATCGAGGACGTACTTGAGATATTGTGAAGGTCTCTCACCTCCTGGTAAAAGGGAATATCGAGGATGTACCTTGGATATTCATGAAGGTCTCCCACCTTCTGGTAAAAGGGAATATTGAGGACGTACCTGAGATATTCGTGAAGGTCTCCCACTTTCTGGTAAAAGGGAATATCGAGGACGTACCTAAGATATTCGTGAAGGTCTCTCACCTCTTGGTAATTGGGGAATATCGATGATGTACCTTGGATATTCATGAAGGTCTCTCACCTCCTGGAAATTGAGAATTTGAATGTAGCACAGGGCTTAACTGGATGGCTGGGTAATCGCAGGCGCATAATGTGGTGGAATACTTGAATTGCTGCTAGTATTCGATGACACAATTTTGAGGACAACTCGGACGGGTCGAGTGTCACTGAAATGGAGTATCCGAACGGTGGTCGGTACTCAAGGACAAGAGGATACTTGGATAGTCATGAGTATCCAAATTTTAACAATTTGAGTAGGTTAAGTGTCAAGGAAAGGGAGTATCCGAACGGTGGTCGATACTCAAAGACAACGGGATAATTGGACAGTTACAAGCATCCAAACTTTAAAGACAACTTGAATAGGTCGAGTGTCAACAAAGGGAGCACTTGAGTAGCGACAGACACTCGAAAACGGGGGGATGCTTGGACAATCGTAAATATCAATACTTAGGGAAAACTCGAACAAGCTGAGTGTCGATAAGAGGGAGCACTTAGACAATGGTAGGTACTAAAAATAAAGGGATACTTGGTCAGTCACAAGTATCAATACTCTGGGGACAACTCGAACAAGTTGAGTGTCAATAAGAGGGAGTACCCGATGAGTGGTGGGTACTCAAAGATTATCAAACCTAAAGTTTTGGGAGTAGGGATGGGGTAATGCTTTTCTGGCGATACCTCTGATCTCTAAGAGTATGCTTGCTAATTGCACAATATGCACACATGTACACAACGATTGTATATACTGTAAATTCATAAATTCAATGTGATTTATGCATGACAATCTTGTCAGTTTTGTATCATTTGAATTCCACTGGGGAAGATTTTGAAAGACAACCTTTATTTAGAATGTAGATGTCTTGAGCATGCCAAATGAGGGACTTTCAGTTTAAAAGGACTTTCCGCTCACTCTCATGGGAAAGGTTATTTTATCCTGACCATTGATGCAGGATTATAAGGACCACACTATCTCACTTTCATCATGTCAGCAGGGGTTCGAGTATTCTCGCAAGTGATACGACTTTACCAATATGAGAGGTCTTTGTTGAAATTGTGATGAAGGCTTGGTCAACGGCTTATCAAAGGGGACCAACAAGGTCATGGCTTTGTGAAAAAGATGCTGCATAATTATCTCCGGGTACTAATTTTTTATGCCCCTATTTCTCATTCCAATTTTTCATTCATAGGCATTGACCTTGCTTTTACCAGGTACACTACTTTTTTATGCCCCTAGTTTTTTGTTTTTGTTGCTTAAGGAGCTGATCTTGACAAGTTCAAGCAAATGCCTTTGTTAGACTATTTAGTCTTCATCTTTTGCTGGCGCTTCTGATTATGATGCTCGAATGGCAGTAACTTCTGCTTTGCCTCCATGTGAGGGTGAATTTACATACTCAATTGGGTTGTACAATGAATACAAGTGCGTAAAGAAAGAATTGCTCTCCATGATTCTAGGGCACTTAAATTAACGCGAGTGTTCATATGCAATAAAGACACTCGAAGATTGATGCAAGTGCAAGCAAGAAAATTTCTATCCCTTTTCTCACCTTATGATGCTGACTTGCCTTTGACTTGCCCTAGTGTGGGGTGGTTCTTTAACGGGGGTAGGGCATAAATTTTGCCAGTGTATGGGGCTTAAAGTGAGCGATGGAATGCCTCTCAATGTTTTGGTCATCGTACCATTTGCGAGAGAACTCTTTACCTTGCAGCCATGGAATTTTCTGCACTCATCTCACAAGTGTATAGATGGGGGACTATGTGTAGGATATGCCTTGCCTGTCATCATTCCGACGTGCCTCATCCAACATGCTCAACTAATCTTGTATTTTTCACTTAGCTATCTATTCTAATAATCCTTAATAGAATCAAAGATTTAGACAGAGAAAATCATCATGCAAAATTCACTTGATGGAATTGTATTCACAATTGTGTTGAAATTTGAACATCAAAAGAGTTATTCACAAAGGGCTATTCACAAATGGGTGTCGATAGATTACTCCTATTGGTTAGGGATATGACACATGAATGATTGGCCAAGGATTGGGAATCTGATCAGGCATCTCTACTTTTGCCTCTTGCAAAAGAGAAGATGTGGAAATAGATCAATCAGTAGGGTCAAGATCATAAGTGATTTGAGGCCTGAAGGATCTCTGTCATTTGCTTTGGTGATACTTGAGACGCCATTTTGTTTGGGAGAGCTTATTAGAGTCTGACATACCTTTCATTGATTTGTTTTCCGCATCTTTGATGGTCAGGTGATCCTGTAAAAGACAAGAGGGAGCGTGTTAGTCACGAACTCTTTCAGAGGTCAAACAACTGGAAGCAATACAACATTACCCTTCCCTTGTTTGCAACTGATTAAGTGGACTTGGAGTACGAGGAGGACACGAAGTCCTATGTCTCCCATTTCGTCAGGCCAATTATTCTCCTTAATTGGCTTATGGATGACACGTCCTTTTATACGAAGTCAGGTGAATTCGATACGGGTCATTCTCATGAACCTCACTTGGCCAATATTGACCATTAAGTTTGGTTCTTGATTCCCAATGTTTCCTGTCAATAGGGAAAATACGTCAAAAATGAGTTCAGATAGTGGGAGTAATGGAAATGATACTAAATTGCCCTTCCCCAGAGTTTGTCTGTGCTAGCTCCTAAGGATATTTGAAGGTCGATAATGGCCTCTTTATCTTGACACAGTTCATCGTTTCTTTTGATTAGCCTTTCTCATTTGTGGCCATGTATGCAAGATTGCTGGTTGTTGATTCATCTTCAACGCCTTCCTTCTGTGGAATTTCTACTTCTGTCTTTGACTATAGCAGCATTGGGCAAAGTCACATACCTCAAGCTTCTATGGAATCTGAGATGGACAATCAAAAACCTCTAGTTTTCTGATAGCAATTACTCCTTGGAAGAATATGCGTCTGGAGTAAAGCTTCTAGATTCCAAAGTCATGGTCCAGAGTGGGGGGGCTATAGATCGCCTTGACTATCTGGATTTTCTCCCTGTTGATAGTAATTACTTTAAAGGAAGAGAAGAAATTTCTTCCTTATGCTTCTGGGCTCATCGAAGTTGGAAATCCTTCAATGAAACTGTAACATCTAGTTGTTTGGGCACATCGTGCGACAAGATAGTCCTCCGGCTTAGGAGGGAGTTAGACAGGAGCGAGGCATGCTATGCATGCTTTGAGTTCAACTGTATGCCTGTATCTATTACGTCTCATCTTTCATATCCTGTAAATAGAAGAGAGGGGATGTCATTCCTAATACTACGTTAAGGGAATAAGGCTTACCTTTTTTTGAAACGGGATGCTCCTTTCTGTTTGCCCTTGCTTTCTTGAAAAGGTGTCCTAGAATTTGGTCTGTTCACACGATGTGCTAGTTTCAAATGCCTTCTGTCACACTAAGTCAAAGGGGATGATATTCTGAGACATGAAGTGAGAGAGTCAGAAAGACAAACATGATTAAATTTATCATCTTGTTTTGACAAAAGCTTTTGGTGATGAAATATTTTTTATTTTCAAAATATGTCTTTGAGGGAGAAAAAGCATGAGGAAGCCTAGCCCTCAATATTCTCCTTGGATGATATTTTCTTTTCATGGTTGGATAGCATCACTGGGCTGGTTTGGAATACCGCCTCATGCTCTCAAAACAAAATATTAGAACTGTACATTAGAGTATTGGAATGGAAAATACAATAGTAGCACACTAGACAGGATAAGAAGCATGAAATTATAAAAACAAGCAAAACTCATGAAAACTCCTATGAAAAGGAGCGCTTTGATAGTGCTGGCTCTGAAGTCAAGCGTCTTTGAATTCCTCACCTCCAGTAGACTCGAAGTATTTGCATGCGAGGACTACTTCGTTGAAGCTACGGAAGTGTAACCCATGTAGTCAACAGCGATGTTTGTGGGGCAGAGCTTCTATGAACTGTTTTATCGATTCCTCTTCGGCTAGTTGAGGGTAGGTTTGCATCATAAAAGTCCTCCACCTCTTTGCATATGCTTGGAAATCCTCCGTTGTTCTTCTTCTGAAGTGAACCAAGCTCTCGCAAGGCAGTTCAGTTCCAATCTGGTTTTGGTACTGATGCAGGAATGTGGAAGACAGCTTTTATGAGGTAAATATCTACTGTGACGAACCATTGCAATGCAGATCCCGTAAGAGTTTCTTGGAACGCCTGAGTTGTGAATGACATCGGGCTATAATACGGACTCATTTCAGTATGGAGATATTGCAAATGAGCCACGGGGCAAGTCGTGCCTTTATACTTGCGGAGATTAGGTTTTCACATTTCTCTGGGGGTCATGATCCTATGAGGGCAAGACAGGCCTGATATGTCTTGGTTAGGCCATTGGTTTTCCCATTGCATATTCATTGTAGGGCAAGGCGATGTCAGGACTGATGTCAATATTATATTCTTGGTGGAAAGCATGAATTAGTTCCCTCAAAGTCTTAAGGGGACTAATCTTCTTGACAATGTACTATCGCAAGGTGGGGTTGGTCAGGTTTGATTGGTACGATTGAATATCCTTCGGACTAGGTAGGCCTACAAGTAGGTCTCTGGGTGGGAGGTATCAGCATACCTTTCGCATTCAGGTGCTTTAAGCTCTTCAGGGATCTTAATGCTAGTATAATTAGGCAAGTCCATGGGATCTTGCCCCTGCAGGTGGCTTAACTTTTTCATGATCTTTTCAAACTGTCTATGGTGTTGGTTATTCTCTAGCAAATTCGTGGGTGTCATGACGGTGCCTAAAGCGGTTACGGGGTCGGGCTTGGCTTGAGTGGATTTCATTTGCCTCGAGAGTTGTCGAAGTACAATGGCATCTGTCCTATGCCGTCTTCAATGTTGGCGAGGCGATTTTGTACATCATTTTGATCGGACCCTATCATGTGGGGCCATTCACAGGTGGATGGTAGCTGGCGATTCATAATTACCTGTCGTTGTGAAAATAATGAATGAGCATAAGAGTAGACAAAGATTGACCCATGGCAACAGTCTAGCTGTTTTTTATTTATCAAAAGAGGATTTTATAAACTACAGACTTCTGACACCCAGAACTTGAAATTAAAATGACAGAATGAAATACTCGGTATTAAACAAAAGTCCCTAAACAATGGGACAAAACTTTCACAAAATAAACACTAAGGGGCACATGATTGCTATTTTATATGCGACGGGGAGCCTTGTTCTTGCAAAGGCTGCTTGCTTTCTTGGACTGGCTTTGAGATGAGTATCCGGCCGATTCCCATATCCTTTGCATAAGCTCTGCTTGCTCGTGCTGGCTGCTCTCGTCGATTGAGTGAGAGACTGATGGCTTCCACTTTGTTGGGGTATGATGGTTGTGGATGTAGGACATAAAGACGTGGTGGGCTTTTTCTTCTCCCTCAAGCCCTTCAGGTACCACGATCCTTTTGCGATGGCACCTGTCCCAGCTTTCCCCAACGATAGAAAGTTTGACTGCGTAGTCATGGCTTGTGTTGAAAAGGATTGGAGGGATCCTCCTCTTGAAAGGCGGTGGGATCTCCTGAAGGGCTCCATATTGTCGTGTCACCCGATATGGGTAATAAGGAACGGCGCTGGTGAGGCCAAGCAACGGAATTGGGCGGCAGCATTTGTAAGCAAAGCGAGCTCTCTTTTCATGGAATCAACCAGCACACCATTGGAATGCTTCAGGAGCTGGGTCTCTTAGGAAGTTTATCCAATTTAAACAACTTTGATTGTGAATGTATGGTCTAAAACCATAAATTTTTGTAATGGATTTTCAAAATCATTCGTTTTGGACGATCACATGAAGCCTTGGAATTCGCTTAGGTGAGAAAAGAACCAGACTTGTAAAATTTCCGGAGAGACTCGCATGATTTTTTCCGTGTTTTCTTTAAAACGATTAAAGGACATGAATGTTTCAGTTAAAATCATGCTGACATAATTTTGCCCCCTCAAGATCTGATCAACTATCCATGCCATCTTAGGACTTATGACATTTCTTTGATGGGGGAAAATGATGAACACGAAAAAGGCCAGGAGGAAAATCTCACTTTTTTGGATCATAGGCTGATTTTGAAAACAAGCATTCATAAATTCTAGTGAGCAGGTATTATGGTTGTTTTCAAGAATTTGCCTCATAACATGTGATAAAAGCTAGTAAACACACATAGAGAGGGGGTGAATAGGTGTTTATAAATTTCTTTTGAAACCTTTAACCCAAATCCCTTAACTTGAAATAAAATCAGAGTAAATTAAATCACGCAGCAAAAAGTAAAGAGGATAAGGTAAGAAGATTGGAACACAGAGGTTTATAGTGGTTCGGCTTAATGTAAGCCTACGTCCACTCTCCATGCTAACAGCCCACTAGCTGTATTCACTATGTAGCAAATGAGAATTGTACAGCTTATGATCTAGACTTCTTTAGTAGAAAGTCCTTGCTATAACACTTGCAAATCCTCACTGTATGTATTTTTCCTTTGTACACAACTAAGGCTCAAGAAATTTTGAGAACAAGGAGTTTCAGAGGTTCAGACTTCGAATTTTTCTATCAGCGCACACTTTTCGAACAATAATGACTCCACCTTAAATATTCCTCCGTGCCTTCATAACCGTTAGCACTTTCCAAACGAGTTCATCCAATCTACCTGTTGGAATGAATTAATTAAGGTGATCTTCAAGCTGTCGAATATATGTGGAAGATAGCTCGTCAATCCTGTTTGCCTATACAATCAAGATCTTGAGTTTGCATAAGTGGAACCTTCCAAATCTTGCTTGTTCTTCAATGAATGTTCTAATCGAGATAAATCCAAAATCTTCGAGCTTAGTTTCAGCCAGACATCTTCCATGAAATAGAACAAATCATAGAAGCTATTATCCAATCTTTGAATTCCTAAATGTTGGATTAAAACGCTGTCAGCTTGGCCAGACTCGTAAAATTGAGTCTAACAGTTTTCAGACTTTGATGAGTCTAGAGATCTTCAAACGGAAACACTTGGGTCTTGAACTCTTCAGACTTAAGCGTTTGAGTCTTGGATTCTTCAGACTTTTTTGACAAGGATGTTTTGTTACCTTCAAAACACTTAAGGGATTTTTCTTCAACAACATGGACTTTAATTCTTAAAAGTCGCGCTAACCCACGCAACGGGATAATGCTTGTTGATGGCCTGACAAGCTTTTTCTCGAGAGGGATTCCAGTGATGATGTTGTACTCCTCCAGAGTTGGGGTTAGCTCAAACCTACCAAACATAAAAGTAGTTGTCCTCGGGCACCAGAAATGCGCCATGGCTTGTATGACTTCAGGATGAATAGTGATTTGAATCAACGATAGGAGATGACTGACTTTGGCTTTCACGCGCTCTTGGGCAAACTGGTCCAATTGACCCCACCATCTGAAGAGCTCTGCTTTGGGAGCGGGAATGAACTGGATATCATCTTCTCCCATCGCATATAAACTGGGACTCGAAAAGCTTACCTTAAATTGCCATGGGCCAATAAAAAGACTGAGTAAAAGTAAAGAAATCATTTTGCTTTTAAAGAAAATGGCAAGCACAAAGACATGCATATGAGATGTGTGACTCGATTCTAATTGAGAAGGCTTGTTGAAATTAAAAGGGTATCCACCCGTCGCAGTCTCGCGTTAGTAGCATACCCTCCTAACCTCGGCTAGAGAAATTTGGGGAAAAGAAAGGCAA
Organism: Eucalyptus erythrocorys; assembly: GCA_014182555.1. Lineage (NCBI taxonomy): Eukaryota > Viridiplantae > Streptophyta > Magnoliopsida > Myrtales > Myrtaceae > Eucalyptus > Eucalyptus erythrocorys. Next base: position 34,934,959 of record CM024607.1, on the reverse strand, counting down.
CCTCTATATTGCAGTCTCGCGTTCGAGGTCGTATCTTTCTTAACACCATCTTAGATATCCTATGGCAGCCTAGGTCCGGCGGCCGGGTTGTGTGTGCCATGTGTAGTGTTAAAACAGTAAAGCATGCACAACAGTTTATAATCATAAGACAATCTATTTTAAGCAAAATTAAAATAAATTTCTAAGCTACTGACCTGCATAAAGAAAAAAAACAAAAACAAGTCAGTAAAGTGCTTAAACAATATAAAATGGCCTAAGTCCTCAAATCGTCCCCAGTGAAGTTGCCAAGCTATCGCGACCTCTTTTTTTCGGCGCCTGTTATTCGGTACGGGCGCCGGTGGAGGCTAATGGTTCGGTTAAATTTATTAGGCTCGAACTCTCCCAAGTTCTCCAATTCACGACTTTAATAGTCCAAGTTTTTAACCTGTAAGTCAATTTTTAAAATGGAGTCGCCACTAATCAATTTGGAGTGGATTGATTAGAAACCCATGCGAAGTATTGGGAGAAATACTTGCTCCTGCGTAACCAGAGAAATTAGGATCGGGGATTTGATTATACTAGTTAATCACTAATGCCTTTCGGTACCTAATTTTGTTTAAACCCTAAGGTTTTTTTGGATGTTTGAGAGATTTTCCACGCATTTTGGGGAGGAAAAACATTTTTTTGGGTCTTTTTTCTATTTTTTGAACATAAAAGGGATTTTTTTGGATTTTTTTGGTATTTTTAGAAAATACAAGTCTTTTTGGCTTTTTATGAATTTTTGGCTTTTTGGCATTTTTTTGGAAAATATGAGATATTTTAATTTTTTTATTTTTTGGAAAATAAAATATATTTTTTTTATTTTTTATGTTTTTCGAAAATAAATTATTTTTTGATTTTTTTGGAAAATAAATTATTTATTTATTAAAATATTATTTATATTAAAATAATATAAAAAAACGACCTAGGCCGGATTTGCGGGTTGGATCCGACCCGGGTTGTCAACCTCGAAACGCAGACGGGCCCGCTTTGCGGGCCCGACTCATTTTTTTCTTTATTATTTATTTATTATTTACGATTTTTGCGGCCCAATAGCCCATTTTCGAAAATGGTTCGGGCCGATCCGACGAGCCAATTCGGCGAAACCCTACTCGGATCCAACCTAAGTTTGCGACCCGATTTTCCGACTAAACCCTACCCGGATCGGACCCGAGTCGGCGATCCACCTTTCCGCCGCCCCACCCAAAACACATGAAACCCTACTCGTACGACAGCCCGGGTCCGACCTGACGACCCATGGCCGCAACCCGAAAAATTGGGAACCCTACGGTTCCCGATTCAGGGCGCCGAGGAGGGGGAATCTGAGGCATCACGGCGGCGACGGCGGCGACGGTAGCAACGAGGATTGGATGGAGGGGGTGCGATGGCGACGGCGATGGCGACGATGGCGGTACGTTACTTGTCCATGACTGGCAGCTGTAAATGGCGAACGGCAACGACGGCGACGGCGGTGGAGGGCACTCGACTCCCAGATCTGGCCCTCCTCTGCGCTCGATCTCTCTCTCTCTCTCTCTCTCTCGCGCGCGCGCGCGCTCCTTGAACTCCCCGAAGTCTCTCGGGGGGTCTCGAGCCTCTCCTCCGGCTGACCTTGGATCTCCGGCCGCTTGTCCTCGGGCCTCCCCTAACATCTCTCAGTGGGAGGTTCGAGGTGTGCGGTCCTTGATCCTTCTTGGCCTCTCTCTCTTTTTGCTCCATCTGCTCCGTGTGCTCTTCGTCGACGGAGGTGGTGGCCTATTTATAGGCGAGGGGGCGGCCGGTCGACGGAACTTTGACCGCCGGTCCCCGCGCGCTTGTCACGACCTCTTTTTTTTTTCCGTCCGGGGGAAAAAGAAAGAAGGTTTAGGGGTATTTGCCTAAAGAGGCGAACCAATGGCCCTAGATTAGGCGTGGGTTCTCCCAAGCCCATACCTCGCGTGACGTTGGATTTCGTATTTCAGTTCTTAACAACCTATGTATTTCTAGGAGTCGCCACTAGCCTTTTGGGGTCGGCTAGAAACCAATCAAGACACGGGAGTGTTGTCTTGATTCCTACGTAACCAGAGATTTCTAGGAACGGGACTTGTTTACGCTAATGTTTCTATTAGCGCCCTTGCGGTACCATTAACTTGAAAGGTTGTTTATCTAAATGGCCACACAATCTTGATTGCCAATTACAATCCTTATAAAACCACTAAGTGTCCATGCAAATGTTTTTGTAGTTTTTTTTAATAAAAAGTCTAGACTAATCCTAACATAATTTAGAAGATAAATTCACACTCAAATTATTGAAAAGCGGTGCGGTAAATAAACATCCAAGAAATTGAAAGGACTTGAAAGTAAATATGGAAAAGGAAAACTCGATACAAGTCGGGCAAATAATATTACATGGCCTTGTTATCATGCCCCGGACAGACCCCCATGAGCGAAATGAGAATTCAAATATGCATGAAATTACTCTATATGCATGAAATTACTCTAAATAATTTTAATCTATGCAAAATGGATTATTTACAAAAATGGTTATAAAATACCAAAATAGCGCTAAATTAGGAAAATGACCTTTTAAAATTAGGAAAATTTAATAGATGCCATTTCTATCCTAATTTGATAGTATTTATCACTTTTTTATTTTTTTTTTAAAGTTTTGGATTTTTTATTTTTTTTATTATTTTTAAAAATAATAATAATAATTCCCTAAACCGATATATGCTAACATTGAACAACACAGCACATGAATATCACAATAATCGAGCTTGAATCGACCATTTCAAGATTGAAACTGGGTTCGTGCATTTCGTCGAACACTTGGCGTGCATCAAATAACTCCAAAACAGCTTCACCGGGCCATGTTTGCAGCCTTCAATCTCAATCCATGAGAAGTCTTATGTGGAACTAAAGTATCAAAATTATACTACCACATGCAGGCAGCAAGATTAGATAGAAATCACAGCTTAAAACACACGAGAACCAAGCTGGAATCATCATCAAATATGCGGGTTTGAGTTGATTTTGCAAATTTGGGTTTGAACCCAAGTCAAGCAAATAGGTTGAATGCCCATATTCAAGCCCCGACACTCATCACATATGAAATCCAAGGGAAACACTACTTTATCTGAGTGAAAGTAGGTAACATGAGCTTTCAAATGCAATAAAAATCATAGAGAAAGGACTCACCGAACAACATCAAAATGACCTCTTCAAGAAGCACACATGCAAAACTCTTGAAGAGATTTCAACACTTGGAAAAATTCCAGCCTCAAAAATCAGTTTTCCGGGCTGGTTTTCCTCTTGATTTTCATGATCAAAACATGCTCAAACTTGAACAAAAATACATCTAGGATACTTACCTTGCTTCCTAGTTTCTGTTTCAAGTGGCTCTTGGCCGAGGAAGCCGAGAAATTATCTTCGGGGCCCGTGGAAGTTGGCTCCTTCAAACTGGAAGTGAGATCTGCAGAAACAAGAACTGACAACGAAGGTTTTTGTTGAACTCTAAAATTAGACTTCAAGACCTCTTTTGTTGGAAACCCTAACACCAAACCAAACTATATGTATTATAGCTTGGGGTAAAAGTCAATATTTCCCTCATTTGTCTCTCAGTTTTCTCAAAAGTACTCGCTTTCCCTCACCCATGACCAGCCGGGCTCAACACCTAGAAAAATTTTCGAACTTTCTTGGCCCCCCAGGAGGGCACTGTTTCGGGGGGCTTTAGGAGACCTTCCCGATCTCCATTTGGGACGTGCGACCTATGGATGGAAAGATCTTTGAGTGAACTTTCACTCTCTAGTTGAGGGTTTTGGCTAATTTTGGCCGCAAGTTTGTGAAAATTTCACTTTTCTCTATGAAGGTTGATCTGGAGTTTCTGGGTTTTGCATTTTCTGGAGTTGCTTCGGAGGTGTTTTTGGGGAACGATTCCGAGCTCTCTCCTCTCCTCCTCGTCTTCTCTCTCGTCCCCTGAAAGAGCTTTCTTCCGTGATCTTCTCCCCCGAATTAGAGGATTTTTGGCCGGTCTTTTGTCCACCTACCAAGCCTGCCAATTGAGCTGGTTCACCTACTCTTCTGACTTGGCCAATTTTTTAACTTCTGCAGCTGTTGAGTGTGCGGACTTTGCTGCGAATTTTCAGCAGCTTATCCCTGGCCAATTTCCGTCCACTTGGAGTACCAATAATGGTCTTCCATCACGTGCAAAGGTCGAGCTAAATGGGCGGCTGAGTGGGATATGGTGGGGCCACCAATATGCCTACTTAGCAGGTCCGAATTAAGACTTAACCGTGGGCTGGGTTTTGGCTGCTGATTTGGGTGCTTTATTCCATCGATTTGGCTGTGTTTTTTGGTCAATTTGCAAGCTCATGTATAGTATTTTGAGATATTGACCATTTTTTGCAATTTTCTCCACCCAATTTTGCAAGGGAGTCCCTCAAAGTTGGCCATTTTCTTGCCCGAAAATGCCCAATTTAATGCGATTTGGTCCTTTTTGCCCGATTCCATTAATTAGACCTGAACCAAGCTCAATTTCGACTCAATTGGGGGCCAAGACGATGATTTAAAGGCTCGGGTGAAATTTTGCAAAATTTGTGAATTGGTCCCTCAACTTTTAAAAATTGCATTTTGGCCCCAACTTGCCCTTTTAATTCCAATCTGACCTCCTAGGCTTGGCTAGTCACATTTAGATCATTGGCCCCAACTTGCTTCTCTTTTTTTTTTTTTTTTTTTTTTTTTAAAATTTTTTTATATTTTTGTATTTTTAATTAATTATTATTTATTTTTATAGGAAAAACATCTTCCATTTAAAAAAACTATACTAAACACCTAGATAATCTATATGCAATAATTTGACATGAAATATTTTTGTGGAAAACAAGTTCCCACTTTTTTTGAAATGATTTTTTTGGGCAAAAATTTATGTGTCAATCGTTGCCCCTCTTTGGAAGAAAGCTCAAAGAGATTTCTTTCAAAGATAAGGTGACACCTAATTTTTGTTTTTATATTTTTGTTTGTTTGTTTGTTTTTTTTTGTTTTTGTTTTCGTTTTTTTGGTTTTTTGTTTTTTTTTACAATAGCAAAAATTGAAAATGCAAGTGAGCTTAATGTAAATAGCGTGGTTTAGGGATGTACCTATGAATACTTTGAAAAGTGTGGTTTAAGGCAGTCCCACGAACCTTGTGGTTTAAGGTAGTCCCACTAACTGTGTGGTTTAAGGTAGTCCCACGAACCCTGTGGTTTAAGGCAGCCCCACTAACCATGTGGTTTAAGGCAATTCCACGAACCGTGTGGTTTAAGGCAATCCCACGAACCGTGTGGTTTAATGCAGTCCCACGAACCGTGTGGTTTAAGGCAGTCCCACGAACCTTGTGGTTTAAGGCAGTCCCACGAACCTTGTGGTTTAAGGTAATCCCACGAATCGTGTGGTTTAAGGCAATCCCACGAACCGTGTGATTTAAGGCAGTCCCACTAACCGTGTGGTTTAAGGCAATCCCACGAACCTTGTGGTTTAAGGCAGTCCCACTAACCGTGTGATTTAAGGCAGTCCCACTAATCGTGTGGAATTGCATGGTTTAAGGGTAACCAAGAACCTCTTGAAAATGCATGGTTTAAGGCTAACCCATGAACCCTTTGAAATTGCAAGGTTTAAGGATGACCAAGAACCTCTTGAAAATACATGGTTTAAGGCTAATCCATGAACCCTTTGGAATTGTATGGTTTAAGGATAACCAAGAACCTCTTGAAAATGCATGGTTATGGCTAACCCATGAACCCTTTGGAATTGCATGGTTTATGGATAACCAAGAACCTCTTGAAAATGCATGGTTTAAGGCTAACCCATGAACCCTTTGGAATTGCATGATTTATGGATAACCAAGAACCTCTTGAAAATGCATGGTTTAAGGCTAACCCATGAACCCTTTGGAATTGCATGGTTTATGGATGACCAAGAACCTCTTGAAAATGCATGGTTTAAGGCTAACCCATGAACCCTTTGAAATTGCAAGGTTTAAGGATGACCAAGAACCTCTTGAAAATGCATGGTTTAAGGCTAACCCATGAACCCTTTGAAATTGCAAGGTTTAAGGATGACCAAGAACCTCTTGAAAATACATGGTTTAAGGCTAACCCATGAACCCTTTGAAATTGCAAGGTTTAAAGATAACCAAGAACCTCTTGAAAATGCATGGTTTAAGGCTAACCCATGAACCCTTTAGAATCACATGGTTTAACTGGAGGAACCTGTCATTCGAGAATATTCTGAAGTGGATACTGCACATCAAATAGAATTCATTGTAACAAAGTGTTCTAGTAGCGAAGGCATACTAGATGAAATCATTTTCAGCATATGTCATCAGAAACAATATCAAAAGTGTGTCGGTAATGAGAAGGCAATGATTGCATAAACAAATCAAATTGATTCCGACCACTTGACAAATCCGCAAAACTGTCATCACTCTCGGATGATATCATTAATCATCAAATTCTCTTGGGAGAAAAGTCCTTGTCGAAATGACCTTGACTTATGAGAAAGGTTTGTTAAGTATGCCAAGCAAGGACCCCTAGTCAGAAAGGGCTTCTCGCATATTCTCAAGAAAATGGCTATTTGATCCCATCATTCATGTGGGAAATAAACTAATCACTCAACCTCACTCTTCCAGTGTGCAAGGCTTTGAATCATTCGCAATAAGTACACATTGACCAATCTAAAAGGTCTTTTAGGAGGACCGTAGTGTAGGTTTGGTAATGGTTTTAGTAATGGATAAGCATCATTGGCTATGAAATGAATTAATCACTAATCAACATCTTCGCCGGGTTTACAAGTCAAGAAACCTTAAGATGAGATAAGACAACCTTGCTCTCACTTCTTCAAGCGGCATCTTCTTTAGAAAGTCCTAATTTCCACTCGAATTATCCCAATCTAAAGAGACTTCGGGAATGGGTTGTAATGTTGGTTCGGTGAAAGGCTCAAAAGGCTTAGGACTTTTTCGAAGAGGGATTTGAGAGTTAGTGATTATCATGGCATCATTACCATATCATCCTCTCTTTTTTTTTTCTTTTTTTTTATTAAAGCACTTGACTTTTTAAAATTCAAATTGTCTCGAAAGTCCTTTGACTAATCATCTTAACATAATGGCTTTTGCATTTGCAACGATTTTCTTTTCAATGCAGGCATTTTTTTTGCCATTTTTGCTTTCATAGAGATATTTCTCTTGATGCAATTGTTTTTCTTATACTCTCTCTCTTTTTTTTTCTTTTTTTTTTCTTTTTTGGGGCATTGGCCTTGCTTTTACCAGGCACACTACTTTTTCATGCCCCTTAATTTTCACTTGACTTTTGCTTTTTTGAACTTTTTGAGCTCTTAGGACTTTCGAGATGCTTTTCATATTCTCATGTAAACACCAATTGTATTGGTAAATCATGTGCCTTGCCCCTAATGTGGGGAGATAATCACCACTCGGGTTTTAGAAATGAATAGTTAGGCTCAATATGGTTTAAGCAATGGGTATCTGTGTTTGGGTAGAGAAAAGAATGCTCTTCTTCACCTTGGGATGCTTCGAGCTTCCACAAAAATTCACCTGAAGTTACCGCAAAAAGATTTATGCAAGTGAGAGCAAAGAAACCTTTCTCATCTTTCCTCTCCAAATAATGTCAACCCAAACCTCCATAATTGCCCCCATCGTGGGGTGGTTCTTGATAGGGGTATTTTGTAGAAAATTCTTCACATTGAAAGGCTCAAATGGGCTAACTATTGTCACCTGTAATGTGTATGATAGATGAAAGAAATGCCTCTTATCATCTTGATCTATGTACCGCTTGCGAATGAATTCATTGACCTTAAATGACACGGGTTTTATTTTTGCTTGAATCCCGAGTGCTTAAAGGACATGTTTGGAAATGGGTTGCCTTTCTTCATCCTAAGTGTTTCTCGCTTGGCATGAGTAACATCGCCCTTCATTTTTGTTGAGATCATCTGGATGGATTATTCTCCATAGGGAATTTGATTCAAAATGAGTGATCCGTCGAGTGGATTGACAATTTAAAGGTACAGAAGATTTTTGCAAACTTTGTGGAAAACTTGTTTCTTCAATTTCCATTTTGTGTGCTTGTTTCTAAAAAACACTGAATGTTCTTTTTTGCGATGGAAATTCTCCATTTGTTTCCATTTGATTTTGAGAAGAAGGGTACTTACCTCGTGCCTTAGTAGTCGCGACCTACGACGAACAAAAGGGAATGTGTTAGTACATGAATCCTTGGGGATCGTAAACTGGAAACGATACAACATTACCCTTGGTCAGCCACCATTTGGCGGCAAACAGCGGAATGAATGTTCCTTTTGCAATGGAAAGTCTCCATTTGTTTTCCATTTGATTTTGAGAAGAAGGGTACTTACTCCGTGCCTTAGTAGTCGCGACCCGCGAAGAACAAAAGGGAATGTGTTAGTACATGTATCCTTAGGGATCGTAAAATTGGAAACAATACAACATTACCCTTGGTCAGTTTCACCATTTGGCGGCAAACAGCAGAATGAATGTTCTTTTTGCGATGGAAATTCTCCATTTGTTTTCCATTTGATTTTGAGAAGAAGGGTGCTTACTTGTGCCTTAATTGTCAGGCGACCCTACGAAGAACAAAAGGGAATGTGTTAGCACATGAATTCTTAGGGATCGTAAAATTGGAAACGATACAACATTACCCTTGGTCGGCTTTCACCATTTGGCGGCAAACAGCGGAATGAATGTTCTTTTTGCGATGGAAATTCTCCATTTGTTTTCCATTTGATTTTGAGAAGAAGGGTGCTTACCTGTGCCTTAATTGTCAGGCGACCCTTTGGTCAGTTTCACCATTTGGCGGCAAACAGCGAAATGAACGTATTGTTTTAAGGCTTGAAAAGAATCTCAGGCCTTTGGTCTCGTTAGTCTAAGCATTTTCCTCTTTTTGCAAAAATAAAAGATGCAAAATTTTTTTATTTATTATTTTTTTTTACATTTTATGGCAAACTCGTTGCCGTTTCCAGGGATCGAACCCTGGCCGTTTCTGGACCACTTCATTCCCCATACCACCAGGCCGAAGTGCTGGTAGTGTCCATGGGGCGCTTCTTTTTTATTTAATTGAACCGGCTCTAGAACGGCACATATTTTAAGCCAACTTAGGTGACTTTGACATGTGTTAACTCCACATGCTTGCTTGGTCGATAAGGATTATGCTTAGATTAATTTCCCGAGTTTGTTCCTTGAATACCGACGCTTCCTCTGACTTTAAATGTCTTGTGTTTCCTCTTCATGTGCCTTTGCTCCTCAGGTGTTATCATTTCCTTGAAGATATTCCTTTCAAAGATGTTATCGAGTTCACTCATTCTAAGTGGGCGTCAAAGATGAAAGGAGAGGGGTGCTCCTCATTTCGACATGTGAGGGCATTGCTCCTTGGATGTTTTACTCCACTTATTCCATCAAAATGGATGGTTGGGCATTAGCACGCCTTCTTGGTATAAAGTGTTGCTCCGGCGGTCAATGTGCACCTTTTCCTACAAGAGATAAGACATGTTACTTATATTCCAAAATTGAATTGGATTAATTTGGGGACGATACTCCCTTTTTGTGCTGACTTAATTGACTTTGTTTCATCTTGCTTCATGGGTGAGAGTTACTCTACTTTGAGTGAGTTGCCCTGTTTATCAACTGCAAGGAAAAAGAGACGTAATATGTTATTTTCATATTCGACATGATTCATTTTAGGAACGGTATACTCCCTTTTATGGCATAGCTGATGACTGCATTCCATCTCGTTTCCTTGGCTATGGAGAGGGATGTGCTCTCATGATTGACAACATTTCACTTGGCAAATGTCTATCTCATTTGAATCTTCACTTTTTAGAAGTCAGGTGACTCAGGCATTGCGTGCCCCCAATCCATTTTGTGGCCATCTGCCCCAATTAAAATTTCCCTTTTAGGCTAGGTGATTTTTCACCATTTTTGCTGTGTCAATGCATTTCCCACTTCACAATCATTTCTTTTAGAGATCGTGTGATTCTGGACCAGGTTGTTCTCCCCATATAATCTTGTTGCTTGCCAGTAATTTGCTTCACTAAAATCTTTTATTTGAAGGCAACATTTGATGACCGATTCTTGTTCGTGTATAGCTACATCTTGAAGTGTTGTCTTACAGACCACCAATAATTATCTCCATATAGGATTAGATGCCAAGGCACCGTTGGAAGTGTAGGGATTGCAGTTGCTTCTTGTTTGCAACCAATGAAGTAGTTTGATGCCAAAGAATGTCTACAAATTTATTCTTCCACAAAGAATGTTAAATTAATATGAGGTCATCTAGGATATGGAACTTCGTTAGGCCAGTAGATTTGTGATCTTCGAGGCTTTGACAGTTCTTTTCACGCTTAATCACAATGTTTGAATTCATATGCTGCAAAAATATTTCTAAAGTTCATGGCTTAACCAAGTATGCCCATAAATGAGCATGAATTGGTGCATCTCATTACTTGCTCTGTTAAGAAAGGCCCTCACTTTTGTCTTTTTAGAGGAAGTAAATGTCAATCTTGAACAAAACCGTCATTTTGCCTGTTTGACAAAAATGGATGATTGAGTTAGTTGTTGCACGATAAATCTCTATTGGAACGATTACAACCTTACCCTCTCAAAGCATCATCATGTGGATCAACCTGTGAAGCAATTAAGTGAAAAGATGAAATATTGCGCAAGTTTTTTTCTCGAAACTCATTTTCAAACATTTCGAAGCTAACGCATAAAACTCAGCCTAGAGGGTCCGTTTGAAACGCTTCAAGTGTTTTAAAGAATATAGCCTTTATGAACTCTAAAAATGTGAGTTGTATGATTTACAGAAGCATTTGATTGGGGTCCATGATCAAAACCCAAAATGCAAAACACTGTTCCTAATAGGAATAATGACAAGGATAAAGTACAAGAAGTTCTTTCGTAGAGGAGCATAATAAACACAATTCTCATCCTAGCTTTAAAATCCACTTTTAGCATGGTCAAGCAAGAGGAGTTCAAGGAATGGTTGTCACACGTGACCTGCAAGGAATGGTTGTCACACATGACCCGCGAAAGGAAGATAATATCGCACATGAATGAAAATTGATCTTTCAATAAAGCCGCCTCTTACAATGAAATCAAGGCGACGATACCTTCTCCGTAGTATCCACTTACGAGAATTTGGTATTTCATCAAGATTTTATTAGTAAGAGGAGATTTCATTAAAAGATCGATCCGCGGCTATCAATTGAATGCCCACTCTGTTCCAAAAGTTTCATACACAAATGGGGCATTGATTTTCAAAAATTAATTTGTGGTTTCACTCATGCAAAAGTGAGGTGATTTTTTTTTTTTTTTTTGGAATCAATACACAAAATGGAATTTGTTTTAATTTTGAAATGTGACCAACAAAGAATTTTATTGAAAATTTGATTTTAATTCTATGCCCCAAAATGTAATCTTGACTTGGAAGAATTTCTTTACAAAATGTGACTTTGAGTTCATAATTGAAAATTTAAAGAAAAACATATGTTCAATAGATCATAGGTATTTGAAATGCTTATTTATTAAGAGTGAGTGCCGAGCCCATATTGCCAAGGGCATTCTATTGATTTCCGCGAATCTCCAAAAAATGAAAATTTCAATCCGAAATGAGCAAGTAGATGGAGAAATCATACCTACAGTGGGTGAAGAGATTTTTTTTTTTTTTTCAATCACATAGACATGCGGATGTATACTTGTGAGGTTTGACGCCTAAAGGTGAAATTCTAAAGGCTTAAGGTCCCCATTTTGATTAGATCAAAAGAGTTTTCCCCACTCCGCATTTACGTCGGACAGTTCTCTTTATCATTAATCATAATGAGCAGGACCAAAAGTGGATAACCATGGGTCATTCCTCGCACGGGTTCCATCTTTTGGCACCTCTTATGGGCTTCCTAGTGCGATCGGGGTTTTAGATCGCGGGTTGTGTGTGTAAATGTGTAGTGCTAAGATAAGTACAAAGGCACGCACATCGATTGATATCCAAATAACACTTCAATTTCATCCATATAAGCATACATTCCTACGCCTCCCTGCAAAAGAAATGGGTTAACAAACACTCCACCCCTTATTACTCCAAACCTACAAAAACATTTAACATATTGTTAGCAGACTAACCTTGTTTTCCACGCGACTTTGACACGCGCTATCAAATAGACCATGTTAGTGAACAACCAACCAAGTTATTACGGCCTAAGTCCTCTAAGGTTTGCAACCAAGTCCTCAGTGAAGTCGCCAAGCTGTCACGACCTCTTTTTTTTTTTCCGTCCGGGGGAAAAAGAAAGAAGGTTTAGGGGTATTTGCCTAAAGAGGCGAACCAATGGCCCTGGATTAGGCACGGGTTCTCCCAAGCCCATACCTCGCGCGATGTTGGATTTCGTATTTCAGTTCTTAACAACCTATGTATTTCTGGGAGTCGCCACTAGCCTATTGGGGTCGGCTAGAAACCAATCAAGACACGGGAGTGTTGTCTTGATTCCTACGCAACCAGAGATTTCTAGGAACGGGACTTGTTTACGCTAATGTTTCTATTAGCGCCCTTGCGGTACCATTAACTTGAAAGGTTGTTTATCTAAATGGCCACACAATCTTGATTACCAATTACAATCCTTATAAAATCACTAAGTGTGCATGCAAATGTTTTTGTAGTTTTTTTTTTAATAAAAAGTCTAGACTAATCCTAACATAATTTAGAAGATAAATTCACACTCAAATTATTGAAAAGCGGTGCGGTAAATAAACATCCAAGAAATTGAAAGGACTTGAAAGTAAATATGGAAAAGGAAAACCCGATACAAGTCGGGCAAATAATATTACATGGCCTTGCTATCATGCCCCGGGACAGGACCCCCATGAGCGAAATGAGAATTCAAATATGCATGAAATTACTCTATATGCATGAAATTACTCTAAATAATTTTAATCTATGCAAAATGGATTATTTACAAAAATGGTTATAAAATACCAAAATAGCGCTAAATTAGGAAAATGACCTTTTAAAATTAGGAAAATTTAATAGATGCCATTTCTATCCTAATTTGATACTATCTATCACTTTTATATTTTTTTGAAAGTTTTGGATTTTTTATTTTTTATTTTTATTTTTAAAAATAATAATAATAATTCCCTAAACCGATATATGCTAACATTGAACAACACAGCACATGAATATCACAATAATCGAGCTTGAATCGACCGTTTCAAGATTGAAACTTGGTTCGCGCATTTCGTCGAACACTTGGCGTGCATCAATTAACTCCAAAACAGCTTCACCGGGCCATGTTTGCAACCTTCAATCTCAATCCATGAGCAGTCTTATGTGGAACTAAAGTATCAAAATTATACTACCACATGCAGGGAGCAAGATTAGATAGAAATCACAGCTTAAAACACACGAGAACCAAGCTGGAATCATCATCAAATATGCGGGTTTGAGCTGATTTTGCAAATCTGGGTTTGAACTCAAGTCAAGCAAACAGGTTGAATGCCCATATTCAAGCCCCGACACTCATCACATATGAAATCCAAGGGAAACACTACTTAATCTGAGTGAAAGTAGGTAACATGAGCTTTCAAATGCAATAAAAATCATAGAGAAAGGACTCACCGAACAACATCAAAACGACCTCTTCAAGAAGCACACATGCAAAACTCTTGAAGAGATTTCAACACTTGGAAAAAATTCCAGCCTCAAAAATCAGTTTTCCGGGCTGATTTTCCTCTTGATTTTCATGATCACAACATGCTCAAACTTGAACAAAAATACATCTAGGATACTTACCTTGCTTCCTAGTTTCTGTTTCAAGTGGCTCTTGGCCGAGGAAGCCGAGAAATTATCTTCGGGGGCCCGTGGAAGTTGGCTCCTTCAAACTGGAAGTGAGATCTGCAGAAACAAGAACTGACAACGAAGGTTTTTGTTGAACTCTAAAATTAGACTTCAAGACCTCTTTTGTTGGAAACCCTAACACCAAACCAAACTATATGTATTATAGCTTGGGGGTAAAAGTCAATATTTCCCTCATTTGTCTCTCAGTTTTCTCAAAAGTACTCGCTTTCGCACACCCATGACTAGCCGGGCTCAACACCTAGAAAAATTTTCGAACTTTCTTGGCCCCCAGAGGGCACTGTTTCGGGGGCTTTAGGAGACCTTCCCGATCTCCATTTGGGACGTGCGACCTATGGATGGAAATATCTTTGAGTGAACTTTCACTCTCTAGTTGAGGGTTTTGGCTAATTTTGGCCGCAAGTTTGTGAATTTTCACTTTTCTCTATGAAGGTTGATCTGGAGTTTCTGGGTTTTGCATTTTCTAGAGTTGCTTCTGGAGGTGTTTTTGGGGAACGATTCCGAGCTCTCTCCTCTCCTCCTCGTATTCTCTCTCTCGTCCCCTGAAAGAGCTTTCTTCCGTGATCTTCTCCCCCGAATTAGAGGATTTTTGGCCGGTCTTTTGTCCACCTACCAAGCCTGCCAACCGAGCTGGTTCACCTACTCTTCCGACTTGGCCAATTTTTTAACTTCTGCGCAGCTGTTGAGTGTGCGGACTTTGCTGCGAATTTTCAGCAGCTTATCCCTGGCCAATTTCCGTCCACTTGTAGTACCAATAATGGTCTTCCATCACGTGCAAAGGTCGAGCTAAATGGGCGGCTGAGTGGGATATGGTGGGGCCACCAATATGCCTACTTAGCAAGTCCGAATTAAGACTTAACCGTGGGCTGGGTTTTGGCTGCTGATTTGGGTGCTTTAATCCATCGATTTGGCTGTGTTTTTTGGTCAATTTGCAAGCTCATGTATAGTATTTTGAGATATTGACCATTTTTTGCAATTTTCTCCACCCAATTTTGCAAGGGAGTCCCTCAAAGTTGGCTATTTTCTTGCCCGAAAATGCCCAATTTAATGCGATTTGGTCCTTTTTGCCCGATTCCATTAATTAGACCTGAACCAAGCTCAATTTCAACTCAATTGGGGGCCGAGACGATGATTTAAGGGCTCGAGTGAAATTTTGCAAAATTTGCGAATTGGTCCCTCAACTTTTAAAAATTGCATTTTGGCCCCAACTTGCCCTTTTAATTCCAATCTGACCTCCTAGGCTTGGCTAGTCACATTTAGATCATTGGCCCCACCTTGCTTCTCTTTTTTCTTTTTTTTTTTTTTTAAATTTTTTTTAATTTTTTAATTAATTAATTAATTTTTTTTTTTTTAAAGGAAAAACATCTTCCATTTAAAAAAACTATACTAAACAACTAGATAATCTATATGCAATAATTTGACAAGAAATATTTTTGTGGAAAAATAAGTTCCCACTTTTTTGAAATGATTTTTTTGGGCAAAAATTTATGTGTCAACAGCGGCGAACGGCCTCTGCCGGCCCGAACCGACATCCCATCCGACGCCCCCCCAATGTGTGTCGCCGTCCACCTGTTCTTCCGGTGATGCGCCCTCTGCTCGTGCATTGCAGAGGAGCCGAGGAAGGAGATGACCTGAAGGGGGCCGTGCTGAAGATGAAAATAGGCCATAGGGGCCCATGTGAAGGAGCTGCTTCTCTCTTTTTTTTTTTTTGTTGTTGTTTTTGCTTTGCTTTTTTTTATTTATTTATTTATTTATTATCCAAAAAAAAGGAAGGAGAAAATAAATAAATAAAACTTAATTAATAAAAAATAATTAAAATTGAGGCCTCAACATGTAGCTACGTACCCTGGCTTGTTTAGGAGCATACGCGAGGTAGAGAGCGATGTAGATTGTCTCTACAGCACATTCGACCGAGTTGACCGTGATAAGCAGAAAAGCGCTAGACTCAGACTTGAGGGATGCATAGTACAGCCAAAGCATGGAGTGAGAAAGAGTTAAAAAAAACTTACACTGGCCTATAGAACGTTAGCCTGCCAAACAAGATTAAATAAGTCCTAAACCTTATATTTGTCAGTGTGCATGGAGTGAGAAAGAGTTAAAAACTTACACCGGGGCCAAAAAGACCACGATGGATATGATATTACCTACAACAACGATCATCCAAAGGTTGACAAACGCGTCAAAACAAAGTCATCGGTTGTTGTTCGATAGTAACTAGAAAGCAGTTAGATACCGTGTGTAAAGTGCCTAGAACTCCAAAAACAAGCACCCAGGGATTTTCTGTCACACCCCAAAACCATCATGAATGGGGGATGACACGGCCGTCCTTCCACTCAAAGGACGCAGCCTCAAAGCTCCCAAGATCCAACTCCTAAAGTCCCCACATCCATATCGCTCTCATACCTACTCATCATTAGTCGAGGAACCTGAAAAGATTGAAAAATAGAGGGGTGAGCAACCACAGCTCGGTGAGTAGTGCATCTCTTCTAAGCGGATCGAGCACCCACTATGCATATTTACAAAACCAAACTACAACTCTTTTAACTCAAATCCAAGATATAACAAACATACAGTAAAATAATAAGTATGTACACTTATATTTACAGCAGAAATAATCATTTAACGATAATATCAAAATAAACATCAATGGTCTAATCCATTGATCAATCTCGTTAATTCACACGTCAATGGTCCATTCCATTGGTTAATCTCATGCCACATATCCATGATCTAATGAAATTACACGTCGGTGGTCCATTCCATCGACTAATCTCAAATCACACGTCGATGGTCCATTCCATCGACTAAACTCATATCACATGTCGATGGTCCACTCCATTGACCAACCCGTTGCTCAATATCAAACCATGGTCACGATATAACGCCTGGTGACAAGGCGACCAAGATTCCCCCCTTGGCAAGGTCTCCACCTATTATTAGCCGGTGGCTCGGCCCACAAGGATATCCTAGAATAGTATGCGCATACCCACAAGCCCCTCGCTGGGCTCACAGCGATATTGAGCATCCACATCAATCCAAAACAACACCATCCAAATTCTCAAACCAAATACATAAAACATTTCATATATCACCAAAAGATTTCGCAACTCAACTTATCCGCCAGAAATACTTTTCATAAAGCATTCTCAAATAATTTTCGAGACTCGTCTCATAAATCAATTTCAATCAAATACATTTCAAAAAGCTCATCACAAATCAATGTCAATATAACCTTCCATAACTCATCTCAAAGTCGAGCTTTTCGTGAAATGGTTTCACAAACTCAAAATATATAATATTTCTCAACTTCGTTCATCAAACAGAACATATATTTCCACTAAAAATTCTCACACCATTCTTAAATACCAAAACGCAGTAAATGCCCGATTCAAATTTTATGCAACAAATATGCTTATTCATAACTCATAAAATATCAATCATTTGTCATTTTAAAAACATGAGCTTATAAATTCTTAGAAGAGATAGCACCACTCACCTGAGAAAGTCGAAATGGTTACTTGAGCCAACGCACTCGTATTCCTATTAATAAATCGAAAAAGATATTAAAACCAAGTAATATGCTACTCTCCAACTAACTACTCGACTAAATTAGGCTTATTCATCGATAAAACGACACCTACGCGCTAATAAATCGCTTAACCAAAACAATTACTCAAAGCCGTCCATAGTGAAGCTTGAGCACAAAACTTCATCATGCCATAATTTTCTTCGCCGAGCTCCGTTTCAAGCGTACTTATAGTCGATGGAAAGCCCATCCAACATACTACAAGAACCCCAATTTAGCCAATCCAAAATCAACCCAAAAATCAACAGAATATGGCCCTGAAATTCTGGTCGCGCACTGTTCATCACGCGCGATAAACTTCAAAATTTTGTTTCGGGCAAACCATGAGCTCAAATCACGATCCGTAAAATCCCACAGCTTCACAACCTCCCAAGCTATCATTTCTACAAAAATACGCAGCTCAACGACTCAAAAATCATACTTCGCCGCTCCCTTTTCCCAAAGTTCCGAATTTCAACCCTTTAAGTCCGAAACTACTCCAATTGAACGAAGGGGGAGCATGAGTGCTTACCGGGAGTTGCGTTATGTAGCTAAGGTAGCTTGGTGAGGCTCCCATGGCGAGAACGCGCAAAGCCCCTTTTCTTCTCCTCTTCTTCTTCTTCTTCTTCTTCTTCTTCTTCTTTCTCTCTTTCTTTTTCTTTCTTTGCGCTCGAGAGCTCTCTGCCGTCCCCCTCTCTCCCCTTCTTTCCTTCTCTCTCTTTCCCTTTTATCTCCTCCTTTTTCTTTTTCCTTTTTTTTTTTTCTTTCTTTTTTCCTCTCTCTCTCTCTCTTCTTTTCCCTCTCTCCCGAAAACTCTCGACTTCTCTCTCTCTCTGCTGGAGTTTCTACCTTTTTCCTCTACCTTTGACTTTTCAACCCCTTATTTTACATTCTCCCCTCCTAAAAAAAAAAAAAAATTCGTCCTCGAAATTTAGACATACATTAATTACTAAACAAATGAGGGTATTTGTGTCTTGCCTCCTCCTCGAGCTCCCAAGTGGCCTCTCTCTGTTATGGTTTTGCTATTGAATCTTCACACAAGTCAGTAATATTTTATCGTTGATGATGTGTCCTATCACCAACCTAGAATTCATGAATCACTCCATTTACTTTGATTATGCTACACTTTGTCTTTTTTTTTTTTTTTTCATTAGGTGTTACTCCAAAAATTTTCATCACTTGAAATATGCTTTGTTACCTCATTATCAAGCTATTCATTGCCAACCAAGAATTATAACATTCCAAGTGGACACACCTTTGTCCTCCATTAATTAGAAAACATTAAATGCATTTTAAACACACCCACACTTCATGTACACCTCCATCAAGGTTGTACCCAGAATAACATCAACTTCAAGACAAATCGTCCTAATTTTCGCATTAACCATTTTCCTTGTTCAAGGGCAGCCAAGTTCACCAAAATGACTTCATCATACTACATCTCAATATGTGTGACTAATTCCCTATGCCTCAATGATGGCAATCTAGGTCCAGAAACTTAGACAGGGATTGAAATAAATATGGACTTTGCAGTAAGAAGTGACTGGCGACTTCCATACACTTTTATTATTTCTGAAGAAACCAAAGGGATCGTCCCAATCCTTTTTCTTTCTTTCTTCTTTTTTTTTTTTTTTGATTTCTCCATCGTAAGAGAATGAGCCACGTTTTTCACATCAGCAAAATCTACTTTTGAGCTCTCCCCTTAAAAGAATTTTCTACACTACCGAAAAATGCAATTTTTTTTTTCCAAAGACATGAACTTGGAAGTGACACCTCCACCGATGTCACCATTTGAATTGCCACAACTAACAATCTTGTTTGGCTCTTCAATTTTAACCCTTGGTCACAAACTTCCAAGCAGTAAGGGCAAAGAGCTTAGATTTACATTTAAAACTTCACCATTCAACTTTCTTTCAATACCTTTAGCTCGGATTTCAAAATTATGATATTTTGACCCATATAAAATGAGTGTAAACCCATTGTCCAAACCAAAACCCCTTCCTTATAAAGATAGATGAATTCAATTGACATACACCATCAATTGAAAATCTAATAGTCCAAGCCGCCCATGCAAGGAGAAGTTGCTGCACCCTCCTCTTTGTCCTTAAGGAGTTCAACCACAACTGCTTTGATTGTCATAAAAGGGATGACGCACTAACAATATCAACCAAGGCAAACCTAATAGTTTTCAATGGATCAATAATTCCAAATTTGACCATAACAAAATAGCCATCTTTTGCTAATCTTATACTCAAAGTTATCTTGGGTCATCCTGCTCCAAGACTTTTCCTATGACAATAGCTCTCTCGGCTCTAGCATAACAAGTAATGATATTCACAAGTGTCTTCAAAGCGTTCTGAATATTCCTTAAGAACCAAATTTTTTTTTTTTTTTATAAGTAAAAGTTGGTAATTTGCAACTTGTCCAATTCTTTTTATGCATAAGGAAGAGCAACACCTCCACCTAATGCTATGCCCTCTTCTATAGCTGCTTTTCTGGCATTCAAAAGATCAATAACCCTTATCCTTCTCCTCACCTACTTCTGTTTCACTAACTTTTTCGATCTTCAATATAATTGTACCACCAAATAGTTTTACTACTCTTTCTTGCAAATTCTCTTTATTATAGTTTGGAGTGCTCATCTCATTTGCAGACCTAATCTGTTCACTTGTCTCCAAACTTCTTGTCACTAGCATTGTCAAGGATAATTGTGTCATCTTTAGGCACCACATTCTTGCAAGATCCAAGCATCTCAAGATCTACCTCCTCTAGTTCATTCTAAACTTTTCAATAATTACTTCATCACCAGTAAGAGTGACAAAATCCTATAAACTCACCTTCTTGTTCACTTTAAAACCAATAGCCTTGATAGCACAAACCTTGATTCTTATGCAAAGCTTATTTATGGTAAGGGTTGCTAGCCATAACTTTCAACGTCCTTAGCAACAATGAGTAATAGTCCTTGTTTCTTTAATGCCAATAAAACTTTCACAACCAAACTTCAAGAACCTTAAAATACGTTTCCGATGTCAAAAGTAATGAATCGCTTGCTTTCATTGTCCCTTACTAATAAAGCATGCTATTCGTTGATCACTTGGGCACAAAATAAAACATATGTCCTAGCCTTATTTAGCCTTTTTTGAAAGAGATTGTCTTTTCCAATTTTTTTATCCAATCTCCAAACTCCATCATGCAGAAAGTCAATAATGCTTCTTGATAAATTCTCCCATGCAATCCCTAACGGTGAACGCATTCATTTTTGAATCACCAAAATTCTACAATTCCTTCTTTTTTTTTTTCCTCACTTCTACCGGACACTTCCTTATTTCGCATATATTACTTAATCTCCTCATTTCGCATAACAATCCTTAAATCAATCCACCAAAATTTATTACTCACAATTTTGTCATGCCTAAAATATCATATCACCAAAGTAGTCTAGCATCCAAACACCTCTCACCCTTAATCAATTCCTACACAATCTATAATATCTCCAAAGTATCACCAATTGACATAATACCTTTGCGACGATTTTCTCTAGTACCATAAAATTCATTATTAATCATCAATACTTGAACTGTAATCCATCGAATATACATCAAATCAACATATATCACAACCTCAATGTCTCCAAGTCAATGATTTTCCTTTCAACATTTCCTTCACTTCAATTACATACATAGCTTAAGATTATCACATCAACCACTTAAAAGGTTTGTGCAAACCAACTCTTATTTATTGTACAAAAACTTTCAAATACTTTTTGTGTCTTTACTAACACATCGATAAGAGATAATTAATAACACTATTTCAAAATTCACCCATCTAGTGCCATGAGAAAATCAACTCTTAATACATCAAAGACAAGATCCACCTCTTCAAATTCCAATCTCAACTATCTCGCAAAACAATTTATCCTAATTCTTTAAAAAATAAGAGATTTTCAAGTAAGAACTTGTCTACCATAAATCTTATCAAAGAATATCACTACTTAAGAGATCATCACTTATGACTAATTGCCTATAGCTCCTCAAATCGTTAAAATAAGAACTTAGCTAGCTTCCATTAAATCCAATGAGCCTCAAGTTCTCAACTTAGAGAATTATCACTTAAAATTGATCGCCTTCTAAATCAAAGACTTAAGTATTCACCTTATCACCTGCGATTTAGGAGTTCACAAACTGATCTCTCCTACTTACCATAAGTAAATTTATGTCTCACATGACCATTCAAGCTTATAACTTCTAAAATCAATTCTTATTACATCAAATATTGTCACGTAACATATCAAGACTTTCAAGATAAATTCTCCATGTCGAGATTGCACCTTGAGAACCATAAAATACATTTTTTTTTGTATTAAAGATAATAACTCGCCTATCTCTGTTATCCCTTACAAAGTAAAGCATGCTTCTTTAAAACATAATCGATGAGCACTTGCACCAAAGGAAACATATATCCGAGTATCTCACAAAAGACTAACGCGTTATATGCTAACACACAAGCTCACAACGTCCCTAAGAATCTATACCCAAAAATCATAACCTAGGCTATGATATCACAAGATGTCACCCCCAAAACCATCATGAATGGGGGATGACACGGCCGTCCTTCCACTCAAAGGACGCAGCCTCAAAGCTCCCAAGATCCAACTCCTAAAGTCCCCACATCCATATCGCTCTCATACCTACTCATCATTAGTCGAGGAACTTGAAAAAGATTGAAAAATAGAGGGGTGAGCAACCACAGCTCAGTGAGTAGTGCATCTCTTCTAAGCGGATCGAGCACCCACTATGCATATTTACAAAACCAAACTACAACTCTTTTAACTCAAATCCAAGATATAACAAACATACAGTAAAATAATAAGTATGTACACTTATATTTACAGCAGAAATAATCATTTAACGATAATATCAAAATAAACATCAATGGTCTAATCCATTGATTAATCTCGTTAATTCACATGTCAATTGTCCATTCCATTGGTTAATTTCATGCCACATATCCATGGTCTAATGAAATTACACGTCGATGGTCTATTCCATTGACTAATCTCAAATTACACGTCGATGGTCCATTCCATCGACCCAACTCATATCATATGTCAATGGTCCACTCCATTGACCAACCCGTTGCTCAATATCAAACCATGGTCACGATATAACGCCTGGTGACAAGGCGACCAAGATTCCCCCCTTGGCAAGGTCTCCACCTATTATTAGCCGGTGGCTCGGCCCACAAGGATATCCTAGAATAGTATGCGCATACCCACAAGCCCCTCGCTGGGCTCACAACGATATTGAGCATCCACATCAATCCAAAACAACACCATCCAAATTCTCAAACCAAATACATAAAACATTTCATATATCACCAAAAGATTTCGCAACTCAACTTATCCGCCAGAAATACTTTTCATAAAGCATTCTCAAATAATTTTCGAGACTCGTCTCATAAATCAATTTCAATCAAATACATTTCAAAAAGCTCATCACAAATCAATGTCAATATAACCTTCCATAACTCATCTCAAAGTCGAGCTTTTCGTGAAATGGTTTCACAAACTCAAAATATATAATATTTCTCAACTTCATTCATCAAACAGAACATATATTTCCACTAAAAATTCTCACACCATTCTTAAATACCAAAACGCAGTAAATGCCCGATTCAAATTTTATGCAACAAATATGCTTATTCATAACTCATAAAATATCAATCATTTGTCATTTTAAAAACATGAGCTTATAAATTCTTAGAAGAGATAGCACCACTCACTTGAGAAAGTCGAAATGGTTACTTGAGCCAACGCACTCGTATTCCTATTAATAAATCGAAAAAGATATTAAAACCAAGTAATATGCTACTCTCCAACTAACTACTCGACTAAATTAGGCTTATTCATCGATAAAAACGACACCTACGCGCTAATAAATCGCTTAACCAAAACAATTACTCAAAGCCGTCCATAGTGAAGCTTGAGCACAAAACTTCATCATGCCATAATTTTCTTCGCCGAGCTCCGTTTCAAGCGTACTTATAGTCGATGGAAAGCCCATCCAACATACTACAAGAACCCCAATTTAGCCAATCCAAAATCAACCCAAAAATCAACAAATTATGGCCCTGAAATTCTGGTCGCGCACTGTTTATCACGCGCGATAAACTTTAAAATTTTGTTTCGGGCAAACCGTGAGCTCAAATCACGATCCGTAAAATCCCACAGCTTCACAACCTCCCAGGCTATCATTTCTACAAAAATACGCAGCTCAACGACTCAAAAATCATACTTCGCCGCTCGCTTTTCCCAAAGTTCCGAATTTCAACCCTTTAAGTCCGAAACTATTCCAATTGAACGAAGGGGGAGAACGAGTGCTTACCGGGAGTTGCGTTATGTAGCTAAGGTAGCTTGGCGAGGCTCCCATGGCGAGAACGCGCAAAGCCCCTTTTCTTCTCCTCTTCTTCTTCTTCTTCTTCTTCTTTCTCTCTTTCTTTTTCTTTCTTTGCGCTCGAGAGCTCTCTGCCGTCCCCCTCTCTCCCCTTCTTTCCTTCTCTCTCTTTCCCTTTTATCTCCTCCTTTTTCTTTTTCTTTTTCCTTTTTTTCTTTCTTTTCTTCCTCTCTCTCTCTCTTCTCTTTTCCCTCTCTCCCGAAAACTCTCGACTTCTCTCTCTCTCTGCTGGAGTTTCTACCTTTTTCCTCTACCTTTGACTTTTCAACCCCTTATTTTACATTTTCAGTCGTGAAGATGGCCATTTTCCCACTCTCTTCCTCTCAAGAACTGAAGATATTCAAATGGAAGATTTTGAAGCTGAAAACAAATAAGGCTATGTTGTGGTAATCGTGCTCACGTTGGCCTTGCAATTTATGGAGGAGATGGAAGGCAAAAGTTATGCTACAATACATAATGATTTATGATGGTGGTTTATTGAAGAGAGAGTTGTCTAAAAAATTTTAAAACTTATTCTATGGCAGCCAATTAAGTCATAAACTTTTCAATTTACCAAATATAATCATAAACCTTTTAATAATTTTTAAATATAATTTATTAGGTCAATTTAAATCGGAAATTATTGACATGACAATCTAGTCAGCACCGAATGTCTTATGTAGAATAGCTAGCGATTGACGTAGACGATCTTAAATGACATGATGTCATTTTGCAATTTTTCTTTTTATGAATTTTTATGATTCTCTTTTTTTTTTTTTTTAATGTACTATTCATCTTTTTGTTTGTCAGTCATTAGATTCTAGGCAATGTTTTGTGAAGATCGTCGGCCACGAGCAAGGGCAACCCCGGCATTGGCCACCCCTTGCAAGGGCATTATGGCCTCGCTAGATTTGGCAAGGTTTACCTTAGCTTGTGGTTGGCGGCTTTTGCCTAGATCTAGCAAGGGCTATGACCCTCACTCGTGATTGGTAGTAGATAAAGATGAACAATATAATAGGAAAAATAAAAAGCAAAAAATATTATAAAGAAAAGAAAAGAAAGAAAATTTTTCAAATATTCTTGGTTCAATACAAAATGATGTCATTTCATATAAGATTGTCCATCTCAGCAATCAGCCGGGCATTAATAGAACCGTTATATCAGCAATTTTAACGTAAGCTGATAAAAAGGTCAAAAGGTCTAGGGCTACATTACTTAAAATTGGCAAGTTTAGGAATAAATTCATTGCTACAAGGTAAATTTATGACTCTTTAGATACTTTTCATGTTAATTATGTGGTGCAAGAGATATGAACTTATCACATCATTTAAAGTATCGATTACATTGATGGCCATAACATCTTTTAATATTCCAAATGGAGATGATGATCTGGCCTAATAATTGCCAGTGGCTTGATGTAGTAGGTGATTGCGCGCCCATACGTGATGCCAGCACCTCATCATGGTATAAAGATTTGACACTTTCTAGGACTCAAAAGTCACTTTTGATCACGTAACCACTCCCGTTGAACTTAAGTTAAACCACTGGGATTCACTCCAGTGGCCACCCTTCCAACATGGAAGGGGGAGGTGAGGGGTTCAAATCCCCACCTTCTCGGGGGGATGGGGTGGGGACGCGTAAGTTTTAGGAGTGGGTTTCGACTCCCACGCCCTGCAAGCGGCAGGGCAAAAGTATGAGAGTGAGTGTAGAGTAGGAATAGAGTAGGACTGACAAAAAAAAAAAAAAAAAAAAAAACTTAAGTTAACATTGCCTA
Organism: Eucalyptus erythrocorys; assembly: GCA_014182555.1. Taxonomy (NCBI): domain Eukaryota; kingdom Viridiplantae; phylum Streptophyta; class Magnoliopsida; order Myrtales; family Myrtaceae; genus Eucalyptus; species Eucalyptus erythrocorys. The sequence continues at coordinate 34,909,297 of CM024607.1, read as the reverse complement.
AATGGAATTTAAATAAAAGGATTTTTATGTGCTAATTATACTAAATTGATTGACGTAATTGATATATCAAAGTAATATCATATTTATCCACCGTGTTTCACTTATTTAAATGCATACTTATAATTTGCTATGTCATTTGGTAGATCAATTCCGCAAATCACATTCTCATGTAGCTTAGTTGTACAAATATCAATTAGATACACCTATGATGATATATTTAATCAATGTGAAAGGAAGTAATTAGGGGACAACATAAGTCACTAGTCAACATATGTTCTGTTATATGAGGGCCACAACTTTGCAAAGTGCATGTCAAACACTCTCCTAAGGGTAATTTAATCACACACAACCATGTTGTAAAGTAAGTGACGTTTGTATTTTCAATTACCGAGTATGATAACGTACTTTGTTGTCCATGCCTTTAATGGAAAAGTACTAAAAAAGTTTTAAACCTATTGCATTGGTACTAATTTAGTTTTAAACTTTTAAATTTGATTAATTTAGTCTTAAACATTTTCACATTGATACCAATTCAATTCATCTGACTAATTTAGGCTGAAAATTACTAATGTGTATGTCGACCAGCTGATGTGATGCAATCAACATTGACTTGGATATTTTAAATAATATGTTAATAATATTTTAAATTTATTGATTTTTTTCCCCTTCCCCCTTTCTCTTCCTTTTTTTTTCTAGTGGCCATCACTAGCCACCGCCCACAACCATGGCTGGCGAGGTCGCATTTGCTAGCCATGGGTGAGGGTCGGCCTCCAAGTCGAGGTCAAGCATTGACTGTCTAGGCATGGCCAGGCAAGGCCCCTCTTGCCAGATTTGGTGAGGTTGACCCTTGCCCAGGCGAGAGCTTGCCACGCCTCACTAGGCCTCGCTTGGGCGAGGGTGAGGGTGAGGGCAAGGTCCGGTGAGCTCTGACAAGCCTTGCCTTGGCCATGGCAAGATCGGTCTCGGTCGGGGAGGTTCACCCTTGCCTATGCATAATATTGATTTTCCTTCTTATTATTGTTGTTTTGTTGCAAGAGATTGATTATATTGATTTTCTATGTAGACATGTCTTGATCCACATTAATTATATATTGATGTTATATATAAATATGTCTTCATTAACGTAGCAATCTTAGATACTTAGAAAGGGTTAAACGAAATAGGGTGTAGCCTACATTTCTACTTGAGTGAAAAGCTAAAGAAAATAATTAATTTACAACACTTTATACAATCATCTGGCCATTTAGAAAAGAATGATTTAGTCAAAATAATTGAGGGGTAAGTTTATTGAAAGCACCAAAACTTGTCACAAAAGTACAACAGAGTTCTAAAACTTTCAAGAAGTACAATTGAGTCATAAAATTTGTCAAATTGGTCCAATTAAATCCTTCCGTTAATTGCACTTTTTAAAAGTTGTAGAACTTGATTATACTTTTGCAATAAGTTTTGGGATTTCTGGTATACTTATCCTGATTATTAATCAAGATGAAGTGAGAAAAAGAAAAAGAAACAAAATTTGCGATACTAGCATAATGAACTTAGTATTTAAGTAAGTAATGCTAAATTTGCTGCAAAGAAAATTTGACTCTAGACATTAGATAAAAGCATAGACATATAGCAGAGAAAATTTCTTCTGACCCTTACCTATACCAAGAAGTTATGCTCTAGGAGCAATTATACATGACTGTATATTGGTCATTAGGATATGTCGAATGTATTAGCTTGTGTTAAATTAAAGAGCCTGGTACATTCTATGAAGATCTCAGGTGGATCGATGCATACTCTAAATGTCGAAGGATTAGGATGAGTCAGGGTTCCCAGCTAGGCCTCCACTTGGCCAATTTGGGCATTCGTGCGGACGTCAAGGGGATAACCTTCGATCCATCCATTCATGGAGTGACGTCTTGCCATCCCCACCCCAACTTTTCACACATCCCTCCACCAAAAATGGGAGACAGGTCGTTTCGGATCGATCCGCGTCTCCCTTTTTCGCTATGAATGCCGAATCATGTCGGGTCTTTATATGGGTGCGTTTGGGAATCACTTCCCAAAGCTCTTTGGGGGTCCAAAGCTCCTTGGATCAAAATAATGGTGTTTGGGAAAAAACTTTGGAAGGGACTTAATGGCAAAGCTAGCATTTTTAAGGCTGAAAGCCCAAGGCAGGTGAGGACCTGCGTTGGGCTTTCAGCTTTCTCGGCATGCCCATGCGACACTATTCATTTTTGTTTTTGAAATTGTCCTCACGAATTTTTTGTTTTTCCGGGTGCGTGCCCTTATATGAGACACTGTTCATCTTCTTCGGGCCGGCGACTGCTAGAGGGATGCCGCGACCTACACGATCGTCATCGGAGAGTTGGGCGACCTCCGCGAGTCGCAGATCTGGTTGCGACCAGATGCGGTCGCCAGCGACCGTCGCTTGCCGCACCGCGACCTCCACACGGAGCTCGCCGACGCCACACAACCCATCTGGTTGCAGGTTTGGTCGCGACCAGATCTGGTGCCGAGGCTCGAGCGGCAACCAGATTTGGGTTGCGTGACCTCGCCTCCCCTGGATTTGGGTCACGGCAGCGTTGCGCGATCTCCCGCGACCTCGTCGCCCCAGATCCGAGGGCGGCGAGGTCGCGCGACCCCGCCGCGACCCGATCCGGGGCGGCGAGGATATCTCGCGACCTCGACGCCTCGAATCTAGGTCGTCGGAGGTCGAAGCGGCATTGCGCGACGCGTGCGACCTCACCGGCCTAGATTCGGGGTCGCCGGAAGTCGCGATGGCGTCGCGCGACCTCGCCACCCCAAATCCGAGGTCGTCGGAGGTCGCTGGTGGTCGTCGGAGGTCGCCGGCGGCTGCTGCCCTTGCAGGTCAATTTTTTTAATTTTTCTTTTGATATTTTTTTTACCACAAAATTCATTTGTAAATGTAGTTCCCCAAACATCATTTTGCTCAAAATACTTCACAAAGGGCCTTCAAAGTATGATTTACCAAACACATTTTGCATTTTGGAAAACATCTTTAACTCAAAGGTCTTTATATGTTCCTAAAGACTTTCCCCAAAAGTGGTTCTCAATCGCCCCTATGTTGTTCTTTTGGCTAATGGAGGCTTTAATTCAATGGTATCCTCGCGCTCTATCGGGTGAGCCCTTTTTTGACCGCGACATCAGCATTAATCTTATCGCGGCTTGGATATTTTTGTAACATGCGTCTTATCCGAGAACGTGGAGTACTGTACCCTTTACATATGAACTCTCCTCCTAGATTCGTTTGATGGTACTTGCGATTGAAGTTTCGTCCGCCAAATTGCTGGAGAGCTCTCGATGTGGGTAGGCTCGGTTCGAGGTTGAGTGTGGAATTATAATATGAGATGGCCCCTTGATGGGATAAGAGCTGATAAGAGTCTAACAATGATCCAACAATTGTGGAGTCTAACAAAGAAAAAAAGAAAAAAAGAAAGAAGAAAAAAAGGAAAAATATAATAAAAATTGAAAAATTAAAAGAAATTATAAAATTATATAAGTTTACCAAATGCAATTCTATTCCTAGAATAGAATTTTTTTGCAGTTATCAAACGCGTTCTTATGCTTAGAAATTGTTCCCGAGAACAGAAATAGAAAAAATTATTTTGTTCAAAAATTGTTTTCCGGAACAGAAACGCTACCAAACGCGCCTTAACTGAGTCTAGACATTCATATTCGATTGTGATAGGGGAATGGTATGAGAATCGAAAATTTAAGTTCATCTGACATGAAACATCACCTTTAGCAAAAGTGATTTGTAGTCTGGAAATAAGTGCTTGGACGTCGGGACATGGAGTGCGTAAATGGGCCACCATTATCATCTGCTAACTGTTTGGATAATTAATAATATATTGTTAGGTGATTGACGTTGAATGGGTGCCCCTATCAACCTTGGAATTTGTACAATCATATGTGGTTAATTAGTGGGTCATTGCTCTTGGTGGTAAGGCTGAGTTGCGACATACCATGAATGTCTCTTCATTTGATGAATCACGTAGCCTAAAATCAAGTTCTATGTTTTAGAATATTTATATGTTAAATCACGTTCTTGTCTAACATTTTAAATTTTTAAAAGAATTGACAAAAATCCCAAAAAATGTCATATAGTCTAAGATTATGAGGTCTTCATTTCAAATTTTTCCGAGCCTCTATTTGTCTCCCAATTACTTATTTCCAGCCTCTACATGAGGGGTATTAGAAAATTCAAATAAAAGCTAAAAGCTTTTGTGCAACTCTAATGGGGCGTTACAAATACGTTTTTCTAAAAGTGTATTAATCATGTGAGTTTCAAAAGCAAAGATATAATTCATTGAGTCATGATGAAGGGCCCAAGGGCACGCGAGACCTCCAAAGGGAAAATTACCAAAAAAGTCATAAATTTATGACATTAGTACCAATTCAGTCTTAAACCTTTTAATTTGACCAATTTAATTTTGAATATTTTGATTATGTAATAATATTTCAATGGGTAAGCCTTTTGACTCATCCTTTTGCGCCAAAAGACGCTCCGATCTTCTTCACATGCGTTGGAGAAGATGGGGCCCTTTTCACGCCACTTCGGGAACTTTACACGACATCGATCGCTTTGTTTGGTGAACATCTGAACATAAACAAGCTTATAATACCGCACTTCTCTTGGTTAGCACTAAGCAAGTAATCGAAATGACGACTGCTCTATAGAGCTCTCTTGTTAATGAGGTCCCCGTTGACATTCGAAAGAAGGATCGGAGGGGGCAAATCCATCAAAAAGTCTATGCTTTTCGAAAGCAACCTCTAGAAAAGGAAGCTTGATAAAGTCAAAGGAAGCAGCCATAATTGATCTGATTAGTACTTTGAACCATACGTTAGTGCTTTCCTTCGCGGCGAAGATGTCCCTTCTCTCTTCTTTTCAATTGATCGATCGCTGCTGAAATACGATGCAGTGAAAGTTTCTTTTAACTTGGCAGCGACCAGTGCCAATTTTATTTTTTTAATTTTTAATTTTTTTATTAATTTTTTCCTTCTCTTCTTCCTTTCTCCTCTTCTTCCTCTTGGCATTCTTCTCCGGTAGTGGCCAGCAAACCTTTGGTGGCTCGTTGGCCACCGAAAGCAATCCAAGGAGGAAGAAGAGAAAAAAGAAGAGGAAAAAGGAAAGAAAAAGAAAAAGAAAAAGAAAAAGAATTAATAAAAAATTTGAAAAAATAAAAAAAATTATTAAAAATTGCCACCCACGATAGGTGTTCACATCAACACCAGTTGGCTAAAATTGGCTAGATAAATTGAATTGATATCAATGTGAAAATATTTATAATCGAATTGATATCAATACTATAGATTTCAGACTTTTTTGGTACTTTTCCCGACATCCAAACGATTATGTAGTTAGGCAGGGGATCCCAATCGGACTGGGACTCTCCACATCTTGCTCGATAATATTTATAAGAATTCATGTCATTTCATGATTCGTGCCTACCGAATTAGCTCTTTGAGAAAAGACTTCACTACAAAATGGGCTTTCCTAAGTGCGAACTTCGTCAGAATGTCCATCTTTGTGAACGACCAATACAAAGCTTGCTTGAGGAAAGTTTTCTCCGCCGAGTGTGGAAGAAAATATTGCCCAAGCAAGAGAGTAATCATCCCTGAGCCTATTGTGTTCGTCACTATAAACCAAGTCAAGTTACTTGTGAGTATGTACCTTGGGCCCGGTTCAATGATATATTACTTGATCAAATCAACTTGTTTGATCTAGAGTCGAGCTTGAGCTACTCGAATCTCATAATGAGTCAAGCTCAAGCTTGCAATTATAATTGTGATAAAATCAAATATGGAGTTCATTAAGGTTACAAGGAATATCCAAACACATATGAGAATCCAAGGAAGATATTCGAGCTTTATGATGCTCCACAAAATTGAGTTTCTTTAAGCTCAAGTCGAGCTTGGTAAAACTCTACTACCCAATCGAGCTCAAGTCAAATTTCGAGCACTCCCTTCAATAAATTACACATTTCCAAGAGCTTTACCCAACATAGAAATGCCGCCCATTTCGGTCAAGTATTGTCAAAAGTGGTGTCGGAAATACTTTTGGTAGCTTATGTGCACTAAATGGTGCTAGCTATGTTATTTAAGGCCATCTAGGCATTTATTAATGCCATCAATCAAGTCCTTAAATTGCTTTTGTTGAAACGTTGCTCACTAAATGATGTGAATCGTTGCGGAAAGATCATTTTACGAAAACTCGGATGGTGTGAATTGCGAACCTCGACCTCAAATCGAACATGTGATTGGTAATCTCGGTATGAACGTGATCTGTTGACAAACGCGTGTCAACCAACCAATATTATAGACGTCACGAGCGAAAGAATTCGCCATCTCGCTTGATAAGTCGAATCGACCGTCACAAGAAAACCTTGATAAGGTCAAGTCCTCAAAAGAACAATAGGAGAGAACCTCTCAATTTTTTTTCTCCAAAATAAAATATTTGTCCCCCAAAGAAAGTCAACCAATCCTTAATATAGGCTTTCTAGTTGCCACACAAACCCTAAAACTAGCCCTAAAAATTTAATACGCCATATTCTAGAATATATCTAAATAAGAAGATAATTTTTGACTTGGTCAAATATTTGATGACCAAATAATCAAATAGCACCAAGATTTCCAAGATTCTTCAAGATTCGATCCAAGGTCATCTCCATGTCAAAGATTACGCCAAGATTTTTAAGATTCTTCAAGATTTTGATCCAAGGTCATCTCTATGCCAAAGATGTCCTTAGCACCTCTTCCTTGATATGGCTCAATGTCCACATCAGTAAATGACTTCAACAATGATATGTATAATTATTAGTCTTCCAAAGAGTGGGCTTTTCTGCTTCTAAGGGAGGTAGATCACAGACATTTTCGGGTTTTTTTAGGATAATAGTTTTTGGACTATTGTGAAAATAATAGCATTTTATGAGTCACAAATTCTTGAAAAAGTGCTCCCCACAATAATTTATAATTATTTGTTATTTTAAGATTCATAGTAGATTGTTATTCTAACAGTAAATTAAAGACTGTCGTGCAATTATTTCTCGCATCTTTGATAGGCGATTTCTATTCAAGCCATGAGTCATGATCTCATAGATGAATTGAGGCAAACTTACCATTGATAGAGCGATTTAGATATATTTTGTTTTTTGAAATACGGATAAAAGAAACAGTAGAATGAGTTCTTTCACAAGAGGAACGAGACACGAATGATTTTTATTGCTAGACGAAACATTTTGCATTTCCAGAGCACTTAAGCGCGCGCTCTTAATCACCACTTGCATATACAAGTTACGACGCGTGCATTAACAACAAACAAGAAAGAACTCGAAAGACAACAGTGGATGTATATGCGCGACTTAACCCGTTTCAAACTTCACATAAACTATTCGCCACTGGTCCATTATCGGAAGCTTCAAAGCTTTTCTCACCCCCGTGTGCATCGTCTTTCCTCTCTGTGACCTCATCAACATCGATGACGCTGTCGTTCGAAGCGATAATGCAACTTTGAGCATCGACAACTGTAATATATGGGTTTTAAAAAGAAAGAAAGAAAGAAATAAAATAAAAGGAGAAGAAAGAGTTGAAAAGTCAAAAAGGGAGGCTGAAAGAGAAATGGAGAAGCTTCGGCTGGCTATAAAAAAGAGAGAAGGAGGGAGAGAAGGGAGAGCACGAGCAGAATAGGGGGACCGAGAGAAAACAGGGGAGAAAAGAGAAAGAGGAGAAAGGAAAAAGGGAAAAAGGGAGAAAAATTGGCGCGCACATGATCCGGACGCCTCATCAAGCCAACTCAAGTGTGTTTTGCAACACTCGGTAAGCACTCGTGCTCCCCCTTCGTTCAATCGGAGTAATTTCGGACCTAGGGCTTGAAATTCGGAATTTTGGGAAAATCGAGCGGTGAAGTATAATTTTCAAGTTGTTGAGCTGCATATTTTTGTAGAAATGGTACTTTGGGATGTTGTGAAGCTATAGCATTTTACGGATCGTGATTTGAGCTTGCGGTTTGTCCGGAACGGAATTTTGAAGTTGGGGGCGCGTTCTGGTACTGTAGCGAACAGCAGCTTCGGGTCTGTTTTTTTGTTGTTTTCGGTACTGTTTTGGGGCGGCTGAGTTGGGGTTGTTGTTGTACGCTAAGAGAGCTTTCTAAAGACTATAAGATGGCTTGAAACGGATTTTTGTGGAGGAAGTTATGGCGTGTCAAAGTTGGCGCATGGGCTGCGCGTAGCGGAAATCAAGGGGTTTATGCTAAATGTGAGCTTTCGTTGCGAATAGGTGTCGTTTTATCGACGAATAGGCTTAGTATAGGCGAGTCGTTATAAGAATATCATTTTTTTTACTCGGCCTTTTGATTTTATTTTTCCGTTAATTGTTAGGGATCCGAGTGCGTTGGCTCAAATAACCACATAGGTTGATTTTCGACTTTCTCACGTGAGTAGTACTAATGTCTTCTTTGGTTTTGTGAAACTCATGTATTAAGGTAAGATTAATCGACATGTGGGGAAGTGAGGACCTATTTGTAATATATTGATGGATATAATGCTCGGTAATTTTGAGTTATTGTGGGAGGATTCGACAAACCTCTCTTGAAGGGTTATGTATGCTGTTTTGGTATAAATTATTTATGTGGTTATGTGATGACTATCGAAACATGATATGTGTTGTGTTGAGGAAATCAAATGTGTTGTGAATAGGTAAAGGAATAAGTGCTACACGACAACGAAATTTCGTGTGAGTCACCTCTAGGGCCTTGTAGTCAAGGGCTAAGTGCTACATGGTGACTTGAGTCACATGGGAGCCACCTCTAGGGCCTTGCACTACTGACATGCATGGTAAAGGACTAAGTGCTACACGATAACGTAACTTCGTGGGAGCCACCTCTAGGGCCTTGTACTATTGCTATATGTGATCAAGGGCTAAGTGCTACACGATAACGCAATTTCGTGGGAGTCACCTCTAGGGCCTTGAGTTTGGATATTGAGCGTGGAATGAGCCATTGATATGAGATAGGATGAGTCCAATAATTGAACAAATGGGTGATGTTGGTTTTGGTTATTATTGATGAATGAGAAATTTTGCTATTTGATATAGCTTGGTTGAGGTAACATATAATGCATTTTGTTCATGCGGGTTATCATATTTTTGTTTAACAATAATAAGTCATGCCTTGAGTTTTAAATGTACAATGTGAAAGTTGATACGCTTTTATGATATGTACTACTCACTGAGCCGTGGTTGCTCACCCTTCTATTTTCCAATCTTTTTCAGGTTTATCAACTAACGATAAGTAGGTACAAGAGCGAGATGGATATGGGGACTTTTAAGAGTTAGATCATGGGAGCTCTGAGGCTGCGTCCTTTGAGTGGAAGGACGGCCGTGTCATTCCCCATTCTTGATGGTTTTGGGGTGTGACAACAACAGGCATTGCACCACCGGAATAATCGGGTCCCTCCAAAACCATCACATTCCTCTTCCTATACATCAGATACAGTCCCATCTGAAGCACGCCAAGGATAAACCCCGATACGTTTGGAACCTACATAAATGATCATACTTACGTTAGTGAATGTTTATAAGAAAAATAAAGCAATATCTAAACCATAGTCTCTGTGTCAAACTTTTTTTATTTGGGCAATAGAAGAGTCTTTTTAGCATAGTTTCTAGTATTTACTGAAAGTTAGTGCGTACCACAATGTGGATATCCTTGAGGAATATACTGTAGAAGAGCCAAGTTATAGCGCTGAGCGTGAGGGAAAATGAGAGAGAGAAGGGCATAAACTCTACGCTTTGGGTGCGTATCAAAAAAATTTGTCATGCGAAACTTGTCCCAAATAACTCAGTAGCATTGTGCATGAATAGAAGTACAACTAGGAAAAAGTAAAAAGTAAGAAATCGAGTTACTCCAATTATTCACCATAACACTTAAAGGTGCTGCGAAATCAATGATGGAGAATCCAACACAAAGCCACCCAAGAAGTTGGACCCTGGTTGATCCCTTTGTCAAGAACTGGGACAAGAGAAGAAAGGAACAAAGCCCTCCAAAGCCCATCACCATCAGCTTCACTGTGAAAATCTGCAGGCATGCATGCATGCTAGAGTTTATCATTAAAAAACCTTCTTTAACAACGTATGCTGTTACATATCAACCGTGTATGAAATGTGACGATATCATACATATGTGATCGGATAGGTTAGTATTGTACCTTGGCTCTTCTAGGAGCATAAGCAAGGTAGAGAGCAACATAGATGGCCTCTATGACACATCCCACTGAGATGACAGCGATGAGAAGGAAGTTATAGGACCCCGAGTTGATGCATGCGTAGTATATTTGTAAAATATGGGTTTTTAAAGAGAAAGAAAGAAAGAAAATAAAAAGGAAAAGAAAGAGTTGAAAAGTCAAAAAAGGGAGGCTGAAGGAAAGTGGAGACGCGTTCTGGTACTGTAGCGAACAGCAGCTTCAGGTCTGTTTTTTTGTTATTTTCGGCTTGATTTTGGGACGGCCAAGTTGGGATTCTTGTAGTATGTTTGAAGGGCTTTCTATTGATTATAAATATGTTCAAATTGGGATTTGGAGGAGAAAGTTAAGGGGCGATCAAGTTTTGCGGTTAAACTCCGTGTTGCAAATGGCTTGAACAATCGCTTTGGTTATGCGATTTATTAGCGTATAGGAGTCGTTTTGTTAACATTTAGACATATTATAGTTGTTTCATGGTTGAAGTAGTGTGTTACCCAAATTTAATGTTGCTTCTCACTTATTTGATAGGACCGCGAGATCGAAGGATCAAATAATGTGTGTTATTTGATTTTAGGGCATTCCCAGGTGAGTAGTACTAATGTCTTCTTTGGTTTTGTGAAACTCATGTATTAAGGTAAGATTAATCGACATGTGGGGGAGTGAGGACCTATTTGTAATATATTGATGGATATAATGCTCGGAAATTTTGAGTTATTGTGGGAGGATTCGACAAACCTCTCTTGAAGGGTTATGTATGCTGTTTTGGTATAATTTATTTATATGGTTATGTGATGACTATCGAAACATTATATGTGTTGTGTTGAGGAAATCAAATGTGTTGTGAATAGGTAAAGGACTAAGTGCTATACGACAACGAAATTTCGTGTGAGTCACCTCTAGGGCCTTGCAGTCAAGGGCTAAGTGCTACATGGTGACTTGAGTCACATGGGAGCCACCTCTAGGGCCTTGCACTACTGACATGCATGGTAAATGACTAAGTGCTACGCGATAACGTTATTTCGTGGGAGCCACCTCTAGGGCCTTATACTATTGCTATATGTGGTCGAGGACTAAGTGCTACACGATAACGCAATTTCGTGGGAGTCACCTCTAGGGCCTTGAGTTTGGATATTGAGTGTGGAAGGAACCATTGATATGAGATAGGATGAGTTCATGCTGGTTTTGTTATTATGGATGAATGGAAAATTTGGCTATTTGATATAGTTAGGTTGAGGTAACATTTAGCACATTTTATTCATGCAAGTTATCATATTTTATTTGGCAATAATGAGTCATGCCTTGAGTTTTAAATGTGTAATGTAAAAGTGTATAAACTTTCACATTACACATTTATGATATGTATTACTCACTGAGCTATGGTTGCTTATTCCGTTCATCTTCCATGGTTTCAGGTCCCAGGGTTAGCAACTAGTAGGACGAGAGCGCTTTTGGAAAAACTTTTGGGAGTTTTTTTTTTTTTTTTTTTTTTTTTTTTTTTTTGGTATGATTTAAGAAAGGAGTGTACATAATCTTTGCTAGTGGTTGGACTGATTGAGTTCTAAATGTATAATTCTTTTTGGTGGATTATAGAAACTCTAATGTTGCAACAAATATTTTTAGTTCTTGATATATATATGATTCATGGAAGGTTGGCTATGTCATCCCCATTCCTTGTAGTTTTGGGGTGTGACAATATCCAGGTCACGGCGCTGAGAAAACAAACCACGTACGGAACTGATTGAAGCCCTTCGGTTGACTTCCTCTTGCATACCCCATAAAACGTTGGTCTGCCCATAAACAAAAAAAGAATTGCAAGAACCCTATTAATCAGTCGTTCACGTTCATACTTCCAGACCCTTCTGTTCAGCTAAACAAAAAGTCGATCAAGAGGATGAACTTACACTGGGCCCAAAAAGGCCACGAAAGATATGAGATTACCTGGGACAAAGAATTATAAAAAAAGACGACAAATGAATCAGTCCATGCCCTTACGAGCGAATCAAAATCTTCGTGAGATAGGGGTTAGTAATGGCACAACTTATAATTTGCATGTTAGCTCCAGTTTGATGAAAATACTAAGTGAGAACAAGTTAGATCCTGTGTAGTTAAAAATACATACCTAGGAGGCCAAAAGCAAAGGCCCAGGGATTATCGGTCGAGAAAATCACCATTGCCCCTCTCTCTACTTCTCAGGAAATCCGGGGCGGCAGCTCAGCCGAAGGAAAGATTTGAGAATGAAAGGTTTTAGAGCTCAACACGAGATGCCCTAGTGATGAGCTGTGCATGCAATATATAGAGAGAGGAGAAAGACCACACGGCCTTGGGCCATGATGTAGAGTATTATAATCACCCAAAACAATTGGTTGGGTGGTGTAGCACAGACAGACTGTGTACCCGAAAGATCAACACCTAGTCGGATGATTTTTGCTGTGGAAACGAGTGATCGAACATTAAATAAGTAGAGCGAGAAAATAAGTCGGACACTAGATTTACGTGGTTTGATTGTAGTGACCTATGTCCACAAGAAAAGTACTGACAAATTTTACTATAGATCAAGTGACATACGGAAATTATAATCACACTCGAGTCATTTAAACACGCTTAGTTTTTCTCAAGTTTCAATTACACTTGATAATTCACGCAATGTTTAGCCTCATAATTCCTCGTGAAATAATTTCTCAATCTTGCAAAAGAATTAAACAAATCTGTTTGACTGGCTTTGGATCCTGCAACAAAATATCTTTCATCAAGTGTTATTTATGGTTTTTATTAAAGGAAACCTAGGTTCTGTAGTTATCTCTGGACAGAGAAGTCAAATGCGAACGAGACTATATCTATTTTATAATTCAGAATCTAAAGAAGTCGCTTAATATGCTTAACACGAGCTTAATATCAACGATAATGTCAAAATCTAATCAACGATGCCATCTAAACTCACTTTAACATAATAATGAAAGCCCATTAACATAAAAGTGGTTTATACAATATAAAAGATGATTCAACAACATTGGATGTTAACAAAAGTGCCTAGAAAGTACTGCTTTCTAATAAGTTCGAGAGCAAAATGTCAAAATCTAATTGATGACATCGAACAATGAGGATAGCACCTATTAGACACTGCTACTAGATGGATATGAGGATAACATCGCGGAATCTAATCGACGACACTGAACAATGATAAACACTGCCCTAGATGAGTATGAGGACACAACGTCGGAATCTAATTGACGATGTTTTAATGCACTATTCATCTTTTTTGTTCATCGGTCATCAAAGCCTTGCCGATGGTTTGTGAAAGTCGTTGGGCACAGGTGAGGGCAACCTTGGCATTGGCCACCCCTGGCAAGGGCATCACGACCTTAGCTTGTGGTCGGCGGCTTTGCCCAAATCTGGCAAGGGCTATGACCCTCACTTCTAATCGGTAGAGGATAAAGATGAACAATAGAATAGGAAAAATAAAAAGCTAAAAATATTGAAAAGAGAAGAAAAGAAAGAAAGAAAATTCAGATATTCTTAGTTCAATGCAAAGTGATGTCGTTTCATATAAAATTGTCCATGTCAACTATCGGCCGGGTTTTAATAGAACTGTTATGTCAGCGATTTCTAACCTAAGGTTTAGGACTACATTAATTAAAACTAGCAAGTTTAGGATTGGATTTATTGTTGTATAACGAACTTATGACATTTTAGGTAATTTTGGTTAAGTGGTGTACCAGACATGAACTTATCATGTCAATAAAAGTATCGATTACGTTGATGGCGATAATATCTTTTAATATTGCAAATGGAGATAATGATCTTGCCTAATGATTGCAGGTTGCATGACGTAGTAGGTGATTGTACGCGACGGCAGCACCTTATCATACCATAAAGATTCAACGCCTTCTAGGACCCAAAGTCACTTTTGATCACGTGACCACATTCGTTGAACTAAAGTTAATATCGCCTAAATGGAATTTGGATAAAAGGATTTTCATGTGCTAATTATACTAAAATTGATTGACGTAATTGATATATTAAGTGACGTAATATTATATTCATCCACCGTGTCCCACTAATTTAAATGCAGAATTACAATATGCTATGTCATTTGGTATATCAATTTTGCATATTACATTTTCATATAGCTTAGTTGAACAAATATCAATTCAATACATCTATGATGATATATTTAATCAATGTGAAAGGAAGTAATTAGGGGACAACATAAGTCACTAATCAACATATATTTCGGTATATGAGGGCCACGAGTTGGCAAAGTGTGTGTCAAACACTCCTAAGAGTAATTCAATCACACACAACCTCATCGTAAAAGTAAGTGGCTTTTGTGTTTTCAATTATTGAGTATGATAGCGTACCTTGTTGTCTATGCTTTTAATGGAAAAGTACTAAAAAAGTTCTAAATCTATTGTATTAATACCAATTCTATTGTAAATTTTTTAATTGAATCAATTTAATCATAAACCTATTCACATTGGCACTAATTCAATCCATTTGATCAATTTAGGCAAAAAATTACTGATGTGGATGGCAGCTGGCAAACATAGTATGACGTGTTGACATGGACATTTTTAATAATATTTTAATAATTTTTTTGCATTTATTGAAATTTTAAACTAGTTTATTGAATTTTGTTTCTTTTTTTTCCCCTTCCCCCCTTTTCTTCCTTTTCTTTTTCTGGTGGCCATCACTAGCCATCAGCCACAGCCATGGCTGGCGAGGTCACACTTGTTGGCCACAGGCAAGGATTGGCCTCACCAAGTAGAGGCCGGGCATTGGCCGTTTAGGCATGGCCAGGTAAGGCCCCCCTTGCCAGATCCGGCAAGGTCGACCCTTGCCCAAGTCAGAGCTACCTTGCCATGCCTTGCCAGGCCTCGCCTAGGTGAGGGCGAGGTCTGATGAGCCTCAACAAGCCTCGCCTTGGCCATGGCGAGGTCGGTCTCATGTCAAGAAGGTTGACCCTTGCCCAGGCATAACATTGATTTATCTTCTTATTATCGTTGTTTTATTGCAAGATATTGATTATATATTGATTTTTTATATAGACATGTCTTCATCCACATTAATTATATATTGATGTTATATATTAATATGTCTTCATTGACATGGCAATCTTAGATACTTAGAAAAAGCTAAACTAAACAGGGTGTAGCTTACATTTCTACTTGAGTGATAAGTTAAAAGGAAAAAATTAATTTACAACACTTTATTCAATCATCTGGCCATCTAGAAAAGAATGATTTAGTCAATATAATAGAGGGGTAAGTGTATTGAAAGCACCAAAACTTGTCACGAAGGTGTAATAGAGTTTTAAAACTTTAAAAAAGTACAATCGAATCTTAAAATTTATCAAATTGGTCTAATTAAATCATTTCGCTAATTGCACTTTTTAAAAATTTTAGAACTTGATTATACTTTTATAATAGATTTTAGAACTTTCCGTGCATTGATTGTGATTGTTAATCAATATGAGGTGAGAATAAAAACAGAATTCACGATGGTAGCATATTGAACTTAGTATTTAAGTAAGTAAAGCTAAATTTGCTGCGAAGAAAATTTGACTCTAGACATTAGATAAAAGCGAAGACATATAACAGAGAAAATTTCTTCTGACCCTGACCTATACCAAGAAGCTATGTTCTAGGAGCAATTACACGACTCTCTGTTGGTCATCAGGATATGTCGAATGTATCAGCTTATGTTAAATTAAAGAGCCTGGTACATTCTATGAAGATCTCAGGTGGAGCGATGCATGCTCTAAATGTCGAAGGATTGGGATGAGTAGGTTCACAGTTAGACCTCCACTTGGCCAATCTGGGCAATCATACAGATGTCAATGGGATAACCATCGATCCATCTGTTCATGGAGTGACGTCTTGCCATCCCCACCTCATCTTTTTCACACACCCCTTCGCCAAAAATGGGAGACAGGTGGTGCCGGATCGATCCGCGTATCCCTTTTTCGCGATAAATGCCGAATCATTTCGAGTCTTTATATCGTTTTCCTATGGCTAATCAAGGCTTTAATTTAATGATATGGTTGCGCTTTATCGAGTAGCCCTTTTTTGACCGTGATTTCAGCATTAACCTTATCGCGGATTGCATGCGTTCGTAACATGCGTCTTATACGAGAACATGCAGTAGTGTACCCTCGACATATAAACTCTCCTCCCAGATTCGTTCGATGGTATTTGCGATTGAAATTTCGTGCGCCAAACCGCTGGAGAGCTCTCGATGTGGGCAGGCTCGGTTCGAGGTTGAGTGTGGAATCATAATATGAGATGGCCACTTGATGGGATAAGAGCTAACAAGAGTCTCTAACAATTACCCGGCAACTGTGGAATCATGGGTGTTAATATATATTTTATTAGCAATTGGTATAAGCTTCACTTGTGGCTTTAGTTATTTACGTGATCTCTTTCTATAGTGGGAGAAAATTCTTCCTAAGATCTTAAATCGATTACACTTTGGCTAATTTAATTCTAAAACTTTTAATATTGCTAGTTGAGTCGTATTATTATTATTATCTTTTTGATAATTTGCTTGTCAAGTCCATTTGGCCAATTTTCGTATATGGCAAGCTATCACGAAAGTGGACAACTTTTGTAATTTTTTTTAAAATAAAAATTCTTTTCATTTTTTCATTTTTTTTAAGTAGACAACTTTTGTAACATTTTGACAATTTGCTAGTTGAGTCTATTTTGGCAGTGTGGTCGCCCACCTAGATTCGACGAGGGCTGTCGTGCCCTCACCTGTAGTTGACAAGGCGATGGCCTTGAGTGAAGCCTTCATGGTGGGCAAGGGTTGTTGGTGACCCTCGCTAGCCCAGGAAAAAAAAAAAGCAAAGAAAAATAAAAATAAAATATTACTATATTTCTAAGAATTACAAAAATTGTTTACGCCGGCATCACATTGGATGATTGGTATTTATGTCAGCGATAACCTAGTTGGCTGAATGGACTTAATTGTCAAATTATTAAAAAGTTTATAATTCAATTTGCAAAGGTGTCTAGACCCAAATAATATTAGTAAAATTGAGATGTTTAAGATTTAATTTGTTCAAGTGTAATAGGTTTAGGTTTTTCTAAAGAAATTTCCCCTCTATAACGGTTTTGGACGTGCCTGTGTGAATGTTCTGATTGGGAGGGGTGTCATTGTCCAAATTAATGGAGGCGTCGTCCATTGCGGAAAAAGGTTTTAACTTTTGAAGCAACAGTGAGGGCAAGGTTCATCGATTATTGAAGTAACACACTTTGCCACAAATCCATTGCGAGGACATCTTTTCCAGAACAACACCACCCTGATGTTATCTATCAGTCAACGCTGGTCAAACATTGCAATTCCACATTGAATGAAGTTCGGGTTAGGACCATCCATTTGTAAATCAGAATCACGTACTCTGCCTGAAACATCTCCTTTAGCAAAAGAGATTCGCGGTCTGAAAATAAGTGCTTGGACGTCGGGACATGGAGTGGGTAAACGGGCCACCGTAATCGTTTGCTAAATGTTTGGATAATCAATAATATATTGTCAGGTGATTGACGTTGAATAGGTGCCCCTACTAATCTTAGAATTTGTACGATCACATGTGGTTTTTTTTTTTTTTTTGGGTCGAAACGATCACATGTGGTTAATTAGTGGGTCTTTGGTCTTGATGGTAAGGCTGAGTTGCAACATACCATGCACGTGGTCTATTCGATTGTGATAGGGAAACAGTATGAGAGTCGAAGGTTCCATCCCACATGAAACATCTCCTTTAGCAAAAGAGATTTGCGGTTTGAAAATAAGTGCTTGGACGTCGGGACATGGAGTGCGTAAACGGGCCACCATTATCGTTTGCTAAATGTTTGGATAATTAATAATATATTGTTAGGTGATTGACGTTGAATAGGTGCCCCTACTAATCTTAGAATTTGTACGATCACATGTGGTAAATTAGTGGGTCATTGGTCTTGATGGTAAGGCTGAGTTGCAACATACCATGCACGTGGTTTTATTTGATGAATCATGTAGCCTACCATCAAGTTCTATGTTTTAAAATATTTAGATGTTAAACTATATCTTCATCTAGACTTTTGCCATTTGCACTATTCTCGGGTACTGTTCACGCAATGCTCTCTAGTCGTGCGACTTGGGTCCTGATCACGTGCGATTGTTGTGGGTGATTCCGGTTGCCTGGCTAGTTCGTTGGAGCTACTTTTTGGTGGATCCCTTCTGTCTTCCACCCTCTCCATCTCCACCAAAGGATTTCGTGTTTCTCCTTCCTGTTCATGCCTAATGGTCCCTCGATCGCAGCCCTAGTTTTCACTGGAGTCGCGTTTTTGTTTTTGCTGGTTCGAAGGTTCTGCTCGTGAAGTGTTGCTGGGCTTTGGTGGTTTGCCTCCCCCTGCCTCATCCCACCTTCTACCGGAACTTTTTCGAAATCTCTTCACCATCGGGTATAAATGTTCCTCATTATTTAGGGTTTTTTGGGTTTTTACTGTTTGTTCAGGGCTCTGCTTTTCGGATGGCTTCCACCCGTGAACTCGAGACCTCAACGAAAGCCCAGCAAGCTCATGCTAGGGGCTAAAGTCGAGGAAGGAATTCTCGTCCTCCTTTGGACAAGGGCAAGGTTGCTGCTACGTCTGCCCATTCTTCTCCCACCCGAGCCTGCCCGACTGGTGGTCCGACTACTGTTGGAACTTCCGATAAGCCCTTTCCTGAATCTGCTAGATTGCATAAGCCAACCCGTGGGCGTGCTGTCCCTCTTGACCCTGAGGCTGCTAAGGCTCAGGCCCTTTCGTGGGTTAAGGTCGCCAAGGCAGCTACCAAAGGTTACGACCTTACCTACGTGCCCCTGGATGTTGTTGATGGGGAACCTTATATTCGAATTCCATATGAAATTCTTGAAGGAGGTGATCCTAAATGGAAATAATGCCTAGTGGGCTACTACGTTGGCAAACGAGTGCCATTCAAGATGACATAAATAGCCATGAAGCAAGCTTGGGGGACTTAACTCTTGGAAGTACGAGACAATGAGGATGGCTTTTATTTCTTTCATTTGCCGGATCTGGAGTATAGGAGGAAGATCCTTGATGGTGGGCCTTACATGGTGGCCAAGGTGCCACTCATCCTCCAACAGTGGCATCCCTTGTTGGAACTAAAAAGGAACAGCCATAAATCGCTACCAATTTGGGTTCGGCTTAAAAATGTTCCTTATGCTTTGTGGTCTGCAATGGGTATTAGCACAATTGTTAGCACTATTGGTTGTCCTTTATATGTCAATCAACACAACGAGCAAGTTAAAACCCTATCCTATGTACGTGTGTGTGTGTGGAAATCAATGTTGATTATGCTTTTCCTGATTCTATTCCAATTGGAATCGAGGGAACAACCCGCCATGTCGATGTGTTGTATGAATGAAAACTTGCAGTCTGTCCCTCTTGCTGCACTTTTGGGCATGTGTGCGGCCCCCCAAAACCAAAGCCTCCTCCTCGTACCTCTTCTCCTCCAGCAGCACTTACTGGTGAAGATTCCCGAGCTCAGACATAGCGTCCTCAGCTGAAAGAAGGATGGAAATTGATTCGGGGAAAACAGAGCAGTCGTGCAGGTGCCCCTGAAGCCGACTCTGTTATTGCTTCTGAATCCAGCAAGGAAGCGCCAGCCCCTAGTGCTGCTGCTGCCCCCCCTCGGATTTCAAATGCTCCTACTAAGGGTGTATTACCCTTACAGCATGATGCCGGCAAAATTGAATGCTCCCCGCATGCGGATGGTTACCTCCTCAATTTCTGAGGATGATTATGAGATTAAGGCTTATGTTGCTGGATCAGACATTGATGAGGATAGATTGCTAGTGTCTTCCTTTACTCCCTCAGATCCAACTCCCCCCACTTGAACAGGATCGCCCCCTTCTCCTGTGCAAGTTCCGAGTGGAGAGCAGACGCATTCCCCTGCTCAAAGCTCCTGGTAGCCTAAAACCGAAGACTACCGCGAAGAAGAAACACGGTAAAAGGTGAGTTCCCCTCCACCTTGTACATATGTATATAGCTATATGGAGCATTAGAGGACTGGTCGGTCTTGTTAGGTGTTAAAGAAAAATCCCTAAAGTGTTTTGAAGCTAACAAAACATCCTCGTCAGTTAAGTTTGAAGAATTCAAGACTCAGTCGCTTAAGTCTGAAGAGTTCAAGACACAAGTGTTTCCGTCTAAAGGTTACCAGACCCAGAAGTTAGGTCTAAAGATCTCCAAACTCTATTAAAGTCTGAAGTCAGTCAGACTCAGTTTTGCGATTTTGACCAAGCTGACAGCAGTTTATTCCATTGGTTTAGGATTTCAAGATTCGGATATTATCTTCCTTAATCTGTTCTAATCCTTCGAAGATCTCTGGCTGAATCTAAGCTCGAAGATTTTTTGGATTTAATCCGTTGAAGAACAAGAAAGATTTGGAAGGTTTCACTTTTGGAAACTCAAGATCCTGATTGTATGGGCGAGCAGGATTGATGAGCTATCTTCCGCTTGTATTCGACAACGTGAAGATCACCTTAATTGATTCATTCCAACGGGTAGATTGGATAAACTATTTTAGAAAGTGCTAACGACTATGGAGGCACGAAGGAGTATTTAAGGTGGAATCGTAGTTGCTTGAAAATGAGCGAGCCGATAGAAAAATTCAAAGTTCAAACCTCTGAAACTCCTCATTCTCAAAATCTCTTGAGCTCTATTTGTGTACAAATGAGAGATACTTATAGTGTGAATTTGCAAGAGCTGTAGCAAGGACTTTCTACTAAAGAAGTCTAGATCGAAAGCTGTAAAATTCTCTTTTGCTACATAGTGAATACAGCCAGTTGGCTATCAGCGTGAAGAGTGGACGTAGGCTTACAATAAGCCGAACCACTATAAACTTTAGTGTCAAAATTCTCTTAACCCTACTCTCTTTATTTTACTACTGCGTGATTTAATTACTCTTGATTTTTAATTTAATCCGGGGGATTTGGGTTAATGTTTGAAAAGAACTTCATAAACACCTATTCACCCCCCCTCTAGGTGTATTTACTAGCCTTTATCAATTGGTATCAGAACAGGTTGCTTATTTATTGAAAGTTTTTATACTTTCCAAACTAAAGATTTATGTCTAGTATTTTGGCTCCAGGTTTGATTGAAGGCCAAAGCAACACCAAACCACCTTACTTCGATGGAAATGAATACAACGTATGGAAGAACAAGCTGAAGACATTCCTAAGATCAAAAGATCCTTAGGAATGGGATGTAGTAGAAAAATGAATTGTTCCTAAAGCTACATCAACCACAGGGAAAGAATTAGCTGATGGAGCGGACTATCACAAGCCGAAATTTCAAAGAGACAAGCCCTTGACGCTAAGGCTATCTATTCTCTGTATTGTGCTTTATCTCCTACTGAATATAACAGAATTTCATCTTGTGAAATAGCTAAAGAGGTTTGGGATAGATTGCACATCACTTATGAAGGAACAGATCGAGTCAAAGAAACTAAGATCAATATCCTTCTTGGACAGTATGAAGCCTTCAAGATGAAGCCTGGAGAATCCATCACTTATATGTTCAGTCGGTTTACAGAAATTGTAAATGGCTTAGCATACCAAGGACAGCCAATCTTAGGACCAATGAAGGTCAATAAGCCGTTGAGAGGACTCTCCAAAGATTGAAATCACGTAAAGACTTCCATTAGAGAAACACAGAGAATCATGCCCCTTTCGGTAGATGAATTGGTTGGCACACTCCAATCATATGAAGTCAAGCAATTCAATGAGGACTTTGACACCAAAGGTAAGAAGTCAATTGCTTTAATCTAATGATGATTTTAATGTTACAGATTTAGAAGAAGACTTGGATGACGAAGAATTGGCACTTCTTATTAGAAAGTTCAGAAAATTAAATAGAAAAGGAAGAAGGTTCAATGGGAAAAGACAAAACAATCAAAGATTTCAAAAGAAATCAAATGAAGAAGTCGATACCAACAAGGATGTTGTTTACTTTGAATGTAAGAAAAAAGAGACACATCAAACCCAACTGTCCCTTATTGAAGAAAAAGAAAGGAAAACTAGAAAGGTTCAAGAAGGCACTCAAAGCTGAAACATGGAGTGATACAGAATGCGAAGAGAGTGATAAAGAGTATGCAAATATCTGTCTCATGGCGAAGTCAGACTCAGACTCAAATTCAGACTTAGACTCAGAATTAGATTCAGACTCAGAAAGTGATGTCAAGGTCATTATCAAGAAGAAAATCAAATGGTATTTGGATAGTGGCTACTCAAGACACATGACGGGAGACTTAGCTTGCTTCACAAAACTCTTTCAAGTGAAAGGAGGAAGTGTTTCCTTTGGCGGTAACAACAAAGGAAAAATTGTTGATTCTGGAACCGTGAAAATAGGAAATCTCACAATCAATAATGTTTCTTTAGTTGAAGGTTTAAATTACAATATTCGTAGTATCAGTCAGCTGTGCGACACTGGATACAAGATCAACTTCCAAGAAGACACTTGTTCTGGAACAAGCAAAGATCTCTCACAATCATTCACTGGATGAAGACATGGGAACATCTATTTGCTGGATATAAAATCTGACAGTTCTTAATGCTTGATATCTATTCAAGATGAAGCTGCTCTCTGGCATAGAAAGCTTGGACATATCAACTTGAAGCAAATTGCTAAAGTTTCATCCAAGAAGCTAGTCCGAGGACTTCCTAACCTGAAGTATCAAAAACATGAATTATGCACACCTTGCGTACTTGGAAAACATGTTAGAAATTCTTACAAATCAATAAATCAGGTATCTACTAAACATGTTTTACAGCTGTTGCACATGGACTTGTTTGGACCAACGAGAACACAAAGCATTTGAGGTAAAAGGTATTGTTTGGTAATAGTCGATGACTACTCTCGTTTTACTTGGATATTCTTTCTTTCAACTAAATCTGAAGCATTATCTTATTTTACTAAGTTTGCTAAGAAAATTCAAATTGAGAAAGGTTATACTATTTCAAGTATTCAAACTGATCATGGAGGAGAATTTGAAAATCAAGATTTTGCTAATTTCTGTGAAGATTTTGGCATTCAGCATAATTTCTCATCCCCATACACTCCACAGCAAAATGGAGTTGTAGAAAGGAAAAATCATTCTTTGCAAGAAATGGCAAGAACTCTTTTGATTGAAAGCAATATTTCTTCTCGTTTTTGGGCTGAAGTAACTTCAACTGCTTGTTATATAATTAACAGAGTTTTTCTAAGACCTATTTTGGAGAAAACCCCTTATGAATTATTTAAAGGAAAGAAACCTATTGTCTCTTATTTTCATGTATTTGGTTGCAGATGCTTTATTTTAAAGAATTCAAGTGATCGAGTTGGTAAGTTTGAAGAAAAATCAGATGAAGGAATTTTCCTTAGCTACTCAATGTCAAGCAAAGCTTTCAAAGTTTTCAACAAAAGGACTTAGACTGTGGAAGAATCCATGAATGTGAAATTTGAACTTTGTTCAAAATCATGCCAATCAAACTCAACCTAAAGATTTTGAATCTGTCCAAGTGTCTACAAATTCCCCCGAAGAAAAACAAATCTCAGATGTTCAACCGCAAACCAAATTAGTGGCCCCAACTGAAACAGAGACTCAGCAAAGTGATAAACCAATTATAAATTGGAAGCATAAATCTAGTCACCCTGCAGATCTCATCATTAGCAACATTGATGAAGGGATTCGTACAAGATCCAAAAGGCGTGAAGAGTCTAGTGCACTTGCACTTGTCTCTAAAGTTGAGCCCAAGTCAATAGAAGAAGCCTTAATTGATGAAAGCTGGATTGAGGCTATGCATGAAGAATTGAATCAATTCAAAATCAACAATGTTTGGGAACTTGTTCCTAAACCAAAAGGTAAGTCAATTATTGGAACTAAATGGGTTTTTAGGAACAAGCTGGATCAACAAGGAAAGGTGGTGAGAAACAAAACAAGACTCGTGGCAAAATGTTACACACAAGAAGAAGGAATCGACTATGATGAAACCTATGCTCTAGTGGCAAGGTTAGAAGCAATAAGATTACTTATTGCTTTTGCTTACTTTAAAAATTTCAGGTTATTCCAAATGGAAATGAAGAGTGCATTTTTAAATGAAATTATCCAAGAAGAAGTCTATGTAGAACAACCACCAGGATTTGAAAATCCAAGAAAACCAAATCTTGTCTTCAAGCTGAAGAAAGCATTGTATGGTTTAAAACAAGCACCCCGAGCATGGTATGAAAGGTTAAGTAACTTCTTAATTCAAAATGGTTTTGCTAAAAGTAAGGTAGACACTACTTTATTTATCAAAAGAGAAGGAAAGGATTTCATTCTTGTTCAAATTTATATTGATGACATAATATTTGGTTCTTCTAATGAAAATCTTTGCAAGAAATTCTCTAGATGTATGCAGGATGAATTTGAAATGAGCATGATGGGTGAATTGAACTTCTTTTTGGGACTTCAAGTTAAACAATCAAAAGAATGAACTTTTATTCATCAAGAAAAATATGCAAGAGATCTCATCAAGAAGTTTTGAATGGAGAATTGCAAGAAGACTGAAACTCCTTTGTCAAATTCATAAAAGCTGGACAAAGATGAAGAAGGAAAGAGTGTAGACCAGAAACTATATAGGAGGATAATTGGTTCACTTCTTTACCTTACTACATCTAGACCTGATATTTTGTTTAGCGTTCGTATTTGTGCTAGATTTCAATCTAATCCTAAAAAATCTCACATAACTGCTGTGAAGCGTATTATCAAGTATGTTGCAACTACTTCTAAGCTAGGTCTTTGGTATTCCAAAGAAGGAGACTTCACTCTCCTTGGATACTCTGATGCTGACTTGGCTGGTTGTAAAGTGGATAGGAAAAGTACTACATGTATGTGTCAACTATTGGGAAACAGGTTAGTATCTTGGTTCTCAAGAAAACAAGGTGCCGTAGCTCTTTCAACAGTCGAAGCAGAGTATATAGCCCTTGGGAGTTGCTGTTCTCAAATCTTGTGGATGCAACAACAATTGAAAGATTTTGGAGTTGAAGAATCTTGCACAGAAATCAAATGTGACAACACTAGCGCCATCAACC
Organism: Eucalyptus erythrocorys; assembly: GCA_014182555.1. Lineage (NCBI taxonomy): Eukaryota > Viridiplantae > Streptophyta > Magnoliopsida > Myrtales > Myrtaceae > Eucalyptus > Eucalyptus erythrocorys. The sequence continues at coordinate 34,883,967 of CM024607.1, read as the reverse complement.
TTACAAAGAATCCAATACTTCACTCCAGAGCAAAGCACATTGAAATCAAGCATCATTTCATTAAAGACCATGTTCAAAATGGTGAAGTGGTGATTCAGTTTGTTGATTCAAAGAACCAATTAGCGGATATATTCACAAAGTCTCTAGAGAAAGCTCACTTTGAATCAATTCGCTCAAGACTGAATATCGTAAGGTCTGAAGAGGTTCAGACTCTAAGGTAAAGTCTTGAGATGTTCAGACTCAAAGGTAAGGTCTAAAAGTATTTAGACTCTGAGGTAAAGTCTAGAAATTCTCAGACTTTGACGTAAATTCTGAATGCGTGCTACTTTATCCTTTATTTATTGACTTTATTTATTAACTTTATGACGTATTAGATTTATAATTGCTTTTGAAATTTCAAAATCTTCTTTTTATTTGGTTTTTGACAAAATTATGATAGTTTTCTTTTTCAAAACTGGCAGTTGATTATTTTTATTTGGTAGTTTTTTCTTTTTCTTTTCTTACGACGGTTCAGTATCTTTTTTTATTTCTTGCTATTTATACTCCTGAATCGTCGTCTTCATCCTTTACAACTTTTTAAAAATTGCTTCGTTTACTTCTCCATTGAAACCTTAAAAGCTTAAAGAATTCTCCACTAGCGTCCCTGTTCGATTTGTTTACTCAGTGAAAATCCGACCTTTTTGCGAACAAGTTGCATATTCGCTCTCGAATCAAGCATGTCTTCGAGAAAATCTTCGAGACTCACTGGAAAGGGACCATAAAGGAGACAAGAGGGTCCTACCAGAGTGGACCTTACGGGCGAAGAAGATTCTCCACAAAGGGAAACTCCAAGTCAACAACACTTTGAAGAAGAAGTGATTACCGAGGCTGAACCGGTAAGAACCTTGAGACCCAAACTTGCTTACTCGCTGTATAAAAAGTTGAAAGATGGAGGCACGGATTTAAACTTGATCGATGGGTTCCTGAAAGAGATAGGATATAAAAACGAAACTATTTTCCTGTGAGAAATGGAGGAACTGGGAATTGTTGGTGAAGGGCTTGCAAAAAGCACGTTCGAAAATATACCTAGTGACCCGCGGTTTGGAACCGCCAATTAGCCTATGGATGATGACGAAAGGCTGTTCTCTCAGTTTCAACTACAGATGGGTGTTGCGGTGAACACCATCTGTCCTAGAGGAAGTTTGTTTCGCTCAAAAGAACAAGAGCGAATTTATACAAAATTGCTGAAGAGAGGAGTGATGAATCCACGTAGTGTGGATTTCGATTTTCTTGAATCGATTAAGATGAATACGAGGGAGAAATTCTCACAATTGCAGCTTGAAAGGTTTTGTACTGATGCGACAAGTGGACATCCAGAATTGACAGCGTACTTTTATTCAAACTTGTCTTTCTTAGATGCAAACAGGTTGTCATTCACTTTCACGGACAAAGAGTATGTTGTGGATGTTGATATGCTTGCTGACTTAATCGGGGTGGAAAGAGCATGTTTCCAACCGATTAGAGTATCCATAGCACATGCCACACTAGAGATTGTGCAAGACAAAAGCTTGGAGGGCAAAATATCCTACACCAGGATGAATGCCTCGAATATTTTGCTCCACAAAATTATCATAAACTGTCTCAGACCAAAGGCGACCTCAAAGACTGATGTGTCAAAGACCGAAGCCAAACTCATGTTCGCTCTGAATGAAGGCAGAAGCTTTTCACTTCCCCACCTCTTCCACATGTACAGGACAGTGGTAAAGGATAAAGGACAGTTGCTTTATTCATCTCTTGTCACTAGGTTGTTTAGGCATTTCAAAATACAAATTCCTGCACCCCTATGCCTAACCAACTTAAGTCTTATGCTTGTGGAATACAAGATGGTGATGAAGATGAAACTTCAGGAGTTGAACAAAGCATTAGAAGGTTTGAAGGAGAAGACCCCTTCAAGAGATTTGGCTGCTGCTGCTGCAAAAAGAAAGGGCAAAGAGCCCATGGCTGTACCTGAGAAAAGAAGAAGGAAATTCATCCTACAAGATGAGGATGAAGATGAAATAGATGATGCCATGACTCTTTCTGCTCTTACAAGATTAAGGAGCAATGTCAGTTTGAGAGGTGACAGTCAAGAGAGATCAAGAAGAGAGAAAGAGACAGAGAGGATGAGAAGAGAAGCAAAAGCGAGAGAAGAAGAATAGAGGAAAAGAGAAGAAGAAGAAAGAAAGAGAAGAGAAGAAGCAGAGGAGAGAAAGAAAAGAGAAGAGGAGAGACAAAGAATGTTGAAGAAAAATCCCTTGTGTTTTGAAATTAACAAAACATCCTCGTCAGTTAAGTCTGAAGAATCCAAGACTCAGTCGCTTAAGTCTGAAGAGTTCAAGACCCAAGCGTTTCCATCTGAAGACTACTAGATCCAAAAGTTACGGTCTGATGATCTCCAGACCCTATCAAAGTCTGAAGACAGTCAGACTCAGTTTTGCGATTTTGCCAAGCTGTCAACAGTTTATTCTTACGGTTAAGAAAATCAAGAATTGGATATTATCTTCCTTAATTCATCCGCGAAAGATTTCTGGCTGTGATTCTAAGCTCGAAAGATTTTTGGATTTGATCCGTTGAAGATCAAGCAAGTTTTGGAAGGATCCACTTTTGGAAACTCAAGATCCTGATTGTATGGGCGAGCAGGATTGACGAGCTATCTTCAACTTATATTCGACAACGTGAAGATCACCTTAATTGATTCATTCCAATAGGTAGATTGGATGAACTCTTGGAAAGTGCTAACGGCTATGGAGGCGCGAAGGAATATTTAAGGTGTGTCGAGGTTGTTCGAAAAAATAGAGTGAGCCGATAGAAAAATTCGAAGTTTGAACCTCTAAAACTCCTTACTCTCAAAATCTCTTGAGCTCAAATTGTGTTCTAAGGAGAGATACTTACAGTGTGAAATTGCGATGAGCTGTAGAATAGACCTTCAACAAAAGACGTCTAGATCGTAAGCTGTAAAGTTCTCATTTGCTACATAGTAATCACAGCCTGTTGGCTGCCAGCGTGGAGAGTGGACGTAGGCTTACAATAAGCCGAACCACTATAAACTTCGGTGTCAAAATTCTCTTACCCTACTCTATTTATTTTAATAGCTGCATGATTCATTTATCTCTGATTTTTATTTCAAGACAAAGGATCTTGATTAAAGGTTTGAAAAGAATTTCATAAACACCTATTCACCCCCTCTAGGTGTATTTACTAGCCTTTATCAATTGGTATTAAAGCAGGTTGCTTATTTATTGGAAGTATTTATACTTTCTAAAGCTAAAGATCTATAGCTAGTATTTTGGCTCCAAGATTGATTGAAGGCCAGAGCAACACCAGACCACCTTACTTCGATGGGAAGGAATACAACGTATGAAAAAACAAGATGAAGACATTCCTAAGATCCAAAGATCCTCAGGAATGGGATGTAGTAGAGAAAGGAATTGTTCATAAAGCTGCATCACCACAGGGAAAGAAATAGCTAATGGAATGGGACTATCACAAGCCGAAATTTCAAAGAGATAAGCCCTTGATGCAAAAGTTATCTATTCTCTATATTGTGCTTTATCTTTTACTGAGTGTAACAGAATTTCATCTTGTGAAACAGCTAAAGAAGTTTAGGATAGATTGCACGTCATATGAAGGAACAGATCGAGTTAAAGAAACCAAGATCAATATCCTTCTTGGACAGTATGAAGCCTTCAAGATGAAGCCAGGAGAATCCATCACAAATATGTTCAGTCGGTTTACAGAAATAGTAAATGGCTTAGCATACCAAGGATAGCCAATCTCAGGACCAATGAAGGTCAACAAGTTGTTGAGAGGACTCTCCAAAGATTGGAATCACGTTAAGACTTCCATAAGAGAAACACAAAGGATCATGCCTCTTTCTGTAGATGAATTGGTTGGCACACTTCAATCATATGAAGTCAAGCAATTCAATGAGGACTTTGACACCAAAGGTAAGAAGTCAATTGCTTTAAAATCTAACGATGATTTTGATGTTACAGATCAGAAGAAGACTTGGATGACGAAGAGTTGGCACTTCTGATTAGAAAGTTCAGAAAATTAAATAGAAAAGGAAGAAGGTTCAATGGGAAGAGACAAAACAATCAAAGATTTCAAAAGAAATCAAATGAAGAAGACGATACCAACAAGGATGTCATTTGCTTTGAATGTAAGAAAAAGGGACACATTAGACCCAACTGTCTCTTATTGAAGAAAAAGAAAGGAAAACTAGAAAGGTTCAAGAAGGCACTCAAAGCTGAAACATGGAGCGACACAGAATGTGAAGAGAGTGATGAAGAGTATGCCAATATCTGTCTTATGGCAAACTCAGACTCAAACTCAGACTCAGACTCAGACTCAAACAGTGATGTCAAGGTTAGAAATTTAAAAATTCCTACCAAAGTGTCAAATTACATTGATGAACTTTATCTCAGTCTTAAAGCTTCTCTTAAAAGGATTTCGGGCGAAAAGGAGAATTTCAAATTGAAACAACAAGAAAAAACTTTGGTTGAAAAAGTTGGAAATCTAGATAAATGTCTTGCTGTTTCAAAGGAAAATGAAATTAAAAGAAAATGCTTGTTTGAAAGAAGATCTTTTGAAAGTTACAAAGAAATTTTCAATGGGATCTGAAAAATTGGACAAAATTCTTTCAATACAAAGACCTTATTTCAATAAATCTGGTCTGGGAATGACTTCTGAAACTATTCCCTTGATTGATTTTCCAAAGGTAAAAGAAAGAATCAAGAATAGGCCTACAAAATCTTTTTACAAGAATCATTTCAAAAGATTTTTGTAAAGCCTGTTGGAAGAAATGCTCTTAAATGCTCAAAGTGTAAAAACTTAGAACATTTTGAGAAGGATTGTCCCAAAGTTTGGAAACCTGTTAAGAAAAGTTGGGCAAAGACTATTTATGGTACTAACAATGATGGACCCAAGAAAGTTTGGGTACCAAAGAAAACTTGAGTTTTTCATTTAAATGCAAGTCACTATCAAGAAGAAAATCAAGTGGTATTTGGATAGTGGCTGTTCAAGACACATGACATGAGATTCAACTTGCTTCACAAAACTCTTTCAAGTAAAAGAAGGAAATGTTTTTTTGGTGGCAATAACAAAGGAAAAATTGTTGGTCGAGGAACCGTGAAGATATGAAACCTCACAATTAACAATATTTCTCTAGTTGAAGGTTTAAATTATAATCTTCTGAGTATCAGTCAGCTGTGCGACACTGGATACAAGATCAATTTTCAAGAAGGTACTTGTTTTGGAACAAGCAAAGATCTCTCACAATCTTTTATTGGATGAAGACATGGAAACATCTATTTGCTGGATATAAATTCTGACAGTTCTTAATGCTTGATATCGATTCAAGATGAAGCCATTCTCTGGCACAGAAAGTTTGGACATGTCAACTTGAAGCAGATTGCAAAAGTTTCATCCAAAAAGCTTGTCCGAGGACTTCCTAACCTGAAGTATCAAAAGTACGAATCATGCACATTTTGCGTACTTGGAAAACAGGTTAGAAATTCTTATAAATCAATAAATCAGGTATCCACTAAGCGTGTCTTGCAGCTATTGCACTTGGATTTGTTCGGTCCAACAAGAACACAAAGCATTTGAGATAAAAGATATTGTTTGGTAATAGTAGATGATTATTCTCGTTTTACTTGGGTATTTATTCTTTCAAATAAATCTGAAGCTTTATCTTATTTTATTAAGTTTGCTAAGAAAATTCAAATTGAGAAAGGTTATACAATTTCAAGTATTCAAATTGATCATGGTGGTGAATTTGAAAATCAAGATTTTGCTAAATTTTGTGATAATTCTGGCATTCGGCATAATTTTTCATCCCTATACACTCCACAACAAAATGGAGTTGTAGAGAGGAAAAATCGTTCTTTGCAAGAAATGGCAAGAACTCTTTTGATTGAAAGTAATATTTCTCCTCATTTTTGGGCTGAAGCAACTTCAATTGCATGCTACATTATAAACAGAATTTTTCTAAAACCTATTTTAGAGAAAACACCCTATGAATTATTCAAAGGTAAGAAACCTATCGTCTCTTATTTTCATGTATTTGGTTGCAAATGTTTTATCTTAAAGAATTTAAGTGATCAAATTGGTAAGTTTGAAAAAAAATCAGATAAAGGAACTTTCCTTGGCTACTCAATGTCAAGTAAAGCTTTCAGAGTTTTCAACAAAAGGACTTAGGTTGTGGAAGAATCCATGAATGTGAAGTTCGAAGACTTAGTTCAAAACTTTGCTAATCAGACTCAACCTGAAGATTATGAATCTGTCCAAGTGTCTACAAATTCCCTTGAAGAAAAACAAATCTCAGATGTTCAACCGCAAATTGTATCAGTGGCTCCAACTGAAACAGAGACTCAGCAAAGTGACAAACCAATTACAAATTGGAAGCATAAATCCAGTCACCCTGCAGATCTCATCATTGGCAACATTGATGAAGGGATTCGTACAAGATCCAAAAGGCGTGAAGAGTCTAGTGCTCTAGCACTTGTTTCTGATATTGAACCTAAGACTGTAGAAGATGCATTAAAAGATGAAAGCTGGATTGAAGTTATGCAAGAAGAATTGAATCAATTCAAAATCAACAATGTTTGGGAACTTGTTCCTAAGCCAAAAGGTAAGTCAATTATTGGAACTAAATGGGTTTTCAGGAACAAGCTGGATCAACAAGGAAAGGTGGTGAGGAACAAAGTAAGACTCGTGGCAAAAGGTTACACACAAGAAGAAGGAATCGACTATGATGAAACCTATGCTCTTGTAGCAAGGTTAGAAGCAATAAGATTACTTCTTGCTTTTGCTTGCTTTAAAAATTTCAGGTTATTCCAAATGGACGTGAAGAGTGCATTTCTAAATGAAATTATCCAAGAAGAAGTATATGTAGAACAACCACCAGGATTTGAAGATCCAAGAAAACCAAATCTTGTCTTCAAGCTGAAGAAAGCATTGTATTGTTTAAAACAGGCACCTCGAGCATGGTACGAAAGGTTAAGTAACTTTTTAATTCAAAGTAGTTTTTCTAAAGGTAAAGTAGATACTACTTTATTTATCAAAAGAGAAGGGAATGATTTCATACTTGTTCAAATTTATGTTGATGATATAATATTTGGTTCTTCTAATGAAAATCTTTGCAAGAATTTCTCTAGATGTATGCAGAATGAATTTGAAATGAGCATGATGGGTGAGTTGAACTTCTTTTTGGGACTTCAAGTCAATCAATCAAAAGAATGAACTTTTATTCACCAAGAAAAATATGCAAAAGACCTCATCAAGAAGTTTGGAATGGAGAATTGCAAGAAGACAGAAACTCCTATGTCAAGTTCATTAAAGCTGGACAAAGATGAAGAAGGAAAAAGTGTAGACCAAAAACTATACAGGAGCATAATTGGTTCACTTCTTTACCTTACTGCATCTAGACCTGATATTTTGTTTAGTGTTTGTATTTGTGCTAGATTTCAATCTAACCCTAAATAATCTCACATGATTGCTGTGAAGCGTATTATCAAATATGTTGCAACCACATCTAAGCTAGGTCTTTGGTATTCCAAAGAATGAGACTTTACTCTCCTTGGATATTCTGATGCTGACTTGGTTGGCTGTAAAGTGGATAGGAAAAGCACTACAGGTACATGTCAACTATTGGGAAACAGGTTAGTATCTTGGTTCTCAAGAAAATAGGGTATTGTAGCTCTTTCAACCGCTGAAGCAGAATATATAGCTCTTGGGAGTTGTTGTTCTCAAATACTATGGATGCAACAACAATTGAAAGATTTTGGAGTTGAAGAATCTTGCACAGAAATCAAATGTGACAACACTAGCGCGATCAACCTTACAAAGAATCCAATACTTCACTCAAGAGCAAAGCACATCAAAATCAAGCATCATTTCATTAGAGATCATGTTCAAAATGGTGAAGTGGTGATTCAGTTCATTGATTTAAAGAACTAATTAGCGGACATATTCACAAAGCCCCTAGAGAAAGCTCATTTTGAATCAATTCGCTCGAGACTGAATATCGTAAGATTTGAAAAGGTTCCGACTCTAGGCTAGAGTCTTGAGAGATTCAAACTCAAGGTAAGGTCTGAAGGTGTTCAGACTCAAAAGTAAGATTTGAAAGAATTCAGACTCTGAGGTAAAGTCTTGAAATTCTCAGACTCTGATGTAAAGTCTGATTGCGTGTTTCGTCATTCTTTATTTTATGACGTATTAAATTAATAATTGCTTTTGAAATATTGAAATATACTTTTTATTCATTTTCTGACATATTTATGGCAGTTTTCTTTTTCAAAATTTGCAGTTTTCTTTTTCAAAATTGGCAGTTTTTCTTTTCTTCCTTCTTGCGATGGTTCAGTATCTCTTTTTTATCCTTTCTTGCTATTTGTACTCCCGAATCGTCGTCTTCATCCGTCACAATGTTCAAAAGTCATCTCGTTTACTTCCTCTTAAAACCCTAATAGCCTAAAAAATTCTCCACTAGCGTCCCTGTTTGATTTCTTTACTCAGTAAAAATCCAACCTTTTTGCGAACAAGTTGAATATTTGCTCTCGATTCAAGCATGTCTTCGAGAAAGTCATCAAAACTCGCTGGAAAGGGACCACAGAGGCGACAAAAGGGTCCTACTAGGGGTGTGCAAAATACCCGGGATCCGCCCGGACCCCGAACCGGGACCGGAACGCCCGGAACCGGCGGGTCTTGAGGGAACTGGTTCGGTTCCCGATTCCAATTTATTGGAACCGGTGGGTACTGGTCCAATTCCCGGTTCCATGGGCGGATCCACCCACCGGCCCACCCGGACCAGACCGGAACCTTTTTAACATTAAAAAAAAAAAAATTACTAAAAGAAACCTTACATCTCATCTCACTTTCTAGGGAACCTTTACCTTTGGTCAAAGAAAATTTAACCATCTATGGTTATTTGCAAGTAGGAAATGGAGAATGTTGCATTCCATCTATTCACGTTTTTTTATCTACGAGATACATTTATAATTACAACAAATGAATCTTTGTCTCACGTACTTAAATTTGATTTTTCTTTCTTTGGCTTGCTTTGATGTCACGTAGTCGTTCTATGTTGAAAACCAAAATTTTTTCGCATCAAGATCGGTAGTCCGATTCCCGGGTGGATCCATGCAACAAACGGGTGGATCCCGATTCTAATTTTTCGGAACCGGTCCTTAGCGGGCGGTTCCCTGTTCTAGGTTGGGAACCGCCCGCCCGGACCATGCACACCCCTAGGTCCTACCAAAGTGGACCTTACGAGCAAAGAAGATTCTCCACAAAGGGAAACTCCGAGTCAACAACAGTATGAAGAAGAAGTGATTACCGAGGCTGCACCGGTAAGAACCATGAGACCCAAGCTTGCTTATTCGTTGTATAGAAAGTTGAAAGATGGGGGTATAGAGTTAAGACTGATCGATGAATTTCTGAAGGAGAGAGGATATAGAAATGAATATATTTTCTTGCGAGAAATGGAAGATTTAGGTATTGTTAAGAAAGGGCTCGCAAAGAGCACATTCGAAAATATACCTAGTGACCCACGGTTTGGAACCGCCAATCAACCGATGGATGATGATGAAAGACTGTTCTCTCAATTTCAACCATGGACGGGTGTTGCAATGAACACCATCTGTCCCCAGGGGAGGTTATTTCGCTCAAAAGAACAAGAGCGAATCTATACAAAGTTGCTGAAAAGAGGAGTAATGAATCCAAGAAGTGTGGATTTTGATTTTCTTGACTCAATCAAGATAAATCTCAGGGAGAAATTCTCTAAGTTACAGCTTGAAAAGTTCTGTACAGACGTGACAAGTGGATTTCCAGAATTGACAGCATACTTTTACTCCAACTTGTCGTTTTTAGATGCAAACAGGTTGTCCTTCACTTTTATGGACAAAGAATTTGTTGTGGATGTTGATACTCTTGCTGATATAATTGGGGTGGAAAGAGGGTGTTTCCAACCAATTAAAGTATCCACAACATATGCTACACTTGAGATTGTGCGAGACAGGAGCTTGGAGGGCAAAATATCCTACACCAGGATGAATGCCTCGAATATTCTGCTCCACAAAATTATCATAAATTGTCTCAGACCGAAGGCGACCTCAAAAATTGACGTCTCAAAAACAGAAGCCAAACTCATGTTCGCTCTAAATGAAGGCAGGCCCTTTTCACTTCCGCATGTTATCCTCTTCCACATGTACAGGACAGTGGTAAAGGTTAAAGGATAGTTGCCTTATTCATCTCTTGTCACCAGGTTGTTTAGGCACTTTAAGATACAAATTCCTACACCTTTATGCTTGACCAACTTAAGTCTTATGCTTGTGAGATACAAGATGGTGATAAAGATGAAACTTCAAGAGTTGAACACAGCACTGGAAGGATTGAAGGAGAAGACACCTTCAAAAGAGTTGGCTACTGCTGCTGCCAAGAGAAAGGGCAAAGAGCCCATGGCTGTTCCAGAGAAAAGGAGAAGAAAATTCATCCTACAAGATGAGGATGAAGAAGAGACTGACGATGCCATGACTCTTTCTGCTCTTACAAAATTGAAGAGCACAGTCAGTTTGAGAGTTGACAATCAAGAGAGAGCAAGAAGAGAAGCAGAAGCAAAAGAAGAAGCAGAGAGAATGAGAAGAGAGGAAGAACAGAGAAAGAGGGAAGAGGAAAGGAAGAGAAGAGAAGAAGAAGAAGTGAGACAGAGGAGAGAAGAGGAGCAACGAGAGAAGAGAAGAGGAGAGACGAAAAAGAGAAGAAGAAGAACGGAGAAGAGAAGAAGAGGAAATGAGAAAAGAAGAGAAAGAAAGAAAAAGAAGAGATGAAGAGGAGAGCAAGGCTCAAGAAGACTTTGCAGAAGAATTTGAGCCATCCTCTGCTCAAGAACACTCTGGAAAGGAGACTGAACTACATCACTCTGCTGAAGATGAAATGGAATTTGGCGAAGAATACTTGACTCCACCCACTGGCAACAAGACAGGGGGAGCTGCTGCTGATCAAGGTACTTTATCGCCACTTCATACTAGAGAAATTAGTAGGTCAGGTGCTGATGCAGAAGACATTTATGCATCACACTTTCCGGAAGAATCCTCTCCATCTGATGGGCAAAGGGCTGAAAAAGAAGCACCTAGCTTTCAGACTCAAAGAACAGAGTTTACTGGTCCAAGTTCAGGTAATGCTAATTCAATAGAATTTTCTCAACTGTTGGATATCATGTTGGACCTTAAAAAGCAGGTTTTTGGGATGGTTTACGAGCTGAGAGACCTGAAAAAGGCAATGCTGGCTACTTCCTCATCAATGCAAGACCAAATCAATACCCTCAAACTTCAAGTGGAATCGAATGTAAAGGGTACTGAGTTGGAATCAGTAAAGGAAGCTTTATCCAGCCTTGAGAAGACAGTGAACTCGCTCAATGAATACCATCTTGTTCGCATTCCCAAGCAGCCCTAATTTTTTTCATCAATTTCACTCTTGAATCCTCTACCTCCTTTTGATGGGACAAAAAGGGGGAGAGTTATGCAAATTTGATTTGAGCTTATACTTTACTTCGTTTTGTTTTGATGGACTATTTGGTGAACTATTTATGTTTATGACTTTGGACTATTGGGTTGTTTAAATATTTGAACCTATGACTTTATGCACTGGTCTTATGATTGGATCTGTAGACTTGTGAACTTGCAGGATCATTATACTTGTGAGGATAATTGTTTTTGACTAACATCTTTCTGTGCTTGCAGAAGTGTTCCTCAAAATATGTATGAGTTTTCTTTGCAGGTTAAGAGTTTTACAAATCTGCCGAGGTGTTTTGTCACCATCAAAAAGGGGGAGATTGTTGAAGAAAAATCCCTTATGTGTTTTGAAGTTAACAAAGCATCCTCGTCAGTTAAGTCTGAAGAATCCAAGACTCAGTCGCTTAAGTCTAAAGAGTTCAAGACCCAAGCGTTTTCGTCTGAAGGCTACCAGACCTAGAAGTTACAGTCTGATGATCTCTAGACCCTATCAAAGTCTGAAGATAGTCAGACTCAGTTTTGCAATTTTGCCAAGCTGTCAGCAGTTTATTCTTACGGTTAAGGAAATCAAGAATTGAATATTATCTTCCTTAATTCATCCGTGAAAAATTTCTGGCTGTGATTCTAAGCTCGAAAGATTTTTGAATTTGATCCGTTGAAGATTAAGCAAGTTTTGGAAGGATCCACTTTTGGAAACTCAAGATCCTGATTGTATGGGCGAGCAGGATTGACGAGCTATCTTCCACTTATATTCGACAACGTGAAGATCACCTTAATTGATTTATTCCAACGGGTAGATAGGATGAACTCTTGGAAAGTGCTAACGGCTATGGAGGCACGAAGGAGTATTTAAGGTGTGTCGAGGTTGTTCGAAAAAATAGAGTGAGCCGATAGAAAAATTCGAAGTTCGAACCTCTAAAACTCCTTGCTCTCAAAATCTCTTGAGCTCAAATTGTGTACTAAGGAAAGATACTTACAGTGTGAAATTGCGATGAGCTGTAGAATAGACCTTCAACAAAAGAAGTCTAGATCGTAAGCTGTAAAGTTCTCATTTGCTACATAGTGATCACAGCCTGTTGGCTGCCAGCGTGATTCATTTATCTCTGATTTTTATTTCTAGACAAAGGATCTTGATTAAAGGTTTGAAAAGAATTTCATAAACACCTATTCACCCCCCTCTAGGTGTATTTACTAGCCTTTATCAGAGAAGGGAAGAAGAAGAATGAAGAAGAGAAGAAGAGGAGATCAAAAGAGAAGAGGAGGAAAGGTTAAAGAGAGATGAAGAGGAGACCAAGGCTCAAGAAGACTTTGCAGAAGCATTTGAGCCATCTTCTGCTCAAGCTCATTCTAGAAAAGAGACTGAACTACATCACTCTACCGGAGAAGAGATAGAAATTGGCTAAGAATACTCAACTCCACCCACTGGCAACAAGACAGGGGGAGCTGCTGCTGAACAAGGTACATTATCGCCACTTCATACAAGTGATGTTAGTAGGTTAGGTGCTGATGCGGAAGACATCTATGCATCACACTTTCTTGAGCTTGAAGAATCCTCTCCAACTGAAGGACAAAGAGCTGAGAACGAACCACCTAACTTTCAGACTCAAAGAACAGAGTCTACAGGTCCAAGTTCAGGTAATGTTAATTCAACAGAATTTTCCAAACTGTTGGATATCATGTTGGATCTCAAGAAACAGGTTTATGTGATGGACTACGAGCTTAGAGACTTGAAACAAGCAATGTTGGTTACTTCCTCCACAATGCAAGATCAAATCACTACCCTCAAACATCAAGTGGAATCTAATGCGAATGGTACTAAATTGGAATCAGTAAATGAAGCTCTATCCAGCCTTGAGAAGACGGTGAACTCGCTCAGTGAATATCAGCTTGTTCGCATCCCTAAGCAGCCCTGATTTTCATCAACTCTACTCTTGATTCCTCTACCTCCTTTTGATGGGACAAAAAGGGGGAGAGTTTATGCAGATTTGCTATCTTTTCTTTTTTTCGTTTCGTTTTTGTTTGTTTATTTTTTGACAATTTATCTTTTGTTTATGACTTTAGACATTTGGGTGTTTGAATGTTTGAACTTATGACTTTATGCGATGGTTTTATGAGTGGATTTGTGAACTTACAGGATTATTTATACTTGTGAGGATATTTATTTGTAGACTAACTTTTTTCTATGGATGCAGAAAGTAATATTAAATATTCCTCCAAAATTGTATAAGTTTTTCTTTGTCACCATCAAAAAGGGGGAGATTGTTGAAGAAAAATCCCTCAAATGTTTTGAAGCTAACAAAACATCCTCATCAGTTAAGTCTGAAGAATTTAAGACTTAGTTGCTTAAGTCTGAAGAGTTCAAGACACAAGTGTTTCCATATGAAGGTTACTAGACCCAGAAGTTACGGTCTAAAGATCTCCATCTCCATACTTAATCTGTTCTAATCCTTGGAAGATCTCTGGCTGAATCTAAGCTCGAAGATTTTTTGGATTTAATCCGTTGAAGAACAAGCAAGATTTGGAAGGTTTCACTTTTGGAAACTCAAGATCCTGATTGTATAGGCGAGCAAGATTGACGAGCTATCTTCCGCTTGTATTCGACAACGTGAAGATCACCTTAATTGATTCATTTCAACGGGTAGATTGGATGAACTCTTTTGGAAAGTGCTAACAGTTATGGAGGCACGAAGGAGTATTTAAGGTGGAATCGTAGTTGCTCGAAAATGAGCGAGCCGAAAGAAAAATTCAAAGTTCAAACCTCTGAAACTCCTCGTTCTCAAAATCTCTTGAGCTCTATTTGTGTACAAAGGAGAGATACTTACAGTGTGAATTTGCAAGAGCTGTAGCAAGGACTTTCTACTAAAGAAGTCTAGATGGAAAGCTGTAAAATTCTCTTTTGCTATATAGTGAATACAGCCAGTTAGCTGCCAGCGTGGAGGGTAGACGTAGGCTTACAATAAGCCAAACCATTATAAACTTTGGTGTCAAAATTCTCTTAACCCTACTCTTTTTATTTTACTGCTGCATGATTTAATTATTCCTGATTTTTAATTTAATCCGAGGGATTTGGGTCAATGTTTGAAAAGAACTTCATAAACACCTATTCACTCCCCCTCTAGGTGTATTTACTAGCCTTTATCATTAGGCAGGCTGAGATCAGAAATCTTGTTAGAGTTAATTGCCTTACTTGTATTGACATTTTGGAAACGAAGGCCTCCCCAATCTTGTTTCCTTCTCTATCTAATGGTCTTATCCCCGACTGGACTTGGATTGCTAACTACGAGCATTCGGACAAAGGTAGGATATGGATTGGTTGGAACCCGAAGTTGGTTGAGTTCACCTCCCACTCGTCTTCTCTCCAAGTCATCCATGGACACCTAAAATGTTTGGCTACTGGTGAAGCATTCTTTCTCTCCATTGTATATGCTGAGCACACGTTTGTGCGTAAGCGGCCTCTTTGGTAGGATTTGGTCCTGACTAGTAGTGCTCGTGTTGTTCTTTGTATCGGGATAGGCTAGCTGGTGCTCCTTGGCCGCTATTTAGGCCTTCTTTTATTTTGCTATTGCCTGTTTATGCTTTCTTTTACCTTGGCCCCCTTCCACTCACTCTGACTCCCGTCTCTGTGAGTGCAAGTTTTTGGGACCGAGCTCTGGTTGTATAGCTATTTATAGCTTTCTGGTTAAAAGTTAATATATTCTTACCTTTTACCAAAAAAAAAAAACTATATTTTCATCTAATAGTTTAAATTTTTTAAATAATTGACAAAAGTCTCACAAACTCTCATATCATATCAGATTATGAGATATTGATTTCAAATCTTTCTGGACCTCTATTTATCTTCCCAATTGCTTATTTTCACCCTACACATGAGGGGTATAAGAATATTCAAATAAAAGCTAAAAGCTTTTGTGCAACTCTAACGGGGCTTTACAAATACGTTTTTCCTAAAGTGTCCTAATCATGCGGGTTTCAAAAGTAAAAAAATAATTCAATGAGTCACGGCGAACGGCCCACGGACACGCGAGAATAACTAAGTAGAGGACAGGGACCTCCAAACGAGGATGTAGTTAGGCAGGATCCCAATCGGACTGGGACTCTCCACATCTTCATGATTCGTGCCTACCTTTGTACAGAACGGCCGTCACCGTACGTGCCTTCTCGTGTCCAACCTTGTTGTATAAGAAGATTTATGCGGCGAGACAACGAGCAGCCCAGCAATGTGCTTAGGTTCGGGTCTTTTCCTTTTCCTTTTAGTTGTCGATGATGCGATGCTTTCTGGTTGCGCGCTAATTGGATCATATCCGAAGCAAATCTCCGAATTAGATCTATGAGAAAAGACTTCAGTAGAAACTGGGCTTTCCTATGTACGAACTTCGTCAAAATGTCCATCTTTATAAACCACCAATATGAAGCTTTGTGAACCACCAATATGAAGCTTGATTGAAGAAAGTTTTCTCTGCCAGGGGTGGAAGAAAATATTGCCCAAGCAAGATAGTAATTATCCCCAAGCCCCTTGTGTTCATCATTGTAAACTGAGTCGAAGTTACCCGTGAATACATAGCTCGGGCCTTGGTTCGATGATATATTACTCGTTCAAATCAACTTGTGTTGGAACCAAAAGGATTTTTGGAGGGAGAGAGTGCAAACACACAATGAAAATATATTACTCAAAATGCCTTGCAAAGGCTAAATGGAGTACACACAAACTTTGCTAAGCTTAAAACTCTTTAGCTCTCTGTATGCTCTTAAAAACTATCTCTCTCTCTCTAAATAAACTAACATAACCCTATATATATAAGCATCGATCACCGCCTGGACTCCACCGCCTGAACTCCACCACCATTGCCTTCAACGTGCAAGAGGTGATGTTAAACTTTTCTTCTTGGCTAAGGAGTCAAAGATTGTGGGCTGTGAATTTTCTTCTTGGTGAAGTCTTCAGTGTGAATAAAAAATTGCCAGCCGCAAATTCACCTTCCTCCGTGCTCTTGAAGACTCCAGCAGCAAATGTAACAATATTTTAATATGTGTCCATCCTTTGACCAGCTCGTGGCTTCTTCAAGGGATTTCTTCTTGGGCAGTCTAGGTGTGGCGCTGCAGCACGCTTTTCTTTGGTGGTTTGCAAACCACCAGACTCTTGGTTTCACACACTTAGCCAAAAAACAATTAAAAGACAAATAGGCTAATCAAAAACAAAATCAATTTTACTATTTTCTAACAACTTGTTTGATCTAGAGTCGAGCTGAAGCTACTCGAATTTCAAATTGAGTCAACCTCAAGCTTGCAATTATAATTGTGATAAAATCAAACATAGAGATCCCTAAAGTTACACGGTGTATCCACACATATATGAAAATCCAAGGAAGATATTTGGGCTTTGTGAAACTCTAGAAGATCGAGTTTCTTTAAGCTCAAGCCAAGCTTGGTAAAACTATATGATGGAGGAGAAGAAGAATGATACGAGTGTTGGGAAGCTGAGCTCTGATATACAAAGTTGCAATGGGCATGCCATCGCCTCCCACATCGATACCAACATCTTTGACGAGGAAAGAGAAGTGCGAGAGAAGCTTCATCATCTTTATTGAAACTCCTAATAAAGGACCAGTGGCCACTCCATCTGAAGTTTGACAGGCGTCTAAGTTACTCATATGCCTGATCAGACTTTTTTTTTTTTTTTTTTTTTTTTTTTTTTTTTTTTTTTTTTTTTGCAGCCCCTAGCTAGCTTGCTCGTTGCTTCTGCTACGTAATATGTAAATGGAAGGGTCCGTGGGCGTGTGGGTGCTTGGGCCCAGTCTGATCAGGCGTATGAGTAACTCAGACGCCTGTCAAACTTCAGATGGAGTGGCCACTGGTCCTTTATTAGGAGTTACAATAAAGATGATGAAGCTTCTCTCGCACTTCTCCTTCCTCGTCAGAGATGTTGGTATCGATGTGGGAGGCGATGGCATGCCCATTGCAACTTTGTATATCAGAGCTCAGCTTCCCAACACTTGTATCATTCTTCTCCTCCTCCATCACATAGTATTCTCCTTCCTGTATATGGCATGCAGTGCTGTCTGAAGCACTCCAAAGGTGACCACTAATACATTTGGACCCTGTACAAACACGTACACATGTTAATATCGTTCATTCAGGGGAACGAAGATAATATTGCCGCACCTTGCCATCTTGATTTTTAACAAGTGGATGAACAATGCATACCTCGACATAAAAGTCCTTGAGGAATAGGCCATATAGGGGCCATGTCACAGCGCTGATGGTGCAGCCAAAGCATGGCCCTGAACAGAGAAACCACGTATGGAACCGATTCTAACCCTTCAGTTGACTTCCTCCTGCATGTCCTACAGAACGTTGGCCTGCCAAAGAAGATCCAATAAGTCCTAAACCTTATATTTGTCAGTGTGCATGGAGTGAGAAAGAGTTAGAAACAAAGATTACGATAAATATGATATTACCTACAACAAGGATCATCCAAAGGTTGACAAACGCCTCAAAACAAAGTTATCAGTTGTTTTTTTTTTCCGGTAACCGAGAACTCCACCACGAGCCTCCTGTGCTCAGACGGCACCAAAGGGCTCGGCCCCTATACTTTGGGGGAGATTAGCACAAGACCTCAACACCATGGCCCCCCACTTATAACGCTAGCAATTGCGGGTTTCGAACTCTCGACCTTGGCGATGAAAGAAAGACTCTCAACTAACATAGCTACTCACGGTTGGGTACAAAGTCATCGGTTATTGTTTGACAGTAACTAGAAAACAGTTGGATACCGTGTGTAAAGTATCTAGAACTCCAAAGGTGAGCGCCCAGGGATTCAGTCGTGAAGATGGCCATTTTCCCACTCTCTTCCTCTTAGAAACCGAAGATATTCAAATGGAAGATTTCGAAGCTGAAAACAAATAAGGCTATTTCGTGGAAGTTGTGCTCACGTTGGCCTTGCAATTTATAGAGGAGATGGAAGGCAAAAGTTATGCTAGAATATAGAATGATTTATGATGGTGGCTGATTGAAGAGAGAGCAGTCCTAAATATCTTAAACATATTGTATGGTGGCCAATCAACTCCTAAATTTTTCAATTTGCCAAATATAGTCCTAAACTTGACAATTTTTAAATATAATTTATTAGGTTAATTTAAATTGGAAATTGTTGATGTGATAATTTAGTCAGCACCAAATGTCCTATGCAGAACAGCTAGCTATTGACATGGACGATCTTAAATGACAAGATGTCATTTTGCAATTTTTCTTTTTATGAATTCTTTGATTCTTTTTTCTTTTCAATGCACTATTCATCTTTTTTGCTCTCGGCCATCAGAGCCTTGGCAATGGTTTGCGAAAGTTGTCAGCCATAGGCGAGGGCAACCTTGGCATTGGCCACCCCTTGCAAGGGCATCATGGCCTCATCAAATCTAGTGTGGATTACCTTAGATTGTGGCTGGTGGCTTTGCCTAGATTTGGCAAAGGCTATTACCCTCACTTGTAACCGGTAGAGGATAAAGATGAACAGTAGAATAAATAAAATAAAAAGCAAAATATATTGAAAAGAAAAGAAAAGAAGATGTTCTTGGTTCAATGCAAAATGGTGTCATTTTATATAAGATCGTCCATGTCAGCTATCGACCGGGCATTAATAGAATCGTTATGTCAGTGATGCCTAATCTAAATTAGCAAAAATGTCAAAAGGTTTAGGACTACGTTAGTTAAAATTGACAAGTTTAGGAATGAATTCATTGCCATACAATAAATTTATGACTCTTTAGATAATTTTCATGTTAGATTAAGTGGGGTAATAGGTACGAATCTTCACATATTTAAAGAATCGACTACGTGGATGGCCATAATATCTTTTAATAGTGCAAATGGAGATAATGATCTCGCCTAACAATCGCAGGTGGCATAAAGCAGTAGGTAATTGTGCGCCCGTACGTGACGCCAGCACCGCATGTGTTTACTTAGTACATAAGGTAGCATAATTCTATGTTTGACACTTTCTAAGACTCAAAGTCATTCCATGTAAGATTGTCCATGTCAGCAATCGGCCGGGCATTAATAGAAGCGTTATGTCAGCAATTTTAACCTAAACTGATAAAAATGTCAAAAGAAAAAATTAATTTACAACACTAAACAGGGTGTAGCTTACATTTCTACTTGAGTGATAAGTTAAAAGGAAGAAATTAATTTACAACACTTTATACAATCATCTGGCCATCTAGAAAAGAATGATTTAGTCAATATAATAGAGGGGTAAGTGTATTGAAAGCATCAAAACTTGTCACGAAAGTGTAATAGAGTTTTAAAACTTTAAAAAAGTATAATCGAGTCTTAAAATTTATCAAATCGGTCTAATTAAATCATTTCGCTAATTGCACTTTTTAAAAATTTTAGAACTTGATTATACTTTTATAATAAATTTTATAACTTTCCGTGCATTGATCGTGATTGTTAATCAATATGAAGTGAGAATAAAAACAGAATTTGCGATGGTAGCATATTGAACTTAGTATTTAAGTAAGTAAAGCTAAATTTGCTGCGAAGAAAATTTGACTCTAGACATTAGATAAAAGCGAAGACATATAACAGAGAAAATTTCTTCTGACCCTGACCTATACCAAGAAGCTATGTTCTAGGAGCAATTACACGACTCTCTGTTGGTCATCAGGATTTGTCGAATGTATCAGCTTATGTTAAATTAAAGAGCCTGGTACATTCTATGAAGATCTCAGGTGGAGCGATGCATACTCTAAATGTCGAAGGATTGGGATGAGTCGGTTCACAGTTAGACCTCCACTTGGCCAATTTGGGCAATCATACAGATGTCAAGGGGATAATTATCGATCCATCCATTCATGGAGTGACGTCTTGCCATCCCCACCCCATCTTTTTCACACACCCCTTCGCCAAAAATGGGAGACAGGTGGTGTCGGATCGATCCGCGTATCCCTTTTTCGCGGTAAATGCGGAATCATTTCGAGTCTTTATATCGTTTTCCTATGGCTAATCTAGGCTTTACTTTAATGATATGGTTGCGCTTTATCGAGTAGCCCTTTTTTGACCGTGATATCAGCATTAACCTTATCGCGGATTGCATGCGTTCGTAACATGCGTCTTATACGAGAGCATGCAGTAGTGTACCCTCGACATATAAACTCTCCTCCCAGATTCGTTCGATGGTATTTGCGATTGAAATTTCGTGCGCCAAATCGCTGGAGAGCTCTCGATGTGGGCAGGCTCGGTTCGAGGTTGAGTGTGGAATTATAATATGATGGCCACTTGATGGGATAAGAGCTGATAAGAGCCTCTAACAATTATCCGGCAACTGTGGAATCATTGGTGTTGTTATATATTTTATTAGCAATTGGTATATGCTTCGCTTTTGGCTTTAGTTATTTATGTGATCTCTTTATATAGTGGGAGAAAATTATTCATAAAATCTTAAGTCTATTACACTTTGCCTGATTCAATTTTAAATCTTTTAATTTTATCACTTAAGTTGTATAATCGCTAGCATGAAAGTGGACAACTTTCGCAATTTTTTTTTTTATTTTTCTTTTCATTTTTTCATTTGCTATTTTTTAAAGTAGACAACTTTTGCAACTTTTTGACAATTTGCTAGTTGAGTCTAGTTTGGCATCATGGTCGCCCACCTAGATTCGGTGAGGGCCTTCGCACCCTCACCTGTAGTTGACAAGGTGATGGCCTTGAGTGAAGCCTTCGTACTGGGCGAAGGTTACTGGTGACCCTCGACGGCACAAGAAAAAAAAAAAAGCAAAGAAAAAAAAGTAATTATTTTTTAAAAAATCACAAAAATTGTTTACGTTGGTATCACGTTGGACGACTGGTATTTATGTCAGCGATAACCTAGTTGGCTGAATGGACTTAATTGTTAATCAAAAGGTTTAAATTCAATTAGCAAAATTGTCTAGACCGAAATAATATTAGCAAAATTGAAATGTTTAATGTTGAATTGGTTCAAGTGTAATAGGTTTAGGTCTTTTTAAAGAAATTTCTGCTCTATAACGGTTTTGCACATGCCTATGTGAATGTTCTGATTGGGAGGAGTATCATTGTCCAAATTAATGGAGGCGTCGTTGATTGCGGAAAAGGTTTCAACTTTTTAAGCAACAATGAGGGCGAGGTACATCGATTATTGAAGTAACACACTTTGCGGCAAATCCATTACGAGGACATCTTTTGCAGAACAACATCACCCTGATGTTATCTATTAGTCAACGCTGGTCAAACATTGCAATTCGGCATTGAATGAAGTTCGAGTTAGGACCATCCATTTGTAATTCGGAATCATGTACTTTGCCTGAGTCAAAAGCAATAAGACCCTGATGGATTTTTATTTTAATGAATGGGCCTATTTTGGCCTAATGGGCCTAGAGGCCCGGCCCATGATAGGGAGAGGTATAAAAAGAAAAATGAAAACTGAAAAGTTACGTTTTTCCATTTTTCAGTTTTTCCTTTTTCCCTTTTTTTCTCCAGAAGCGTATTACGACGTTCCTCCCGTATCGTCGTTTCTCCCCTCCTTGAAGAACAGTGCCCGTCTCCTCCTCAATTTGCAACGCCGGGGTTTAGTCTGGGATTTAAGGTGTGTTCGACATTGTGATGCACCTTCGTGATCGGTGATTCGTGATTGGGTGTTGAAATCTTCTTCCGCTGCGTTTCTCCTCTTTTTGGGATCGTTTTTGTGTCGAAACGATCGTTTTGGGAATCCTGTTTCCCGAATCCAAACCCATCATTGGCATCAGAGCCAAGTTAATCACGTTTCCCTTTCCATGTTTGTGTTTCAAAACCAATTTTTAAAGGACTTGTTTGAAGCTTTGTTTTAATGTTCCCCCGACGCCGATTGTTCATCCCTTTTTCTCTGCTTTCGGAACGTCGAACTGCCTTTTTTATTGCTTGAGATTGTAGTGCTCGTCGATACGAGCGTTTTAAGTGGTCACACGTCGCCGGAGACCGCCGCACGCGCGCCGCCACGCGCGGCCGATACGTTCTGCCCCCGTCGGCGCGTGCAACGCACGCCCGAAGTCGGTTCCCACGTTGCACGCGCCGAGTCGGTTCCCGGGCGCGTGCGATGCACGCGCGCGCTGCCCCGCGTGCAAGGCACGCCCGGGCCGACGTCACCGTGACGTCGCCGGCGGTTGCCCGCGCACGTGTCGCCCGACCGCCCGACCGGTTCGACCGGTCTGACCGGTCCGACCAATCCGACTCGGTCTGACCGGCTAGACTCGGTTCGACCGGACCCGTAGACTTGCGTTGACCGTTGACCGAGCCGTTGACCGTTGACTTGACCGTTGACCGTTGACTTGACCGTTGACTCGACCGTTGACCGTTGACCAAAAAAAAAAAAAAAAGGAATTTGTTTCTTTTTCAATTATGCCATTGTGGATTATAAGTAATCTATTTTTTATTGTGCATTTGTTGCATGAAACGTGGAAAATTATGTATTTTCCCTTATGTTCATTATGGATTATAAGTAATCCAATTATTACAAGTTCTCGCATTCGTTGCGGGAACTATAATGCGCTATGCACGGATACTGCATTCCCGAGAACGGACGAAGGACGTGCAAGACTTAAAGGGCTGATGACGGAATTGGCTAATTATCGATGGCATGATAGTGATTTAGTATCACATGTGGTTAGGGTCAATAAGATGATACAAGAAATCATCTGGAACGGTTATCTTATGCCGGATTTTGAGAAGGTGTCGACCTTCAAGAACACTCTTCCACCTGAGTGGCAAGCAGTGTTAGATCGGCTATGGAAGGTCAATGTGGTCCCGGGTTATAGGAGGCTGGTAGAAGCTTTTGTGAGAGAGTACTATAGGATTGAGCTTATCAAAACTTTAACCCTTAGTATTAGTGCCACATGGAGCAAAGTGAATGCGCCTTGGAGGCGACATAAGAGCTCTCCAAAAGTCTTTCCATGGTTGGCAAATGTGCCTACAAAATTCTCAAATTTTTTGACTGATAGATTAGAAAGGACATTCCCTAATTATTTCTTAGATTAGTTTGAGATGTTTTATTCGTGTAAATATATCTCTTTCTAGGTTGATATTTCCCTCTGTATATATTACTTAGTGTAATGAATATGCTATATTTTGTGAAAGCATTATTATTGTAATGGATGTCATATATTATTTGCTTTCTTTATTGCTTTGATTGATGTGGGTAGCTCTTAGAAGTTTTTGTAGCTTCATAGAATTTAGTTTGCATAAGACAATTATATTAATGACAGTTTTAAGTTAGGATTTTGGAGGATGATTGGAAACATAGTGACCTTTTGATTCTGAAACCTTACTTGAAATTGTTTATTAATATGATGAGTCTATGCAAAGTGGATGCATAAATGATAGGTATTAATTATTCGTGCATATATGTCTCGATGTGTTCGGATCGATGGCTTCAAAGAACTAAGAAAGTAATTGCTGATTTGAACGGCAACAATTGTGAAATATTGAATATGAAGATTCAATGTGTGCTGGAAAAGCAACAAGCACTAGAAGCTCTTGACCATGTTATGGAAGATCTTGAGAATGCTGTGCGCCGCCTTGAGCTAGTAGAGAGGACCACCTAACGGCATTGGAGCCGAGAGTAAATATTTGTTATGCTGGTTCTAGCTCGAGAAAGGGCTTTGAGCTCTAAGCGCAAGCGTATTGATTCGTTCAATATGTGGTCAAGCAAAGGATCAAGTCCTCCTTGCAAGAAACCAAGAGTTAACCAACACAAGAGAGGAAAACGTCCTCAAGTGAAGAAAATGTCAAGGGTAAGGTGTTACAATTGTGACAAGAAGGGTCACTATGCTCGCAACTGTCGTGAGCCTAAAAAGGTAAATACCTCTTGTACATTTGAGAACTTTGCTTATGTGTCAAGTTCTGTATTGTTGGCTGAATCCAATCCTTTGTGAACTGTAGATTCAGGAGCAACGGACCATGTAGCAAAGGATAGAGGATCCTTTGTGGAATTCCGATGAGTCCCAACTGGAACTAAGTGGATCTATGTGGGAAACAACTCCGGAGCTGAAGTGAAAGGAATTGGCACACCTTGCCAACCGAACATGCGTGGTGGACGCACTTTGTTCCTACATGATGTGTTGTATGCTCCGGAGATTCGTCGAAATCTAGTGTCTGTTTTAGTGTTGGTCAAACTACGTTTTAATATGAACTTCCGTAATAGAGGTGTGGATTTGTTTTTGGAAACAAATTTCTATGGTCATGGCTATTTTCTGGATGTTGACTATGTTAATGTGAATGTTTGTTATTCCCTTATCACATCTACTAATTCATATGACAATGATGTGAATGTGTGGCATGCTAGACTTGGTCATACTTTTGGCCAACAACGTATGACGAAACTAGCCGAGAGAGGGCTTGTTAGGCAATATTGAAAAGTCGATTTGCCCATATATGTAAGCATTGCCTAGCAGGGAAAACAACAAGGAAACCATTTAGAAAAAGTAAAAGAGCTGAATTTCCTCTGCATTTAATCTATTCTGACATCTGTGGTCCACTGAATGTGAGAGGAAGGCATGGGGCTGTTTATTTCATCACTTTTATAGATAATTATACTCGATTTGGATATGTCTATTTGATTTCTCATCAATCTGAAGCATTAAGTTGTTTCAAAAGGTTTATGGCCTTGGTAGAGAATCAATTAGACAAGAAAATAAAAGCATTGAGATCCGATCGAGGTCGAGAATATTTATCTGATGAGTTCAGAAAATTATGCGATGAAAAAGGAATAGAAAGACAGTTGTCTATTCCATATACTCCTCAACAAAATGGTGTTGCGAGAGAGAAGAAACATAACCCTAAAATGGTTAGGTCCATGATGGCACATGCTAATTTACCTATCACTTTTTGGAGTGATGCATTATTGATGATTGCCTATGTACTTAATCGGTGCCTTCCAAATCGCTTACTTCCACTCCATATGAGTTATGGACAGGTAGAAAGCCGGATTTGGGTTTTCTTAAGCCATGGGGTTGTGCTGCCTATACCCATGAGCCCTCTCACAAATTGGGTCCCAGAGGAAAGAAGAGTATTTTCATAAGATACTCTGAACACCCAAAGGGATATGTGTTCATAGGTGAGCAGGAAAGTGGGAGTGTAACTGAATTTGAATCACGGGATGTCACGTTCTTAGAAAATGAGTTTCCTAAGAAGGGCGAAATAGGTGAAGATTACTCCCTATTTGAAACCATGGATCAAGGTAATGATATTAGTGAAGTTCGTCCAAGTGAGAGTAATATGAGAAGTGATGAATTGCATACAACTAATTCTCAATTACAACCACATGATGGTACGACATCATCATTATCTGATCCTAATGGGAGCATAATGGGAAATGATGTGCTAAGTGTACTATCTCCTATACGGCGAACAAGTCGCAAAAGTATTCCCCGTCGACGTTTTGACATTGAAGGGGAAACTTTTATGATTGCCCCACAAGATGAGGATGAGCCAAGAAATATTCATGAGGCTCTGAATTGCCCTAATAAGAAAAAAAATGGATGGATGCAATGGGAGAGGAAATGGAGTCAATGAAGTCAAACCATGTTTGGGAACTGGTTGAACTTCCAAAAGGACGCAAAGCTATTGGGAACAAGTGGGTTCTCAAAATAAAGCGTAAAGCTGATGGCTCAATAGAAAGATATAAAGCTCGCCTTGTGGCGAAGGGGTATAATCAACGGGAAGGAATTGATTATGAGGAAATATTTTCCCCGTTGTTAGATTCACCTAAATTCACATTATTCGGCAATAGTGGCAAGTATGGATCTTGAATTACATCAAATGGATGTAAAGACTGGCTTTTCTCAATGGAGACTTAGATGAGGAAATATATATGGAACAACCTGTTGGTTTCATTACGAAAGGCCAAGAAGGAAAGGTATGTCGACTTTTGAAATCGATATATGGCCTTAAGCGATCGTCAAGACAGTGGTATATACGTTTTCATAATGCTATGATGGCATATAATTTTACAATGATTGATGAGGATCATTGTGTATATATCAAAAGATCCGAGAGATCAATTTGTGATCATATCATTATATGTTGATGATATATTAATTGCCGGAAGCAATATGGAGTTAGTTAATACCATCAAAAGTTGGTTATCTTCTAATTTTGAGATGAAAGATATGGGTGAGGCTGCATACATACTTGGAGTTAAGATTTCAAGAGATCGTTCGAAGAGATCGTTATCTCTTTCGCAAGAAACATATATAAGTAAAGTTCTTGAACGATTTCGTATGCAAGATTGTAAACCCATAGACACTCCTATTGCAAAAGGTGAAGGATTGAGCCATAGGATCGTGTCCAAGGACTCCACAAGAGAAGGAACAAATGAAGCATGTTCCTTATGCTTTGTTGGGAGCTTGATGTACGCTATGTTGTGTACAAGACCCAGGACATATGCTTTGCAGTTGGAATGGTGAGTAGATACCAATGATCAAGGGAAAGCCGTTAGAGAATAAGTATCTAAAGGGAACTTGAGATATCAAGGAAAGGATCAAAAGGCTATTTAGACACAAGTTGAGAAGGAGATTTACATGAAAGGAAATCTACCTCTATTTTTGTTTTTGTTTCTGAATAATGGCACCATGTGTTGGTGCGGCAAAAACAAACGTGTATAGCCTTGTCCACGATGGAAGCTAAGTTCGTGGCATTATCGAGCGGTGGTACAAGAAGCAGTTTGGCTTAAGAGATTTTTGGATCATTTAGGTGTTATTGAGAAAGCTGCAAATCCATTATTGGTTAATTGTGATAGCCAAGCAGCTATAGCGTACACCAAAGATCCAAAGTATCATGGCAAGACCAAACATATAGATACCAAGTATAACTTTGTCAAAGATATAGTTGCACGAATGGATGTGAACTTACGGTACAATTTACGCATAGAATGGTTGCAGATCCTATGACAAAGCGAACACCTAGAGATGTGTTTTTGTGGTCATGAGAAATCTCTAGATTGGTAGAGTCGATGTACTTGGATATTTTGATTTCCACTGAGTTATTCACATTTATGAAATTGTGTTTTTCATCATTAATGCCTATGAATCTTTGTTTGATCTTTATGCATCTTAATGCTCGGTGCATTATATTGAGTTGAAAAAGTATGTCGGACGATAAGAGATTAGCCCACTCACACGGGTAATCGCCTCTATTTCTACATGTGATAAATAGAGATGAGACGGTTTTTAAGCTTATTATCTAGGTGATAATCGAGCTCGGGCTTAAAATATATATGTCGCCTTAACTAAGTGTTAAGATGAGGACATAATAAGTACTATGTCCGAAAGTAAAATACCCCACATATTTTACTTTATCTGTCTAAGATGCCAGATGTGAGTTCTGATGAATTATGTGAATGAGTAGATACGTGAACTCAAGTTAGACATTGGGTATGTCCGAACTATCATCAAGACATACGCTCCATGGGAAAGGAGTTAATACCGTAATACGCTTTTCATACTGCGTATGCATGAGACGACCAATAAGAGTGGCAAAAGTTTGATCTCAATTTTTATGCCGTGTGAGACTCTTGAGGAAAATAAGTTCCTCATTTTTAGTCCCCTCATGACTCTTACTTATTCTCAAGATTTCTATTTAGTGTTTGCTATCTTAGGATGTTGCCAATGGTCATGAGTTGATTCGATCTAATGGGACATTTCTAGAAAAGCAAGCTGGACCGAAATTGAGAGTTTGAAGGAAAGAGGAAGATCGATTTTGGAGAATCACATTGTAGTTTTGTATTCAGGCACCAATTATGACTTGTCTTTGGGATAATCATAATTGTGAATGCAATATATATACCATTGTTAAAAGAGATCAAGAGAGATATAAATGTGATCGATCGATCTAGAATACTAAATCTACTCAAAGTGTGATACCCATTATGAGCTGCTATATATTCCTATCTGTATGGCAACGAGCTAGTCACGGACTACTCACCAAGTATGAATGTTGCAATGAGGAAAGTGGGACAAGGGCCACCATGTCGAGTGGGAGATGCATATAGATGGATTCTTCTTTGATGAGCCAAAGTAAGACTTGTCCGCCCATGTTGGTTTTAGTCCACCATTGCGAGTGGGAGATGATGGATTTTTATTTTAATGAATGGGCCTATTTTGGCCTAATGGGCCTTGATAGGGAGAGGTATAAAAAGAAAAATGAAAACTGAAAAGTTACGTTTTCCATTTTTCAGTTTTTCCTTTTTCCCTTTTTTTCCCGACGTATTACGACGTTCCTCCCGTATCGTCGTTTCTCCCCTCCTTGAAGAACAGTGCCCGTCTCCTCCTCAATTTGCAACGCAATGGATTTAAGGTGTGTTTGACATTGTGATGCACCTTCGTGATCGGTGATTCATGATTGGGTGTTGAAATCTTCTTCCGCTGCGTTTCTCCTCTTTTTGGGATCGTTTTTGTGTCGAAACGATCGTTTTGGGAATCCTGTTTCCCGAATCCAAACCCTTCAGACCCTAACAAAGCACTTCCTCGAAATGAAAGGAAAGAAAATGATAAGAGAGGGAAACTAACGGAATCTCGACATTCATATTCAATTGTGATAGGGAAACGGTATGAGAGTTGAAGGTTCCATCCAACATGAAACATCTCCTTTAGCAAAAGAGATTTGCGGTATGGAAATAAGTGCTCGGACGTCGGGACATGGAGTGCGTACATGGGCCACCATTATCGTCTGCTAAATGTTTGGATACTTAATAATATATTGTTGGGTGATTGACGTTGAATGGGTCCCCCTACTAATCTTAAAATTTGTACGATCACATGTGGTTAATTAGTGGGTCTTTGGTGTTGATGGTAAGGCTGAGTTACCATGCACGTGATTTTATTTGAAGAATCACGTAGCTTAACATCAAGTTCTATGTGTTAAAATATTTAGATGTTAAATTACATTTTCATCTAATAGTTTAAGTTTTTAAAATAGTTGATAAAAGTCTCCTAAAATCTCATATTGTATCAGACTAGGAGGTCTTGACTTCAAATCTTTCTGGACCTCTACTTATCTTCCCAATTGCTTATTTCCACCCTACACATGAGGGGTATTAGAATATTGAAATAAAAGCTAAAAGCTTGTGTGCAACTTTAACGGGGCTTTACAAAGACGTTTTTCCTGAAGTGTCCTAATCATGTGGGTTTAAAAAATAAAGATATAATTCAATGAGTCACGACACGCGAGAATAACCGAGTAGAGGAAAGAGACCTACAAAAGAGGATGTAGTTAGGCAGGATCTCAATTGGACTGGGACTCTCCACATCTTCATGATTCGTGCCTACCTTTGTACCGAACGGCCGTCTCCGTACGTGCATTCTCGTGTCCAACCTTGTTGTATACGAAGATTTATGCGGCAGGACAACGAGCAGTCCACCAACGTGCTGAGGTTTGGGTCTTTTCCTTTTCCTTTTACTTGCCGATAATGCGTTGCTTTCTGGTTGCGGGCTCATTTGATCATATCCGAAGCAACTCTCCGAATTGGTTCTATGAGAAAAGAGTTCAGTACAAACTGGCTTTCCTATGTACGAACTTCGTCAAAATGTCCATCTTTGTAAACTACCAATAGGAAACTTGATTGAAGAAAGTTTTCTCCGCCGAGGGTGGAAGAAAATATTTCCCAAGCAAGATAGTAATCATTCCCAAACCCCTTGTGTTTATCATTGTAAACCGAGTCAAAGTTACCCGTGAGTACGAAGCTTGGGCCTTGGTTCGATGATATATTACTCGATCAAATCAACTTGTTTGATCTAGAGTCGAGCTCAAGCTGCTCGAATTTCATATCGAGTCAAGCTCAAGCTTGCAACTATAATTGTGATAAAATCAAGGGAAAAAGCCATAAAAAATCTTAAATTTTCCCCAAAATGACAAATTTACCCCTTTTTTTTGTGACATGAAACATCCCAAACTTTATGGACCGTGACACATTTACTCTATCAAGGGCATTTTCGTCTTTTTCTTTTTGTTTTTTTTTCTTTCCCTTTTTTCTTCTTCTCTCTTCCCTCCGACAAGGGCGGCCTTTGTCTAGGCTGGCGAGGGCAACACCTAGGTGAGGGCACCCCTCACCCGATGCCACCGAGGGTTGCCCTCGCTTGAGTTTGGCTTCCCTCCGCCATGGATATAAGTTCAGGATTTTTTGTGTTACGAAAAAAAAAGTTTAGGGTAAATGTGTCACGATTAGCAAAGTTTGAGATTTTTCGTATTACAAAAAAAAAAAATTGAGATATATTTATCACTTTGGGCAAACTTAAGGGTTTTTGGTGACTTTTTCTCTAAAATCAAACACAGAGTTCCTTGAAGTTACACAGCGTATCCACACATACGAAAATCCAAGGAAGATATTTGGGCTTTATGAAGCTCTAGAAGATCGAATTTCTTTAAGCTCAAGCCGAGCTTGGTAAAACTCTATTACGTGATCGAGCTCAAGTCAAGTTTCGAGCACCTGGCCAACGTGCCCTTCAATAAATTACACATTTCCAATATCTTTTTCCCAACATTAAAAAATGCCGCCCATTTTCACTCAAATATTGTCAAAAGTGGTGTCGGAAAGACTTTTGGCGGCTTATGGGCACTAACTAGTGCAAGATATGTTATTTAAGGCCATCTAGCCAGTTATTAATGCCTTCAATTAATTCATTAAATCGCTATGACCACCAATAAGGGAAAGGCTGGAAATAAAATGCTGGGGGCATAAGAACTCTGCTGTAGACTGCAGTGGTGAATCGAAAGCGTGGCTCGACTCGATCGGCACCCGAGTGCCTGACCAAACTATTGAAGTTTCAGAGACTGATGAGTAGATAATAGATATTGCCTCAATGTTACGAAGCTATGTCATCCTTAAGGAAGTGCAACGGGCTAGAACGAGAGGCCCGGATGGAAGTTGTGCCAAGCTTTTGTATCTGGTAATCTCTTGCCAGATGATATGACTCCTCCACTAACACAGAGAACCAGTATCTATTTAACTTTTATTGAAACGTCGCTCATTGAACGACGCGGACGACGATATGGTTGATTATTAGCTTTCCGAACAGTGGGCTTCTCTGCTTTTAAGGGAGGTAGATCACGACAGGCATCTTTCATGGCCAATTTCGATGTAGGTCACGAATCATGATCTTCATATGTGAATCACGGCAAACTTGCCATTTCTTTTCGAAATATGGATCAAAGAGATAGTAGAATGAGTTCATTTACGACAGGAACGAGACAAGGAAGATTTTAATTACTAGAAAAGACATTGCAATTCTAGAGCACTTACGCACGTCGTGTTCATCTCCACTTGCATATACAAGTTATGACGCGTGCATTAACAACATAGAAGAAAGAACTAAATTAGCTCACTAGCTACTCGAAAGACAACAGCAGAGACATATGCTGCGACTTAACCCGGGTCAAACTTCACATGAACTATTTGCAACTGGTCCATTATTGGAAGTTTCCAAGCTTATCTCACCCTCGTATACATCGTCTTTCCTCTCCTTGACCTCATCAACGTCGATGATGCTATCGTTAGAGGCGATATTGCGACTTTAAGTATCGGCTATCGGCCTTGCACCACCGAAATCGTCGGGTTCCTCCAAAACTATCACATTCCTCTTCCTATATATCGGATAGAGTCCCATCTGAAGCACTCCAAGGATAAAACCCAATACGTTTGGAACCTATGTAAATGATCATACATACATTAATGATTGTATATCAGAAAATAAAGCGATACCTAAACCGTAGTCTCCACGACACACTTTTTTCTTTGGGTAATAGAGAACTCTTTTTAGCATAATTTCTAGTATTTGTTGAAAGTCGATGCATACGGTGACGTGGATGTCCTTGAGAAATATACCATGTAGGAGCCAAGTTACAGCGCTGAGCGTGAGGAAAAATGAGAGGGAGAAGGCCATGAACTCTACGCTTTTGGTGCGTATCACTGTTCTCTGTGCGATATTCATCGAAAATAAAAGGTAAGAAATCAAGAGTTATTCCAATTATTCACCACACTTAAAGAAGCTGCGAAAACGATGATGGAGAATCCAACACAAAGCCACCCAAGAAGTTGGAACTTGGTTGATCCCTTTGTTAAGAAACAGGATGAGAAGAAAGGAACAAAACCCTCCAAAGCCCATCACTATCTACTTCATTGTAAAAACCTGCATGCATGTGTCACGGGTTGATTGATTATGATAATTCCTATCTGTGCGGCCTTAGGATTTGATCCCAAGTTAGCCTCACACATGTACTCAGTTCACAAGAACAAAGTATGAGGGAGAAGCTCGAATTGTATTGGCTTGTGAACAAGAGTGTACAAGTGAGGGGAAAGGGTCCCTTATTTATACAAGTATGGGTCTGATTCTAGTTGTTGATCCCTCTTCGATCCAACGGTTGTATTTGAATATATATAATAATTATAAGGTTGCACCAAAAGCTCAAGAGGCCCAAGGCCATGGGCGAACTCAAGGGATGTCTGCCATAGGTCTATAGGGTTAGTCTGTGGGGATTGAAGGGTTGCCTGACACAAGGAAGCTGAACGGTCGTCGGCTTCTTCTTGCATTGCTCATAAGCCGACTTTATTGCTCATGGGTCGTTCGTGGGCGCTTGTGGGCTAGCCCTTGTGTGGGACACGACCCTTCATTTGGACGTCTTGGGTCATGCTCATCCTTGAGTCATGTCAATCTCCCACATCTATTTGGATGACACCCTTGTTGCTCTTTGGCATGGAATGCGTTGATGTGTTTCTTGAACTGTAAAGAGTCTTGGACGGTTCCTAACTCGCTTCACTCTGCAGAACGCTCTTCCATTGGACCAGGTATTCCTTCTTAGGCGTGCAATACCTCTTCCATATGACTCGATTAGCCATGATGTACTCGACATTCTGATTGTTTGAGGCTTTTGCCCCAAGGGGCGCCTATTGTGATTCCCCTCAGTCCAGGTCTTCCTTATCTACATAGAAAGGTTTGAGCATATTCACATGGAACATTGGATGTACCTTGAATTTGGACAGCAAGTCTAGCTTGTTTGCAACTTTTCCAATCCATTGGAACACTCAGAAGGGGCCTTCATAGTGATGGATTAGTCCCTTATGCACGTCTCGATATCGGAGGCCAAATGTAACTTGGCTAGCACTAGGTTACTGACTTGGAATTCCACGTGCCGTCGTTTCTTGTCGGCCCATTTCTTCATATGTTTTGCGGCCTTGTGTGGACATGCTCACGCCAAGTTCACTTGTTCATGCCATTTCTTTGCGAACTTGTATGCCGACAGACTGCTCCCTCGATAGCCCGAGGCAACTGTGCTTGGTTGTTGCCCTATTACGATCTTAAACGGGCTTTGGTTTGTGGACTCACTCCATTGTATGTTGTATAAGAATTGGGCCACGTCGGTTAGCTTTGCCCGGTTTACTTGTGTGGTGCTCACATAATGTCGGAGGTATATTTCAATGAGCGCATTCACCCTCCCCATCTGATTGTCAATTTGGGGATGCAAACTTTGGAGAAGTTGAGGTTTGACCTTAGCAACTTTAAGAGCTCGGTCCAAAACCGCTCAGTGAATCGAGGATTGTGATCGCACACGATTGTGTGTGGTATCCCTCAATACTTGATGACATGCTTGATGAATAGCTTAGTCACCTTCTGGGCTAGGCAATTTTTAGTCACGGGCACGAACTTTGCATATTTGGAGAACCAATCCATAACAACTATGAGGGTCCGACATCCTTTGAACTTGGGAAAATTAATAATGAAGTCGAGGGAGACACTCTCAAATGGACACTCCGAGATAAGCAATGGCTCAAGGAGCCCTAACAATGACTGTTTTTCAATCTTGTTTTATTGGCATACAAGACATGTCTGCACATAAGCTTCAACGTTGTCCCGCATGTGATACCAATAATATTGATCCTTAATGAGTGCCATGGTGTGGTGAATTCTTGGATAACCTACCCATTTGGAGTCATGGTACTCGTGTAGCACTTCTTTCCTCAGCTTCCTGTAGAGTGACACATGGATTGTTGTCCCTTGGTGTAAAAGAGGCCATCTTCATGCCATAATTGCCTTGTCTTTCCCTTCTAAACGTACTTAAAGAGCACTTGGGCTGTAGGGTTGTGCTTGAGCCCCTTCTTGATACGGTTGATCCATAGATAGTTGGGTCGACTCGCTATATTAGCCAGTTCAAACTTCCAACCAGGGCATCCACCATGGAATTAGCCTTCCTCGGCTTATACTCTAGCACATAATCAAAATAGACTAAGAAGTTTTGCCATCGAGTTTGCTTCGAACCGAGCTTATTTTGAGATTGGAAGTAGCTCGTGGTCACGTTGTCCATCCTCATGATGAATCGAGATCCCAAGAGATAATGCCTCCACGTATGAAGGCAATGCACCACCGTGATCATCTCTTTCTCTTGGACCACACGTCGCTGCTCGATATCATTCAACTTTTGAGATTTGAAGGCAACTAGGTGCCTATCCTATATAAGGACACTACCAATAGCAAAATCAGAGGCATCGATTTTTTCCTCATATGACTTGGCATGGTCAGATAGCACGAGTACTAGGTCTTCGGTCATGGTCCGCTTCAATTGATTGAATGCCTCTTGACACCGATCCATCCACTCCCACGGCCTTTCCTTTTCCAACATGTCTATGAGTGGCACAATGAGGCTTGAATAGCTTTAAATGAAGTGTTGTTAGTTGTTCGTGAGACCAAGGAATGATCATAGCTCTGTTACCTTGGTCAGTGGCTCTCATTCAATGATGGCACGGATTTTAGCCGCATCCATTCACACTCGTCCACCCCTGATGATGTGCTCGAGGAAAAGAACTTCCTCTTGTGCGAAGGCACACTTCTCACGCTTCATGTACATATCATTCTCCCGCAAGATTTGGAAGACTTGCCTTAAGTACTCAACGTGTTCTTCGAGAGTCCGGCTATGCGCTACAATATCATTGAGTACACCACAATGAACATATCAAGGAACGGGTGGAGTACCTTATTCATTAAAGTGCAGAATGTGGCCAATGTAATAGTCAAGCCGAATGGCATAACGAGGAAATCGTACGAGTCATAACGTGTCATGCACATGTTCTTCAGCTCGTCTCCCTTGATGATTTGAACTTATAGTAGCTCAATCAAATATCAAGCTTGGTAAACCATCTAGCTTCCCCAAGCTAATCAAACAGGTCTACAATGAGAGGGATCATATACTTGTTTTCGATGGTGAGCTTGTTTAATACCTACACATCCGAAGAGATTTATCGTGCTTCTCTTGGAATAGGACTAGGGCACTGAACGGAGCCTTGGATGGTCAAAGGTATCCCATATTGAGCAACTCTTTGAGTTGTTTCTGCAATTCTTCCAACTCAGGCGGCACCATGTGGTGGGGTGTCATGGCCAGTGATTGAGCGTTGAGCACAAGCTCGATCCGATGGTCCACCTCTCTTTGAGGCCAAAGCTTCTTGGGTAGCTCGAGTGGCATCACATCTTGAAATGAATCGAGGACTTAGGTCACCTCCTTTGATGCGTCACCTCTCTTCATGTCCTTAGTCTTCAACATTGCCAAGAAGGTCACCTCACCCTTCCTTGCTCCCTTCAATAGTTGCATGGCCGATAGTATCTTTCTATCGCATTCCAACTCATGATGGATCGAGACCATGCATTGGTGGTGCTTATAAAGGATGTATATGTAATCCGTGAATGGCATAATGCCCACATTGATACTTTTGAGGAATCCAAAACTTAACACAAAGTCATAGTCGTCAAGGGTGATTATCTCATATTTTCTTTGCTGGTCCATGGACTAAGATGGAGCTTTATGTCTCTAGCCATTCCGCTAGTCGAGACTTCCTTGGACTTTGCTGTTTTGAACCAATCGGCTCCTCCCTTTTCAGCTAAAAGATTCAGTTTCTTAGCGGCCTCTTGGGATATGAAGAGGTTGGACACCTCGGTATCCACAAGCGCTCTCATCGTGGTATCTCCGATCTTTACATCCACAAACATCATGTCTTTGGGTTCCTTCTCCTTCTTGTTTTGGTCGAACAAAGGATGCGTAGTGAACCCAAATGTGCCTCCTCTCGTGGCTCGTCCTCCTTGAATAGGGCTACTAGTTTGCCCCTCTTGGGACAATCTCGAACCATGTGAGAATAATTGCAAAAGAAACACTTGTATGTGCGCACCTTCTGTTGTCCCCATCCACTTGACTCCAGTTGTTTCTTAGGTGTTGCCGTTAGTGGTTTGGCTTCATTCGGGCGATTGAATCTTTCTAGATCTCCCCCACCATTGGCCTTGTCCTTTGGACAAGAATTGGACTTCATGGAAGGTGACTTGTACTCCACAAGGAACATGACCACAGACATAGCCCTTGCAAGATCCGCCTCGTGGCACTGCTTGAGCTCTTGCTTGACCTATGGCTTGCGTCCACTTATGAATTGGTGATATGCCTCTGTCTCGCTCATGGATAGGATTTGGAGCAGAATCTTTGAGAATCACTTCACATAGTAAGGGTGATCGGGTCCAAGATAGGTAGGTTCTAGACCTGGATCTTGTACTCAACCTTGTTATAACCGGTTTCCCTTTTTTGGACCCTGTACTCGACTTTGTTTCCATTGGACCCTGTATCTGAACCACCATGTTTTTTTTTATCTAGTTCTAGGGTTAATCTTGTTTTCACTTGAACCTATTTTGCAATCACTCGATATCCTATATGGTTTTGAATTTTATATTAATATGCGAGAAAACCATGTAATCCTCCTAATATGTATTGAAACATTAAATACTTGTAATCAATAATTAAATGAACTTTTTGACTAAACAACAAACTAAGGATCCACAAGACTAATTATCATAAACAAAATCATAAAGCAAAGCAAAAATCTTAACATTGCATGAACATTAGCAATAAATATGGGTATAATATTAGTCTCATTCCTATAATGAGTATTAAGAAGTGCTTTGGTAAGTCTTCCTCCTCTTCTTCCGCTAGCTTTGATTTCGAGAGTAAATATGTGGATTCGTGTGTTCTGCCAGTTGAAGGAACAATTATCTGCCAGTTGAAGGAACAATTAACCTCAAACAATTAATTCCAAATATAGCGCCATCAACAACAAAAGCAGCAACATCAACGGCATATGAACAAAAAAAAACACATACTTTTCACTAAGCCGAGGAGAAAGCTCACGCAGAGGATTACATGGAAGAAGCCTAGGCCGTCTCGCATGTGTAGCAAATCGCCGCCTCCGTTTTCCTTTACGCGCGTTCCAAGAAGGCCTGGGCCCACCAACCACGTAAGTCGCCGTTGTCCTCGTCGCCATCTGATGGGAAGGCCAGAGGGGGTGACAACCCAGCGGATCCACCCGTCTTCGCGATCTTGTAGAGCCTCGACATGGCAGCGATTCACCCAACGTTGAAGCTCTTTGAGTTCTACGACTTCTTCTCTCTCTCCCACCTTACCCTACCCACTCATAGTGGGTTCCTATATCAACAAAATAATGCAAACTTTTCCACCAATCTAACAAGAAATCCAGTTCGGGAAAGCACCTCAAAAAAAGAAAGAGAGGAACCGAGCTTCAATTTGAAAGAAAAGCCTAGAAATACTAAGGAAATTTGTGAGCTTACAGACGAGAGAGCCGGTGATAGATGAAATAGAGCGAGAGAGAGCCGACGATGGATGGAGTGAGGAGATGGACGAAAGCGAGCGAGGAAGAGAAAGTCAAGAATGATGAAGGGAAAAATCCCATGCAAGTCTGTGAGAGAAAGGAAATCAATGCTAGAAAATAGGGTTTTGGACTTTCGGGGTTGGGCTTACAAAACCGGTCCCTAAACTGGTCCAATTGATCGGGTTCTCAAGTGGGTATTCACTCTGAACTATTTCAAACTAGTTCTAAATTTTGGGAACCAATTCTTGGACTGGTTTCAATGGGAACTGGTTCTTGACCCTATTTTTTAGATGGGCCGATTTGATTTCTGAGTAAACCCAATCCAGTTGCACACCCCCATCACATAGTCGCGAATTGCGCCATTTTGTTCAAGATATTTGAGTTCATCGTGAACTTTTATCTTTCGCATATGTGGGATAGTAGTTCCGTTGAAATTCCTCAACGAGTCGAGCCCATGTCGTGATAGGGTCGCCACACCTATCATCTGATTGACAACGCCACAACAACAATGCGTCATCAACTAAATACATGGATGCGATGTTAACCCAAGACGTATCGTCATTGATTTACGTGGCCTAGAAGCATCATTTAATGTACCACAAGAAATTATCCACGTCCTTAGCCACCCGCTAGCCCTTGAACTCCCTTGACTTGGGTGTGTTAGTATGTGAGTTTGCTTGCATGGGAACCACCTCGTTCATGCGTGTCGCTTCAACCTCCGCGAGGTTGCCTTTGAGCTCAGCAATCTTCATGCACATGGCTACCATCATGGCCTCCTAGGTCTCATTCCGCTACTGCAACTCGTGGATGAGGGACCCCGGCACCTTGACGTGGAGCTCTCCCATGCTGGCGCTGAGTTCTTGCACCTTGGCCAAGAACTCCTCCCTTCTAGCTTCCGCTCCCTCGATGGTCCGGTTCAGGTCATCCACCATCCCTTGGACATTTGTGATGGTCTCCTCTAGAACCATCGTTCGGTTCATCAAGTCGCCTTTTAGATCCTTCGAGCTTGAGACAGCATGGTTCATCTTTGATCGAGTGACCTTCTCGATTAGTCTTCCATAATCCTCACAATCTTCCCTTGAACGATCATAACATCGGAATGAGGATTAGCCATTGTTCTTGGAACAAAGGCTTTGATACCACTTGTCATGGTTTGATCAAATCCGATGTTCCCTATCTGTGTGGCGTAGGATTTGATCTCAATAGCCTTACACATGTACTCAACTCATAAGAGTGAAGTATGAGAGTGAAACTTGGATTTTAGTAGCTTGTGAACAAAAGTGTAAAAGTGAGGGGAGGGGGGGGACTGTCCCCCTTATTTATGCAAGTACAGGTCTGATCCTAGCCGTTAATCCCTCTCCGACCCAATAGTCACATTTGAATATGTACAATTATTATAAGGTTACACTAGAAGCTCAAGAGGTCCTAGGCCATGGGTGAACTCGAGGGACATCCGTCATGGGTCTGTAGGGATAGTTCATTGGAACCGAAGGGTAGCCTGACACAAGGAAGCCGAATGGTCAAGGGCTTGTTCCCGCATTGCTCATGGGCCGGCTCTCGCATTGCTTATAGGTTATTCATGGGCACCTCATGGGCTAGCCCTTGTGTGGGACATGGCCCATCATTTGAATGTCTTGGATCATGCTCGTCTTTGGAACATGGCCCATCATTGTGTCACATGCACGCACAGATTTATAATATTAAAAAACCTTCTTGAACAACGTGTACTGTCACATATCAACCGTGTATGAATTGTGACGATATCACGTAAATATGATCGGATAGGTAACTATGTACCTTGGCTTTTTAAGTAGCATAAGCAATGTAGAGAGCAACATAGACGGTCTCTATGACACTTCCCACTGAGTTGATAGTGATGAGAAGGAAATCATTGAACTTGGAGTTGAGGGATGCGTATTATATCCAAAGCATGGCGTTGAACAGAGAAACCACGTACGGAACTGATTGAAATCCTTCGGTCCACTTCTTCTTGCATACCCTATAAAATGTTGGTCTGCCAACATAAACAAAAAAAGATTTGCTAGAACCTTATTAATCAGTTGGTCAAGATCATACTTCCAGACCTTTTTGTTAAGCTAACCAAAAAGTTGATCGAGAGGATGAACTTACACTGGGGTCAAAAAGACCACGAAAGATATGAGATTA
Source organism: Eucalyptus erythrocorys (assembly GCA_014182555.1). Classification (NCBI taxonomy): domain Eukaryota; kingdom Viridiplantae; phylum Streptophyta; class Magnoliopsida; order Myrtales; family Myrtaceae; genus Eucalyptus; species Eucalyptus erythrocorys. The sequence continues at coordinate 34,843,617 of CM024607.1, read as the reverse complement.
CGTGGGACAAAGTATTATCAGAAAATATGACAAATGAATCAGTCCGTGGCCTTATGATGGGATAAGTAACTTGATGGGATAGGAGTTAGTGATGGCATGACTTATAATGTGCATGTTAACTCTAGTTTGATGAAGATACTAAGTGAGATTACTGAAAGGGCTAGTAAGCACATCTAGAGAGGGGTGAATAAGTGTATATAAAAATTTTCTCGAAAGACTTAATAAATTTATTTGCCTTTGAATGATAATAATAAACTCAAGATGTGAACAACTTTGAACTAATATATAAAGCAATTGAGTAAAACAACGAATAAAATAAGGAGATTAAGGTAAGAGAATTTAAACACAAGGTTTATAGTTGTTTGGCTTAATCCAAGCCTATGTCCACTATCCTACACTGACAGTCTACTGGCTGGATTTCACTATGAATCAAAAGAGATAATACAGCTCGTAATCTTGACTTCCTCAGTGGAGAGTCTCAACTAGTCTCTTCACAAAGTCTCACCAAGTGCTTTTCTTTTTTGTAGACAATTTTAGCACAATGAATGAAAGAGCAAGGAACTACAAAGATTTAGACTTTGAAATTCTTCTTTCATGCTCCTCGAAAAACGAAAAAGTCTACCTTATATACAAAGATTTCATAGCCGTTGGCACTTTCTAAATAAATTCTTCCAATCTACCCATTGGACAGAATCAATTAAGGTGATTTCAAGTCGTTGAATGATTGGCGATGAAAGCCTGTCAATCCTATTTGTCCATACAATCAGGATCTTAGGTTTCTATAAGTAGAACCTTCCAAGTTTGCTTGCCTTTCAAAGATATTCAAATCAGAGTAGATTCCAATAGGAATCATCAATTATCTTGATGCTAAATCTAGCCATAAGGTCTTCCAAAAACCATACTAAACGAATCTTTGAGAATAATTCACCATTTGGATAAGTCTTCATTCTTGGGTCTGGAAACTGTTAGTTTGGGCAAGCTTGAGTCTTGAGTTTGACGGTCTTCAGACTTTAATACTTGAGTCTGGAGGTCTTCAGACTAAACTGGTGAAAACGTTTTGTCAACTTCAAAACAATAAATGAGTTTTCTCCAACAATTACAAATTAGATCCTATGTAGCTAAAACGATATACCTAGGAGGCCGAGAGCTTAGGGAGTATCGATCGAGAAAATGGCCATTGCCCCTCTCTCTACTCAGGAAATCAAGGATGGCAGCTCAACTGAAGGAAATATTTGAGAACGAAAGGTTTCAGAGCTCAACATGAGATGCCCTAGTGATGAGCTGTGCTGTGTGAACTCTAGTCACGCAGGGCATGCAATATCTATAGTGGGAGGAGAAATACCACGCCCTTTTGGCCCATGACGTAGAGTATTATAATCGCCCAAAATAATTGGTTGGGTGGTGTAGCACAGACAGACAGTGCACCCGAAATATCAACAACTAGTCAGATGATTTCTATGTTTATCAATATTTTTGGGAAAATTGATAAAAAAAAAAGTATTAAATCTATTATACTTTTACCAATTGAGTCCTAAACCTTTTCAACTTTTGCCAATTGAGTCTATCTGGCTAATTTTGGTTAGACATTGCTGACGTGGACAATCGACACCAATGTCGGACTTTTTAAAAATATTTTAAATTTTTATGACCTTTTCTTTCTTTTTTTACTTTTCCTTTTTATATTTTATATTTTTGGATTTAGAGCTAAGGCTGGCAAGGGCGGTTGGTCGCTCGCTGACCGTAGGCAAGGGTTGGCTGCCCTCGCCAGCCACAAGCTAGGGCCAATTGACCCTTGTCGGCCCGTGGCGAGGGTGTCGTGACCCTTGCCAGCTCTAGGCAAGGGCCATGATGCCCTCCCCAGTGAAAGCGAGGGCGCGCAAGCCCTTGCCCAGAACCGGCGAGGGTTGGCCGGCCACTCTCATCAGCCCTAACTCCTAAACCAAAAAGATAAACAAAGAAAAGTAAAAATAAAAATAAAAAATAAAAATATTAAATATTAAATATTAAATATTTATAAAAATATTATTTAAAAATTATCACATCAATGTCAGTCATCCATGTCAAGAATTTCCAGTCAAAATTGATTAGATTGACTCAAATTGCAAAAGTTAAAAAGGTTTGTAATTCAATTGGTAAAGTGTAATATGTTTAGAATTTTTGAATAGTTTTTCCCAATATTTTCTGCCAGACTTACGTATTACAGACTTTCTCCCTTTCACCTGAACATCCCACCATACATTCGAGCTTCTCAAATAAATAAGGTTTTCATATCTTTTCCGTAGGTTTTTAGATGTTTGTCTTTTAAGACTCCCTTTCTTCGTCAGTTTTGGGACAGGTGGCGCCGTTTGATCCCGTGACAATTATACGTAAGGGTTTGCTCCGAATCCATCATTTGATTCATCTCACTTTAAGGTTTTGTGCTTGGAATTCGGCTCATTATAAAACTGAATAGAAAACTGCGCTAGCCCTCCATCATTCTTTATACCGTTGGTTATTAAAAGCCCCAAAAATTTTTAAAGTGTTAGTGGATCTTGGAATATATATGACAAACTGAAGTGATAAGATTTGCTTTTTCTAAGTGCTCTGAACTCTAATGACGCGAATGCTATGATTAGCTCAGCAGATCTCTTATGATATATTGTGTACTTAAGATCCCATTAACATGAGCACGCAGTTCTTCTCTTTGGCTAGATATTTGCTGTAGCTCAGGTGATTTCTATAATGCATGCATGTACAATCCTAGGATGTGTTATTGTCCTGACTCAGCATTTAGATGAAGGTTTCGACCTTTTGAACCAACCGAGGAAAGGAAGTAGAACAATTGAACCTGCTCACTTTTCCGACCAGAAACTTTTATATCGTCTACCTATAAACTTCGGTCACACTTTAATCTTCACCATCAAAATTTTCAGTTTCCAGATTTGAAATAGATTGTATGGTAGATTAGTGAGGATAATCCATTAACTGTCATTCTTCAAGATGAAGCATTTCTAATGAATGGGCAATATCCCGTTCTCATTGTATCATCAGCAGGACATGCACTCCATGTTTTTGTCAATGGTCAACAAGCAGGTAGACCAATTTCTGTATCAGGTCTGAAATTGCATTTTCTTTCTAGTCCTTGAAATCTCTACTTAAAAGATATGTTCTGTCGATCATCTGACCATATTATAGGGTCAGTATATGGGGGACTAGAGAATCCGAAATTAACATATAGTCATAAAGTGAAGCTGATCGCCGGCATCAACAAGGTGTCGTTGTTAAATGTAGCTGTCGGACTATTTGTGGTAAGCAAATATAAAGCCATGCTTTCTTATAAAGCCATGCTTTATATAAAGCCATACTTCGCGTCTGTTAAAGTGAAGTTTGAACATATAAAGCCATGTTTTCTTATATAAGACAGGTTTCTCTTTTGGGGAAGTGCCCATTTATTTTTTCCTTTACTTCGAAGTTGGCTTTCCCTAAAAGTGTTATACTAAAAGAGGGTGAGCCATTGAGTCATTGACCTTGGATATGGCAATCTGTTGGAAACCATCAGTTATTTTTAGGTTGGATGCCTTTTTCAAGTGCCTGCACTGAGTTCTGCTTTCCTTGCTTCACAAAGGTCTGTGGGCTGATTTTTGTGGCATTTAATGTGTATAAAGCATTAGACTTGAAGCTGCCGATTGAAATTTGTCAACCAAGAGTGCTTTTAGGAAGGACCGAATTGGCAAACTCATGAATCTTGTGATTATATATCTCTGTCATGTGTTGCATGCTGTTAAGACTAGGAATTGTGTTGATTTTTTGTTGTTGCCGTTGCCATTGCCTTTCTGCCAGTATTTTCTTCGTAATTTTTCCCTCAAGGTTGCTGCTTAACAGTTCCTTGGTTTTCACAGGTTGCATTCAGGACAATAGTCTTGCATCCTAATATTTGACAATAGCATTTGCCTCACCATTTCGAAGGAGCAGTGTGGAGGAGGCCTGCCTCACCATTTCGAAGGTTGACTTTTAAACACTCTCAAGCTATGTTATTCAATTGTTTTGGATGTTAGGATTGGTTAAGGGGTCATTATATTGTTAGAACGATTTTGCTTTCCACTTTATATGAATGTCCAGCGGGGTTGGAGAATGTCGTGTCCTAGTTAAGATAAATTTGAATTGAAAACGTTCTGTAAAATTTTATTTCGTGTGGTAACCATCGATGCACATTTGAGATGATGGATTTCTGGTCTTGGTCCTCTTGTACTGTGAATGTATGTCTTACCCCATTTATACTTTCAAAACCAATTTTAATAAACTGCAACTTATTTTTTGGAAGTCACATTGTTATCTGATGGCCAAAACACCTTAATTTTTCTCTCTGAAGAGACTCTCTTTCTCTCTTTAATCTCTCTTTATCTCGTGCGGCCTGCCTTGCCTTACCTTTGCACTCCCAAGCCCTATTTTCTTTGTTCAACGTGTGCCTTCTTGTAGCACACTTCTCTTTGGTAGTTTGAAACCGCGATGCTCTTGCTTTCTTCATTGCTAGTTCTGTGTTCAAGGCTTTTTCTAAAGACCTCAAAAGATTTGTCGAAGACTATAGATTATGCTTTGCATCCTAGAATGTCATCAAATCTTTTTTTGGTTCTACATGTTCAGAAGCATTGACGTTGTTCTGTTGTGATGTTCATCTGTTACTGTGACCTCTTCCACTAAGTTGACACCAATATAAAATGAAAATGTACCTTTTTTGTGATCGGGAAATGAAATTTGTTTTACATGTCTGCTGAGTTGCATTTTAGTCTATCTTTTTGAGTAAAAAAATTGAAAATTGTCGATTGAAATCACGGATTAACTTGCCTTTATTCTCCTATGGTATAGGTTTTGCTAGTTTGCAACTGTGATATGCTTTTTTAATATGGCGACAAGAAGAACGAGGGCAGCAACTTCTAAATCAAGTGGTGTAACTCCTAATGAGGTCAAATCAGAGTTTAACCTGCTATTGTGGTCTTTGATCACCACTTCTTATTGCAAAAACAAAGAAAAACACAGGAAGAAGGTTTAATGGATGTGCTAAGTTTGATGGTCCAGGTTGCTGCAATTTCTTCATGTGGGTTGACCCAAAAATACCGGATCAAGCGAGGGACATGATAGTCGAACTGCTTGAAAGAAATCAAGCACTATCGGAGTCAAGCCAATCCAGATGCAATGACGATTATGTAAGCTCACTGATAGCTAAAATGAAGGCGCAAAAGGCGAAAAATGGACTTTTAAAGGAAGAGCTTGCACGAGTGAAGAAAGGGAAGATGCTCTATCAATTGGGATTTTTTCTATGCATGTGTTATATCATTATGGGGATTATATTTAATGTGAAAGCTAGTGAAAAGTTTCTAAGTCTTCCATAGTACCTTGTTTCTAAGTTTGTATTTAATTACTTTATCCCGATTCTCTTTTGCCCTGTAAAATTAGGAAACTCATGTTACGTGGAAATGTAAACAAGCTTAACTCATTTCATGTGTTCTTTTAGTGAATGCTATTTGGATGATGATTTTTAAATGTTCCATCAAAGGAAAAAAGACAGAGCACTCTCATGTATTTCTGAAATGAAGTCTGGGAAGTAGCAACACAAAGTAGACAAAAGACAGAGCACACAAGACATTGAAAGCAAACCAGGCCTTTTATGACTACATATAGTTGAATGTGGCATACGTGTACTTTGAAAAATAGAGAGGAGATGGAATTAGATAGGAGCCACATATTCCAGGAGTCTACTTTAATAAAAGCGAGAGAGATGTAGGCTGCATCAATTATAATAGTGTCAGAGCAAGATATGAACATTTATAAACTATTGGAGAAAAGAAGCAAAAGCAAAGAGCCAATGAATTTTGTAGTCAAGTCCGTATAGCTCTCCTTGATCTTGATTTATAAATGCAACATTTCAGAGCACTTATGTGCCGATTTCCAGTCAATTCATGATATGGACAGACATCCAGAGTTGAACTTGACTATCTCGGAAGAAAACCGTGTCAAGTCACTTACAGTCTTATACTATTACAGAAGAACCTAAGAAAATCCAGCCTGTTGTGAAGTTCCTAGTGATTTTACCTACTGCGCTTCCTGGAAAAAAAAAATTTTTGTGTTTGTATCGGACTCGAAAAAGTGGGAATGGGCAGACCAGTTCAACATGAACCACTTCCTTGGTCTTGCTAGAGGAGGGGTTTCTCGATAGATTATTCAGATACCAAAGGCGAAACATACGAGAAGTAAAAAACATGGAAGTACCGTTGTTAAAAGCGAAAGAGATTTACAAGTTATTACAACTCCAGCAAAGATCTAAGGTCAGAAGTTGGGAACTTGAAGCAACCCATGATAGTTGGATCTGATTTGTGATTTGTCATGTACAAATAAATTTGCACATTGCACTACTGCAGCCAAGAGGTAGAGACACGGATAGGATATTCTCAAATGTATACAGCAAAAGAGATGAGTCATTAAACACAATCCCAACACGTTCTCTGATAATTACAAAATAACTAAAATTGATTGCTACAAAACACTACAAACCACAAACCATATAAGAAATTGGCCAGCAAAACCAACACCCAAGATAATGTTAAAGGAGAATTTCTTGTTGCAACTTTCAAGTGTCCCGCTCCCACCAACGGTGACTTGTCTCTAAGTGACCAGGCAGCGGCAAATCTGGACATTCTTTTCTCGGCTATTCTCCTCCTCTCCTCAGCCTGTGCTACTTTCTTCTCCTCCTCCTCATAGCCAGACTTCACTTCTTCCGACTCGAACAACAAAATCTCCCAGTCCGAGAGGAGCTTATCCTTCCAACACTTCACTTTCCCCATCATTCTCTCGAGCTCCCTCTCTTCCTTATAGGCTTTGGGGGAACAATTGAAGTATGAGATGATTGAGGCTGTGAACTCTCTGGCGGTTGTGATGGTGGCTTTGGCTTTGGCTTTATGGCAACATGTTTCGGGACTGAGGCTGAGAACTTGCCTAGGGGTGCGATGATGGCTTTGGCTTTACACTGATGTGCTTTCGAGGATAAGTTCTTAATGGTTGAAGCTGCAAACTGTCCTAGAGTTGCAATGGTGGCTTTGACTTCACAACAACATGCTTTCGAAGAGCACTTTGAGATGATTGAGGCTGTGCACTAGCTTGGGGATGCGCCTTTGCCATTGAAGCTCCTAAAACTACTCCTTTGTCCGGTTGTTTTAATAATCTTATATCAGTTGAGCCAAGCTACAAAAAAATGGGTATGTTTTTAGTTCAAGGAAACAATCAATTCCCATTGTAAAGTGTTAAAACATACACACATTGAGAATTTGAAGGTTGTTTTTAGGATTTGTGTAAACACCCAATCCTACCATTTTCTTCTTCTTCGGTTGTGACTGCCCTTCTATCATTTCCATTTCAATGGCAGGTCTTTTAAACTGAAAAAGAAAAAAAAAAAATTCGAACGTGAGAATGTAATCACAACACATGAATGCATGGGTGGTGAAGTATTACTCACTGGGACTTTTTGAGGTCTGCTGCTAGCTATTGCATTGGCTTGAGCACGAACAAATCCTTGTCATTGATTAACACTAGCTTCCGCAAAAGAATTGGCATGTTCACTACATCCACTTACATTAGCAGTAGCACAACATCCTCTTTCATTTACACTAGACTGAGCATTGAATAAAGTATCTTGTGCTAGCACATCAACTTGAGCAAAAGCATTGGCTGAATTATCTTGTAATTGTACACTGACTTCTGTAAAAGCATTGGCTGAAGTATCATGTATTGGTGCACATCCTTCTGCAAATGCATTGGCTGAAGTATCTTCAATTGGTGCACTAGCTTCTGCAAAAGCATTGGTAGAAGTATGTTCTACTTGTGCACTAGCTTGAGCAAAAGCATTGGCTGAAAAATTTGTCTGCCCACTATTATCTTGTACAAGCGCACTAGCTTCTGTAGAAGCAGTAACATGGCCTTTGGATCCTCCTTGAGTTGTACTTGTCGTTGCTATAGCTTTAGCCTGCATATATATCAATCCTTAGTAAATCAAAACCTTCACATTTATACTTATAATGCATGAATCTATCACAAAGTACTTGTCTTTTTTTGGGCCTTGATCCACTGGAATTGGCTTGAGATTGAGCTTCAGGTGCATTTGCATGAGCCTAAAAAGCACATATTAAGCATTCATGACAAGATAACAAGCTTAGAATCAACAAAATCAATTAGCTAAGAAATACCTTTTTCAGAGGACATCCTTTGCAATTATGTCCAACCACATGGTAGGTAGAACAAGTCATTTGCTTACCCTCTTTAGTCATTCTGTTCTGTCTTACAAGCTCAAGTGGTTGCTTTCTTTGACTCCTTTTTGGTCTATCAGGCATCTTTTTGATTGGTGGGGGCTAAGGGGTTTCTTTATTAGTTTTGCTCCAAAATTTCTGTCCTCTCACAGTAGGGATCATGAATTGATAAGCACTCAAGTATTTGTTCTTGTTGTAGCACTCGACTAGGTAGTCACCTGGATCATTTTTCTTGTGGTGTATTGCACATATGGCATGGCAACATGGAATTTCATTAACTTCCCAAACTCTACAAGAACAAGTCTTCAAATTCAAGTCTACAACATATTTATCACCATCTTCCATAATCTCGTATCCTTAATCTCCATTCCATATCAAATGGCAATATCTACTAGCCACTGTATTCTAATGTAACTTATGCACAATCCTTGGACCATAATTCCTTGTTCACTTATCACATGCATCTCTTTGACTGTGCATTCTATTCATAATCATGATTCTAATATCTTCAAGCATACTCACAATGGCCTTGCACCTAGCTTCCACACACCTACCATTGAAAGCTTCACTAAGATTATTATCAACAACATCACATTTTATGTTGGTGTCAAAGAAGGCTTTAGACCAGTGCTTTGGCTCAATCTGGAATAGATCATCATGACCTTGTGGAGTCATTTCCTTCAATCTCTGTCTATGCACCTCAAAATCTGACATATTAGTACTCTTAGCACATTTCCAAAATTGTCTCATCAACTGTTTTCCTTTGTATTTTTGACCCCAATTAGAATATATATGCCTCGCACGCATTCTATGTTCTGCATTTGGCAAAAGTTCAACTACTAAAGGGATGAGGCCCTGATATATATATATATATAACATTAATATTGGAAATCATTAGATACATTATTGCAAACAAATTCAAGATGAGCAATAGTAGTATTACATACCTTTTGTTGGTCACTTATTAAGGCCCAACCATTACCAATACCCATGTCAAGATCTTCCTTCAACAAGTTGATAAACCAACTCCATGTGTGCTTATTCTCAATTCTCACAACTGCCCATGCTACTGGATACATTTGATTGTTAGCATCCCTCCCCACAGCACACAACAACTCACCCTTGATCAATCCCCTAAGAAAACATTCATCTAATCTAATGATCTTCCGACACCCTACCAAAAATCCTTTCTTACAGGCATCAAAGCAAATGTAAGCGCTATCAAATAATGGTAAGGAATCTGGTACTGGTCTTTCAACTTTCATTTTAAATGTGCTCGCCTGGCTTGTAATGTAAAGCTCTCCCAAGTAATCGTACATCAATGCATACTCCTCCTTATAATTGCCTTGTAATTCCTTGAACACTTTTAGCTTTGTTCTCCTACATTGACTCACAGTGACATTCACCCCCTACTGTTCTCTAATTAATATCTTCAACTAAGGTGCCTTGATTTTAGGCATTGCGGAGATGAGAATCATGAAGTGTTTAGCTAAAAAAGAACTGGTAACTCTCTTATTCTCGAAAGTGATAGCAAATATATGCTCATCAATGTATTTTTTCAAATGAAATGATCCAGTTTTGTTATCGAGAGCACCATACATCATCCAGTTACAATTAGCCTGGGCACATCTAGCTCTTACAAATCCAACAGTGTTCTTGGTGTATTTAATTGCTCTTTGCTCAGCCACCGAGTACCTAAAAATTGCATCTTTGAACTCACTTGAATCTTCAACTATCATGCCAACAACAAATACTATATTCTTACAATTCCGATCATATGATGGAAACCTACTCCCCCTTCTTGAAATAACATCATTTTCTTCTTTTTCACTCTCATCATTTAAATCTGAATGAAGACTTTCTTCTTCATCTGAATCATAGTACTCTGTTTCGTACCCAGAAGCATCCACCATTAGAGGATCAACTGATAATGGAGTTTGAGAGTCAATGTCTAATTGAGAAGTTTCTTCAATGTTACTTCCAATTCTGAGTCTATGTCTCGTTGAAAATTCCTTTAAATTTCTTCTTGCATTAACCAATTCAAAATCATCATCATCACTCAATTGTTCAGCATCCACCAAATTACATGCATCATCATTCTCATCATCCAAATCCCTACTTTCACCCTCAACCTGATTCTCATCAGCATCGGCATTTCTAATTATATTTGCAAACACATTATCAGCCACATTGTTAACACTTTCTATATTCACATCAAACAAACCTCCAGTTTCCATCTCAACTCCCCCTATCTTAGCAAGCGTTTCTTCATCATCGACATGCTCAACATATAATTCAATATTTTCAGAGTAAAGATGATAATAAAATTGATCTATCACATCGGAGTTATCCCACAAGTACCTAAGAGTTACTCCATCTTCAAGAATATTACTTCCAGGAACTCTATAAAGAGTTTTTCTATTGTACGCCTACATAAAACCTCAACAGCTTCAAATATGTTGGATAATGAACCCTTACTTGAGTCTACTTCAACAACATCGACCCTTCCATCTACGTATTCTAAGGGCGGTCCAACTTGAAATTTACCTCCAAAGAAAACAGTGACATAAACTTTGCCCGTTGGACTTACAAAGGAATAAAAACAAATAGCACTTTCAATCGTAAAATTTCAACTAAAAACTACTAATGACTTCACTTGTAAAGAGAAATGGGTAGGGTAAACATACCCATGTTGATGGATGACCTTGAGAGTAGTCAACCCTCCAATAAACTCATTCCAAAGATAAGCATCACCAAACCAGCATCAGCAAAAAAGGAGCTGAAAGTGACAAAAAACTTGGCCCTGTCAGTTTTGTTTGACTATAATTTCTTGTACAGAGTGTCTTCGGGCTTTGAGTCCGGCAATGGCGAATGGATCAAGAGCAGCACTTGGAAAACAGAAATAAGAGTTGGTGTCAACCTAGCGGAAGAGGTCACAATAACATATGAACATCACAATAGAACAACGTCAATGCTTCTGAACATGTAGAACCAAAAAAAATTTGATGACATTCTAGGATGCAAAGCATAATCTATAGTCTTCGACAAATCTTTTGAGGTCTTTAGAAAAAGCCTTGAACACAAAACTAGCAATGAAGAAAGCAAGAGCATCGCGGTTTGCAAACCGCCAAAGAGAAGTGTGTTGCAAGAAGGCACATGTTGAACAAAGAAAATAGGGCTTGGGAGTGCAAAGGTAAGGCAGGGCAAGCTGCACGAGATAAAGAGAGATTAAAGAGAGAAAGAGAGTCTCTTCAGAGAGAAAAATTAAGGTGTTTTGGCCATCAGATAACAATGCAATTTCCAAAAAATAAGTTGCAGTTTATTAAAATTGGTTTTGAAAGTATAAATGGGGTAAGACATACATTCACAGTACAAGAGGACCAAGACCATAAATACATCATCTCAAATGCGCATCGATGCTTACCACACGAAATAAAAATTTACAGAACGTTTTCAATTCAAATTTATCTTAATTAGGACACGACATTCTCCAACCCCGCTGGACATTCATATAAAGTGGAAAGCAAAATCGTTCTAACAATATAATGACCCCTTAACCAATCCTAACATCCAAAACAATTGAATAACATAGCTTGAGAGTGTCTAAAAGTCAACCTTCGAAATGGTGAGGCAGGGCCTCCTCCGCACTTTGCTCCTTCAAAATGGTGAGGCAAATGCTACTGTCAAATATTAGGATGCAAGACTATTGTCCTGAATGCAACCTATGAAAACCAAGGAACTGTTAAGCAGCAACCTTGAGGGAAAAATTACGAAGAAAATACCGGCAGAAAGGCAATGGCAGCAGCAACAACAAAAAAAAATCAACACAATTCCCAGTCTTAACAACATGCAACACATGACAGAGATATATAATCACAAGATTCATGAGTTTGCCAATTCGGTCCTTCCTAAAAGCACTCTTGGTTGACAAATTTCAATCGGCAGCTTCAGGTCTAATGTTTTATACACATTAAATGCCACAAAAATCAGCCCATAGACCTTTGTGAAGCAAGGAAAGCAAAACTCAGTGCAGGCACCTGAAAAAGTCATCCGACCTAAAAATAACTGATGGTTTCCAACAGATTGCCATATCCAAGGTCAATGACTCAATGGCTCGCCCTCTTTCAGTATAACACTTTTAGGGAAAGCCAAGTTCAAAGTAAAGGAAAAAAATAAATGGGTGCTTCCCCAAAAGAGAAACTTGTCTTATATAAGAAAGCATGGCTTTATATGTTCAAACTTCACTTTAACAGACGCGAAGTATGGCTTTATATAAAGCATGGCTTTATATTTGCTTACCACAGATAGTCCGACAGCTACATCTAACAACGACACCTTGTTGATGCCGGCGATCAACTTCACTTTATGACTATATGTTAATTTCGGATTCTCTAGTCCTCCATATACTAACCCTGTAATATGGCCAGATGATCGACAGAACATATTTTTAAGTAGAGATTTCAAGGACTAGGAAGAAAATGCAATTTCAAACCTGAGACAGAAATTGGTCTACCTGCTTTTTGACCGTTGACAAAAACATGGAGTGCATGTCCTGCTGATGATATATTGAGAACGGGATATTGCCCATTCGTTAGAAATGCTTCATCTTGACTTATTGTGAAGCTGAACGAGCAAGAACATCAGAGGAAAGCAAAACTGTAAGCATGCGACAATTTGAGATTGGAACTTCAATAATGTTAATGAGATGTAACTGGGGGAAGCAAGCAACACTCACTCGATCGCATACCGCAAATAGTCCGAAACATCTCTAGTGACACTAATGTACACTAATTTTCTACTTCGACAAAATAGATCCTGAACGAAGTAGATTACTATCATTGACCAATATTCACCCTGAAAAAACGATCGCTCGCAAAGACGCGACCCAATCAGCCGACCCAATATTCGCCCCGAAAAAACAACCGCCCGCAAACCCAGAATCTCAGACTCAATGAGTTACGGTGAAATCGACGGCGAAGATACAAACCTAGCTCAGACGACTGAGGAGAAGCGTGGCTCGGTCATAGTGAGTGTCTCCACCGTCAACGCCGCTCAATCCACCATCGACGCTCTTGTGGGACGAGTGTCGCGCGTTCTGACACCAGCGTTTGACGAAGAACTGAAGCTCGCGAGGCACTGGATCGTGATTTGCGTCGAGATTTAGGGCTTAGGGTTCGAAGCGTTGATTGAGAGAAAACGCAAAGGGGAACAGAAGGAAAATGAGCGGCTTAGGGTTCCAAAGCATCGATGGAAGGAAAACGTAAGAACAAGGAGAGGAGACGTCGTTTTGGATAATAAGCAATATCCAAAATGACGTCGTTTTGCTGACTTGGACGATTTCCCTTGCCCTGGTTGCCACGTAGGAGAGAGAAAGTATTAAAATAAGCCATGTCAGCAATTTCTGTTAGAATAAACTAACGGTGTTAACGGAAGGACTGAATTGAATCAACTTGACAAGTTTTAGGACTTAATTGAACTTTTTGTAAGTTTTAGGACTCAATTGCACTTTATTGACAAGTTTTAGGACTTCTGCTGAACATATCCCTTATAATTATTCTCCACTTTTTGTTGCTGACAAAAAGGGGGAGAGGTTGTGTAGATTTGACCTGACTTAACTTTTTGGCACTTTTTGTTTGGTTTGGACTTTGGTATTTTTGGTTCTGGCTTTGGATTGTTATATTTGGACTTTTAACTGTTGCTTGATTTTGAATTCTTTTGACGTATGCAGTAACTAAAGCTTGTGATACTGATTATGGATGGATAGTTATTTTAATTTGTAGGATTAACATATTTTATGTGGTTGCAGAATCGATACTATTCAAGTTCTAAATCAACTTATTTTTATAAGATATCATGTATTGCTTAAGTGTTGTTTTGCAGGTCAAAGGTCTTTAAAATCTGTATGAAAGTTTTGTCACCATAAAAAATGAGGAAATTGTTGGAGAAAACTCCTTTACTGTTTTGAAGTTGACAAAACATTTCCAGAAGTTTAGTCTGAAGACTTGCAGACTCAAGTGTTATAGTCTGAAGAACTCCAGACTCTTTTGTCAAAGTCTGAAGACCGCCAGATACAAAATTCAAAGTCCGCCCTTACTGACATTTTTCAGATCGAAAAATGAAGACTTATCTAGATGATGGATTATCTTCGATGATTCAATTCGTATGGTTTTTGTATGACCTTATGGCTGGATATAGCATCTACATGATTGATTATTCTTATTGAAATTTACTCCGATATGAAGATCTTTTGAAAGGCGAGTAAACTTGGAAGATTCTATTTATGGAAACCAAAGATCTTGATTGTATGGGCGAATAAGATTAACGGGCTTTCATCACAATCATCTAATGACTCAAGATCACCTTAAATGATTCCGTTCAACGGGTTGATTGGAAGAATTCCTTTAGTAAGTGCTAACGGTCGTGAAGGCATGAAGGATTATTTAAGGCGGACTCTCCAGTTGTTCGAAAAAGTGCATAAAAGAATAATTTCAAAATCTGAAACTCTCTAGTTTCTTACTCTTTCATTCATAGAGCTCAAAGTTTGTATACAAAAGAGAGAAACTTTTAGTGAGACTTTGTGAGAGACCAGTAGAGACTTTTCATTTCGAAAGTCGAAGATCACAAGTTGTAAAATCTCTTTTGATTCATAGTGAAATCCACCCAGTGGGCTGTCAGCGCGGAAGAGTGGACGTAGGCTTAATCTAAGCCGAACCACTATAAACCTTGTGTTCCAATTCTTTTCCTTTGAACTCCTTACTTTCATTCGTAATTTATATGATTGTTTAAAGCTGTTTACATCCTTAGTTTATTATCTCCAAAAAGGTAATTTACTTTTACTAAGACTTGCGAAAATTTTTATTACACCTATTCACCCCACTCTAGGTGATTGCACTAGCCCTCTCAATAACCTATAGGTCAGTGCTGTTGAACGTGGAAGGATACAGCTACAAGTTGAGGGGAGGGTAGTTCCTATCTCTGACATGGTAAAATCGTCTGAAAAAATAAGCCACTTTGTACACAGGTTGGGTTGGCTTGAGCTTCACAATTGCCATGATCTCCTTATAAAATGTTTATTTTGAAGAGTCTGCTCTAGCAAAGAAATACCCCTTTGGCCGCATCAGTTTATTTTGCTTAGATTCCCTTTCTTTACCTTTTTTGTTTATTCAGGCTTCTTTATTCTTTCTTCACCTACGATAAGAATACTAATCTTAAATTACAGTTTTTTCTAGAAGTTTTAGGGTATTGTTTGAATATGCATTAATCTTGATAAGGTTGTAGGCATGAGCCTCCTGTGATGAGCCATGGTTTCTCCATCCTACGGAAAGAACCGGATGTGGTGACTGTTTGTAAGCCGGCATCTATTCCAGTAAGGAACGACACAATTATGTCTTCCTTCATTTCAAATGTACAACAAAAGAGTGATTTTATGTGGATTTTGCATGAGTGCTGTGAAATCACTGATGAGATTCAGACTAATATCGTCACAGCGTTGCTTGGCCTAGCTAGTTCTTTTGGCCTTATAGGATCTATGTTTACAGAAATTTTAACTTGTTTATAGGTGCATCCGTGTGGTCAGTATTGTAAAAACACTGTGGTCGGCATCCTTCAGCCGGAGCATGGGCTGGTACCCCTATTTCGTATCCTAAGTAGCTCTTTTGCATGTGTATGCATTCTTGGCTCTATCGAAATCAGATTGGGCATATTATGTTTCCTTGCGATTCTTGATGTCTATCATTAACTCTTTTTCCCTCCTCTGACCTATATCTGGTGTCACATCCACATTATGAATTTCGTACATCCTCCTTGATATTATAACGCAAGCTGTTCACCGACTAGATCGCCTGGTCTCCGGACTCCTTATATTTGCCAGAAACGCGTCACAAGCAGATCTTTTCAGGCAACAGGTGAGTGTTGTATTGAAAAGCGTGCTTTTGGAACCTTTATTAATGTAAATTCCTATTAGCTGCAATACTATGTGAATGGTCAATTGCCTCAATGGAAGTGGGGCTCTCTTACATTTACAAAAAGGGTGGTGGCTGTTCTCTGAGCATGCTGCTGTGTTGCGACATCATGTTCATCATTTGTAATATCATCACACCACGTCATGTACATCTGCATCATGGAGTGACTTAAAGAGGTCATATAGTTTCTTTCTGTGATGTGCATTTCCTTTGAATATATCTTCAGTCTGTAAGGTTCTAATCCGTGTCTGGTGACTGTTTCTCCTAATACCAGTAGCGCTATCACGTTCTATTTCTGCTGCTGACTTCATTCCCTTGAGTAAGAATTATCTAGAATACCCTATTATATACATTTAAGTGTTTATACATCATATTTGTGATGTGGTAAGGTACACGTGATACTTGGCCTAAAATTTAAGTTTCAACTGACATTTAATATCTCCAGATTGAAGGTGGTTTGGTGCAGAAACAGTACATTTGCAAAGGTGGTGGATGAATGAGGTATCTCTTGTTTCAATCTGTTGATTTTGGAATATGCACTAAAAGTGGATAATTCACGAGCTAAAAAATCCTGCAATACGGTGCTACATCAGGGAGTTTAACCCTTAAGAATTGGAATTATGAGATGTTTAGGTAGATGTCCTCAACCTAGGAATGTGATTTCTTTTCTCCAATTCGGACTATTTTCTGTTTGTTTGTTGAGTTGTCTTGAGAAGAGGCAATGCTGAAAGGACAAGTCTGCCTGTATTCTTTTTCTCCACAATAGATTTTAGTAATTATAAAACTCCTTTTGAGTGGGAGAGGGTTAGTTGTTAAAAATCAACTGCACATCTTGTGTGACATCTTCAGTTAATCATTGATGAAAGTTCCAGCTGTGGTTTCCCATATCATTTTATCAAACCTAAGGAAGATCCACTTATTTATGAACACAACTAGTCCTTTTTCATTTAGGTCCTCTCTTCAAAAGATCCTGGAGGCTAGTTAGATTGTGTGAAAAAGTTCTAGAGAATCTGTTGAAACTAATAAAAGCAACAAACAAACCAAAAGCTATGGTTTTTGAGAGAAGGAGAGAGTACAAAAAACAAAGCATGAGACTTCATCGAACATCAACAGGAAACTGTCGAGTACAAGGCTTAAAAGAAAATGCAAGAAACTGCACACATACGTGCAAACCATAACTGCACACAACATGCTAATAACTTTCTAGAAAATAGCAAGGTCACTAACTGCATAACAAAACAAAAAATGAACTTGACTGTAAAATAAAGGGATATGTTCAGTAGAAGTCCTAAAATTTGTCAAAAAAGTGCAATTAAGTCTTAAAACTTACAAAAAATGCAATCAAGTCCTAAAACTTGTCAAGTTTGTTCAATTGAGTCCTAAAGTTAACACCGTTAGTCTTTTCCATTAAAAATGCTGATGTGGCATTTTAAATATTTTTTGTTTTCCATATGGATTTTTTAAATTATTATTTATTTTTTTAAAAATAGATTCAAAAAATAAAAAATTACATTTATTCATTTTATCTTATTTTCACCAAAAACTAAAAAGAAAAATTAAAAATATTTTTTAAAAAATTGTTTAAAAATTATTTTTTAAAAAATAAAAATTAATTTTAAAAAAATTATTTCTAAAATTGTTTAAAAATAAAAAATATTTTTTAAATATATATATATTTTTAAAAAATTCTTGTTTAGAAAATTGTTTAAAATTATTATAATTTTTTAAGATTATTTTTTAAAATTGTTTAAAAATTATTTTTTTAAAATTTTTTAAAATTATTGTTTAAAAATTATTATTTAAATTGTTTAATTATTGTTTAAAAAATTTTTTAAAAATTATTGTTTAAAAATTATTATTTTTACAATTTTTCTAAAAAAAGTTTAGATTTTCATTTTTAGTTTTAATCTAATTTTTAAAGATTTTGAATAAAAAATAATTAAAAAAATCATTTGAAAAATAAAAAATTTATTTCAAATATGACGTCAACGCCACATCAGCAAATTCCATTAGTAAATTTGACAATGTTAACTTTAGGACTTAATTGAACCAACTTGACAAGTTTTAGGATTTGATTGCGCTTTTTGTAAGTTTTAGGACTTAATTGCACTTTTTTGACAAGCTTTAGGACTTCTGCTGAACATATCTCTAAAATAAAAAAACAGAGCAAACACGACCGAAGCTTAGCAGTGAGACAACTCCAACAAGAATGTGGTATCGGAAATGCATTCTTATTAGTTCTCATCTTTTTTATGTTTTCTAGGGTTTCTTGTTAGCTGGAGGTCAATGTCGACCTCAATTACAATGTTCAAGAAGGCAGGAGCACAGCAGAGGTGTGTATCCGCTCCAAACCTTGTTATTTCAACCTTTCCCTGAGTTTAAATTTATATCACGGAAATGAAACTGAGCATCTACGTGTTGGAGAAGGGTCTTGAAATGATGGCTTTCTGATGATGCTTTTCAATGAAAATTATGTCATGCCTTCCTCCTATATTGATTTCTTCTCCTTTCTTTCCTGTTGCTCTCTTTCCTTCATAGAGGAAGGTTTTTGTGGCTAACCAATGTAGATTCATTATGGGATGCAATTTTGAATGTTATCAGAGTGCTATAAATGAAGCTAATGCCCTTTCTTAACATTCTTACAGAGGCATGTAAAAATAACTATATAGTTTCTGTAGATTTCCATTTATGATGGCCTCTCAATACTTTTTAGGAACATTCATATACTTATGAGCCACTGTGGACTGTTTATCTTGGTGATGCAACAAGACACTGTTTGAAATGGAATTGAAAAGTAATGTGCAACAGTAATCCGAACTGAATTTGTCAGAATTTAAGAGCTCCGAGCTTGTGACATAGTGCTGGCTGATGCTAAATCTGTGAGCCTTGGTATATGAATCAGCAAATCTAAATACTGCCAGCCAAAAGCAAGAAGCCACAGTTTCCCTATTAAGTAGCACATATGCTGTCTCACTTTACGAGCTCCTTTTGACGCAATAGCACATGATTTGGATTTTATACGGATTGAGTCGTCATATAAAGGCTTTTTGATCTCTAAGGAACATGTGGCATGGTGTGTTGCAATGTACGACGTGCTCTTAAAGCTTTATTTTCCTTCTACATTTAAAATACATCTGCCCTGACTGTTTCCTAGTTGTGTCTTAATTTCAACCAGTACATTATAGCACTGGCAGTGAATGTAGTAATGTGCTTAATGCCATTAGTCTGGTAAAAAACTTCTCTTTGTATAGGCAGGTGACTTGTGATACTGCCCTTTTGAAAGGAAATGCCGCTTGTACAAAGTTCACAAGGATCAGCACCAATGGAACTCATAGGGTTGTTCTCTGTGAACCAGTCACTGGAAGAACTCATCAGGTAAGGCAATCTGATGCTAAAGGATGCAAATACCATGCTGAGAGTCTGATACCTCCTCTTTTCTATTCCATAAGCAGTGAACCTTCCTTAATTGTTTTTCCTTAATGTTAGCCCAGGTCAATTGCGTGCATAGATGTACCCACACACACAGGAAGGACATTGCATTTACTGTCAACTTTTTGAGTCATGTGCAATTTCTTTTCTGCACTTTTGTCTCTCCATAAACCCTGTCCTGCTCATTTTGTAAGATACTTTCAGGTCCTGCTTATTATATACCTCTCTGCATTTGGTTAAGTCAGCCTGTTTTTTAAACCATTTAATTTGTGAGGTTTATTTGATATGTGCTAGTACTTGCAGTACTTTCTTCTCTCAACCCTGCTCTTTATGTGCAGATATGAGTCCATTTGCAGTTTAGTGGCCATCCAATTGCCAATGGCGTGCTTTACCTTTCTAAACAAAGGACCAATCATTCAGCTGAAGGAATGGTTGCTGATAAAGCTGCAGGTCTGTCATCAGAATCCAGTGTTTCTGATATTGGGCAGAATGATAAGGAAGAAGAACCTTGCATTGAAGTTAGTACTGACCCTATGTGCACGAATTGTCCGAATTTAGCTCCAAGGGTGAGTGTTCCTCCTTTGTCCCATCTTGGGCACTTGTCTTTACTCATATTCTGCTTGTACGCCCTTGCTTGCGTGTGTACGATAGAGAACCAAAGATTTGATTTCTGAGTTCTGCAAAATCAGATATGATGGGAGTGAGGGGGATTATGGCTGCACTGCGTGCTATACTGTGGACCCGGATGGGTCTATGAGTGCCCATATCCAGATTGGGCATCACTTAGCTAGCCTGAGAACATTCCAAATTTTCATCTCGAGGCTGTTCTCTAAATTTGCTTGAAAAATGTAGCAAATTCACAAATGCAGCTATTTACTTTTCCAAAGAGCCTTGAAAGAATCTGATACAGTGAGAGGCAATTGCAAGCCTGTAAAAATTGTTTCAACTACCGCAATAGTGTATTCTAATGCCAAGTGCATGCTCATTGGTTGTAGAGAAGAGAGCTTCCTCATAGGTGAAATTGCCAGCGTTAAAGTCCTTCATGTTTTTAGGATGAGAATCAACTGTTGATCCCGCTTGACAGAAGAAACATTTTGCTGTGACTCAATTCTTTTATTGTCAGTCTGATTGAGGAACTACTTACTGTTCACTTCCCTTTAGTGGGAAGCTCCTCTGATCTCTCAGTCGAGTATCAGGGATATCTATGGTGTGTTGGGAATACTTTTTAACTATGATTTTATGTAGTAACTGGGTTGACGGCCTGGTTAAATCTGCGCTAATGTTACGTGCTAATCCTTGGTGAGTTTATTACCCTCTTGAGCAAACTTCTCCCAAATTGGAATCAGAGAGCAAGAACTTAGAATGTCATCTCGGGGCACGCATTACGTGACCACAATGATATTGCGATGTAGACGCGGATTTACTCAATGAATGTAAAGAGGTCTCCCCAAGTGTCTCGGTTCTTAGCTCATGGTCCTAATTAGCTAGATTTCAAATGGAAAAAAATGTTTAATGAGCAAATAGACCTCGTGACCTAGTAAAGGTGTGTTTGATAACACTTCTATACTTGAAAATAATTTCTGATTAAAAATGATTTTTTTTATTCTGTTCTCGAGAACAATTTGTAAGAATTTTAAGTTGTTTGGTAACTGTCTAAAATTTCAATTTTCGGAATAGAATTATATTTGACATCGTTCTCAAAATTTTTACTTCAAATTATTTTCTTTTAATTTTTTAAATAATTTTATTACTTTTTTCTTTTCACTTTTTGTTCTTTGTTTCTTTCCTTTCTCCTCTTCTTCTTCAAGGGTTGTTGGTTGCCAGCCTTAGGATGATCGGCGACCAGCAAAACGAGGGTCGGCGACCTCACCGGAGCATCGCCAACCCACGCCGAGGCCACGCCTCATTGACCAAGCCTCACCGGTAGCCGGGCGAGCAACCTCGCCCAGATTTGGTGAGGCCGACCTCACAATGGCCCGGCGAGGTCGAGCCTTGCCCAGTCAGGCTTGCTGGTGGTCGGCGGAGGCTTGGGTGAGGCCCACTTGTCCACCGACAAGCTTGCTGAACCTCGCCTTGGCCTAGCAAGATCGTCGGACCTCGCTGGACTCATCACCGGTGGTGGGCAGCGGCGGCAGGCGGCAATGGTTGAAGAAGAGAAGAGAGGGAAGAAGAACAAGAAGGAAGAAGAGGGAAGAAGAACAATAAGAGTTGGCTTGATTTTGAAATTGTTTCGGGAACAAAAAATCAACTTTTTTTTTTTTTTTACTTCTTAATTTTGTTCCAAATCTACTTTCGGAAACAAAAAATTAGAAAATTGTTTCCAGGAATAAAAGTTTTACCAAACGAATTTCTATTACAAATTTTTTCTTGGAAACAAAAGAATAGAAATTGTTACTGTTTGACAAGTTGCCGAACACACCCTAAGTAGATGATATCAATCAATCAACAAAGAAAGGAGAGTAGCTGAATCTGTTCCTGAAAGAGTAATGCGTTTGATAACTCTGCCATCAAGAGAAACAAGTTGAACATTCACAAACAACACTAACCACCCCCCCCCAAGCTCCCACACGCGCATGGAAACACTCACTTGCGTTTGCATTTTACATGGCAGAAGCAACGAGTATGCCATCCAGGAGCTGCTGGAAAACAAAAAGTCTCATTGGGCATATGAGTAACTTAGACGCCTGTCAAACTTGAGATGGAGTGGCCACCGGTCCTTTATCAGAAGCTTCAATAAAGATGATGACGTCATGCCCCTTGCAACTTTGTATATCAGAGCTTAGCTTTCCAACACTGGTATCACTCTTCTCCTCCTCCGCCACAACTTTATTTCTCTTCCTGTATATGGCATGCAGCGCCATCTGAAGCACTCCAAAGATGACTCCTAGCACGTTTGGACCCTATGTATGCACGTACACATGTTAATATTGTTCATTCAGGAGAACGAAGGTAATATTGCCACAGCTCGCCATCTTGGTTTTAACAAGTAGATGAACAATGCATACCGCGACATATAAGTCCTTGAGGAATAGGCCATATAGGAGCCATGTCACAGCACTGAGCATGAGGAACAACGATAAAGAGAAGGGCATGAACTCCACGCTCTTGGTGCATATCACCATTCTCTGCACACACATATGTAAATTCACGTACGTACAATTTGTGTCGCACATCAATATGCAAGACACGCGTTCTCATGCAGAAAAAAGAAAGGAGTCACATAGAAGTAAATTACAATGACGCTTAGGGGAGCAGCAAAGACTGCAACAGAGAGCACAACGCAAATCCACCCAACAAGTTGGACCCTCGCTGATCCCATCACCAAGAAGTGGGACAGAAGAAGAATGGAGCAATACCCTCCGAAATTCAGCAACAGCAGCCTCAGTGTCATCATCTGCGCATCCACTCTCCAACAATTAGAATACATTAGGTGTGTTCTTCACGAACAACGCTGTAGCTACGTACCCTGGCTTGTTTAGGAGCATACGCGAGGTAGAGAGCGATGTAGATCGTCTCTACAGCACATCCGACCGAGTTGACCGTGATAAGCAGGAAAGCGCTGGACTCAGACTTGAGGGATGCATAGTACAGCCAAAGCATAGCGCTGAACAGAGAAACCACGTATGGAACTGATTCAAACCCTTCAGTTGACTTCTTCCTGCATATCCTATAGAACGTTGGCCTGCCAAAGAAGAATAAATAAGCCCTAAACCTTATATTTGTCAGTGTGCATGGAGTGAGAAAGAGTTAAAAACTTACACTGGGGCCAAAAAGACCACGATGGATATGATATTACCTACAACAAGGATCATCAAAAGGTTGACAAACGCGTCAAAACAAAGTCATCGGTTGTTGTTCGATAGTAACTAGAAAACAGTTAGATACCGTGTGTAAAGTACCTAGAACTCCAAAAACAAGCACCCAGGGATTTTCAGTCGTGAAGATGGCCATTTTCCCACTCTCTTCCTCTCAGAAACTGAAGATATTCAAATGGAAGATTTCGAAGCTGAAAACAAATAAGGCTATGTTGTGGAAATCGTTCTCACGTTGGCCTTGCAATTTATAGAGGAGATGGAAGGCAAAAGTTATGCTACAATACATAATGATATATGATGGTGGTTGATTGAAGAGAGAGTTGTCCAAAAAATTTTAAACCTATTGTATGGCGGCCAATTAAGTCCTAAACTTTTCAATTTACCAAATGTAATCCTAAACCTTTTAATAATTTTTAAATATAATTTATCAGGTCAATTTATATTGGAAATTGTTAATGTAACGGTCTCATCAGCACCAAATGTCCTATGTAGAATAGCTAGCGATTGACATAGATGATCTTAAATGACATTATGTCATTTTGCAATTTTTCTTTCTATGGATTCTTTGATTCCGTTTTTTTTTTTTTTTATGTACTATTCATCTTTTTTGTTTGTCGATCATTAGATTATGGGCAATGGTTTGTGAAGATTGTTGGCCGTAGGCAAGGGCAACCCTGGCATTGGCCACCCCTTGCAAGGGCATTATGGCCTCGCCAAATTTGGTGAGGTTTACCTTAGCTTGTGGTTGGTAGCTTTTGCCTAGATCTAGCAAGGGCTATGACCCTCACTTGTGATTGATAGTAGATAAAGATTAACATTTGAATAGGAAAAATAAAAAGCAAAAAATATTGTAAAGAAAAGAAAAGAAAGACAAATTTTCAAATATTCTTGGATCAATGCAAAACGACGTCATTTCATATAAGATTGTCCATCTCACCAATCAGCTGGGTATTAATAGAACTGTTATGTCAGCAATTTTAACCTAAGCTGATAAAAAGGTCAAAATGTTTAGGACTACGTTAACTAAAATTGGCAAGTTTCGGAATAAATTCATTACTACAAGATAAATTTACGACTCTTTCAATAATTTTCATGTTAATTATGTGGTGCAATAGATATGAACTTATCACATCATTTAAAGTATCGATTTTTAATATTGCAAATGGAGATTATGATCTAGCCTAATAATTGCCAGTGGCTTGATGTAGTAGGTGAATGCGCGCCCGTACGTGACGCCAGCACCTTATCTTTTTTCTTTTTTCTTTTTTGGCCCATGCGCCAGCACCTTATCATGGTATGAAGATTCGACACTTTCTAGGACTCAAAAGTCACTTTTGATCATGTAACCACTCCCGTTGAACTTAAGTCACCATTGCCTGAATGGAATTTAGATATAAGGATTTTTATGTGCTAATTATACTAAAATTGATTGACGTAATTGATATATCAAACGATGTAATATTATATTTATCCATCGTGTTTTACTTATAATTTGCTATGTCATTTGGTATGTCAATTCCGCAAATCACATTCACATGTAGCTTAGCTGTACAAATATCAATTAGATACGATGATATATTTAATCAATGTGAAAGGAAGTAATTAGGGGACAACATAAGTCACTAATCAACATATGTCTTGTTATATGAGGGCCACAACTTGGCAAAGTGCATGTCAAACGCTCTCCTAAGGGTAATTTAATCACACACAACCATGTCGTAAAGTAAGTGACGTTTGTATTTTCAATTATTGAGTACGATAACGTACCTTGTTGTCCATGCCTTTAATGGAAAAGTACTAAAAAGCTTTAAACCTAATGCATTAGTACCAATTCAATTCTAAACTTTTTAATTGGACTAATTTAGTTTTAAACATTTTCACATTGATACTAATTTAATTCATCTAACCAATTTAAAATTACTGATGTGTATGCCGGCCAACTGATGTGGTGTGATCAACATTGACATGGATATTTTAGATAATATTTTAATAATTTTTTTGAATTTAATGAAATTTTAAAATAATTTATTGAATTTTTTTCTCCCTTCCCCCTTTCTCTTCCTTTTCCTTTTCTAGTGGCCATCACTAGCCACCGCCCATAGCCATGGCTGGCGTGGTCACATTTGCATGGCCAAGCAAGGCCTCCCTTGCCAAAGCTAGCAAGGTTGACCCTTGCCCAAGCGAGAGCAGCCTTGCCGCGCTTCGCTAGGCCTCCCTTGGGTGAGGGCGAGGCTGAGGGTAAGGTCTGATGAGCCTTGACAAGCCTTGCCTTGGCCATGATGAGGTTGGTCTCGATCGGGGAGGTTGACCCTCACCTAGGCATAATATTGATTTTCCTTCTTATTATCTTTGTTTTGTTGCAAGAGATTGATTATATTGATTTTCTATGTAGACATGTCTTAATCCACAGTAATTATATATTTATGTTATATATAAATTTGTCTTCATTGACATAGCAATCTTAGATACTTAGAAAGGGTTAAACTAAATAGGGTGTAGCCTACATTTCTACTTGAGTGAAAAGTTAAAGAAAATAATTAATTTACAACACTTTATACAATCATTTGGCCATTTAGAAAAGAATAATTTAGTCAAAATAATTGAGGGGTAAGTGTATTGAAAGCACCAAAACTTGTCACGAGAATATATCAAAGTTCTAAAACTTTCAAGAAGTACAACTGAGTCATAAAATTTGTCAAATTGGTATAATTAAATCCTTCCATTAATTGTACTTTTTAAAAGTTGCAGAACTTGATTATATTTTTGCAATAAGTTTTAGGACTTCCGGTACACTTATCCTGATTATCAATCAAGAAGAAGTGAGAAAAAAAAAAATTGTGATACTAGCATATTGAACTTAGTATTTAAGTAGGAAACACTAAATTCGCTGCAAAGAAAATTTGACTCTAGACATTAGATAAAAGCATAGACATATAGCAGAGAAAATTTCTTTTGACCCTTACCTATACCAAGAAGTTATGTTCTAGGAGCAATTATACATGACTGTATGTTGGTCATTAGGATATGTCGAATGTATTAGCTTGTGTTAAACTTAAGAGCCTGGTACATTATATGAAGATCTCTCGTGGATCGATGCATACTCTAAATGTCGAAGGATAGGGATGAGTCGGTTCACAGCTAGACCTCCACTTGGCCAATTTGGGCAATCATACAGATGTCCAGGGGATAACCATCGATCCATCCGTTCATGGAGTGACGTCTTGCCATCCCCACCCCATCTTTTTCACACATCCCTCCGCCAAAAATGGGAGACAGGTGGTGTCCGATCGATCCGCGTATCCCTTTTTCGCTAAAAATGCCGAATCATTCCGAGTCTTTATATCGTTACTTTTGGCTAATCAAGGCTTTAATTCAATGGTATCGTTGCGCTTTATCGGGTAGCCCTTTTTCGACCGCGACATCAGCATTAATCTTATCGCGGATTGCATCCGTTCGTAACATGTGTCTTATGCGAGAACATGGAGTAGTATACTCTTGACATATAAACTCTCCTCCCAGATTCGTTTGATGGTACTTGCGATTGAAGTTTCGTGCGCTAAATTGCTGGGAGCTCTCGATGCGGGTAGGCTCGGTTCGAGAGTTGAGTGTGGAATTACAGTATGAGATGGCCACTTAATGGGATAAGGGCTGACAAGAGTAACAATGATCCGACAATTGTGGAATCATTGGTGTTGTTATATATTTTATTATCAATTGGTATAGGCTTTGCTTTTCGTTTTAGTTATTTATGTGATCTCTTTCTATAGTGAGAAAAAATTATTCATAAAGTCTTAAATCTATTACACTTTGGTTAATTTAATTCTAAACTTTTAATTTTGTTAATTGAATTTTATACAATTTGCCGGCTGAGTTCACTTGGTAAATTTTCTTAAGCGGCATCGTTAGCACGGAAGCGGACAATTTTTGTAAATTTTTTATTTTTCTTTTCATTTTTTTCATTTGCTATTTTTTTAAAGTGGACAGCTTTTGTAACTTTTTGACAATTTGCCAGTTAAATCTATTTTGGCATTGCGGTCTCATTGGTTGGGAGCAGCCCTCACCTAGAGTTGGCGAGGGCCTTTGCACCCTCACCTGCAATTGACAAGGTGATGGCCTTGAGTGAACCCTTCATGGTGGGCGAGGGTTGTTGGTGACCCTCGCCAGCACAGGAAAAAAAAACCAAGAAAAATAAATAATAAAAAATAAAGAATACATATTTTTCTTTAAAAATTATAAAATTGTTTACATTGGCATCATATAAGATGACTGGTAGGGGTGGGCATGGTTCGGATTCGGCCAATCGACCCTCTAACCCTAGAACCAACCGCATAATACTTGGTCCTCAATTTTTGGGATCAATGACCGATCCTATTGAACTTAGGACAGAGGATCGGACCGACCTAATGGGTTCGGTCTAGTTCTAGGGTTAACCCGAGACCAACTGATAATATTTATTTCATTTTTTGTACTCCTTTAAAAAAGCGATTGATGACTAAACTAACCCAATGGATTTGGTCCGATTTCAAGGTTAACCTAGGACTAACTAATAATTTTTATTTTATTTTTTGTACTATTTGAAAGGGTAACCGAGGACCGTACTGACCAAATGGGTTCGATGATGAGCAAGGTCAGCTAAGAAAAGCAAGCGGTGAGGGTCAAATGGGATGAGCATTGAACATAATGAGCATCGAATGTCGAGCGGGGAGCAACAAGCTAAGCGAGAGGCACGAGTGACCCAAAGCGAGAGAGGCGAGTGTCGAGTGGTAAGCGGAAAAGTTGTTTTTTTTTTTTTTTTCAATTTTAGCAAATTGAAGACTAAAAGGACAAATAAGATATAAGAGAACGAATATTAGATAATGATGACATAATGTGCCTTTTTGGACACCGTGAGGGCTCCTCATAAAAACATTTTCCTCATTCGTAAATTATAACTATTGATGCCGTAAAAAACATTAAAAACCTAAGTTATTAAAAAATAATGTAAAATTACTTGAACTTCTCACTAAAAATAATGTTTAATATTATTGACGCCGTTTATTTTAAGATTTTATCTATATAAAAAAAATTATAAATAATATATTAGATACACACACATAGTCAAGGTTGGGCCGGTCCAGGGGTTCAGGATCGGTCTAGGATTGACCCTGGACCGATGCTCATCCCTAATGACTGGCATCTATATTAGCAATAACCTCATTAAATTGGCCGAATGGACTCAATTGACAAATTATCAAAAGTTTATAATTCAATTGGTAAAATTGTTAAGACCCAAAAAATATTAGTAAAATTGAAATATTTAAAATTAAATTGATTCATGTGTAATAGGTGTAGGTATTTGTAAAGAATTTTTTCTTCTATAATGATTTCGCACGTGCTTGTGTGAATGTTCTGATTGGGAAGAGTATCATTGTGCAAATTAATGGAGGTGTCGTCAGAAAAAAGGTTTTATATTTTGAAGCAACAGTGGGGGCGAGGTACATCGATTATTGAAGTAACACACTTCGCCACAAATCCATTATAAGGACATCTTTTCCAGAACAACAATACCCTGATGTTATCTACCAGTCGACGCTGGTCAAACATTGCAATTCGACATCAAATGAAGTTCAGGTTAGGACCATCCATTTGTAATTTGGAATCATGTACTCTCCTTGAGTCGAAAACAATAGGCCCCTAACAAAGCACATCTTCGAAATGAAGGGAAAATGATAAGAAAGGGAAAATGATTGCGTCTTGACATTCATATTTGATTGTAATAGGGAAAGTCGAAAGTTTATGTTCCATCCGACATGAAACATCTCCTTTAGCAAAAGAGATTTGCAGTCTGGAAATAAGCGCTTGGACGCCGGGACAGGGAGTGCATAAAATGGGCCATCATTACTGTTTGCTAACTATTAGGATAAGTGATAATGGGGAAAAGATTAGGTAACTTTACCGTTAGATTCCAAATCCAAATGGCGGGTTCTCCACCACAATTTTTTTTTTTTTTTTTTTTTTCATGGAAACGTGTTAACTTGTTTGCCGCAACCTAAAATTTTGGGATATACTTAGAATTTAGGTTAATGAACTACTAAATTTTAAATTTAGCTTGGACTCTCCCAAATCCATACAAATTCGCGATTTAGGTTTAAGTTTTTAATATGTAAATGGATTTTATCTTGAAATCGTCACTAATCAGTTTATGATTGGTCAATTACACATCTAAGTAAAATTATTGAAGAATTATGTTACTCCTACGAACAAGAGATTTTGGGTATGAGAACTTGGTTATATTAGATTTTTCTACTGCCCTTTCGGTATAAATTTTTTTTTAAAAAAATGTTTTTTGCAGGTAGCTAAGATTTATTTTAACCTAAACTACTATTATGCAAATATAGGGCGCACATGATAAAAAATTTTTCTGTTCTAGAAAAAAATTTTCTATTCTAGAGTTTGGTAAAATTATTTCATTTTTCTATTTCTAAAATAGATTCTTGTTCCGAAATAGATTTGGACCCGCCGATGCTCCTTCGCCGCCGCCACCGTCGCCGGTTGCTGTTGGCGGGGGCGACAGAGGTGGCGGTCGTCGCCGCCATCCGAAAGAAATAAATTTTATATCGTTATCAAACGAATTTCTATTTTTAGAGTAGAAATTTTGTGTCGTTATGAAAAGATTATTTTTGCTTAGAAACTCATCCAACTAGAAATAGAAAAATCTATTTACTGTTTGAAATTATTTCGAACAAATGATTTCATGCGTGACCATAGTGACTACATGGATGCTCATCCACTATTAAACATTCAAATAAAAAAAATAAATCACATCAAAAGAATTAAACACAAGCAAGCAAATATTTTTTGGATTTTCCTGAAATTAGAATTTTTTTATAAAACATGCATTTTAACTACATGACTCAATTAAACAAAGTCTAATTAAATGAATCTATTATACTAATTAATTAACATGTACCTAATGTTTTTGTATTTTTTTTATTGAAATTCGGAATTAATAAAAACCTTAATTAAAATATATAAAATGAATAATTTTCTAATTTATTTTAGGGATTAATTTGATTTAAACCTTATCCTATCATAGAAAACTATTTAAAAAAAAGGATTATCAAGATGTGCGACATTATTTAAAAGTTTGTCTAAAAAAATTAATCCTAATTTATTACAAAAATTATCTATATAAAAGTGCAATCCTAAAAATGTAATCCTAAAAATGCAATCATACTTTACTAAATCTACATGCTCGATACAAGATTTCGATTTTTTCGATTTTTATATTTTTTAATATTTTTCCAAGACAAGCAATTATCGAATAAAAATTATATCTATATTAATCAAGATATTTATCAAATAAAGTACTAAACTGATTGAAAAAATAATTCATTGTTTGACGGGTTAATTTAACGATTATTTTAATCCTAAATATTACAACATATAAAAAGAATCAAAATAATTAAAAATTTAATTCGGAATCTTACGGATCACATTAATAATTATGTTAATTTAAGAATTAAAATACTATCAAAATATTCCAAAAATTAATATAATTAAAAAAATGATTTGATATCTTATGAATCAAATTAATAATTATAATAATTTTGGACAAAATCCTGCGAATAACACCTACAATATTTTATATAATGTACATCGACATCCATGTTCCAATTTCATATAATGAAACTTGAAAAATAAATAAACTAAAATAGCATAAAATAAATGAAAAATAAAAATAACAAAAACCACCTAAAGGGAGGCTTGAAAAGGGGCAGCGGCGGCGGTGGGTGGCGCCGGAGCTCCGGCGAGGGGACCGGCGGAGGTATGGCGTCCGGCGCGGGCTGCTGTGCGGCGTAGCGGATCGGTCAGGCGCGGGGATGACGCGGGCACGGCGACGGCGTCGGGCGGAGCAGGGACAGCGGCGCGGCGTCGGACGGAGGCACCGCAGGGGCGTCGGGTTGGAAGGGCAGCGGTCCGACTTGGGCGGAGGCGGAGCAGGGATAGCGGCGCGGCGTCGGACGGAGGTTCGGAGCTTCAGGGGATGGGCGCCAGGCTGTCGCGGACGGTGGCGCGGCTACAGGCGTCGGGCTCGCAGGTCGCTGACGACTGGCCGCTGGGTGGCGACGGCAGGTTGGCGCTCGGGCGTCAGGCAACAGCGAAGATGAGCGAGCAGCAGGTCGCTGGTTGTGGGCGAGTAGAGGCGCGCAGCGCTCGGACAGCAGGCGGAGTGGGTGTCGGGCGCCGATGCAGGTTGAGGCGACGGGTGTCCGCGACGGTGGTGCTCGGGCGGAGGCACCTGGTGACGAAGACGCTCGAAGCTCCGGCGAGAAATAGCGGTAGCGAGCAGTCGAAGATGCAGGCGGCAGGCAGAGCGCGAGCGAAGGGCTGATCGCGGCGACGGCGCTCGGACCTCCAGGAATGGACAGAGGGCCGGCAAAGGCAGCCGCAGGTGCAGGCGCGGTCATCGGAGCGTCGAGCGGCGGTGGTGCTGCTGCGGGCGGAGGCGTTTCTCGGTTGCAGCGAGGCGAGCAGGTGTCGCGGCGGGCGCAACGACAAGCGAGCAGCAGAAGGCGTCTTGGCGGGGAGCGGCGGTGGCTCTTGCCGGGGTTGATTGGTGCCGGTGCGGTGGCGCGGGCGCGGTGGTCGGCGCGGGGGAGACGGGTAGCAGCAAACGCCGAAGGAGATGAACAGTTCAATTTTTTTTTTTTTTTTTTTTTTTTTTCTGCTGCACGTCACACTCACGTCTTCTCTCTCCGTTGCTTTCTGCTACTGTTAATCTTTCTTTTCTCTACGGTAGCCTGTCAGAAAGATTACTTTTTTTCAACTCCACCTCTCACAAATTTTTACCACGAATTCTCTCCTAGTTTTTTGCTTTCTATTTTTTCTGCTCTCCTCTCCGATTTTTCTCCCGAATTTTCTGAATTGTTTTTTTTTTTTTTGCTCAATCTCGAATTTTCTGAATTCGCCCCCCAATTTTTTTCACAAAATTCGGTCCCTTTTATAGTGGTTCCGAGCACCCTCTTCCATGCCAATTTTTGAGTTTCCTTTTTTCCATTGCATTAATTCATGATCAGTAAATTAGAGCAAAATCTTGCCATTGGCTTGATTTTTCCTCGAATGTTTCAATTCCTTCCCTTTTATCAAACTCTTTGCTTTTTTATTCGTCTTATTTCTCTGATTGAGAATTTGCTTCCACATTTACTATAATTTGAATATTCGCCTGAGTAAATGTGACTAATCAGAATTTCCACATTCCATTCATAATCAAATCAGATTGATCCTCCCCTTATTTTCTTTATATTTGCTCAGACGCAATTTTATCTTTTTCTTTCTTTCTTTCTTTTTATCTTTTATTTAGGGATTAAAATTAATCCATAATTTTTATGCAAAAAATCAATGTCTAGGTCGCCAAAATTTAGGTGTCAATATTGTTTAATTGGTTTCCTTCAAAAAATTAAAATTGGAAAAACTCACTTCAAAATCCCATGAGATTCCTTCATATGAGAAAAGAAAAATTAACATAAGAAAACACATTATCTTAGAAGTAATTGAATATCAAAATAGAGATACTTGCAAGTGGAATAATATATGCAAAAAAAAAAAAGTTAATGTCATTAGAAAGATCAATTTAAATTTTTTGTCAAACATGGAGAAAACACAAGAAATTTGGTTTTGAGACATATAACAAAATCAGTGTGCTTTCAAATGGCTTCTAATAATTATATATTGCTCAAATCAAATTACTCTAAAAGGACTCTCCAGTTGCTAGAATTACGATTGGTGATATTAGTAATGATAATAAATGAAGAAAAACAAGAAAAGACCTAAATATGCATAATGAATTAGTAAACGAAAAATCTGTTCATCTGAGTCTCATAGTTGAAGATGTGCAAGGACTTAAGAAATTACAAGATCAATCTTTGGATTTTATGAGTCAAGAATAAAGTTCAAAAGGAATAATTCAATAACACATGACCATGTGACGTCAAACCCTATGTCAATTCTTATGAATTAGAATTTAATTTTGTAGAAAAGTAATTTTCTTCAAAACAAAACAATAATAAGTAAAGTGATGATTTCTTCTTTAATTACGTATTATATTTAAGAATACCTCTGGCAACTCATCTAATCCAATTTTCAAGTGAGTGAAATCATTTAAATTCTCTTTAGCACCTTAGTAGAGTTGAAAGCGATACTGATGATGATTGATATGGGGGTGGTGGAGATGGGGCATAAAAAATCATAACCTAGAATTTATCATTCTCATCAAAGGTGTTAACAGGATCTCCCTCAACCCCTTATAAAAATCCAGCCGTTTCTTCATTATATAAGCCCATTCTTAAGTGAGTAAAAAAAAATTTCTACCCACTCGAACATCCAGATGGAACACCATCTAGCCAAGGATGATGGAAGAAGGTTAATCCTTCTATTTCCATGTTCCAAGATACATATTTCCCCCTCTTGCTCAAGAAGACTCTAGGCTTTCTTTTCCTACCACTGAAGAATTTATTGATCCATAATGGAGATATCGTCATGTTTTAAAGATTCCTACTCCAACCGATGTGGACGAACATGGAAGGCAAAAACGAATTCCTATTGCTGAGGTTATTTTAAATTGGCAATTAGAGATTCTTTTGGTACATAACAATGCTTTTAAAATAATTGATTTCAGAATTGTTGATGTACATCAAGATCCTGAAAGATATGATGAACCCACCAAAAAAAATGCTTTCAAATTTCCAGAAAATACTGCATGCCTTGGAATCATGACAACAATTGGGATATTATCATCTTGAAATCCCAAAGGTTAAGATGGAGAAGCTCAAAAGACAGATCCAACTCATTGAGAAAGGAAAATTCAAGCCTTTTCATCCATTTCCTACTTTGCTCATAGCTCAATATTTTTTTCCATTACCATAAAACACCTCAGTTTTTGCTGCCCTTGTAGAAACTTCTATCAGATCAGATAGAATTGATGTGATAGAAATGAGAAATTGCCTCCAAGAAATAGACAGGCTAAGGAAGGAAAAGGGAAAATAGAAGATTCTTGAGGAATCCTCCAAATTTGCCAAGAAGGATTCAGACTGGATGATGTTATCTAAGTTGTTATAATCATTCCTAAGGGATCTGAGCAATCAAGAAGATAAATAACCTAATTTTGATAACTTGTTAGATCGCACTTAACCTCCCCTAGAACCAATCCTTCCAATGAATTCAAACTCGGACTCTGAACCCGACTCAGTATCCCTTTCATCTTCTTCCTCTTTTTCAATCCTTGCTATCGAGTCATTCCCCATTGTACTAGCCACATCTTCAATTTTTATGGTTGATCCACCATAATAGGAAATGGAATCAAATCCTTCCAAACAAGAGGTTATTCAACCAAATAACCCATCTCAGATTCCTATTTCTTCTTTTAAACAGTTCTTCACCATTGATGACATTCTATATTCCGAATGGATAGAAAGATTTGAAAAATTCCACTCCTATCTAAATATTCGAACTCTTACTGTTGAAAGCAAATATGAGATCCTTTTTGAATTCATCACAAGGTCTACTAATAGTCTCAAACGTTGGTGGTAATTAATTTCAGAGGCAGACGGAGTGCAATTTTTGCTTTTGGCAGATTTTGCCTAAGCTGTTGGATTTGTCTACCACTTTTTCATTGGTAAGCTCGTTGACTTACTTGAGCTTAAAAGAAGGGAATATTTTGAAAGAAAATATTGTTCACTCCAAAGAAGACATCTCGATCGACATTATCGCTTAAACTTTTCGATGGCATTGGAGCTGACGTAAACTTAAAGCAAGTTTTCTTGGCCTTTATTCGCAGAGAACTCTCATAGCAAGTTGGGAGATCATTTTTCAACAAATAAAGGAGAATTGTGGATATTCTCTTTGGAGAAATCCAACAAGAAATTCATCTTTGTCTTGATGATTTATGTCTCAGATGCCAAATGATGAAAAACTATATCAGAGACAATTGAGAACTCGATAGTGCCCGTTCCCACTAGCTCTTAAGATCAAGTGCTCCAAAAAAAGATTATGATGGTTCTTGTGGAAAATACTTAGGAAAAAAGAAGCATTTCAAAAAAAGAAAAAAGAAAAAAAAGAATACAAAGTAGGAAGATCCAAGCATGCATCTAAGCATTTTTTAAAAAAGAAAAAATGGCAATTTTTACGAAAACGAAAGAATTGTTCAGATAACAAGAATTCAACTTGATGTTTCATTCTTTACCAAAAAAAACACTTGATGTTTCATTTGCAACGAGAAAGGTCACTTCACCAAAAACTGCTCCTAGGCAAGATTAACCGGTTGCCATGAACTTGTGCAACAAATATATGGACAGAATTGCACCATCATTAATTATAAGTAACAATACCGTCTCCTTAATTAGTAAGATCACGTGTGGTTAATTAGTGGATCATTGGTCTTGGTGGTAAGGCTGAGTTGCAACATACCATGCACGTGTATTCAATTGATGAATCATGTAGCCTAATATCAAATTTTATGTTTTAGAATAGTTATATATTAAACCACTTTTTTATCTAACAGTTCAAGTTTTTAAAATAATTGACAAAAGTGCTTCTAAATCTCATATCGTATCATACTAAGAGGTCTTAACTTCAAATCTTTCGGAGTCTCCATTTGTCTTTCCTTACTTATTTTCACCATTAGAAAATTCAAATAAAAGCTAAAAGCTTTTGTGCAACTCTGACGCGGCGTTACAAATACATTTTTCCTAAATTGTCCTAATCATGCGAGTTTCAAAAGCAAATATATAATTCAATGAGTCACGATGAAGGGCCCGATGGCACGCGAGAATAACTAAGTAGGGTATAGAGGCCTCCAAACGAGGATTTAGTTAGGCGGGGGATCCCAATCGGGCTGGGATTCTCCACATCTTGCTCAATAATATTTACCAGAATTCATGTCATTACATGATTAGTGCCTACCTTCGTACCGAACGGCCATCTCCGTACGTGAATTGTCGTGTCCAACCTTATCATACACGAAGATTTATGGGGAAAGACAACGACCAGCCCACCAATGTGCTTAGGTTTGGGTCTTTTCCTTCTCCTCTTAGTTGCCGATAAAGCGTTGCTTTCTTGTTGCGCTAATTGGATCATATCTGAAGCAAATCTTTCGAATTAGTTCTATGAGAAAAGACTTCACTACAAACTGGGCTTTCCTACGTGCGAACTTCGTCAAAACGTCCATATTTGTAAACCGCCAATACGAAGCTTGATTGAAGAAAGTTCTCTCCGCTGAGGGTGGAAGAAAATATTGCCTAAGCAAGATAATCTTCCCCAAGTTTCTTGTATTTGTCACCATAAACTAAGTCAAGTTACTCGTGAGCACGTAGCTCAGCCTCAGTTCGATGATATATTCCTCGATCAAATCAACTTTTTTGATCTTGAGTTGAGCTCATGCTACTCAAATCTCATATGAGTCAAGCTCAAGCTCGCAATTATAATTGTGATAAAATCAAACATAGGGATCCTTAAGTTACACAGTGCATCCACACATACACGAAAATCCAAGGAGGATATCCGGGCTCTATGAAGCTCTAGAAGATCGAGTTTCTTTAAGCTCAAGCCAAGCTTGGTAAAACTCTATTACCCGATCAAGTCAAGTTTGGAGCACCGACTTACGTGCCCTTCAATAAATTACACATTTCCAAGATCTTTTTTCCCAACATTTAGAAATGCCGCCCATTTTCACTCAAACACTGTCAAGAGTGGTGTCGGAAAGACTTTTGGCGGCTTATTGCACTAAATGGTGCTAGATATGTTATTTAAGGCCATCTAACCAGTTATTAATGCCATTAATTAAGTCATTAAATCGCTATGACGACCAATAAGGGAAAGGCTGGAAATAAAATGCTGGGGGCATAAGAACTCTGCTATGAATTGTATTGATGACTCGACCCAAGCTTGGCTCAACTCAACTCAATCGGCACCCAAGTACCCGACACCAAACTATTGAAGTTTCAGACTGATGAGTACTCAATAGACAAAATATATTGCCTTAATGTTATGAAGCTATGCCATTCTTAAAGAAGTGCAAGGGGCTAGAATGAGAGGCCCAGATGGAAGTTGTGCCAAGCTTTTGTATCTGGTAATCTCATGCCAGATGATATAACTCCTCCATTAACACACACTGAACGAGTATCCATTAGACTTTTATCGAAACGTTGCTCACTAAACGACGCCGACGGTGATAGGGTTGATTGTTAGTTTTCCAAGGAGTGGGCTTCTCCGCTTTTAAAGGAGGTAGATGATGACAAGCATCTTCGACAGCGGATTTCGATTCAGGTCATGAATCATGATCTTCATAGGTGAGTCGAGGCAAACTTGCCATTTCTAATTTGAGACATAGCGACCTAGATAATTTTTTCTTTTTCAAAATACGGATCAAAGAGACGGTAGAATGAGTTCATTTAAAATAGGAACGAGACCAGAAAGATTTTAATTGCTAGACAAGACATTGCAATTCCAGAGCACTTATGCACGCGGTGTTAATCGCCACTTGCTTATACAAGACGACGCGTGCATTAACAACATAGAAGAAAGAACTAAATTAGCTTAACTAGCTACTCGAAGGACAACAACGGAGGCATATGCAGCGACTTAACCCGTGTCAAACTTCACATGAAGTATTCGCCGCTGGTCCATTATCGGCAGCTTCCAAGCTTATCTCACCCTCGCATACATCGTCTTTCTTCTCCTTGACCTCATCAAAATCGATGATGCTGTCGTTAGAGGCAATATTGTGACTTTGAGTATCGGCAATCGGCTTTGTGCCATCGAAATTATCGGGTTCCTCCAAAACCATCACATTCCTCTTCCTATTTATCAGATACAGTCCCATCTGAAACACTCCAAGGATAAAACCCAGTACATTTGGAACCTATATAAATCATTGTACTTGCGTTAATGAATGTATATCAGAAAATAGAGCAATATCTAAACTGTAGTCTTTGCGACAAACTTTTTTCTTTGGGTAATAGAAAACTCTTTTTAGCATAATTTTCAGTATTTGAAAGTCGATGCATACCGCAACATGGATGTCCTTGAGGAATATACCGTAGAGGAGCCAAGTTACAGCGCTAAGAGTGAGGGAAAATGAGAGAGAGAAGGGCATGAACTCTACGCTTTTGGTTTGTATCACCATTCTCTGCACAATATTCGTTGAAAATAAACATAATGCGAAAGTTGTCTCACATAACTCAGTAGCAATGTGCATGAAGAAAAGTATAAATAGGGAAAAGTAAAGAATAAAAAATCAAGAGTTACTCCAATTATTCACCATAACACTTAAAGGAGCTGCGAAAACGATGACGGAGAATCCAACACAAAGCCACCCAAGAAGTTGGACCCTGGTCGATCCCTTTGTTACAAAGCGGAACAAGAGAAGAAAGGAACAAAACCCCCCAAAGCCCGTCACCATCAGCTTCGCTGTAAATATCTGCATGAATACATGCACGCAAGCATTTATCATTAAAAAACCTTCTTTAACAACGTATGCTGTTGCATATCAACTGGGTATGACTTGTGACGATATCAAGCATATGTGATTGGATAGGTAAGTTCGTACCTTGGCTTTTTTAGGAGCATAAGCAAGGTAGAGAGCAATGTAGATGGTCTCTATGACACATCCCACTGAGTTGACAGTGATGAGAAGAAAAACATTGGACTCAGAGTTGATGGATGCGTAGTATAGCCAGAGCGTGGCGCTGAGCAAAGAAACCACGTACGGAACTGATTGAAACCCTTCGGTCGACTTCCTCTTGCATACCCTATAAAATGTTGGCCTGCCGACATAAATGAAAAAAGGATTGCAAGAGCCATATTAATCAGTCGTTCATGTTCATACTTCCAGACCCTTCTGTTAAGCAAAACAAAAATTTGATCAAGAGGGTGAACTTACACTGGGGCCAAAAAGACCACGAAAGATATGAGATTACCTGGGACAAAGAGTTATACAAAAAGATGACAAATGAATCAGTCCATGGCCTTACGAGGGAATCAATATCTTGATGACATAGGGGTCAGTGATGGCACGAGTATAATGTGCATTTTAACCCTAGTATGATGAAGATACTAAGTGAGATTACAAGTAAGATCATGTCTTGCTAAAACCATATACCTAGGAGGCCAAAAGCAAAAGCCCAGGGATTATCGGTGGAGAAAATCACCATTGCCCCTCTCTCTACTTCTCAGGAAATCAGGGGTGGCAGCTCAACTGAAGGAACTATTTGAGAATGAGAGGTTTTAGAGCTCAACGCGAGATGCCCTAGTGATGAGCTGTGCTGTGTGAACTCTAGTTACGCAGGCCACGCAATATATATAGAGAGAAAGGAGAAAGACCACATGGTCTTGGGCCATGATGTAGAGTATTATAATCACCCAAAACAATTGGTTGGGTGGTGTAGCACAGACAGACTGTGTACCCGAAAGATCAACACCTGGTCAGATGATTTTTGTTGTGGTAACGAGTGATCGAACATTAAATAAATAGGGTAATAAAATAAGTCGGATATTAGATTTACGTGATTCGGTCATAGTAACCTACGTCCATAAGGAGAGTAGTGACGGATTTTACTATAAATCAAGTGATATACAGAAATTATAATCACATTTGAGTAATTCAAACACGCTTAGTGTTTCTTAAGTTTCAATTACACTTAATAACTCATGCAATATTTAGCTTTGTAATTCCTTGTGAAATAATCTCTCAATCTTGTAAAAGAATAAACAAAATTGTTTAACTAGTTTTGGATCCTACAACAAAATATCTTTCATCAAGCGTTATTTATGATTTTTATTAAAGGAGACTCAGGTTTCGTAGTTATCTGTAGATAGAGAAGTCAAATGCAAACGAACTATATCAATTATATAATTTAGAATCTAAAGAAGTCGCTTAATATGCTCAACATGAGCTTAATATCAATGATAATCAATGTTGAAATCTAATCAACAATGCCATCTAAACTCACTTTAACATAATAATGAAAGCCGATTAACATAAAAGTGGTTTATACAATATAGAGGATGATTCAACAACGCTGGATATTAACAAAAGCGCCTATAAAGTACTGCTTTCTAATAAGTTCGAGGACACAATGTTAGAATCTAATCGATAACGTCGAACAATAAGGATGACACCTAGTAGACACTGCTCCTAGATGGATATGAAGATACCATCT
Organism: Eucalyptus erythrocorys; assembly: GCA_014182555.1. Lineage (NCBI taxonomy): Eukaryota > Viridiplantae > Streptophyta > Magnoliopsida > Myrtales > Myrtaceae > Eucalyptus > Eucalyptus erythrocorys. Next base: position 34,802,947 of record CM024607.1, on the reverse strand, counting down.
CATAGTCTAATTGACGACATTGGACAATGATAACAACACATAGTAAACACTGCCCTAGATGAGTATGAGGACACAATGTTAGAATCTAATTCACGAATGGACAGTGGTAACAACACCTAGCAAATACTAGTCCTAGATGAGTATGAGGACATAATGTCAGAATCTAATTGACGACACTGGACAGTGGATTAGGACTGGAATCTAATCAACAGCACTGCTTAAGATACAGATACTCGTCGAAATTGAATTTATGACGGGAATCTTAAATTACAGCTAAGCTAGATTAAATAAGGATAAAAGCAAGATAAAGTAATTTTGTATGTTATTCGGAGGCTCTCTATTGATTGCTTACGATATTTATAGGATAATTTGATAATCGTTGGTGGTCAGTTGCTTCCTCCTTAATAGTCACTCCATGTTCTATGGTGAACCACTTTATCCACATCTGGTTTTTGACTTGTTTGACAATGTTCTCATGGCTTGTCCAGCAAGAATTAATTGTTTCTCGAGTTTGGTGCTCTTTTAACTGTTTCCACTTAAATTCACCAACAATGTTATGTCTTCAATAGTGTTTCTTGGTTTCAAAATATCGCAATCAATTGCTTCATCATAGAATTATGTATCTTTGCTTGTATGTCGATCGAAACCTAGCTTAAGGATTCTTGAAATCCTTGGCTATCTTTTGCTTTCATAACCATCGTGGGCTAGATTGATGTAAATTACATCCCTCATGCAGCAATGAGGGCGATTTTAGAGTTTTCTGCCCCTCTTGAACTGCGCGTGTATGTAGGAGTATTTTTTAGGTTTCTACAAAATTTTAACACAAGATTTCATGACTACAACGTGACCGAATTACTGTCCAATTCGAATTCCCGTTGGACTTTCCAATAATCGTCCAAAGAAAAATCCGAATTTAACTCTGACAATGTATTTTCATCTCTGTTTTGCTTGGCCGATTTCAACACTAATTTTAATATTGAATTTTATCCGTAATTCAATTCGGATTGAGTTCATTCAATGATTTAAATTTGAGACATATTTTAAAAATTTCTATGTTTATCAATATTTTCGGCCATACTTACGTATTACGGACTTTCTCTTCCGGTTTCACCTGACCATCCTACCATACATTCGAGCTTCTTAAATAAATAAGGTTTTCATATCTTTTCCGTAGGTTTTTAGACGTTTGTCGTTTAAGACTCCCTTGCTTTATCAGTTTTGGCATGCGCAGACGTCGAGAGGGTAATGCGAATCCATCCACTTAGCGACCTATCGCGGCACAAACGTTCTGTGCCTCCCACACGAACGGACGACAGGTGGCTCCTGATCAACATTTGCGCGTGCCTTGAACTATGAATGGCAAATCTTTTCGGCTTAATGAATCCAATGTTAACGAACTCCATGGTATTGCGCTCCATCTGCAAGAGCTTTTTTGACCGTCACGCGTGCGTATGATGAATGTAACATCTTTTTTCCTGTATTGGGACAGGTGGCGACGTTTGATCTCGTGACAATTATACATATCTAACTCTTCTGGAAGAACATATATAAAAAGGGTTTGCTCCGGATCCATCATTTGATATCATCTCACATTAAGGTTTTGTACTTGGAATTCGCCTCGTTATAAAACGGAATAGCTCTCCATCATTCTTTAAGTGGGAGTGGATCTTGGAATATAGATGACAAACTGAAGTGATAAGATTTGCTTTTTCTAAGTGCTCTGGACTCTAAGACGCGAATGCTATGATTAGCTCAGCAGATCTCTTATGATATATTGTGCACTTAAGATCCCATTAACGTGAGCACGCAGTACTTCTCTTTGGTTAGATATTTGCTGTAGCTCAGGTGATTTCTATAATGCATGTGCAATCCTAGGATGTGTTATTGTCCTGACTCAGCATTTAGGAAAAGGTTTCGACCTTTCGAACCAACCGAGGAAAGGAAGTAGAGCAATTGAACCAGCTCACTTTCCAACCAAAAACTTTTATGTCGTTTAGCAGTACACTTCGGTCGCATCTTTAATCTTCCCCGTCAAAATTTTCAACTTTTAGGTTTAAAATAGATTGTATGGTAAATTAGTCAGGATAATCCATTAAAACTGTCGTTCTTCATGGTGGTCTGTTGCCTGACCAAATGGATCAATATTATCAAAATCCGGCTATCTTATATAATGGTTCAGTATGGTGGGTACTATTTAGATCGAATTGGCTGTAGTTATGACTGAATTATATCTCTATTGTTCTATATAATTGTCTTGTGAAGTCTTAGTGATTCATATATTTGGAAATTTACATCTTGGAATAGTAGTACCTACAAGTTGGGTGAAGCAGCTTTCTGAAATCTGCTACAAGCCACTATAGTTGTGACATCCTCAAAATTCGATCGGAACATGATAAGAGGTTTACTTCTATCAATGTGCAATTAGTAGAACTAGACTTTGAATTGGTTCATGAACCATTCAAGAGAGTGTTTAACCTATTGGAAAACGCAATTTAGGATTTCGATGCGCACGATCAAAGAACTCAACCATGGATTGATAATTCAGCCATAAGAATCGATGATGGATAATCTTAAGCCGTTTCAAGCCGATCCAAGAATGGTTATAGATCATTTGATAATAGTATATAATTGGATTACAGGTAATTCCGCACGATTACTATATTAATTACGAACAACTCTAAACCAATTTCAAATGATCGTGTACATCGGAACAAGCAATTGAATCTTCATGATAACATGACAACCAAAGATCATCCATGAATTAAAATGGCTTAAACATGGATTGCTATCGAATCAACCACGGGTTGAGCTCATGAAATCCCTAAAACCCACCCATTGGTTTTAATTTTGCTAAAGTCGCATTTGATATATTTTGACCACAAATTATGGTCTGGTTAAGGATATCTGACTTTAGAGGATTAAGTGACCACCATTGGACATTGCTTCGTCAAATTCCTTAATTATCGGCAAACCCTAAATTCTTAGATAAGTGAAATTTGAACACAAATTGGAAGCGCAATGGGCCTCACACCCAATTAAAGGTCCATTAAGCTTGTTAAGGCTCAAATTGGATGAGTTAAGCCCAAGCCCAAATTTTCAAGCCCAAACACAAGCCCTATGTGCGTGAATAGTGTGCATAGTGCTGGACCTTCACTGATTTCCAATTTTATACAGCTTTCTATCTTTCGAATTTTGCAAAACTTTCTTCATAAAAGTTGTTCAAAATATATTGATCTAAAGCATACTTTAATTTTAGATTTTTCTGAGGTGAAATGTTTGGTAAAAAGCCTATTATTTTACCGAGTGAATTTGCCTAGTGTAGTAAAAACGATGACCTATTTATCTTCTTGATTTTTTTTAATAAAATTTTCCTTTTAGAATATGAAATGCTTCCTTCACAAAAGTTGCAGAGGACATCTATGTCTACAACATACTAAAATTTTAAAGTGTTTTATGAATATTTGCATGGATTTTCCTCTACGGTCATTGAAACTGTTCAACAGATGAGATTTTTGGTTGTATTTGGAGATTTTTTTCTCTTTATACAAAAAGAATTAGGCCTGGATTCCTCCATGAAAAATGTTATTTATAGTCTTCTCTACAACATATTAAATTTTTATAATTTTTCAAATTCGTTTGATAAGATAATGATATTTATTTTGAAAATTACTTGAAACTATTCTTCATATTGGAAGGAGAGAGGCACATGCCCAAGCTTGAAGGACAAGCTTAGGCAATTGCATGGTTGAGATCAACCTTTCCTTCCCAAGTTTAAGAATTTCATCATTTCAACAATTGAGAAAGTGAAGAATCTTGGCCCTTGATCTTGAATGATGATCTTGGCAAACGAAAAACTAGGATCTCTTCTTGCTTCCCAAGTTTGGAGTCATCATTGCAAGATCTTAGCATTTATTATACTTAAGTACATGAATAGTGTGCAATCTTGGTAAAATGACCGAATTGCCCTCTTATTCAACTAAGGACAAAGGCACAAGATGGGAAATGGCATGCAAGGGAGTGGCAATGAGCTTGAAGAAGGTTGGGAAAAGGACACCTTAAAGCCTAGCCTACCCTCCCAACTTTCAAGTGCATATCTCTTCATCAATAGCTTGGATTTTTCTTCTTTAGGAAGCTTTTGTTTACTTGGTTGAGAGTGATTCAAGGATTGGTAATGCGATGGGCATTTATTAACTAGATTTCCTCACCATTCTCCCTCTTTCTTTCCCCCTTAAACCCCACGGCAATTTTTTCTCTCTCTCCCCTCATTTTCTCTTACTTTCTCTCTCTCCCTACCCTTTGGACAAATTTCCCTCATCCTCTTCCTCATTTTATACCCATTTCTCTCTCATTTTCCTCTTTAGACTCACTGGTAACCGACCACCATAACCCCCACCCTTAAACCGCCCTTCACACCATCATTTCCGTTGCCTTGTTGGAGTTTTGGAGATGAGGTGGCTGCTGTCTAGCCTTGCCGTAGCTCTCTCTCCCTCCTTCCTCTCATGGTCTGGTCCCCTGCGGAGCCCAGAGGCTGTCCGTTGCCTAGCCAACCTCCGTGCCACCACCCAATTTGTAGGCCAGCCCTCCTTGTGAGCTGGTCAATGTTGGTCCAGAAGCCACAGCCGCTGTCCAGCCTCACCACACCACCCCCGATACTTCTTAAAGCTTGGACTTGGGTGTGAGTAGCTTTCTAGTCCTTGATTAGGGTTGTTGTTGCATTTTGGAAGTAGTTTTGGGTGATATTAAGATTAAATGGTGTTTTGTTGATGTGATAAGTGGGTTTTATGTTATAAGTGATGATCAGGTTTCATGTGATAAGTGATCATTAGGTTTCAATAGGTTATCTCGATAGATTTTCGAGTTTTTATTGATAAATTATCATGTTCAGGGCGATAAGTTATCAAGGTTTGGATGATAAGTTATCGAGATTTAGGCGATAGGTTATCGAGCTTTTGACGATAAGTTATGGAGTTTTGAATGATAGGTTATTGAGGTTTGGATGATAGGTTATCGAGTTATGGACAATAGGTTATCATGTTTAGAGCGATAGATTATCGACATCAAAATAGCGAACTAGCAATAAAATTCCAATTGATTCTGAAATTACTGATAAGTTATCACTTCTTGGTTTGATAATTTATCATTACATAATAAGTGGTTATGCGATAGGATATTAGGATATGAGATGTATATTATAATAAAGTGTTATGATATGTTGGAATGAATTTTCTTATAGGAATGCTGTCTTGAAGCATTTACGCGGGACGATGCCGTGCTCAATGGGGCGAGACGATACTCGATTACACCGAATGATTGTGGACCTTTGGGTTAGCCTTAAGCCTTGAGTGGCCGTAATAATCTAAAATCATGGTCTCGAGAGTCGTATGGTAGCATAGAATACCATGCGATTCTCAAGATGTCACGTGTGTAAAGTGCATAAGTGCATGAATGCTTATTTTGGGAAGTGATACTATAGTAGGCACATGTGTGACCTGAGATCAATAAATGAATAGTTCTAGATTATTGCATAACATGGGTGCATGATTATAATATGTTGCACGTTCTTGTGCTTGACTCGTGAATATGAAAAGTGTTATAATAATTGCTTACGTGCTTTATTATGATGGCCTAAGAAGGTAAGATGATCTAACCTATTTATAGTTAAGACAAACCAGAAGTTGCTTTACTACTGATTTGCCGTTGATAGATAACCTACATGTTAGGGTGTTTCCGAGATGAATGGCTTCCCTACATGAGATCTAAGGAGTTTATTTGTTAAGTATCTCTCTCTCGTTGTTTAACAATTTCATGCCCCAATCATGACTATCTGAGCTCGAGCCAAAGTACTTTGATATGGACGCATACTAAACATGTAGCAGATACAACTTTGTGAGGTCACCCTCGTAGATAGAGATGCTAATTTAATCCTAACCCCGATTCTTGGACAAGTATGAAGGAATCCACTAATTAGATGTGTAAATGGCTAAGCTTTTGATGTAAGGAAATATTATGTTTGATGGTAGAAGTATGTATGTATATATAGACACACACTATCCCTATTGTTTGTTAATGGTTGTGAGATATTTATTTTGCTTCTTTTTGCATATAATTAAAATATATAATAAATGGGTTGGCAACACGTCTTAAGACGTCGCAAGCAAATGATCTAAGTGAAAAGCGATGGCGCGGATTGTCCCGAGCCTGAAGCGGGTGGGGGTGTGACAAGAGTTTTGGAGACGATGCACTTGAGGGGCTTGTCGAACATCTTTAAAAGTTGCAGCCTCTTTTTCATAGCTAAAATTGTTACGTGAAAGTTGCATCAAACCACGTCATTTGAAAAATAGACAAGCGTCTAGCCAAAAAGGAAAAAAAAAAAAAAAAGGGCATCGTAGTTGTCATGGTATGATAGATTTAACACCAAACGAATATTCTGTTCACCTTAAGTGGAAAAAAAAAAATTTGTTAGCATGTCCCATACATAATTCTTATGGAAAAATTGTCTAAAAATTCTTAAACCTATTGTAATTTTGCCAATTTAGCCATAAATCTTTCAATTTTACTAATTGAGTCTTCAATCTTTTTATATTTTGCCAATTGAGTTTATTCGATCAATTTTGGCTAGAAACTGCTGATGTAGACATTGGTGGTCCTATATGTTACAACCGACATTGACGTGGATAATATTTAATAATATTTTAATATTTTAATATTTTTACTTTTGTTCTTTTGTTCTTTTGTTCTTTTTGTTTCCCTTTTTCCCTCCATTGGGCCTCATTGATGGTCCGCAAGGTCGTTGGCGTCAAGCCAGGGCTTGCTAGCCTTGGGCAAAGGAAGCTTGGGCTTGGGTTGGCAAGTCCTTGGCCTCGGCCTCGCTCGGGTGAGAAATGGCTTGGTGAAGGCTGAGGTCACTGGCCTCACGGCCCTCGCCTGAGGTTGGCAACCTTCACCGACCATTGATGAGGCTCGGCAATGGTTGGCGAAGAAAAAAAGAAGAAAAAGAAAAGGAGAGAAAAGAAAATAAAATAAAATCTTAGCTTTACCAAAAAAAAAAAAAAATGAGAGAAGAAAAGAAAAAAAAAGGAAAATTAAAAATGTATAAAATATAATTAAAAATTATTCACTTCAATGATTTCCTGCCAAAACTAAGCAGATAGATTCAATTAGTAAATTATGAAAAAAGGTTTATGATTCAATTGATAAAATTGAAAGATTTATAATTTTTAAGACAAGTTTTTCCATTTCTTGTGAATTTGCTAATCAGACTATTTGATGTGCACCACTCTCTCTTCCTCCATCATATTACTTTAAGCTAGTAACATTTTCAATTGATTGTTTCTTTGCATATGAGGTAGATATAACTGTCTAGTACATTTAGTAAGCAAATATATTTGCAGCTAACCCACTACGCTGTCTTAGTAATTTCTCAATGGATTAGTAATTACCAATTTTCTTTGGTAAATATGGTGCTTGCTTTTGACATTTGAGGTTGCCCAATTCCAGTCGATTTGATAAATTGCCAAATGTATTTAATAATTCTTGTGCTACTTCAAGTTAGTTTTTCCAATACATAATATTTCATTTCTAGTAGTGAATATGTTGTTTGCCTATATAAAGTGCGGGGATAATGTCTCTCAAGTTTGGTAAATTATCCAATATAGGAATTATTGTGATGCTAATTTTTATTTTTATTTTTTGTTTTTTGTCGGTATTGTGATGCTACTTTTTTTTTTTGGGTCTTAATTGTGATGCTACTTTGAAAGCGGCATTTTGTAGCTTCTTGAAAAGTGCTCCAAGATCCAAAAAAAAAAAAAAAAAAAAAAAAAGTGCTCCAAGGACACTTTTTTTTTTTGTCAGTCCCACTCTATACCTATTCTACACTCACTCTCAAACTTTTGCCCTGCCTCTTGCAGGGCGTGGGCGTCGAAACCCACTCCTGAAACTTGCGCGTCCCCACCCCATTCCTCCCTGAGAAGGTGGGGTTTTGAACCCAGTGGCCACCCTTCCAACATGAAAGGGGGAGGTGGGGCTCCAAGGACACTTGCTAAGTGATCATAAGGAGGTATTGCGATTTTCAATACACTTAACCTCGCAGTATGGGTTCATTATTATCTATTATTCCAATGTTTATGACATTTCCAATAAAACATTTATATCTCACCTCTCATGGATTAGATTATGGCAAAATTTTACCTCGTGGTTAAGTTAGATTTATGTCTTGTCTTAATCATCATCTTATTCTAACAATTTTCGACACATGTTATATTTTTTGACATTACGAGTTTATGAATTTGAAAATGATGTCGCGCATCATGTGATCATCTTTGAATTTTCAATCATCTAGAGCATTCTTTGAATCGTTTAAGTATTTCTACAACATATATATATATATATATATATATATATATATATCAAGAAAAAAACTTTTTAAGGTCTTTGTTGTTAAGATACTTAATTTTTGAAATAGTAACATGCGAAACTATATATATGTCAAGAAAACTTTTTAAGTTCTCTGTTGTAAAGATACTTAATTTTTGAAATAGTGACATGCAGAACTAATTCTTCACATAGTACAAATTATTAGGTGAGTGCTCTATATATACTAAAAGGAGTTTGGACATTTTCAAAAAGTTGGCTTCTTATGACCATATGGATTTCACCAATGTGACAGTCCACATTGATTTTAATAGATGATTGTTGACACCTAAATTTTGGCAGTCCGATCATTTATTGCATAAGAAAATTAAGGGTTAATTTTATCCTTGAAAAAAATATTAATTAGTTGCATAACACATAAGTTTAGGTGCATTCATTTTAGTTTAACTTTTTATATTTTATTGGGCCGGTGGTGGGGTTCAAATTTTCTTGCTTTTGAGCTTTAGTTCGGCAGGCCGGGCTAAGCCCACGAAAAGAGAAAATTAACCCAAGCCCATCGTTATTTTATATCTTGTGAAAAATTAAGATTTGATGCGATATTATGATGATTTTTGGAAATTAAGAAAATCACATGGTAATCTTATCTTTATCAATAGATGCTGAAATCGGGGAAGAATATTCATGAGATAAGGATTGTTGTGATCATGAGGTTATAAACAATATTTGTGAGATGAAAATGAAAATGGGGGAAATTGATTTGATTGAATTATGCAAGGAAATATGCAATTCTGATGGATGTCCGGATTTTGTTAAATGCAGCAACAATTTTGAAAGCAAGTGAAAAAATGGCAAATATTTTACAAAGTGGAAGAAATCTGAGCAAAATCGAGCTGATTGCGAAATCATGCCCTGATTTACATCCTTGATTTAATGCAACAGAAACTGGAAATTCGAAAGTTGCTAGAAAAAGTGGCCGTCTAAAAATCATTATAAAAGGGCCATAATTTTTTAGCACAAAGGGGGCTTCGATTCGTAAAAATCAAAAGAAAAGAAATGTTCGTGCTTTAGGAGGGAGTTTTTTCTTCTCGGTTCTGTCAAGGTCAAAATCCACAAGAGAATTGAGAGAAAAAGTGAGAGAGGAGGGGGCTCTATTCGTTCACGAAAAGGAAGGATGGTGAGGCCAAAAGTGGCCTGACACACACAAAGAGAGAGTAAAAAGAAAAAGAAGAATAATCGTTTCTTCTTCGCAGGTCTCCCCCGCCGGTAACCCGTGCTACTTGAGTCCTCGCTCGACGCCGCTCTACCTTCACGCACGCCTCAGCCTCTCGTTGCTCGATCCTCGTCGGCGCACCATCGGCGAAGCCATCGCTGCGCCCGGCCCCGCGCGACACCGCCGCTCGTCGCTCCACCCACCGAGTCACCTATTCGTCACTCGCCTGCCGCCGGTTCACCTTCGTCGGAACCCCCCTGCCGATCCGACGACGTGCTGCTCCCCGGTGACCCACCACGTTCGTGCCGCATCGTGCGTGAAAAAGCAAGAAATAAAAAAAAAAAAAAAGGAGGAAAAAAATTAGGTAGTTTTTATTTATTTATTTTACTTTGTTTATGTTTTTAGTTTATTTATTTAAATCGCAATATAATGTTGATTTGTAAGTTTTGTAGGCATTATCTACAAAGATCTTGCCTGGAATTACTTGTAATTATTAATTTGATCCGAGAGACATCGGATCATTTTTTTAATTATATTAATTGTTGTTTTTTTAGTAGAATTTTAATTGTCAAATCAATATAATTATTAATTTGATCCGTAAGACTTCGGATCAGATTTTTAATTGTTTTGATTATCTTTATCGTAATCATTAGGGTTAGAATAATCGCTAATTTGACCTGTGAGACAACAGGTTATTTTTTCGATTATTTTAATCCTTTATTTGTTAAATATCTTGATTGTTTAGATTTAATGTTTAGTTGATAATTGCTTGTTTTGGTAAACCACTAAAAAAAATCCAAAAAAAAAAAATATTTAAATTAGGATTTAGTTTGTTTTCGAATATTTTTTGTTAACTTGCATATCTAGAATAGTGATTTTATTCAGGTTGTTAGTTTTTTATTTGAGTTGCATGTTTAATCATGTGTTAGTTTTAATTCAAATTTCATAAAGAAAAACACAAAAAAAATCATTGTGCATATAAGGTTAGAATTGCATGTTCCTTTCTAACTTAGGTCATCTTTTTAGATAAATTGCATTTTAGATTAAGATAATGTTTAGTTTAAGTTAGGATTTAATATGACTTAATCCTTAGCTTAAATTAGATAGAATCTTAATCTAGCTAGATCATTTTTGCATTTTTCGTTAAATTTCGAATTTCATGAATAAAAATGAAAAATAAAATCTGTCTCTGCATAAATTAGACTCAATTGTTAGAATAGATTGTATTTTAAGAATAAAGATATCAAATGCATATCATTTAGTTGTTATTAAGTTCATTGAATTAGAAATTGTCCGTCATTAGAATTAGGTCATTTTTGTTAATTTAAATTGCATACTTAATCATTGCATGTTCATCATTCATATAGTTTAAGACATTTTGCCATGCCATATTATTTCATATTAGGTTAGAAACACCGCATTGCATCGCATATGGGCTATATTCTCATTGAAAAGTGAAAGCAACAATTAAGTGATTGCTTGTTAATTGGAAATCATATCTAGGATTGTTGATGTGAATTTTGACTTAACATTGCAGATGCTTTCGTTGCTATGAGGTAAGTCCTGCATTATTTAATTGCTTTCTTGAGTGTTAAATTAGTGGTTTGCGCACCCGCATGATCACCTCACATGTTAGGAAAGTGAATTAAAATCAATTCAAGCTGCCTGCAAAACATTTTTTTTTTAAATTAAAAGAGAAAGGTACCAAAAGGGTGTTAGAGAAATTTAACGTAACCAAGTCCCCGTACCCAAAATCTCTGGTTTGTAGGAGTAAAATAAATCTCCCTTTATTTTACTTAGGTGTCTAATCGACTTACCGCAAACTGATTAGTGGCGACTCCTTTTTGCATGCTAGATATTTGAAATTAAGTCGCGAATTGGTATGGGCTTGGGAGAGCCCGAGCTGAGTCTAAGCTTAGTAATCCATTAACCTAATTTTAGATTAACCCGAAAATTAGGTCGTGACAATGATGCGAGCACACCTTACAATTCTTCATGAATAAGATAGACCACCTGTAGCTAAGTCTCTCTTTTTATATATACTGTGTTAGGAAATAATGGGTATTGCTAATTCTATTTTTTAGACATACCACCTGTCATGAGATGATGCATATGGTCTTAGATAGGACCATTTTCAAGTATAGAAAATTTCCCAGTCAAACTTATATTTGTATTGTCAAACTATTTACCTAACTAAATAAAAAAAACTTATTAAGTCCTTTCCTTTATGAAAGATATGTCAAATTGAGATCCAATGGTGTAGGAACTAAAATTGATAGTTCCGTAGCCATCTAACTTATGACCTTGCAACACCAAATTTTAAAGATGACATTTTATCATCTCTAGATGTATTGATGGACTTATAAGTACAAGATAGATAATTAACAGTGATGCCTAATTATTTCGTTCAATGAAATCGTTAGAGAATTGGAAAAATGTATATTGCTTTCTCATATCAATATTGTACAATTATAGTAAGGAAAAAGAGATATGTAGAACAAAGGAAAAAAAAAATCAATTTCTTAATACAAAATTTTTTCGTTCCCATCAATGAACTAATCATCATCAATTAGAATCAGTATCCGGAGCAAGATCAATCAATCTAGGCAGTAGTATCTTCAACACTCCCCCTTAAACTGGTGATTTATACACATCAAGGATGCATAGATTGCTTAATATATATGCATGCTGCCTCTCACATAGGGGTTTATTGAAAATGTTTGCGAGCTATTTCATCGTTCTTATCTCTATTTTTTTCACTATTCCATCTTGAATTTTGTCTATGATGAAATGACAATTAGCTTCTATATGTTGTGTCTTTCATGGAAAATTGGATTTACTACAAGTTTAAATGCAACACCATTATCATAGAATAGGATGGTTGGTTCTTTTACCCATACACCAAGATCTTGAAGTAATCCTCTAATCCAAACTATCTCAAAGCTAGTCTTGCCCATTGCTCAATATTCTGGTTTGACAAATGATAAAAACGCAATCGACTATTTCTTTGTTTTCCAAGAGAGTAATGAGTTGCCCAATTTGATGCAGAATCTAGTGAAAGATTTTTACTCATGGGGCAAGGAGCATAATATGTATCACTATATGCTGTCATCTCCATGCTGCTTTCCTAAGAGAGTAGTATTCCCAAACCTGGAAATCCCTTTAAATACTTTACAACCTTTAGTGAATCATTTATGTGGGACTGGTTCGGATGACATAGCATATGTCGGGTTTAGTCATGGTTAGACCTATGAGTTTCTGAACAAGTCTCTGATAAGAAGAGTCTCTGAGCAAAGGGTTGTCATTCAAGTGTGATAGTCCTTTATCATACTCAACAATTGTTAACTCAACATTTTGTTCAATTGAAATAACAATTGGTTTGGATCCTGATAGTTTTGCTTCTAATTTGATTTCTTGGACAAATTTGCTTTAATTTAGACAAATTCCGCTTATCTGATTGTGTAATCTCTATCCCAAGAAAGTATTCGAGAGGTCCTATATGCTTAATATGAAACGTAAAGTGCGGATACTCCTTAAATTTCTTCATGGCATTTTTATTATTTCCTATAATTAGTATATCATCAACGTATATATGTAAGTAAATTAATGATGTAGCTTGACTCAATGAGAATAAGGCATAATTGTGTCTAGATTGCCAGAATTTTTTAATTGTAAGTGTAGTGACGAATTTGGCATACCATTGATGAGACACTTGTTTAAGTCCGTATAGGAATTTACAGAATCGACATATTCTATTCTCTTCATGTTTCCATAAAATCTGGCGAAAGGTCCATGTAGATTTCACCTTGAAGATCCTCATGAAGAAATGCATTACGAACATCCATTTTGATGATGGGCCAATCACGAAAAGCAGCAATGGAAAAGAAGAAACGGATGGTGACTTCCTTTGTTGCTGGAGAGAACGTTTTAGCATAATCAAAACCTTCTCGCTAAGTGAACTCTTTGGCTACTAGTCTTGTCTCATAGGTTTAATGGAACCATTTGCCTTGTATTTGATTTTGTATATCCACTTGCAACCAATAGATTTTTCGATGAGGGGTATAGGAATGATATCCCAAGTTTTATTTTCTATTAGGGCTTGTAATTCATCCACCATTGCTTGTCGCTAATGAGGGTCTTTTGTAGCTTCATCATATGAAGATGGTTCTTGTCCTTCAAATATTCTACTAATGCAGCACATTGTCTAGTGAAAGACCTGTAAAATTGACAAATAATGAGAGGGGATATTGTGTACCAGATGACTTCATGGTAGGACAAATATAATTTTTCATCCATGTGGGTGGTGTGACCGGAATGTAGAGGAGGAATTGGTGCGGTTGATGGAATAATGACATGTGATTCAAGAGAGATATCACTTAGAGAAGTTGGTGATTGAGAAGTTGTAGGGAACTCTGATGTAACTTCTTATTGAATATTGGGAGCTATATTATATGTACCTGATAATAAGGCTGCATCATATTTAGGAGCCAAGGATGCCATGGGAAATGACGTATAAGGAATCATCATTAGTTGAAAGGGTAATAGAAACTTCTTCAGTAAAAAATGGGCTCTTATCAGTAGCCATCTTAATTTGTTGATGAAAAGATAATTGATCCTGGAAAGGGAAAACATCTTCATGAAAGATAATATCTCTACTAACAAATAAACACTTAGTGGATGGGTTATAAAACAAATATCCCTTTTGAAGAATAGGATATCTCATGAATATGCATTTAATAGCATGGAGATACAGTTTGTTTCAAGGGCCCATAGTAGACACATAACATAAACAACCAAAGACACAAAGATGGGGAATGTCTAGACTTTTCCCAAAAAGCAACTCGAAGGGGGGATCTTCCATTGAGGACTCAAGACAAATCCAATTGATTAAGTATGTTGCCATGACCACACAGTCTTCCGAAACATTTTTAGAGTAAAAGCTTGACATTTAAGGGAGTGAGCAACTTCTAGAAGGTAACGAATGTTTTCTTTCGACAATACCATTTGGTTGGGAAGAATATGTACAGGAGCTCTCATGAAGGATGCCATTTGCAATGAACAACGAAGAATATTTGTGACTGAAAAATTGACAGGTGTTATCAGTGTGAACTTGTTGTACGAATTTATGAATGATTTTTAAATAAGGGTGCAAAATTTTTGAACATGGGAAAGAACTTGTGCCTTGGAAGTTGCTCATGTACGCAAACAGATGATCGCAACTCTTCATGATAGCGCCATGAGTCATATACTTGTTGTCACCGGCAGTCGCAATGATGCAATTTCAGAGAAGTTTAAAGCAGGGTCATCACTAACTTAAGAAAAGGCCTAGTATTAGACATGATCTCAGCTCCTAGATTGTTCCTACATTCCACAATAAAGTAGCTTTTGAAGTCGGCTTAAAACGAGAAAAAGTTCATATAGTCTACGAGGCGCGTATGACCCTGCTGAGCTGTTTAAATTATTTCACCAATCTTATAGGCCATATGTGAACAAGATGAAGATATCGGATCATGAGGTTATTCAGCACAAGTCAAATACTGAAACGAAGATAGGAAGGAGAGGTGGTGGAAAACTTTGGGCCAATGGGAGACAACTCTTTCCTTCAACATGCCGATGGTGGACGCCGATGAGTACTGGAAGGGACCCATGTCTGATCCATCGAGCAATCTGAGCTTTACATCCACCGATTCCTCTTCCCGCATTTTCGGAGTTTGGGACACCTGGAGTGCCATAACTTGGTACGGGGGGACACTTAAGTGCCATAACTTCAAAACGGTACACTTGAGTGCTAATATCGGAGTAAAATGGAATACTTAAGTGCCACTCCGGCGAAAATCCGGCCAAACGGCTGACGTGGCGATTTTCCGACGACGGAGGCCCAAAACGGCGTCATTTTGTTTGCTGACGTGGCGAGAAAATGCAAAAACGACGCCGTTTTGTCGCGACGTGTAAAAAATAATATAAAAATTAATTAAATTAAATTAAAACTTAATTTTATTTAAAATATTCTAAAAAATTAAAAAAATTGGAAAAATTTAGAAAAATTAAAAATTAAAAAAAAAAAAAAAAGTGGGGGAGGCCGAAGGGGGCGGAGGGGCGAGCCCTCGCCGCCGCGCCTCCTCCTCGCCGTCGCCGGGAAGGGCCGGCGACGGAGGGGGAGGGTCGGCTGGGGTCGCCGACCCCGGCCCACCGGCGGCGAGGGCCGCCGCCCTCGCTGATCGATCGCGGCGAGGGCCCGCGAGCCCTCGCCTAGATCTAGGGCGAGGGTCGCGGCCCTCGCCCGATCCGGCGAGGGCTGCGGGCCCTTGCCGCCTCCCCGCCGCGCCGGAAGGGCCGGCGACGAAGGGGGAGGTCGGCCGGGGTCGTCGGCCCCGGCCGATCGATGGCGAGGGCTGCGGCCCTCGCCGGATCCGGGCGAGGGCCGCGACCCTCGCCCCGGATCCGGCGAGGGCTCGCGGGCCCTCGCCGCGATCCGGCGAGGGCTGGCGGCCCTCGCCGCCGGTCGGCCGGGGGCCGGCGACCCGGCCGACCCTCCCCCATCGCCGGCCCTTCCGGCGATGGCGGGGAGGCGGCGGCGATGAGGGCTCAGCCCTCAGCCGCCCTCTTCGGCCTCCCCTTTTTTTTTCCTAAATTTTTCAAATTTTTTTTTTTAATTTTTTTAAATTTTTAATATTTTAAATTTTTTAGAATATTTTTAATTAAAATTAAGTTTTAATTCAATTTAATTAATTTTTTATTATGCAAATGACGTCGTTTCGCTGAGTCGGCGCCAACTCGGCTCTCCGGCGAGCCACGCAAGCATTAAAAAATAATAAAACGTGCCACGTAGGATTTCCGGCGACCCTCGCCGGAGGTGGCACTTAAGTGTCCCATTTGAAAAAAAAGTGGCACTTAAGTGTACTGTTTTAAAGTTATGGCACTTAAGTGTCCCCCTGTGCCAAGTTATGGCACTTGCGCTGTTCTTTACTCCGCATTTCCGTCTTCTTCTTCTTCTTCTCGATCACTACTGTGTGCCCGTCTCTCTGCTTCGTGTCAGTTCAACAAGGTGAAAGAAGATGTAGAAGACGACAGGAATTGGAAGAGAAAAGGTGAATTGAGAGAATTTTCTCTTTCTGTGTATATTGATGTATCGTATACAATGTGTATTATAGTACATGAGTTGTATACAAAAGGAAACAATATAATATACAAGATCAGATTTGATTTTAATTGATCTAGACTTATGCAATAATATTCCAATGATTTGATTGAATATTATTTCGTATCTTCAACACTCCCCCTCAAGCTGGTGGGTTGTAGATATCCAAGACACCAAGCTTGCTCAAGAGATACGCATGCTGTCGGTGACATAAGGGCTTGGTAAAGACATCTGCTGGTTGTTCTTCTGTCCCAATCCCTTATACTTTGATCATCCCTTGTTGGATCTTCTCCCGAGTGAAGTGACAATCTACTTCTATGTGCTTGGTTCTCTCATGCACAATAGGATTTGACGCAAGTTTAATGGCTGCATCATTGTCACAAAACAAAATGGTTGATCCCTGAACCTGTACTCCAAGATCTCGAAGCAATCCCCGCAACCATACTATTTCACAAGTTGTTTTGGCCATGGCACGATACTCGGCCTCTGCCGAAGATAGAGAGACAGTTGGCTGCTTCTTTGTCTTCCATGAGAGTAAGGAATTTCCCAGTTTAACGCAGAAACCTGTTATAGATCTTCTGCTCATTGAACAGGTCGCATAATCCGCATCACAGTACGCAGTCATCCTCATGTCACATTTCCTAGAAAGGAGAATTCCGAGCCCTGGACAACTCTTTAAGTACTTCACCACTTTAAGTGCTACATTCATATGAGATTCCTTCGGCTGGTGCATGAATTGACTGAGTGTCTGAACTGCATAGCTTATATCTGGTCTGGTCATAGTAAAATATATAAGCTTTCCAACAAGCTTCTGATATCTCAATGGATCTTTGAGTATGGGATCAGTTTGTTGAGATGAGCCAGCATCATAGTCCGCTGTAGTCAGTTTGACGTTTTGCTTGATTGGTATTACAGCTGGCTTGCATCCCGATAAGCCTACTTCTGATATAATCTCCAGTGCGAATTTCCTCTGGCTGAGGGAAATTCCTTGGTCTGAACGTGCAATTTCGATTCCAAGAAAATACTGTGGTGATCCTAGATCTTTGATATGGAATGTGGAATGCAAATAGCCTTTGAATTCCTTGATAGCTATCTCGTCATTACCCATAATAAGTATATCATTTACATATATCATCAAGTAGATAGATGACATACCTTTAGTCCATGTGAAAACAGCATAATCAAACTTGGACTGCTGAAAGCCGGCTGCAATCAAGGAATCGGCAAATTTTGCATACCATTGTCTTGAGGCTTGTTTGAGGCCATACAAGGATTTGTGGAGACGACATACTTTCTCCTCCCCCTGTCTCCGTAAGCCTTGTGGCACTTCCATATAAATTTCTTCATCCAGATCACCATGTAGAAACGCATTGTGAACATCCATTTGATGCAATGACCAGTCCTGAAATGTGGCTACCGAAAGAAATGAGCGGACAGTCACATCCTTAGCTACAGGGGAGAAGGTTTCATGGTAGTTGAAACTTTCCTGTTGTGTAAAGCCCTTAGCTACTAACCGAGCTTTGTATCGCTCAATGGAACCATCTGCACGATATTTAATTTTGTAGACCCATTTGCATCCAATCGCCTTGCGTTTGGCAGGCAGTGTGACGAGATCCCATGTATGATTATCCATCAAGGCCAGTAATTCCATTTCCATAGCCTTCTGCCAACGCCGATCAGTCCTTGCCTCTTCATAACTCGAGGGTTCTTGTTCATCGGAGATGCGAGTGATGCAGCATCTATGTTCTGGGGAGAGTCTAGTAAAGGAAACATAGGAGGCAACTGGAAAAGGAATACCTGGTGACTTCTTCACGCCGCATATGTAGTCTTTTGTCCAGGTCGGTGGACGTGTGCTATGGCCGGATCTCCTTGGTATGACTTCTGATGATGATGAATTATTATTGGAATCTCCAGTGTTGCTATGGACTGGAGAATCAACTTCCTCCTGGTGTTGCGCAATCACCTCAGGTATAGGTGTCATATCCACAGCTGTTGTAGGGGGTGGACTGATAGCTGTAGATGGAAGAAGTATATAATCCGGATCTGCCATAGTCTCTTCCGTTTGTAGTGAATGGAAAGGATCACTGTGATCTGTCTCAGATGTAGATGTGACAAAAGGAAAGGAATTTTCCTGAAAGGAAACGTCTCGGCTAATAATGAATTCTCCGGTGGAGGGATCAAAAACTCTATATCCCTTCTACAAGCTGGGATATCCCATAAAAATGCAGCGACGAGCACGAGGTCCCAGTTTATCTTTAGGGCTGACCACAGTGGCGTAGCAGAGACATCCAAAAATCTTCAAGTGCGTCAGATCAGGTTTTTTTCCATGAAGCAGCTCAAAAGGTGTGCGTCCACCAAGAAGTTTACTTGGCATGCGATTTATCAAATATGCTGCAGTCAGAACACAATTACCCCAAAATTTGTCTGGAACAGAGGCTTGGAACTTCAAAGCTCGTGCTACCTCCAATAGATGACGATGCTTTCGTTCTACTACCCCATTTTGTTGGGGTGTGTAGACACATGTGCTCTCATGCAATATCCCATGTGATGAGAAAAGAGCAAAGTGCATTCATGATTGAAGAATTCACTTCCATTGTACGTGCGTATTTTCTGAACATTTTTCCCAAATTGGGTTTTCGACAAGGAAAGAAAAGTCTTTAAATGGGACAAGACTTGGCTCTTACTTTGCATGAGAAAGAGCCATGTGGCTCTGGAGTGATCGTCGACAATTGTGAGAAAGAATCTCGAACCATCATGATTTATTGTATGATAGGGCCCCCAGACATCGATATGCAACAATGAAAAAATTGCACTTGAACGATTTTGACTCAAAGGAAAAGGAGTTCGCGTTTGTTTGGCAAGAGGACAAATAGGACATTGGGGATAAGGAATATATGAACTGTGACCCAATCTTGAATGCACAAGGAAATTCTTATCATTGGTAGTCAGATTACACAATGATTTATTACAAGAAAGTAAATCAAGATTTTTGGGTAAATTTCTCCAAAAAAATAGTCCTTCATAGAGATTACCCCAGCCCATCAGTTTCCCAGTCAAAAGGGCCTGAAATAGACAGATATCAGCATTGAAAAACACTTTGCATGAGTTTTCTTGACAGGCTTTGGACACTGAGATAAGGTTAAACCGGAAATTTGGAACGTAAAGGACATTTTTCAGGGTAATTTCTGAGCTAAGAGTAACTGTCCCAGTTAAGGTGACATGAGTGATATTAACATTTGGCAGATGCACAGTAATGGGATTAGCTAAATCTTCACGAATATCAGAAAATAACCCTTTATTGCATGAAATATGATCACTTGCTCCCGAGTCAATTATCCAGGCATTTCTTGATATACTATTTGACAGGCAAAAAGAAATACCTGAAAAACTGCTTCCCCCTTTTGGAATTTCCAATTTTTGTAAAGCTTGCATCAATTGTTGATATTCTCCATGTGTGATGGCCTGGTTGACATCTGTTGATTGATAGGCTGCTGTTGATATCTCCTTCCCCCTTTTTTCAGGCCTCTCGTGTAGCTTCCAGCAATTTTCAATAGTATGGTGGGGTTTTTTGCAATAATCGCAAAATAATTTTCCCCTGTTTTTAAAATTCGGCCCATTCGGCCCATTAAAATTTGGCCCATTTGCACCATAACTCTTCAAAAAATTCGGACCGCTAGATCCTCTTAAGCTGGACGCATCTCCACCGTTGAAGTCTATTTGATGCCGCGGCCCTTTCTGACCATCAGATCGCTGAAAGCGATCCTGGCCGTCCATCGGACCTTTAAAAGGCCCCCTTCCATCCGAGAACCCTAGCGCCCCCTTTGCCTCCGTGAACCCTAGCGCTCCCTCTCTCCCTTTGGCTAGGGTTTTCTGCCCCTTTTCGATTTTCGCCGCCAGTGCTAGGGTTTCCGAGGTCTTGCCGTCGATTGCAGTGAGCCGTTGGTTCTCCTCCTGCACGGCGAGCTGAAATATTCGGCCAATCGGGGGTGCTGGTTCCATGGCCAGGATCTGGGATTTGAAATGGAGGTAAGTGTCGTTGAGAATCATGAGGAACCGAGTTGCTTTCTCTCGGTCTTTGATTCCCCTGTACTGCTGAAGCGTTGCCTCTGGTCCTTCGAGTTTTTCTTCCGCCGCATCTAACTCGTTCCAAAGGGCAGATAGCTTGTTGAAGCACGTCGTTACTGACATGTTTCCTTGCTTGAGTTCACTGAGAGCTTGGTGAAAAGAAAAGATTTTCGCTCTGTCGAGCTTGCCGTACATTTCTTGAATGTTTTGCCAAATTGTTTTTGAATCTTCGGTGGGTGGTAGTCCGGCAGTGATTTCTGGATTGATGCAGTTGCTTATCCACGTTCTTACCAACTGATTGCATTTCTTCCATTGTCTCGCCATTTTTTCATCATTCGGAATTGGAACAGTCCCGTCGATGAAGCCTTCCTTATCTTTTGTGACAAGTGCTCTCCGAAATTCCCTTGCCCAGCTCGAATAATTTTCAGGTCCTGTGAGAGGGTGACTGATCAGTCGCAACTAGGGCCCATCGGAGTTTGAAACATATAAGGCGTCGCCGGGTTCTGGGCGACCCATGGCGGCGGCAAAGGGAAACGGCAAGAAACCCGGTGGAAACCTCGAATGGAGGTTTGTCTGTTGAGCTTGATTTCCTGTTTGCGGATCACCTAACCCGCTAGGGTTTTCCCCCGCATTAAACGACCCTGCGGTCTCTGAGCTCTCTGTTCTGTTTGCGGCTGGTTGATTGCTCTGATTTTGATTTGCTGAAAATGATGCATTCGGATTTCTTGAAAAAGATGCATTCGTATTTCCTCCGTAATATATCGGCATGGGTACCCACTGGTATGGCATCCCCGAATGGGGGTACCCCAGATTGGGTTGCCATGGAAAATTCTGCCCCATTGCGGGCTAATCAGTCCGACCTATGATGTTTTGCACTTGATCCTGTGCTTCTGAGGTCGCTGAATCTACAGGTAACTGAGACTGAGGTTGATTCTCGGCCATGACAGTAAGAAGATTTCTCTCCTTTCTTTTCCTTCGTCTGAAAAATTCCTCAAGGTGCTGATTCTCGCGCCGGAGTGCTAACACCTTTTTGCAGGTCAGCTAGGTTTCTCCGGTAAGTGACCAGAAGACCAGAAGAGGATAAAGAACAGATTAGCAGGACGTGACCCGCTCTGATACCATGAAATAAGATGTAGAAGACGACAGGAATTGGAAGAGGAAAGGTGAATTGAGAGAATTTTCTCTTTCTGTGTATATTGATGTATCGTATACAATGTGTATTATAGTACATGAGTTGTTTACAAAAGGAAACAATATAATATACAAGATCAGATTTGATTTTAATTGATCTTGACTTATGCAATAATATCCCAATGATTTGATTGAATATTCTTGCGTATCTTCAACACAAGGGACCTTGTTGGATCATTCCATCTGAATCAGCAGAGGGCAAGCAAGAGGGAAGATGTAAAGCCACGACTTGATGAACTTGTGGAAACGGAAATCAAAGATATGGCATGGGAAAGAGAGCGAAGATAGTTTTGAGTTTAAACGTATTGAAGGGCAGGAGTAGCTCAAAGAAACATGTCATACCTTGGCAAGTCGGTGAAGCTGCCGACCGAAATGCGACTGCTTTTGGTTCGGAAGATTGGTGTCGGTTCGTTGGCCGAGTTAGCAATCGACAGGAAATGAAGACCAAAAACAGATTAGAATATTGTTGGACGGACAGACTGGGACAGAGCGCTGGAAACGACGTCGCACTTTTATCTGCTACTGCAGCTCCCGCTTGCCTCAAGTGGTAAAAAGGAAGCGCCTTTTGCTTTGACGTGTCATTTTTCCGCCCGAACGACGTTGTTTCTACCAGTTCGATGGTTGCAGGAGAATGAAGAGGAATTGAAAGGAAGGAGGGGGAGATTGTGTGGCAAACTCCGTTGAATCCTCCGGAGCGCCAAGATTACATCTTTCGCGAAGGTGATGTACTTATCTCATAACCTCACTCTCCACAGAGTATTTTTCTTTCATGGGACATGGTTGTATAGATTATTGCCAGCAGGGAGGGCGAGAAGATGATTGATCTTTTAAGAGAACGCGGGGAGGCGCTACGTCGCACCCTACCATTTCGAGTTCATCTCTCATGTGAGTCGCCCGCTATCTCGTCTTTCTTCTTCTGGAGTGGAGTGGTTTGCATGCTTTGCTTGTGATCAAACTTTTACCTGATCAAGACCCTCGTTAAGCCCTTTTTCGCTGGGCTGGCAAAACCATTGTGGATTTGTTTGCCCACGAGTTCAAAGGCAGACCTTATGAGTACTATGTAAGCATTTTCTTCATTGCATAGCGAATGTTTAGTTCCGCGTGGGACCATGACTTTTAACCATGTCTAGTCATAGCCCATAGGTCAGTGCCGTTGAAAGTGGACGGATACAAGTCGAGGGGAGGGTAGTTCCTGTCTCTTACTTTGTAAAACCGTCTGGAAAAATAAGCCACTTTGTACACAGGTTGGTTTGAGCTTCGCCACTTGCCATGATCTCCTTATGAAACGTTGCTTTTGAAGAGTCTAATCTAGCGATGATATATCCCTTTGGCTGCATCAGCTTCTTTTCCTTAGATTTCCTTTCTATACCTTTTTTGTTTCTTAAGGCTTCTTTATTCTTTCTTCGTCCACGAGTTGAGAATTCTAATCTTAATTTACAGTCTTTTTCTAGAAGTTTCAGGGTATTCTTTGAATTTGCATTAATCTTGATAAGGTTGTAGGCATGAGCCTCCTGTGATAAGCCATGGTGTCTCTATCCTACAGAGAGAACTGAATGTCATGACTGTTTATAAGCCGGCAGCTATTCCAGTAAGTCTCCACCAATTAATAGGGTTCAATTTGATCGAACAACACAATTATGTTTTTCCTCATTTCAAGTGTACAACAAAAGAATGATTTCATGTGGATTTTGCATGAGTGCTGTAAAATCACTGATGAGATTCAGACACTAAAACAATTACAGTAGCCTTGCTTGGCCTAGCTAGCTCTGTTGGCCTTATAGGATCTATGTTTATAGAAACTCTGACTTGTTTATTGGTGCCTCCGTGTGGTCAGTATCGTAAAAACACTGTGGTCTGCATCCTTCCCGCAGAGCAAGGACTGGCACCCTTATTTTGTATCCTAAGTAACTCTTTCACATGCATATGCATTCTTGGCTCTATCAAAATCGGTTTGGGCATATTCTGTTTCCCTGTGATTCTTGATGTCTATCACTAACTCTTTTTTCCCTCCTCTGACTTATATCTGGTGTCGCATCCAAATTATGGATTTTATATGTCCTCCTTGATATTATAACGCGAGCTGTTCACCAACTAGATCGCCTTGTCTCTGGACTCCTTATATTTGCCAGAAAGCAGATCTTTTGAGGCAACAGGTGAGTGTCGTGTTGAAAGGTGGGCTTTCGGAATCTTTACTAATGTAGGTTCATATTAGTTACTAATCAATTGCCTAAATGGAAGTGGGGCTCTCTTACATCAACAGCAAGGGTAGTGGTAGTTCCTTGAGCATGCTGCTGTGTTGTGGCATCTTGTTCAACATTTGTAATATCATCACACCATGTCATGCACATCTACTTTATGGAGCAACTCAAAGAGGTCTCACAGTTTCTTTCTGTGATGTGCATTTCCTTTGTATATACTTAAGTCTGCAGTGTTCTAATCCATGTCTGGTGACTATTTTGTTCCCTTGAGTAAAAGGTATCACAAATAAGGCATATTTGTGATATGGCAAGGTACACCTGATGCTTGGCCTAAAATTTAAATTTCAACTGACATTTAATATTTTCAGATTGAAGGTAGTTTGATGCAGAAAGAGTACATCGCAAAGGCGGTGGGTGAATTTCCTGAGAATGAGGTATATCTTGCTTTGATCCGGTGATTTTGGAATATGCACTAAAAGTGGATAATTTACGAGCTGAAAAATCCTGCAGTCCAGTGCTACATCAGGGGGTTTAACCCTGAAGAATTGGAATTATGAGACGTTGAAGTAGATGTACTCAACATAGCAATGTGATTTCTTTTTTCCAATTTGACTATTTTCTGTTTGTTTGTCGAGTTGTCTTTAGAAGAGGTAACACTGAAAGGACAAGTCTGCCCTCTCAAGATAGATTTTAGTAATTTTAAAACTCCATTTTAGTGGGAGAGGGTTAGCTGTTAAAAATCAACTGCACATCTTGTGTGACATCTTCAGTTATTATTGCTGGAAGATCCAGCTGTGCTTTCTCGTATCATTTTATCAAACCCAAGGAAGATCCACTTATTTATGAACATAATCAATTAGTCCTTTTCTTCTAGGTCCTCTTCAGACGACCCTGGAGGCTGGTTAGGTAGTGTGAAAAAGTTCTAAGGATGTGCTGTCAGAAATGCATCCTTAGTAGTTATCATCTGATCATGTGTTCTGGGGTTTCTTGTTAGCTGGAGGTCAATGTCAACATCAATTACAATGCTCGAGAAGGAAGGAGCACAGCGGAGGTGAGTGTCCACTCAAAGCCTTGTTATTTCAACCTTTTTCTAAGTTTTTTCTTTTTTTGGTCGAAAACCTTTGTCTGAGTTTACATTGATATCAATTGCCATTTTACATGAGGCCAAGGAAATGAAACTGAGCATCGGGGTGTTGGAGAAGGGTCTTGAAATGGCTTTGTGATAATGCTTTTCGATGAAAACTATGTCATGCCTCCCTTGTGTGTCGATTTCTTCTTTTTTCTTTCTTTTTGCTCTCATTCCTTCATTGAGAAAGGTTTTTGTGACTAATCAATATGAATTCATCATGGGATGCAATTTTGAATGTTATCAGAGTGCTATAAATGGAAGCTGATGCCCTTTCTTAACATTCTTAGGGAGGCATGTAAAAATAATTATATATTTTTTGTAGATTTCTATTTATGTTGGCCTGTCAATAATTTTTAGGAACATGCATATACTTATGAGCCACTGTGGACCATTATCTAGGTGATGCACAGCATACTGCTTAAAATGGAATTGAGAAGTAATGCGTGACGGTAAGCGGAACTAAATTTGTCAGAAGTTAGAACTCTGAGGTGGTGACATAGTGCTGGCTTATGCAAAATCTGTGAACCTTGATATATGAATTGGCAAATCTAAATACTGCCAGCCAAAAGCAAGAAGCCACAGTTCCCTTATGTATTAGCAGATATGCTGCCTCACATTATGAGCTCATTCCGATGTAATAGTAAGCGAGTTGGATTTTACATGGATGAGTCGTCATATAAAGGCTCTTAATGAAATTAAAAATGGTGGTAGGTTGTCATCTGCCACCCTTCTCCTGGTCCACTTGGCATGGTGTGTCACGACGTGTGATCACTATTAAAGCTTTCTTTTTCTTCTACATTTAAAATACATCTGTCCTGACTGTTTCATGGTCGTATCTTAATTTCAACCAGTACATCAGAGCATTGGCAGTGAATGTAAGAAAGTGCTTAATGCCATTGATCTGATCAATATCACCTCTTTGTACAGGCAGGTGACTCTACTTGTGATACTGCCCTCTCGAAAGGAAGGGCTGCTTGTACAAAGTTCACAAGGATCAATGGAATTCATAGCTTTGTTCTCTGTGAGCCCGTCACTGGAAGAACTTCATCAGGAAAGGCAATATGCTGCTAAAGGATGCAAACGTAATGTTGAGAGTCTGATGCTTCTTTAATCTATTCCATAAGCAGTGAACCTTCCTCGGTTGTTTTGGCTTAGTGTAGCCAAGATCCATTGCATGCATAGATGTACCCATACATACATGAAGGACATTGTATTTACTGTTGACTTTGTGAGTTAGGTGAGCTTTCTTTTCTGCACTCTTATCCCTCCATAAACCCTGTCTTGCTCATTTTGTAAGATACTTTCGGATCCTACTTATTATAGACCTCTCTGCATTTGGCTAGGTCAGCCTGTTTTTTTATACCTTTTAATTTGTGAGGTTTATTTGATATATGCTAGTACTTGCAGTACTTTCTTCTTTCAACCCTGCTCTTTATGTGCAGATACGCGTCCATTTGCAGTTTAGTGGCCATCCAATTGCCAATGACATGATTTACCTTTCTGAGCAAAGGACCAGTCGTTCAGCTGAAGGAATGGTTGCTGATAAAGCTGCTAGTTTCTCATCAGAATCCAGTGTTTCTGATATTGGGCAGAACAAAAAGGAAGAGGAGCCTTGCATTGAATTTAGTACTGACCCTATGTGCACGAAGAGTCCAAATTTAGCTCCAAAAGGGTGAGTGTTCCCCTCCTCTTTCCCATCTTGGGCACTTGTCTTTGCACATATTCTTGCCTGCACACCCTTGCCTGCATGCCGGACAATAGAAAACCTAAGATTTAATTTCTGAGTTTCTGCAAAATGCAGATATGATGGGAATGAGGAGGGACTGTGGCTACACTGCATACAATATTCTGGACCCAAATGGATCTATGAGTGCCCATATCCAGATTGGCCATCCCTTAGCTAGCCTAAGAACAATCCAATTTTTCATCTCGAGGCTGTTCTCTAAATTTGCTTGAAAAATATAGCAAGTTCACAGTTATGCAGCTGTTTACTTTTCCAAAGAGCCTTGGAAGAATCTGACACTGTGAGAGACGATTGCAAGCCTGCAAAAATTGCTTCAACTACCACAATAGTGTATTCCAATGCCGAGTGCATGCTCATAGGTTGTAGAGAAAAGAGCTTCCTCATTGGTGAAATTGCTCTCATTAAAGTCCTTAATGTTTGTAGGATGAGAATCAACTGTTGGTCCCGCTTGACAAGAAACATTTTGCTGTGGCTCAATTCTTTTATTGGCAGTCTGATTGAGGAACTACCTTCTGTTTACTTTCCTTTAGGGGAAGTTCCTCTGATCTCTCACGTGGGTATTCGGTATATCTATGTATGTTGTTTTTATGTAATAACCGGATCGACGGTCCGGTTGAAACCGGACCTAATGGTATTACCCACCTGAGCAAACTTATCATAAATTGGGATCAGAGTAAGAACTTAAAAAGTCATCTCAGGGCATGCATTACGCGACCACAGTTATATTCTGATAAAGAGGCAAATTTACTAAATGAACGTAAAAAGGTCTCCCGAAGTGTCTCAGATCTTGGCTTATGATCCTAAATAGCTGGATTTGAAGGGAAAATAAATGTTTCATGAGTGGACAGACCACCTGACCTGGTAAGTAGATGATATCAATCAATCAGCAAAGAACGGAGCGTATCTGAATCTGCTTCGCAAAGAGTAATGCGTTTGATAACTGTATTATCAGGAAAAACAAGTTAAACATTCACCAACAAGAGTCCACCCCAAAAAGCACCCACACGCCCACGGACCCTTCCATTTACATTTTACATAGCAGAAGCAACGAGCAAGCTAGCTAGGAGCTGCTGGCTAGCTGCTGTGAAAAAAAAAAACGACGAAAAAAAAGCCTGATCAGGCATCAGTAACTCAAGACGCCTGTCAAACTTCAGATGGAGTGGCCAGTGGTCCTTTATCAGGAGCTTCAATAAAGATGATGATGCTTCTCTCGCACTTCTCTTTGTCCTCGTCAAAGACGTTGGTATCGACGTGGGAGGCAATGGCATGCCCATTGCAACTTTGTTTATCAGAGCTCTGCTTCCCAACACTGGTATCATTATTCTCCTCCTCTATCACAATAGTATTCCCCTTCCTGTATATGGCATGCAGTGCCATCTGAAGCACTCCAAAGGTGACTCCTAACACGTTTGGACCCTATACAAACACGTACACATGTTAATATCGTTCATTCAGGGGAACGAAGTTAACATTTTCACACCTCGCCATCTTGATTTTAACAAGTGGATGAACAATGCATACCGCGACATACAAGTCCTTGAGGAATAGGCCATATAAGAGCCACGTCACAGCGCTGAGCATGAGGAACAATGATAAAGAGAAGGGCATGAACTCCACGCTCTTGGTGCGTATCACTATTCTCTGCACACACGTATACAAACTCACATGTACGTCCAAATCTAAATGCATGTCGTGATCAACTTGTGTCGCACATTAATATGCAAGACAAGCATTCTCATGCGGAAAAAAGGAAAGGAGTCACATAGAAGTAAATTACAATGACGCTTAGAGGAGCAGCAAAGACTGCAACGGAGAGCGCAACGCAAATCCACCCAACAAGTTGGACCCTGGCCGATCCCTTTGCTAAGAAGTGGGACAGAAGAAGAATGGAACAATACCCTCCGAAATTCAGCAAAAGCAGCCTCAGCGTCAGCATCTGCATCCAGTCTCTAACAATTAGAATACATCAGGCGTGTTCCTCACGAACAAACGCTGTAGCTACTTACCCTGGCTTTTTTAGGAGCATAAGCAATGTACAGAGCAACGTAGATGGTCTCTATAACGCATCCAACCGAGTTGACCGTGATGAGCAGGAAAGCGTTGGACTCGGACTTGAGGGATGCATAGTACAGCCAAAGCATGGCGCTGAACAAAGAAACCACGTACGGAACTGATTCAAACCCTTCAGTCGACTTCCTTCTGCATATCCTCCAGAAGGTTGGCCTGCCAAAGGAGATAAAATAAGTCCTAAACTTATATTTGTCAGTGCGCGCGGAGTGAGAGAGTTAAAACTTACACTGGGGCCAAAAAGACCACGATGGATATGATATTACCTACACAAGAATCATCCAAATGTGGACAAACGCATCAGAACAAAGTCATTTGTTGTTGTTCGATAGTAGCTAGAAAACAGTTGGATAAAGTGTGTAAAGTACCTAGGACTCCAAAAATGAGCACCCACGGATTGTCAGTCGTGAAGATGGCCATTGTCCCACTCTCTTCCTCTCAGAAACTGAAAATATCCAAATGGAAGATTTCGAAGCTGAAAACAAATAAGGCTGTGTTGTGGAAATTGTGCTCCCGTTGGCCTTGCAATTTATAGATGAGATGGAAGGCAAAAGTTATGCTAGAATATATAATGATTTGTGATAGTTGTTGATTAAAGAGAGAGTTGTCCAAAATATCATAAAACCTATCCTATGGCCACCAATCAAGTCTTGAACTTTTTAATTTGCCGAATGTAATCTTAAACCTTTTGACGATTTTCAAATGTAATTCATTAGGTCAATTTAAAATAGAAATTGCTAACGTGACAGTTTAGTCAATACCAAATGTCTTATATACTATGGTGGTGATTTTTTTTTTTTTTTTTTTGGTCGGAGCTGGTGATTAACGTGGGCAATTTTAAATGACATGATGTCATTTTGCAATATTTCTTTTTATGAGTTCTCTAATTGTGTTTTTTTTCTTTTCCTTATCGTACAGTTCATCTTTTTGTTCACTGGTTATCGAAGCCTTGGCAATGGTTTACGAAAGTCGGTGGTTACAAGTGAGGGCAACCCTCGCGAGGGCATCACGGCCTCGCCAAATTTGGCTAGGATTACCATAGCTTATGGCCGGTAGCTTTGCCTAGATTTGGCAAGGGCTATGATGCTTACTTGTGACTGGTAGAGGAAAAAGATGAACAATAGCATAGGAAAAAAAAAAAAAAAGCAAAAAGAAAAAAAAGAAAAGAAAATTTAGAAATTCTTAACTCAATGCAAAGTGACGTCATTTTATATAAGATTGTTCGCATTAGCTATTGGCTTGGCATTAAGCGGACCATTTTGTCAGCAATATTTTAGTTTAAATTGATCGGATTAACTAATTGAAAATTATCAAAAAATTCATGGTTTTATCAATCACAATTGATAAATTTAGAAATGAATCCGCTTGTCATTTAATATGAATTTGTCACGTCATTTAAAGTGTCGATTGCATTGATGGACAGAATATCTTTTAATATTGTATATGGAGATAATGATCATCTAATAATTGCAGGTGGCAGTGGGTGATCGTGCGCCCGTACGCCAGCACCTTATCATGGCATAATTCTATATTTGACACTTTAGGCCCCGTTTGTGTGTGTGTGTGTGTTTTTTTTTTTTTTTTTTTAATGTTCATAAACACAATTTCTATTTTTTTTTTTGGAAAACAAAAAAAGAAAAAGACGCGTTTGTTTACTTTTTTATTCCAAATTCATTTTTTTATTCTCGGGAATAAATTTAGAACAAAAATAAGAAATAAGAAAAACTTATTTCTTATTCCTAAAATGCTTCTGACAAATAATTTTTTTCTTTCATATTTTTTCTTTCTCTTTCTTTTCTTCTTCTTTCTTCTTTGGCCGATTGTCGGCCTCGACCATGGCCGGTGACCGGCTGACGATTGACCATTGAAGGCTGGCGACCTTGCCAAAGCATCGCTGGCCCTCGGCGAGGTTGACCTCACGCCGGCTAGTGAGGCTTGGCCTTGCCGGGGGCCAGTAAGCCTCACCGTGGCTGGGCAAGGCCATCAGCCCTTGTCGGCCAGATGACGAACATGGTCGAGGCCCGGCAAGAATCGGCCAAAAGGAAGAAAAAATAAAAAAATAAAAAAGGAAAAATAAGAACTAAAAAAGGAAAGAGGAAAAAGAAAATATAAATATAAAAAAATTAAAAGAAACAAAAAAATTATACAAGTTTACCAAACGTTTTTCTATTCTTTTTTTATTCCAGGAACATAAATTTTGTACAGTTACCAAACGTTTTCTTCTGTTCAAAAAAATTATTTCCTGGAACAGAAATAGTTTTTTATATTTTTGTTCCCTTAAATAATTTTTTAACAAATGCATTACTAAATGCGTCCTTATAGGACTCGAGGTCACATGTACTTTGCTGCCAAATATTTTCACCCCGGCTTGATCACGTGACCACTCCTGTTGAAGGATTTTTACGTGCTAAGTATACTAAAATCGATTCACATAATTGATATATAAAGTGATGTGATATTATATTTATTGACCGTGACCCATTTATTTAAATGCATACTTGCAATTTGTTATGTTATCTAATATATCAATTCCATATATATCACATTCTTAGATAGCTTACAGTTACAAATATTAATTTGATATACCTATGGCGATGTATTAGGTTAATAATACTAAGGGAAGAAATGAGGGGACAACAGAAGTCACTAATCAACATATGTTTCTATATAAGAGGGCATACAACTTGGCAAAGTGCGTGTAAAACACTCTATTAAGAGTAACCTAATCACACACAACCTTGTTGTAAAGTAAGTGACTTTTGTATTTTTAATTCTTGAGTGTTATCCATGCCTTTAATTAATCTTTCCTCTCTTTTTTCGCTTGTTCGGTGGAAACTCTAGGAAGGGGGGAGTTGTTGCATGCTTTATATAGATCATGTGGAACGATATATCTCTATGGTTTTGTAGACCATATAATAACTATTCGTAAAAAGGTAATCACAGGAGGTCACGACCTCTTCGCCAAAATTCTTATTCATGTAACTATATATATCCCGTAAAATAGGCTTAGGAGAATAACAATAACAACAATGAAATTTGTCACAAACTTAGTTTTAACTAGAAATTATAGTAAAGTGAAAGCTGCAAATAGGCAAGTAATGAGTTCAAATTACTCTTGTTGTGGTCAATAACGTAACATTTAGCATTGCATGTTTTGTTACTCTCATCTGACATGTGACATGTATGAAATTGTATTTTCCTTTTTACTATCGTTGTTTTATTGCATGAGATTGATTATGTAAAGACCCTGTGTGCATCATTATACACATATTGTTCGCTTTAAACACTAAGTACTTACGATTTTGTTTTCCTTCGAAGCAGCTCATACTAACCAAGGAAAACGTGTATGTACAGTTAGAGGGATCCGAGCCTTATCAAAGCCTTATCAACTAGCTCAGGACTCTCCTCTAAACGATGTGGGAGAGGAGACATACGCTTCGCCTTGCTTGCGTATTGTCAAGGCAATCTTAGTCTGTCCCTTCATACTGTCTCAAGCTTGGGTCGTCATATTCTCCACTTCTATGGCACAGCACCCTTGCTGTGACCCTATACGCTGTGAGAGTTGGCTCTAATACCACCTATAAGGACCCTGGGCCTATCACTGCACACATATTGTCCCTTTTGAACATGAAGTTCTCATGATTTTATCCTTCTCGGGGCAGCTCATATTATTTTAAGAAAACATGTATGTACAGTTAGAGGGACACGAGCCTTATCAACTAGCTTAGAACTCCCCATAAGCAATGTAGGATAGGAGACATGCGTTTAGCCTTGCTTGTGTACTACCAAGACGATCTTAATCCGTCCTTCCGTACTACCTCGAGTCTGGGTCATCATAGATTATATATTGATTTTATTTATACACATCTTCATCCACATCAATTATATATTGATGTTACATATAGATATGTCTTCAATCACATAGAAATCTTAGATGCTTACAAAATGTTAAACTAAATAGGGTGTTGCCTACGTTTCTAATTGAGTGAAAAGTAATAGAAAAAAAAAATTAATTTACGACATTTTATACAATCATCTAGCCGTCAAGAAAAGAATGATTTATCTAGTCAAAATAATAAAGAGATAAGTGCTTTGAAAGTCTTACAACTTTTCACATTGATCCAATCAAGTCATTCCGTTAATTATACTTTTTGAAAATTTTAAGATTTGCTTGTACTTTTGTAATGAATTTTAGGACTTTTAGTGTATTCATCCCAATAATTAATCAATATGAAGTGGAAAAAAAAATTTGCGATGTTAGTATATTGAACTTAATATATATTGAAAAGACGAATTAAATATTATATCTTTTATCTTAAGTAAGTAATGCTGAATTTGCTACAAAGAAAATTTAACTCTACACATTAGATAATAGTGGAGAAAATTTCTTCTAATACTTATTCCCACCAAGAAGCTATATTCCAGTAGCAATTTTCCATAATTGTATATTGCTTATTAGGATATGTCTCGTGCATTACCTTATATTAAATTAAAGAGAGCCTGGTACAATCTATCAAGATCTCAGGTGGATCGACGTATCCTCTTAATATCGAAGGATTGGGCTGAGTCAGGGTCACAGCTAGATCTCCATTTGCGCAGTTTTGGCAATCGTACAGACGTCAAGAGGATAACCTTTGATCCTCCGTCCCGGGAGTGACGTCTTGTCATCCCCACCCGTCTTCCACGCACCCCTCCTATATAAAATGGAAGACAGGTGGTTTCGGATCGATTTGCGCCTCCCTTTTTCGCTCTGAATGGCAAATCATTCTGGGTCTTTATATCGTTTCGTATGGCTAATCAAAAGCATTATTTAATGGTATTATTGCGCTCTATCACCGAAAAGGAGTAGCCCTCTTTGACCGTGATGTCAGCATTAATCTTATCGCGGATTGCATGCGTTTGTAACATTAATCTTATACGAGAACATGTAGTAGTGTACCCTTGACATATAAACTCTTCTCCCAGATTCGTTTGATGGATTTTGCATTTGAAGTTTCGTGCGCCAAAAAGCTGGAGAGATCTCAACGTGGGTAGGCTCGGATCGAGGTTGAGTGTGGAATTATAATACGGGATGGCCACTTGATGGGATAAGAGCTGATAAGAGTCTCGAACAATGATCCGACAATTGTGTAATCATTGGTGCTGCTATATATATATAAGTAGCAATTGGCACATGCTTCGTTTTTGGCTTTAGATATTTATGTGACCTCTCCATAGTGGAGAAAATTATTCAAAAATAAAATTATTCAAAAAGTCATAAATCTATTATAATTTAACCAATTTAATTCTAAACTTTTTAATTTAGCAGATTGAGTCTCAAACTTTCTAATGATTTGCTAATTGAATCTATTTAATCAATTTTTTTTATATGTACTAGTACTAAAATAGACAAGCTTTGCATTTTCTTTTTCTTTTTCTTTTTGAATTTTTTATGTTTCTTTTCTTCTTCTTTTTTTTCATTTATTATTTTTTAAAGTGGACAATTTTAGTTTTTAACTTTTTGATAATTTGCCAATTGAGTCTATTTAGGCATCGCGCCTCATCAGTTGGGGGTAGCCCTTGCCTAGATTTGACGAGGGCCTTGGTGCCCTCACCCGAAGTCAACGAGGTATTGGAGGTGTCACGTAAGATGATTGGTATCAACATCAGTAATTTCTGATCAAAATTGACCAAATAGACTCAATTGACAAATTGTCAGTTTGTTTATAATTCAATTAGCAAAACTGTCTAGACCTAAAAAATATTGACAAAATTGAAAGATTTAAGACTAAATTGGTTAAAGTATGATAGGTTTAGATCTTTTTAAACAATTTTTCCCTTATAACATGTGCTTGCGTGGATGTTCTGATTGGGAGTAGTATCATTGTCCAAATTAATTCAGAAGTCTTCGATTGCGGAAAAGGGTTTTAACTTTTGAAGCAACCGTGGGTGCGAGGAACATCGATGATTGAAGTAATCCACTTGTCACAAATCCATTACGAGGACATCTTTTTCAGAACAGCAACACCTTGATGTTATCTATCAGGCAACGCTGGTCAAACATTACAATTCGACGTCGAATGAAGTTCGTATTAGCACCATCCATTTGTACTTTGGAATCGTGTACTCTCCCGAGTCGAAAGCAATAGGCCTTTAACAAAGCACTTCTTTGAAATGAAGGGAAAATGATAAGAGAGGGAAACTAACGAGTCTCGAAATTCATGTTTCATCGTGGCAGGGAAATG